>JANAVB010034820.1:1390796-1990796 GCA_029216955.1 Iris pallida | reverse complement strand
GCAGGCTACGCCAAAAGTGCGACGTAAATCTCGAATCTCTGTCCGAGGTGATACTGACTGGTACACCGTGAAACCTGACGATCTGTCTGAGGTACATCTCTGCTAGCTGAGCCGTCGACTGACCAACTATGAATGGGAGAAAATGAGCCACCTTCGTGAGCCTGTCTATAATAACCCAAATAGCATCTCTGCCAGCCGGGGATCTAGGCAATCCAGTCACAAAATCTATGGTTATATGCTCCCACTTCCATTCTGAAATTGGCAAGGGCTGAAGAAGTCCAGCTGGCCTCTGATGTTCAGCCTTAACTTGTTGGCAAACCAAACATCGAGAGACAAACCGGGCTATCTCCCTCTTCATGCCATTTTACCAAAAGTGTTGACGGATATCACGGTACATCTTCGTACCGCCGGAATGAATGGAATACTGCGAACTGTGAGCCTCTGTCATGATCTCCTGTCTGATATCTCCACTGGGTACACAAAGACGCCTTCCATGTCGAAGTGTACCGTCTTCATGTATACATAACTCTGGTCTTCGTCCTGCCTCATATTCTGCTCTGAGTCGCTGAAGCTTGGAATCTGTCGACTGTGCCATCAGGATTCTCTCGACTATAGTGGACTGAACTTGCATGCTGGCCATCAATGCCACACTGGAAGGAAGAACAACTTCTATACCCATCTTCTGAAGATCGGCTAACAGCTCTGGTAACGCTGTTAGGAAATAAACTTTGGCTCTCTTGCTCAATGCATCTGCAACAACGTTGGCCTTTCCTGGGTGATACTGTAGGTTGACATCATAATCCACAAGTAGCTCTAGCCACCTCCTCTGACGCATGTTAAGATCCTTCTGGGTGAAAACATACTTCAGGCTTTTGTGGTCGATAAAAATCTCTACCCTATCTCCATACAGGTAGTGTCTCCACAACTTGAGTGCAAATACTACAGCTGCCAGCTCTAAGTCATGGGTTGGATAATTCCTCTCATGATCACGAAGTTGTCGTGATGCATAAGCTATTACCTTCCCATGCTGCATCAAAACGCATCCTAAACCTCGGCCTGAAGCATCACAATACACTGAGAATCCTCCGGTTCCATCTGGAAGCGTGAGAATGGGCGCCGTCATCAAGCCTCGCTTCAACTTCTCAAATGAATCCTGACACTCTACTGTCCAAGCAAACTGTACATCCTTGCGGGTCAACTGGGTTAATGGCGCTGAGATCCGAGCAAAGTCTAAAATAAATTGCCGGTAGTAGCCCGCCAATCCAAAAAAACTACGGACTTCTGCAACCGTGCTGGGCACTGGCCATGTTTCAATGGCCACGATCTTCTGGAGATCTACCTCCACTCCTCCTCGGATGATGATATGGCCCAAGTATGAAATGCGATCGAGCCAGAACTCGCATTTACTAAACTTGGCATACAATTGGTGCTCTCGAAGAATCTGAAGAACAACTCTGAGATGCTGCTCATGCTCCGCCTCACTTTTTCTGTAGACCAGGATGTCGTCTAGGAACACAATCACGAACTGATCCAAATAAGGCATAAAGATACGATTCATGAGGTCCATGAATACGTCGGCGCATTGGTTGCTCCAAATGGCATCACAAGGAACTCCCAATGCCCATATCTCGATCTGAAAGCTGTCTTCGGGATGTCCTGCTCTCTGACTCTGATCTGATGGTATCCTGATCGCAAGTCAATCTTCGAGAACACTGCTGCCCCCTTGAGTTGATCAAATAAGTCATCTATCCTCGGAAGAGGGTATCTGTTCTTGATTGTCAATAAGTTCAAGGTACGATAATCTACATATAATCTGGACGTACCATCCTTCTTTTTCACAAGAAGCATCGGGGCTCCCCAAGGCGATCCACTAGCACGAATGAATCCCTTGGTTCTGAGTTCTTCAATCATCTTGTACAATATCTCTAATTCTGACGGCGCCATTCTGTAGACTCTCTCTGACACTGGGGCTATTCCGGAAATCAAGTCGATGGTAAATTCGATCTCTCGCTCTGGTGGCATCCCTGGAAGCTCTTCTGGGAAAACATCTGGAAACTCTTCGACTATCCGAGGTAACTGCACTGCTGCTACTGCCATCCGCAACACTGGAGGAGAAGGTTCAACTTCGCCTCAGGAAAAGGAAAACTCTGGCTCGCCTGGAATGCTAAAAATAACCCTGCCAATGTGGCAGTCTATCCTAGCATACTGGTCCCTCAACCAATCCATCCCTAAGACCACATCATAATCGGCCATCGGAAACTCTATCAATCTAGCGGAGAATTCCCTACCGCTAACTACGATCCGACACGAGGAAAATACTCTATCTACTCCCACAAGTCCGTTACCAGTAAGTATATTGAGCCTCACTGATAATGACTCGGGCTCCAATCCTATTCGTGTCGCGAATCGTGCAGACATAAATGAATGCGAGGTACCAGAATCAAATAATACTGAAGCTGGAAAGGTGTTGACGAGAATAGTACCTGCCACTACCTCACCTGGTGCTATCCCTTCTTCTTCCATGGTCAAAGCCAGCACTTGACCATGTCCTCTGGGTGCAGGTCCCCTCTGTTTAAAATTCCTCTGCCTGTTCTGGATCAGGGCTTGGGCCTGAGCATACTGCTGCGGTCTCTGCTGCTGGAATGCCTGGGCCTGCGTCGGCAATGGCCTTGGGAACGGTAGTGCAGTTGCTGCTGCTGCTGGACTGGTGCTGGTCCTCTAACTGAAGGACTAGAGAAGGCCGATAAACTCCCCCTGTTCGGGCAATTCCTAACCCTGTGGTCTGGGGCACCATAAACCAAGCACAAACCCTGTGCTTTGCGATACTCTGATACCACATGTCCTGGCTTCCCGCAGTGTGAACGTCCTACTGTGGAAGATTGCTTCTGCTTCTGCTGCTGAGGGTGCATCGGGGTGAAATGCTAAACCGACATCACTGAGGCCGCCCGCCTCGGAGCTCCAATGGTCAAAGTCCTGGCTGCCGGGGCTGGTGCTGAAGACTGATTCATCTGGCCGTGAGATCGCTTCCGACCTTCGGTCCTATCTACGAAACTATGTGAGGTATATTCATGCCTTCGGGCTGCTCTCAACACTGCATCAAAAGTCTGATGCTCAAACTACTCTACTGCCAATAGAATATCTAGATGAAGCCCCTGCTGGAACCGCTGGGCTCTATCGAACTCGGTTGCTACCAAGGTGGGAGCAAACCGACTAAGTCTCGAAAACTCGGCCGCATATCCGTCGACCGTCCTGCCCATCTGCTTCAGATTGGTGAACCTTGTCTGCAGATCATACCGAGCTACAGCATCGAAATACTTGGTCTGAAATCTTTCCCTGAATACTGCCCATGAAATAGGGGCCACTAATCTATCGGCCTGCGCTGCCCACCAGCTGCGGGTAAGATCTAGTAACTGCAGACGCTCTACGACCACCTTCTCGGCTTCTGGAGTTCTGGCTGCTTCTAGAATCACCTCTGTGTCCTGAAGTCATGCATCTGCAGCGATCGCATCTTCACTGCCGTCGAAGAAGGGAGGGTTCAAACGCTTGAAGCTGTTGGCCGCACTATTACCCTGATGACCTCCTCTAGTCAAAGCGTCTGCCACCGTCTGGTGCAAGGCATCTCCTCGACGATCCTGGAAGGCTAATAGGGACCTGATGAGACCAACCAAAGTGCCATCATCAGGCTATGTAGGTTGGACGGGCTGAACTGGTGGCTCTTTTCCGGTAGGCACGACTCTGGAAGCTACTCCGGAATGTTGGACTTGATCTCCAGGTTGCTGCTGGTCTGCAGGAGGTGCTCCGCCTTGCTGATCGGTAGGACCAGGAACAATGCCGCTGAAGAAGACGACATAGGAAACAATAAGGAAGGACCAGGACAGATCAACGATACAAGCATATGATCAGGTCAAGATTCCAGGGATTTAGAGAGCACGAGCAGAGGTCAAGGGCGAGTACTGATTGAGACATCTATTCGGTAAACCCTCACATATCTTGATTTACAAGACCTGCATGGGCCACCACTTAAACCATGTAACGCCCCAGAACCAGAATACTGGAAAGCGGGGGCGTACATAGCCAGCTACGTATAATGAAGTGCAACCCACCTCGCTATATGGTCATGGCTGTCTAGATATATGAGGGTTTAACTACAATCCATCAGTCTCCTATGGTCATGAACAAGCCTATTGTCTCAATCACAAACAAGTAGTAACAGTCACAAGATATTAGAACATCAAATATACAATAGTAAGGTGTCCCATACATTACATATTGGATGATCATGAAGCTAGTCGTACAAAATGTCAGGACTAGCAAGAGTTCAGTCATACATGATCAACCCTAGGATTTGTCAATCATGTTACAGCCTGTAGGCAGACAGTAAATAAGGTGCAATACGAGCTAACACGTGCTCGCCGACTAAACGCCTCAAAAGAATAATTTTTACAATAAAGTGGGAGGACAAAAAGAAACCCACTCGTTGCCACGGTTACGCCTGGTGGTCACCATCTGGCTGAAAGGTCGGTAGATCCTCTGGTGCTGTTCCGATATCTGGCCACACAAAACCAGCTGGGTCAAACCCCAGAAAGAGCAAGTGCCACAAAAGAGGCTTCACTAGGAACTAAAACCAACATATCACAAATAAATAGTAAAGGTAATTAAAAGATACTGATAATAACTGCGATAACAATAATATATTGAGCACGGAGAAACCATTCAAGTAGCCAGACTGCAACCCTTAAACCAAACAAGGACCGGGGTTGCAATCCTTCGCCTGAATAGAAACCCGCCTCAATTAATATTGATAAGGTAACAAGACAATAAACAAAGAGAGGGCACATAACTGCTCCGGAAGCCAGGTTACAACCCTTAAACCAAACAAGGACCGGGATTGTAACCCTTCGCCTGAACAGAACTGGACCCCCGATCGTTATTGTTAAGGCAAGCACAATAAGCAGGACGATATATAATAAGGTAACCATGGAACTATTCAGATAGCTAAGTTACAATCCTTAAACCATACAAGGACCGGGGTTGTAACCCTTCATCTGAACAGGACTTGGTATCACATTATTTATCGATACAAGAAATCATGTCATGTTACAATCTTGTACAGGATCAGGATAAGACTAAGCTGGAATAAACTTCATCCAATCAATCACGGCCAATCAAGAGTAAGGCTTGATACTTTTAACTAACTAGGGTTATCAAATGCCTAGTTACTAGCAAGATGCAATGAGATTATCCCAACAGCCACAAGCCTTGCAGACCATCCGGTTATCCAGGTCGAACATTTATGAAGAATGCAACACATGACTGTGTGCTGGAAATGTGCCCTACTCGTCGGTAGGCTACAAGTCCACTGAATGCGCCCAGATAACGGGATTGTCTGTAGCTGGGAATCTCTTCATGACTACTGAATCATTCTAGTTAATTAACCTTAGTTAATTACAGTAGGTATCCCTGACCGTGGTACTCAGGTACCCCATCCTAGACATGATGCAAGATAGTACCAGTTTATTTGTACAAACACAATCGTCCATGATGTCCAGGTCCTTCATATTTGTCATGTCAGGCTAGCTGTCATAGAAGCATGTCGACATATATCATATCAGTTTACTTGTCAAGAGTGCGCCACAGCGGGCCACTATCGTGTTCTATTCTTATATTATCATGAATGAGAAAAACTTGTATAAAATAACTAGTGACATATTCTTGAAGCCAAGGAAAAGATCTACAACTTTCATGTTTTGAGTTTTTCAAGATTCTAGCTACAAAACAACTTAAACATGCAAAAACAGTAAAATAGAGCAATTCCGGCGCATGAAATTCCTGCACAAATCGGCGCATGGGATTCCTGCGCAATCGGCGCATGGGATTCCTGCACAATCGACGCATGGGATTCCTGCACAAATTGGTGTATGGGAAACTCACGTTGCGTCTTTAGTACATGCGCGTAAGGAACCTACGCGCAAGACACGCTCGGAGTCAAAGAATGTGTTGTCGGGACTTCACGGCGCATGGCCTCCCGGTGCATGGCCTCCCGGCGCATGGGGTTCATCGTCCCCAAACAGCAAGTTCAGCCATAAAAGTTCTGAAAACTTGTAATGACCATAACTTACTCATCCGAAGTCGAAATCAAGCGAAACAAAAGCCAAAACTGCATGAAATTGAATTCTCTACAACATAGAACTATTAGTTTTCGAAAATAACCAAGTTTTAGAGATCAAAACCAAGAAAAAACTGAAAAGTTACAAACTTAGATCTACAAGAATCCATCTGTCAAATCCAAAGATGCCAAGTTCTAAAGAGGCTTAGAATTAAGTAAAGAAGAGAATGGAACAATAAAACTTGAGATCCATCATGAAGCAAGTTGCACTTGCCTAGCTCTCTTCTCTGGTAGGTGGAAGAGTAAATGTAGAGAAGAAGAAGAATAATGAAGAGAGAGAATGAAGGAATGGGTTAATAAAGGATGATGGGGGTGGTAGGTAGGGGTTCTCCCCTTGGTTCATGATGAACCAAGGCAACCCAAGTCTAGCCGAACCAACCCAAAATAAACTGAGCCAAGCCAAGAGATATGCAATACAAGATGAAATAGGTACACGTATTCCAAGATACGTAATACGAACTACAGGTATTACAGAGGGTATAAGTTGTAGAGCTATTCAGTATAGAGCAACAGTTGCTTAGTTCTCACAAAAGAGTCCTATGATCATATTATGAAGACTAACTCCATTGTAGATCTTTAGGAGTTCTTTTCATATATTCACAAAGAATCTATAATAGATCCTTGTAGGTGTGATTTTTAATAAAAGAACTTTTTGTGATTATTTTTGTTGTTTGTTCTGTTAAAATCTTTTCTGTTGTATGTTTCTGTTGTATCTTCTACAAGGCCCCCTTCAAAGTGTTAGAATGCAGAAGAATGACCATTCTCTGTGTTAAAATCATGGAAAATATCCATTCTCTGTTGTAAAATCATAGAGAATGACCATTTTCTGTGTTAAAATCACGAAAAATAGCCATTCTTCGTTGTAAAATCACGGAGAATGGCTATTCCTGTGTTAACATGCAGGAGAATAATCATTCTCGGTGTTAAAATCATAGAGAATGGCCATTCTCTATTGTAAAATCACGTAGAATGACCATTCTCCGTGTTAGAATGCACGAGAATGGTCATTCCCTGTGATAAGATCACGGAGAATGGTCATTCCCTGTGATAAGATCACGAAAAATGGCTATTCCTGTGTTAACATGCAGGAGAATAATCATTCTCCGTATTAAAATTACGGAGAATGATCGTTCTTCGTTGTAAAATCATATAGAATAGTAATTTCCTGTGTTAGAATGCAGGAGAATGACTATTCCCCGTGTTAAAATCATGGAGAATGACAAATTCCCGTATTAAGATCACAAAGAATGATCTTTTTTCCCTTTTTTTTAAAGTATATATTGATTGATATCATATTTTTCATTATTATTTGTTTCATATCAGTGCAAACAACCGAGAAGCTCAAAGAGATAAATAAAAGGCTCAGGAATGAGAAAAGTGAGCTTCAGAAAAAAGTTGAATTATTGCAGAATGAAGCCATTAAAAAGGACATAATCGCCGAAAAACTTCAAATCTCTCCACGAAGATGATGATGATGATGATGAGCGATGATCGAAGTTCGACTGAAGAAAAGTACAGTGAACTACGAACGATCTTTGCGATCTCTACTGAAGATGAGAGTAATGGAATTTCGATCTCCCGTGAAAAAGAAGAAGACGAAAATCACAATCAAAATTTGAGTTTGTGAATTCAAATACATATATATGACCAAATTTGCGCGAAAGAGTAGCTATGGTATCCAACATTATGTATTTTTTCGAGTTTTTTTAAAATAATTATTTATTCATTTATTTGATTTAATAGTGATTTTAGAATTTTACAAGTATTTATTTAGTTAATTATTATGGTAGATAATTTTAGCCATGGTTGAGATTTAGAATACCAGACGACTAGAAATCATGGCACGGTTAGTGCAGTGGCATGCTTTAACTAGTGTATTAGGCCTAGTAGGGGAAGATCGAGCCATAGTGACGTCCTAACTGAGAAAACCAGGCCAAGTTGCGACTTAACCCGTGTCGAAGGTTTGCATTTATTATTTAAATATATTATTGAGTTTTCGGGAACCCTGTTGTACCAACCTATCCAGATTGGACCCAAGTCAAATCCAAGCCCAGGTAGGCATGTAATGGGACCAAGTACGACCTTGTAGACATGTTTGGTTAATGCAAATATTTTGTATATATATTTAGGAATTGGCAATTATTTTCTAAATATTTGATATATGTACATTATATGTATTATTACTATTATTAAATATTTTTTTACAAATTTTGTATGATCTTCTAAAACTAGATAAGTAGTGTGCGCGTTATATCCATCAAGAATGACAATCAGCCTATTATTGATTGTCATTAGGATCATTATTTATTATTATTTATTATTATTGGTTTATTGTATTTTATTATTATTATTATTATTATTATTATTATTATTATTATTATTATTATATATATATGATATGTATATATATATGTGTATACATATTTCTAGGAATAAGACACTATGTTACGAATATAAACATATAGATGTACCTGTGTATATATGCATAAATATATATAGATATGTGTGTACATGTATATATATAAAAACATATGTGATTGTATACATAAATGTGTATAAATATATAAATGTATGTGTATATATAATATATATAAATGTATATGTGTGTATATATATATAAATATATATATATATATAAGAATATATACGTGAGGATATGTGTATATATATAGATATATATATATTATAGATAAATGTATTTGTGTGTATATATGAATAAATATATAAAATGTATACATATAATATATATATATATATATATATATATATTTTTTGTATATATATATATAAAATGTATACGTATATATATATATATAAAATATATATATATATATATATATATATATATATATATATATATATATATTTTTTACGTATATAAAATGTATACGTATATATATATATATATATATATATATATATATATATATATATATATATATATATATATATATATATATATATATATATATATATATATATATATATATATATATATATAAAATAAAAAAAAATATGTATGTATGTATGTATATATATATATATATATATATATATATATATATATATATATATATATATATATATATATATATATATATATATATATATATATATATAATAAAAAAAAAATATATATATATATATATAATAAAAGTCATAAATCCCGAGCCCAGCTGCTCAGGCCCGACCCAGCAGCCCTGGGCCCAAACCCGAGCAGGCCCCCTCATTCCCCAAAGCCCCCGCTTAACTCCCCACAGCTTCCCAGAACTATACATACATAGGTTTTCCGCTGGAAATTGAGAGAGAACACAGGATGTCTGCAAACCCTAACTCCATCACGCGTGCCGCCACCACCCTAGCCTGGATGGCCACCGCCGCGTGCGGCCAGCACCGCCGGCCGGCCATGGACGCCGCGGGCGCGCGTGCGCGAGAAGGAGCAACAGCACAGTAAACAACACGTGCAAGAACCGGGTAACTTCGAGACGATGATTCGTCGCCTCCATTGAACCGTTTCGTAAACTGATCGATCTGGTATGTTCACAACATGACCCTCTCCGTATCCCTTCAAAATTTTGAATTAAATTCCACCCTACGCGTCGTAAAATCAGACCAAAGTTCGATAAAAACTGCTCGAAAACAGAGCATATAGCAGTCTAAACCTCCATGTTTGAAGATCGATTCTGATCGATCTAATGCCATAGTAGAAAATCTATTTGAAGAAACTTTTAGACAACATATAGGTCTTCATAATCCTTTTTGCGGAAATCGAAATCATCGAATAAACGTCGAGAAATCGGACTCCGAAGTTTTTGAAAAACCTGTTTTGAATAATAGAAAAATAGGAAAAACCCTTCTACACGACGTGCGTCCCGCCATTTCGGGCGACGTGGTCGTGAACCGAAGGCATCGAAAGGTGCATAACGGCTTCGTGGTCGTGTGTGCTTTGACGGAATTCAAATTGGTCGCGTGTGCGCGACGAATTTGATGCGTATCCGTCGAAATTCACCGTATCGACCTCTGTGCAAATTTTCCAATTACTTTGTGCACGCTCGTCAGATCGAGACGAAACTTACGCCAACAGGACCGTATCATTTTTCTGGTCCTGTATGCTAAGTTTGGTCCAATTCTGACACAGTTGATAAAATCACCATTTTGCGGGCCCTACGGTCCCACTCAACGGGCGATTTTGTGCACGACCCGCCGGAATCCAACTTTGGACATACGGTTGGGTTCGTATCGGAAAACCAGATTCGTACACATATAGTTTGACGACTTTAGAGACCATAGACTTTGGCGCGCTTTTCGGTGCAAAGCGGGTCCAACGGCGGACATCGTTTTTGCCCGAAATTATCGTTTTGCCCCTGTGTCCAGAATTGGACATAAGGACAGGCAATCCTAGCTAATTTGACTATTCTGAGAATGTTGGTAGCATTTATTTTATCTTTCGGAGACAGTTGTGATGACTTGGACTTTCTGACTTGATTGATTGGCGATACATTGTTGGTTCTCCGTGCAACCTCCAGGCAAGTATACCTTGCCGAACATATACAGTATTTACATGGTTTCTCTTTCCTTATTGTAGTCCTTTTATATTGTCACATGATTCCATATTGTGATTGATTCGTCCTTGATTGCTTTACTTGTTCTAGATTACGTGCACGTATAGGATGTTTGACATCGCTAGAATATTGGTCTCTTTGTGTTACCCTTTCCTCGTGATTGAGTTGTCAGTTTCTATATCTGTCCTTGACCATTCTTGGCTGGGAGTATCTTGTATTGTACTACAGTAGAGACATACTATAGCTTGTGAGTATCTTACATTGTAATACGACTTATAGCATATATTGATTGACTTGACTTGCGACACTATAAATTGGGAGTATCTTGTATTGTACTACAATTTATAGGAGTCTACTTGACTTTGTATCCTTTAGGAGAGGAGATCGATACTAGAATTGGCTAATCTTGACTGAGATTATCTTGCATTGTATTACAGTCAAAATCTACTATAGATTGGGAGTATCTTGCATTGTACTACAAGCTATAGAGGTTAATCGATTGATTGGTAGCCAAGTCTAGTATTACATTTCCTCATGACTCGTCGTCCTTAGATGTTCTTCTTGCAGTGTTCTTATACTCCACACCTGTTATTTACTGTCTTATTAGTAGGCATGTTTTATGTATCTTGCTAGTCCTCTGAGGACCTGATGATCTCTTCAGGTAGCTGATTGCACGGAGTTAGTTAGCTGAGCATGCGGTAGTTGACTTCATCCGCTTGATTCAGGTATTTTGTTAGTAATATTGATTTACTATCTTTCTCGTGCTTTTATGATATATTCTGCTTATCAGTTTAGCTTTATGGACTCACATTGTTCGTGGAGTCTAATCGGATATATATGCTAGTGGACTGCAGACCACGACCCATACTTGTTCATTCTTGTTTTATATGATTCATGTGGATTGAGATACAATTTAGATTAGATGTGATACCCATGACCTTGACAGCTTATACGTACTTGAGTCGGGCTGGAGTCCGCTCGATACGTAGCTGGCTTGCTCACGAGCTCGCGTCCAAAAATCGGGTGCGGGTCGTGACACCAGGGACCCGAGCCCGGCGGAGGCGGACACGGCAAAGACCACGGTGGCGACGTTCGGGACGACGTGGGGCCTCATGGAGGCGAAGACGCGCAGGACCGTCGTGGGGCGTCCGATAACTACGTTAACATATCGAGTCGTGGGGCGTCCGACAACTCATACCTTGCCTCAAGACCCTTCTCGAGCCAACAACGTTAACATATCGAGTCGTGTTTGCCTTACGGCTTAAAATCAGAGATACAACTACGCGATAAAGCTCCATTTTCCGTGTGACTGTGCTAGAAATCCTTTGTGCCGTGCCTTGCGACGGTTTCCCGACTTAAACCCACACAACTCAACCAACTTATGCAACTTATATGCCGACAACTTAAGACTCGACGCCACATCTCGTGCAGAAGCACGTCGCCTATGTTGTAGCCATTCTTAAGCCCAAACATTTGTATTCTAACTGTACACACATTCAACAACGAAACTCAATCCAAAGGCACATACGCGGATTGCCGCCATGCCGACTCATCTATATGATTTGGTCACTGACTCCCGGAGCCATCGTGGACTCCTCTAGCTTTTGCTAGACAGGGTCCTTTCAGCGTGAGTAGCGAGCCCCGCTGCAAGTTCTCGCCTAACTCGTGCCCAGCACAACTAATTATTTGTTTTCCATTGCCCGCAACGGTCCCGTGGCCTCGGGTTGCCGTACGGAGAAACGCTCACCTTGTCGACAAGTTGTCCATGACCATGCAAGACTCGACTCAAACTGACGTCTCACACAGTCATGCTACCTCCAGTGTCACCATTTCTTTCAGGGCCAAGTTCAATATTTCTTTCTTATGAGACCGCCTCGCCGACATGTAGCCGCGCGGCCTCGCTGACTTGTAGCCGCGAGCATACTTCTTTCTTGCCCTTTTTCCAAACTCAATGAATCAACCGTGGTTCATGCCTTTGTGAAACCCAGTCTTGTATTATGATTTATTATTATTAGCATAATAATAATAATAATATTATTATTATTATTATTATTATTATTATTAGTATTATTAATGAGCTTAAAAATTATTTCAAAATTAAAAATATGGATTTTTGAGTGCTGGCCTGACCCGTGCCCGGATCAGTTCCCGAAACCCCGGACCCGATCCTAACCCTCTCTTTTAAATTTGGAGTTTTTAAAAAAAAAATATTTTTTTTAGCACTCTTGAGTTGGTCCACGATTGGACCAACTCTTCTCCCTTTCCCCTTATTTTCCTCCCCCTCACGTTGCTCACAGCCATACCCAACCCCTTAATTTCTCCTCCACTCTCCCTTTTAATCCACCCCCACCAACTCCTTCTAATAATCCTCTCTCTCTCTCTCTCTCACACACACACACACACAAAGAGCAATATTTTTTTCCATCTCCTTAACTCACTCTTCCTACAATCACTCCAGCACCTCCCACTCCCCCTTATAACTCCCCACTCCTTTAAACTCCTTCACTCACACCATCCCTCACCACCACTCTTCCCAGGAGATCAAACCCATCTCCACACTTCATCCTTCCCCTCCATTCACTCATCCCCTTCCTTCTAGCAAACCCCTGTCCCCTTGGAGCTACTCCCGAGCTCCTCTCGGCCCCGACGCCCCGCCGCCTCCCCGCGGCCCCGACCTACCGGCCGCCTCCCCGCGCCCCTTCCAGCGCCTCCCCGGTGCCCTTCCAGCCGCCGGCCGCCCGTCCCGAGCCGCCCAGCGGCGCCACCCGCGCCCCGACCCCCAGCGCCCGGCAACCTTCCCGGCCCGACCCCCGAGCTCCCGTCGGCCCGACCCCGAGCTCCCATCTGCCCGCGACCCCCGGCCGGCCTCAGCGCCGACCCAGCGCCTCGCTGCGCCCCCGGACCCCGATCCAGCGCGACCCCCGCGGTTCCCGTGCCCGGCCAGCACTCCGGCGCACCCCGAGACCGTGTCCGCTGTTCTGGACAGCTCCTGTCCAGCGCTCTTCGCTGGATTTCGAGTCCGATCTGTGGATTTGCGCGTCCCGTGTCCGAGGCAACCCTTCAGATTCCGTCGTTTTGGGTAATCCCTGGTTAATCACAGTAGTTCGTCACTCCCCGTATCAATGATGAATTGGTCCACGAATTCTCCTTCAGGAAATTCGATTTTTGGGTTAACATCATTTTCGGGATTTTCTGAGAAACCTTCGGAAAGGTTCTGTTGGTTGTTTTGCTTTTCCGAAACTTTTTGGAAAATGATTTCTAGATATTTTGGGTTTTCGGATATTTCTGATATTGTGCTGTGATGTTTTGGTTGGATTCGGATTCCCGAATTCGTTTCGGGTCGTTCTGAATTAATTTAGGAAATAGTTGTGGTTATTTTGATATATATATATTTTGGGATTCCCTGGTTTGGGATTTTGCAGAAAAATATTGGCACACTTTCCCAGTTTTTGGGTTGACCAAAAATAGAGGAAATGCTGTCGGATTTTCCGTAAAATTTAATTATATTTTTAAAATGATTTTAAAATGGATTTCGGAAAAAAATTAATATTTTGGATTTTGGGCGACGACCGTATTGGTCAATGGGCCCTGGCTAAGTGCAAACGAAACTGGCTTCGCCGGACGTTGAGGCATTAGCCTATATGACGATTGGACCATATCGGAGACTCATTAAATATTTACTTTATTTTTTTATCATTTAATTTATTCATAATTAAATTATAGGAAGTTTTAGAACTAGCAACCGTT
The DNA here is from genome assembly GCA_029216955.1 of Iris pallida. Taxonomy (NCBI): domain Eukaryota; kingdom Viridiplantae; phylum Streptophyta; class Magnoliopsida; order Asparagales; family Iridaceae; genus Iris; species Iris pallida. Next base: position 1,976,321 of record JANAVB010034820.1, on the reverse strand, counting down.
TTGTCTTATTTCAATTTATGTAAATAAATTGTAATGGGCATAAGCCCAGCTGATTGTTGGCTTTGTGACCTGTGATTTAGTAGCGTAGGTTTTCTGTTATTTTTCTGGTTTTGCGAGTTCTTTTAGCGTACGCATAAATCAAATAGATAATTATTTTCATATAGAAAATTAATAAAGTTTTCTCACATTAAAATTTACAAGTTTTAATATTTAACAACGATCATGTATTTCTCATTAAAATAAGAAATTTAGTTTTATATGTATAATTATGAAACTACAAAGTTTTAATCAAATTAATTTGGTAACGACGAGTTTTTCCAAAATACAAGTTTAAACGATCTTTCCCTCGTTAATAATTATAACGTACTAAAAATCGCGTTTTGTTCGTGTTTAATAAATAAAGATTAAAATTGATTAGGACACAATTAGAGATTTCAACTAGTATAGTTAGTTTGGTAACCCTGGATTCTGAGTCAATTTTTCGAATGTAGGAATTCGGGGACGATCCTAATTTCTATCTCGAAGTCTTCAATCTTTTCAGTCCAGTCCATTTTGAGGCAAGTACATTTTTGTGTTAGTTTACAGTTATTTAATAATCGCTTTACTGCAAGTTTAAACCACGATGCAACACGGAACTATTCCTGAGAGCAATGACTGTAACTACTGTAACTGTTTGGGGACTGGGGGAGTAGTGTAATGAGTATAACCACATCCCAAAATAACTTAGAACTGTACTAGCTTACCTCTCATACACACGGGGATAAGCCGTATCTTCACTGTAACAAACCCAAGCCGGTCATATTCATTACCTATTCAAATCACACTGTTTTACTGTTAGAAAACTGTACATTTCTAAAATTGTTTAAAAGTGCATAATTCTATTATTATTTCAACTGTCAAATTAGCATGAATTGTACTTTGCTCCCTCCTGACTGGAGATACATTTTTAGGGGACTATGAGGATGCTGAGCTGTTATACAACAACTATTACGACCCGATTCTGTACCCTGTGGTGCTGCCAGAGTCCCCTTTGGAGGACGCAGGACCTGAGGCCGACGAGCCGAACGCCTAGCTAGATTTTCTGTTTCTAGATTTGTTGTTTTAGAATTTTGTAATTTTGATTTCAGCTTTTAATTCAGTTCTTTCACTTTCCAGTTGTATCTATTTAAAAGTTTAATAAAGTTTTAAATTTCCGAATATTGAGTTGTGACAAATATAGATATTGTTGTGATTACCTGCTAATGGAACAGCTTACTGCCGCCGTCTCAACAACGGTACAGGATGGGCATGATCCGGTTCGACCCAATTATTTGGGATCGGGTCGTGACATATTTTTAGTGGTGGCCCATGCAGGTCATGAACAACAACTTAGAAAAACATACCTAGAAACAATTAGAACACTAGAACATTGATTTGTCACAACATAGGTCCAAATTATATATATAAATAAATATTTTTGTTTGATTATAGACTGGTAGGCTACCTTGATTATGTGTGCATCATAAACCTTCCAGAGAATGGCCATTGATAAGACCAATCCTGCTGGCGATGAGGTGTCATCTCCGGATCATACCCCATCTCCTCAACCAAGTCCAGGGTTTATTCCCTCGCAGCTGATTGACCGTCCCCACAATGCATCCAGTGAAGTTTCTACTACACCGGCGGATCCTACCTCTTCTCAAACTGAGCTGCATTTCTTTGGAGAAGTACCCATTCCTGATGCTCCACCAGTACCAGTGAACACCTCCCAAATGGTTGCCCTATTTCAAGAAATCCTGGAGTCCCAGAAGGCTCAAGCTGAAGCCCAGCAGGAACAGATGGATATCACGAGAGAAGTCATGAAGAACGTCAACGATGTAGCCTTAGCTATCTCCAACCAAGTTGGAGCGGAACCTCGTCCTAGGAGGGATACCCCTGAATATAGAAGATATTTGGGCCCTATCAAGTACTCTACTTTCTGGCAGTCTTGTCGTAAGAGGCTTTTGGTTTGTGACTACTGCAAAAGGCCTGGTCACCAAGCCAATATTTGTCGCAAAAGATTGGGGAAATGTTTGGCATGTGGATCTGCTGAACATCGGGTAAAGGACTGCCCCTTATCTTTTCATCAAACCAGAGCACATATCCCAGCAACACCTGTTAGGCCACAACCTAGGGACTCTCTTCCTATCCAGCAGACCTTGCCTCCTACAATAAGGCAAGATGCAGACTCGAGGTTCATAGAAGATGAAGCAGTTGAAGACTGCTCAGGCAAGAGCCAGAACCATGAAGAATAGTACCTAGTACTGCTGATTAGCATTTTCTATTTTTTATAAGAAGTTGTAACAGGATGTCCTTAGATCAATCCTGAGAGTTTTTCTGTAATTCTCCACATGAATAAAATTCTTAGTTATACCTTTATGGTAGATGTCTTCCCTGATAGTCTTCCCGGATTACCCTAGATCGAGACATAGAATTCACCATTAACCAAGTCCCCGTCTCATAGTCTTCCCTTTCAAAAACCCTAACTTCTCATTCTCCTCTCCCTCACTCATTGTCATTCCTCACTTCTCAGGAGCTAGCCGAGCCCCAAACGAGTCTCTCCCGAGTTCCAGCCGTGCCCTCCGGCTCCGCGACCCGCGGCCACCCCCTCACAGCCCAAGCTGCGACCGCCCTCCCCTGCCGGCGCCGTCCCGCGGCCAATGTCGCCCGTCGTTCCCGGCTGTGCGCCTCCCCGGCTTTCCCGCGCCCCTGTCGGACCCGTATCCGCGCGCCCGCGGCTCCACCCTCTCCGGCGCGCATCTTCTGCCGGACCCTCGAGCTCCGGCGCCGCTCCCCGGCGCTGCACCCCTCTGCCGCGCGGACCTCCCCGAGCCCGGCCCCCTCTTCTGGACCAGCGCCCCTCCGGCGTGGTTTTCGCGAGTCTCCCGTGCCTTCGCTGTTCCGAACAGCGATGTCCCGGGCTTTCCCGACTTGCTGTCCGCGATTATTATTCTATAAATTTCATCTGAGAGCTCTAGCCGAGCAACCCAAGGTATAACTCCTCTGTCCCGTCCCATTTCGGTAGTCAATGATGAAATTGGTCCCCGATTCCCTCCCGAAAATTCAGTTTTTTTAGCGACGTCGTAACTCCGAATTTTCTGGAGATGTTCTGTGATATTCTGTGTTTATTTCGGACCTTTCCGAAATATATTTTCTGGATTTTAGGTGCTGTGATTTCCGAATTCATTTCGGGAATTCCCGAAACTATATTGCGGGTTTCCGATTAAGATTTGGGAATTATTCTGTGAATTTTAATTGTGGTGTAAAATGGTTTGGAAGTTGAATTCTGGGTGTTCCCTGGTTTGGAACTTTTTATAAATGGTGATTATGGCACACTTCCCAGTTTTTGGGTTGACCAAAAATAGAAGAAGTGCTGCCGGATTTTCTATAAAATTTAATTATATAATTTTAAAATAGTTTTTCCGGAAAAGAATATTATTTTGGATTTTTGGACGACGACCGTATTGGTCAATGGGCCCTGGCTAAGGGCAAACGAAACCGGTTTCGTCCGGACGTTGAGGCATTAGCCTAGTAGAAGCATGGAATTTCACAACCAGAAAGCCCATGCGCCAGACACTACATGCACCAGAACTCGGACAGAACACTTCACAGCAAAGTCAATAAGTATAGACATTTGAAGAAAGACTTTTTATTTATATACAAAAGTCTATTACATGTATAGAAATGGTTGTACAAAGGAGAATTTCTACAAAGGAAAGATCCTAAGTCTACAGCCAGCGGCCACCATGCGCCTCCAGATAGGCGCAGCAGTCACCATGCGCCGCCAGTTAGGCGCAGCAGATACCATGCGCCTCCAACCAGGTGCATCCCACCATCTCTTCAGCAGCTCAGTTATGTGCTGCTCTTCCAGCCAGGCTCACCTGGTCGAGCAGGATGAGGATGGCAATTAACACCTCCATCCAGAGAAAGAGCCTCCAAAGCCAAAGGAAGACGGTCAGGGCACCGCCATTCCGATCTACGGCCCTTCCAGAACAACGGAGACGAGGCCCGAACATCCCTATCTTTGGATGCAACAGGCACCTTCTGTCACGCCCCGACCCGGGAAATCGCTCGTCCTCGCTAGATTTTACCCGAATCATCGTCCTCGCTGGGGCGTGATGCCGCACGAGCCTGGAGTTGCGCTCGTGTAAGGCAAGATAACAGGTTCACATAGAACTATCTCAAATCGATAACATAAGCAGCGGAAGGAAAACATAGTATACAACAAGAATCTCTTTTATTCATATTGAACTGAAGGTTACAAAGGCTCTGAATAGTCCAACATAAAATGCCAATTGGCTACAACGCTCATGATCTCTCTAGCTCACAAAGGATTACATTGTCCCATACATTATGCCTCTGTATAGCCACCAAGTAGTCTTCGGCCGAACATCTCCATGTCGCAAGTCCGAACGCATATGCGGAAGCTCCTCTTGAACGCCAAGGACTCCATGCCTCGGCACGTCCAAGCCAAGCTCCGCCCCGAGCCGATCATAACCTGACCTGCACATAAACTAGTGGGGGATTAGTGCTTTCGTCCTCGCTTCGCACTGATCAAGACACGCTCGCACCCAAACCAAACACTTAATCATTTAGTGAGCATGCATCTTAATTTGTGATCTTTCTATTTAGCCTTAGGGTCAATTTTATGGCAACACTTAAACATAGCACATTATCATAAATATGTCCCATACCGTGTTCCTGCAGCAGATATAGTTAGACATAATCTGAAACATAAACATAGTGATTCGTGCTCATCCCGTCCCATTTTCCTTAGCCTGCAGTGGTTAGAAATTAACATAAGCATACATAATCGGTTCGTACAATCGGCCAATCATAAACGTAAATATATGCATAATGGGTGACAGGCCCTGCGTCTGTACCCAGCTCTCGTACTCAGCCCACCGGCCCTATCTATATGAAGGTCACGGTGTTTCGCACCGTAATGGACTTGGCATCTCATATGTGTAAGCCTACAATCGCTTCGATACGGGTTGCTAGCCCAGTATCTGAAGGATCCCAAACTTACAGATATCATAGCTTATCACAGCACTGGACGGTCGCAATCCGTCCGAATGTTGTGCACCATAAATACCACACATAATTCTCTCCTAGGCCGAACGGTCCCGGCGCCCCGGCATAACCGTTCGAGGGAAGCCGCACCCGTGCACGGGCCATCCGAGTCCATTGACCATGCAATACGTACCATATCATACAATCCATAGCATACCAACCGATCTCATATTCCATAAACATAGTCTCGCACATAAACGGTTTCCCGTGCCATAAACGGTTTCCCGTGCCATAAACATAATCCACTATTTATATGGGGAGCTCCGTCGGCGTTATGCCCCAACACATCCATATTGATGCACGACGCCCAACGGCTTAGTCATCTCATACTATTATTCATGCGTCCCGTACATAATGTTATTCGCATAGCCTACCTCCGAATTTACTTAGTCATTTCGTAGCTTAAGTGCACAAAGGCACGCTCAGCACCATAATCAATGTTCTACGCCTAGAGTTCAATGTTCTCGGAGCCGTGCACATGATGCACATCTCGATATCATCTTTCAATGTTCTACCATCATTGCCCTACCGCGACTCGTACACTTGATGCACGTCGCTTCAATTGTTCGATTGTTCAATGTTCTACCTTAGTGTTCAATGCATACTTAGACACTTACTCGCCGAGCCACGCTCGCTAACTCATAACATATTACGCATACCATAACACATTTTATTAGACGTGAAGGAATAGGGAGAGAGAGTCAAGAACCCGCCCACCTTAAGCCGATACGCCTTGCCGTTTTGCCGATTGAAGCGTTTCGCTTCCATAACTCGATCGCATAGCTAACTCTTGGACTTAGCCATTCCTTTGCTCTACTCGATCGATTTGGCCTATCGCGCCTATGCCACAATCCGTTACAGGGCCTCAATTTAGTTTCGCGGACACTTCATTGCATAAGGAAAAATGCAGACCTCTCATCGTCCAGCGTAAAAGCATAGCCTGCACACCAGATCAACTAAAATCAGCACTTGCTCGACGGGACTTATCCTTTGCATCGATTCGATTCATAGATTCCAACCGACTCAAGGCTTACCTTTGGCCAACGTAACACTTGCATCGATTCGCATTGATATCTCATCGGGTCAACGCAACTCTTCGAGTCAACGACTCATCATAATGCACCGATGCGGAGCGGGGCATTACATAATATACCACTCAAAATCAGGTTCGTCCTCGAACCGAAACCAACACTTATTCCAAGTGCCTCGCATAGATCGCTTCACGATCTCGTGCTACTATCGTTGAATCATACAACTTAGTTTGGATCATATACATATTTTAGGCGTCCCACCAATATATGCATTTCAGCCAAGCTCAGTTGTAGGATATCGGGACTGTTTGCCATTAAAATTGTTTTGATTGAAATCTTAATACAAACAGAACAGTGATACAATATAGGACTTAGATGTAGTCCTAGGAGTACACTTTTGTTTAAGCTGGGTCCTTAGTGCCAATGGAGCGAGTGGTAATGCGTTGACTCCGTTGACCGGCTGACGGCGGTTATCGGTTCTCTGAAGGTGTTGATTGCTCTGGGTGCTGGAGCTTGCTGAGAGGAGGAAGACGTTGAGTGTCTAGGACTGCCTCTCTGGTGATTCTCTGTTGTGGATTCTTTTTGAGTCTTGTCTGTTCTGAGTCTCTGTGTGTGTGTGAAGGAGATGACCCTTCTATTTATAGTTTTGCAGGCTGGCTGCTCATGCGCGCATGCAGGATGCGCCGGTGTGGGGATGCCACGTAGAGGTTGCTGATGGAGGCGCACGGATGCTGCGCCCTGATCGAAGGGAAGAACTCTTCATACTGCTGTTGTGAGCCGGCACGTAGCAGAGAGAAGATCTTTCTGTTGCTGAAATCTTGGACGAGTTGAGTCAAAGGACACGTGTCATCGACTCATGGTTCGAAGATCTCGGATTTGGTGGAGAGGAGTGATCTGGTGGGCTGTGCCTTGGATTGGGCACAGGAGGAGGCTGCGGCTCATAACCTTTAGGAGTTACAAACCATTTGGGGCGCATGGCTTTTGAGGCGCATGCAGGCGACTTTCCTTCTGTCTTTCGGGATCAGAGAGCAGTCTGAGGCGCATGGCTTTTGAGGCGCATGCTGATTTGGACGCATGGCCGTAGAGGCGCATGCTGATTTGGACGCATGGCCGTAGAGGCGCATGCTGATGGTGAAGTGGCCACGTGGCAGTAGCCGTCGAAACAAAGTCATGATGATGCTGACGTTGCCGACGCTTCGTTTTCTGAAAAGCTGTCAACTGTTCAGACTTTGGGAGGCGTGCTGCCAACTCTGTCAGTTCAGCATTTAATGTTGGTGACGTTCGATGGACAGCTGAGTGGGCGCGTCGGTTGGCGTTCCACTCGGTATAGAGATGTGTGGGGGCGCACCTTCTGTAATGCGCCGAGTATTGTAAGGCGCGTCTGTGTGATGCGCCTGATGCCGAAGGGCGCGTCCGTGTGATGCGCTGTCTGGCTGGCGCATCGGACATGTCTTTTAATGATGCGGCTGTCTCGCTCTTCGAGTGCCATAAATAGCCGTTTGGCTGAATTCGAGGCGTCCGGTTCATCCATTTAATGTAAATTTATTGCACGGAATTCGGAGGGTCATCCACTTGGCGCGTGGGTTTGATCTGCCCGGCCTATAAATAGTGGCATGGAGAGAAGATTTGCTTCTCATTCCCTCACGTACTTCCAACATGAATTTGAACATGCGGGTGCATTCTGTTGACGAAGTGCTCTCGAGGGTGAAGATGAGACGCTGTGTTGTCTTCGATGCACTTGAAGGTGACTGTTACATCCAAAAGATGGAGTCGAGGGCTTCCGAGGCAGGCAGAAGGTGCCTGTTGCATCCAAAGATAGGGATGCTCGAGCCTCGTCTCCGTTATTCCGGAAGAGCCGTAGATCGGAATGGCGGTGCTAGGCTCTCTCTTTCTTCAAAGTGGGGTTTTCCCACTTTGATCGTGTCGAAAGCTGCTCCTTTAGCCGCGGTTTCGATCACGGTCTTCCTTCGGCTTTGGAGGCTCTTTTGAAGCCTCCCCTGGCCACAGCATTTGCGGTGCTCTTCTCTTCCTCGGTTCCAGCCAGAGGGTTAAATGCTTTGCTTGGCGAAGCACTTATCAGGTGAGCCTGGCTGGAAGAGCGGCACATAACTGGGCTCTGCTCGGCCAGGTGAGCCTGGCTGGAAGAATTTGGCTGAAGGGATGCACATAACTGAGCTGGATGCACATGACTGAGCTGCTGAAGATATGGTGGGATGCGCCTGGTTGGAGGCGCATGATGTCTGCTGCGCCTGATGACAGCGCATGGTGACTGGCAGCGCATGATGACTGCTGCGCCTAACTGGAGGCGCATGGTGGCCGTTGGCTGTAGACTTAGGATCTTTCCTTTGTAAAAATTCTCCTTTGTACAACCTTTTCTAGACATGTAATAGACTTTTATATATAAATAAAGAGTCCTTCTTCAAATATCTATACTTATTGACTTTGCTGTGAAGTTGGCGCATGTAGTGTCTGGCGCATGGGCTTTCTGTTTGTGAAATTCCATGCTTCTACAAGACCCCCTTCAAAGTTTTCAAAACTTTTGAATAAGTTTTGGAATACTTTGAATAAGAAGCATGGAGGTCAGGGCGCATGATTTCTGGGCGCATGCCTGTTCGGGCGCATGCTCTTCTCAGTTGATGATGATGGTGCCTCGGTAACCGAAAAGATTAATGATGATCTTTTGGTTTTATTTGCTGCTATCCTTGCACAGAACCCGAGGCGACGGCTGAGATCATACGTCATCTGTTCACGCGTACGACCAAGCCTATAAATAGGTAAGAGTTGGAGAGAGAAAGGGTTCTTCTTCTCTGTGCCTCTGCTTCTTTAGAGTTTCTTCTTCAAAAATCCTAACTTCTCTTTCCTCGAGAGAATGGCTCCCAAGACTCCTCGCGGTGCTGCCGGCAAGGGAAAGGAGAAAGCGAAGGAGTCCACGGAAGTTGCGGCGGCTGTCGTTCCTCGTCGGCCTGTCGAAGTTCGGCCGGAGGTGGTTGGTAAGTCTCATTGTCCGTACGCCAACGCACATAGGCCTTGAGTCTTTAATGATGTGCCGCGGTCTTTGCCTGCCGACGCGCATGGGTTTAAACCCTAGTGATGCACCGAGGCTATACTGCTGACGCGCATGGGTTCAAACCCTGAAGATGTGCCGAGGCTATACTGCTGACGCGCATGGGTTCAAACCCTGAAGATGCGCCAAGGCTATACTGCTGACGCGCATGGGTTCAAACCCTGATGATGCGCCGCAGTTTTCTCCTTTAGACACATTTGTGTGTTCTCTTCTGACTTTTTCTGATCTTTTACTAGTGTCGATGGCAATCCCGCTTTTGAGTAAAGTTTTTTTGGAGGCTGCCTTCAACCAAATGGGAGTAGAGCATAACGAGGAAGTGATAAACCCTGCTCAAGATGCTCTTATGCTGGATCAGCCTCCTGAGAGAATGACCCTAATCCGTGAACAGCAGTATTGGTTCCTCAAACGGATGATGGAGCGTGGAGTTATTAAACCCTCAACATCTGATAAAGTGACCTTCCTGAAGCCTGAGTTCCTGTTTGGAGACCGTCTCACTTCTACTGACTCGTCAGTACTGAAGGTCAAGGAGGACTGGTTCTTTACTGCGAATGGAGTGCATATGACTGTTAAGCAACTTGAACGTCAGTGGCCTTTGACGTCCTTCTGTCGCCTTGTTTCCCAGAGGAGAATGTCTTGGGAGCTTACCCCTTCTCAGGGGGGAGCGGTGACTGGTGTCATCCAAATTGATTCTACTTCCGACCAAAGGGATGTTTTGACCGTTGTACGGTCTGGGTCTTCTTACACTTGGCGAACTTTACGTCCTGGGAGCCTCTACAGTGATGTACCCATTGATACGTTTGCTTATAGTGCTTCGACTTTTACATATCGTATGTTTTTGATGGAACGTTCCTACCCGACAGGAGAGTTTCGGGTGGAGGGTTGGTGCCATTACGTCTCCAAATGGGATAAACTGACGCTCTGGATCTTGTCGCGGTTTCGGACTGAGCTCCGAGAGATCGGGTTGACTGCCGCGATCCGTGCTACCCAGGCGGGTGTTGACCTAAATAGGCACATGTTCCTCGCACTCCTGGAGATGTTTGATATCCATACCGGGACCTTGTTTACTCCGGTAGGAGAATTAGGGCTCGCACTTCATGAGATGTATGAGGTGTCTAAACTCCCTTGGGGGTCGGAACCCTATGAAGAGTACTTTCCAACCAATGAGGAATTTCAAGTCCTGGGGGACAGGGCTGAGGAGATGACGGCCGTCTTCAAGGAAGTGGCGAGTCATCATTACTATATACAGAGGCGGGATAGGAACGGGACGCAGCCTCATGTGACCGCTTGGAGAGATTATGTCTTTAAACAAGACAAGGAGGATCCCTCATAATTTTCCACTCCACCGGCGCTCTCTCGTAGCGAAGTGTTGTCCGAAATGAGCAGGTTAGGGGAGAAAAATCCCCGAGGGAATGAGGACCAGCAGTCAGATGCACGCTCCTACAGCTGCTTCTGGCATCTTGCTTATCGGATGTCACCCAAGGCGGTGTTGGCATCCTACCTGATGATATGGCTCCGGTATTGCGTGTTCGCGGGCGGATCCGGTGCCGTAGAGAGGATGACCCGAAACTTAATCCTGCCAGCCGTGAAGCTGGTTTTCGGCCGGCGTTTGGCTCTTCTTCCTGCAATGGTATGTAACCTGCAGCGAGGTTTGAGAGAGTTTGCTGGAAATGTGATTCATGACAGAGGCCGAAACAATAACTTCCCGCGCGCTGAACTGCCGTTTCACTATTTGATGGGATGGCTGATCTTGCATCATCCCAGTGTGATGAGCCCAGGCTCGGAAGAAGATTATATGGCTGGAGATGCATTCCTTCGTCGTTTCCATCGGAGGAGCTGGTCGCATACTGGTGTCCCGGTTTGTAGAAAGGTTTTATCCCGTCTTCAGGGTTGGGAGCTCACCAAAGTTGGTCCCATCTATTTGGGTTTTGAGGCCAACGAAGATTTAAGAGACCTGGGCGAAGGTACCACCACTCTGCCTCAATGGGGATTTCGCTGGTTGCAAAGTATCCGGCCGTCCCATCTGGTGTACCGGAACAGGAATCAGTGCTACCTGGAACCATACTTGCCGAGCCGCTTTGCGCGGCAATTTGGTTATGCTCAGATGATGTTGGATAACCCCAGTAATACCCTGGGGTATGTTGGAAGTTTGTTGGATGGTGCACGAGCTTGGCATTACTATAATGCCGGATGTACCGGAGCTCGTTTTACGTTGCCCGTCCCCGATCCGCGGCCGCCCATTCTTTACTCGGCCGCTAAATTTTACTGTGTTATGGCTGCCCCGCCCTCCGGATATGACAGGGAGACCAGCCTTATCGCAGGCACCCAGTTAGCAGCGACTGGGGATACGCCAGTGAAGGCCCGGCCGCATCGTCCGTCAGGGGTGGGTCAACGGAGTGCCCCCTCCGCATCACAAGCAGAACCTTCTGGCGATCGATCGAAACGATGTGCAGATACAGGGGCTGAATCTCTTGTGTCGAAGAAGCAGAAGAAGGCATCGTTACCGACGGTGTCATCGGATTCGGCGTCCGAAGAGGTAAGGACATCCTACTAAATCTGATTTTGGTTCTGCCACTGACGAGGCCTGATCTTCTTTTGTAGGAGCCGCTAAAAAGAAAACCTCGTACCCCAAAGTCGGGTGGGAGTAGGCAAAAAGAGATGGCGAGCTCGCCTGGAGTGCGTATCCCGTCGACAATGATGTCTCTGATGGAGGAAGATCCGGAGGATACTGTCATCGTGGAGGTTCCAGTATCCCCGGGTTATGTCAGGAGGGACCCTGAGGGTGCAGCAGCTTCCGAGGTGACGAAGGCCACAGCGGAGGCTTCACATATCGAAGGTTTAGCAAGTGCGCAGCTTCCTGGTGATGAAGAGGAATGGAGTTCATCATCTTCCGGTGACATCGCTCCGGAGCTGCAGGAGTCTGTTGCGGGGGCAGCAGAAGCAGTGAGGATAGAGGAGAGGGTTGATTCCCCTCCTGGTCATGATGAAGGGAAGTCGGCTGAATCATTGCCAAATCCTTCCTTGGCTTCAACCATGGACATAGAGATGGCTACCGATCAGGCGGTAGCGACAGATTCTGTCCCTGTAGAGGGACTTGAGAAGAATGAGACCCTTCTGTCGGTCTTGTCTCCTGGGGCTGGCCAGGAGATAAATGTTGATCTCCCCGTTTTGCCGGGAGAGGTAGCTGATGCTGATAGAACGTCAGGGGTAGAAGAGGTGGCCGTTGACGTCGGTGATGTCTCCGGGCTTGAGAAGGGTAAGGGTGTGGAACCCTCTGTTGCTCCTTCCACTTGGGGTACTATCACGACGCATGTGCCGGCTCCTTCTGTTCCTTCGGCACCTCGGACTAGCAGTCTGGCCCCTGTTGATGAAGAGCCTATTGCTGCCGAGGTTCAAACCTCTCAGATCGAGGTTGGCGGATCTTCCTCCGGTCCGCCAACTGTAGTAGCTCCCCCAACTCCTGCTATGACGCCGCAGGTGCTGGCGGATGCCGACGAGTATGTGAAGTTCCTCGTCGAGGGAGTGTACAAAATGCTGGAGAAAGGAGTATCTGCAGTGATGGATGGCAAGGGGAGCTTTACGACAGCAAAAGCTTTGGCAATGCCTTGTATCGAGCTGATCCGCATTCACCAAGGCCATGACCATATGGCCGAAATTCTGGAGGTTTCGGTGATTGAACTGGACGAGCGGCTCGCGGAACTGCAGCGCATCCAACGAAATGACCTCTCTGTCTTGATAGATGCAGAGATAGGGAAGTTGATTGCTGAAATCGAGGCTTCCCATCGGGCCGATGTGAGCAGTTGGGAGCGTGAAGTGGCTGGGACTGAGGCTGCGGCGGAGCAGTTGTCTCAATCTATGGAGAAGACGACGGAGAAGCGGGCTGCGGTAGACGCTAACATCGCAGAGGTTGATGCTCAGATACGCCGTCTTGAAGACCAGCGGGCCCAACTTCAACTAGAAGCTGATCGTGTCCTGGCTGAACACGTGGCATTCAAGCAGGAGGAAGCGACTCTTACTCAGCGGACCCTTGCTTTGGCTCAGCAGCGACGACAGCTTGATGAGAAGTATGAGAGTAAAACTTCTGCTGAGGCTGTCGGATTAATGCGTCAAGAAGCCGAGCTGCGAGTCCAGGCGACTGTGGAAACTCGTACTGCCGACCTGAGACGTCGAGTCAGAGAGCTTTCATCCCACCCTGGAGAGGATCGGGGACTGTAGCTTCTCTTCTTTTTATGTGTTTTTGCAACTCTTGCTGGGGAAATAGCGTATTTTTGTACTCCCTTCTTTGAAAAATAAAGAAATATACTATCTCTTTTTTTTTGTGATGTGTTCATTTTTGATCTCATGAACTTGATGATTTATGTGGACCTATTATCTTTTGCGCACCTTGGTTTTTTAGGTACAGATAATAAGTTTGAAGGAACCAACATGTTTGCTCAGAGATAATGTGGACATGGCAATCATTAGGTTCAAATGATAGAATCTTCCTACTCAGAGGTATTTATGGACGTGGTAGGAATGATCCTGGGGGATACGCTGAACAACTCAGAGGTAATGTGGACATGGAAGTTCTGCGATCAATGTACGACAACACAGGAGTTGTTTGTACGGGATGTTTACTCAGAGGTAATGTGGACGTGGTAAACATGAAGGATAGCGTAAGCTCACGAAATGTAAGGTTCCGCTTTGTAGGATGTAGAGAGACAACTCAGAGGTAATATGGACGTGGTTATCTTTCTACGGAAGGATGCCACGGAACAGCTGGGTTCCGGAAGCGTTTGATTTTTGTAAAAAGAGGTTGTTTGGGGAAATACATGTCTTGGAGGATGTCAAGAATAGTACTTCTTTAGGAACTTGCCGTTAATGGGCATCATGAACAAGTCCCCATTGGGTTTGGCGAGACGGTAAGCACCGTTTGAGTATACCGTCTCAATGATGAAGGGTCCTTCCCATTTGGGCTCGAACTTCCCTGGTGTCTTATGAGTTAACACCATTGGCCTTCTGACTGCTAAAACCAGGTCGCCAACTTGGAAAGTTCTTTGCTTGACCTTCTTGTTGAAAGCTTGTGATATACGGGCTTGGTAAAGTTCGATGCGTTGTTGAGCTAGGAGACGCTTTTCGTCAAGTGCCTCCAGTTCCCGCAGACGACGACGTTGATTGTCTTCTTCTGTGAGATCGTTTGTGATTGCCACGCGGAGCGAAGGTATCTGTATCTCGAGAGGCAGTACTGCTTCGCTCCCGTAGACCAGGGAGAATGGAGTGTTGCCTGTTGGGGTCCGTACCGTTGTGCGGTAGGCCCAAAGGCATTCGCCAAGCTTTTCGTCCCAGTCGCATTTGTTGGATGACACGACCTTTTTGAGCAGCCTAACGATAGTCTTATTGAATGCCTCAGCTAATCCGTTTGCTGCCGGATTGTAGGCGGTTGAGGCCACGTTTTGGATGCGATTCTTGTCACAGAACCTGCTGAAAATGTGGCTGATGAATTGGGGACCATTGTCATGAATGATTCGCCTGGGTATTCCGAAACGATAAATGACATGGTGTTTGATAAAGCTGACCACCCTGGAGCTTTTTACTTCCGCTAGTAGGACTGCTTCCGCCCATTTGGAGAAGTAATCGGTGATGGCCAGGATGAAACGATGTCCTCTTGATGAAGGAGGGGTGATTGGTCCTACAATGTCCATGCCTCAGGCTTCGAATGGCCAGGAGGCGACTGTAGGATGTAGAGGTTCAAACGGTGTATGTATGAAGTCTGCATGAAGTTGGCATGCATGGCGCTTCTTAGCATATTCCACTGCGTCGGCGGCCATGGTTGGCCAGTAGTAGCCCATACGTCGCAGTCGATCTTGCAACTTAGGACCGGGTTGATGAGCTCCACAAGTTCCGTCGTGAGCTTCTTGAAGAGCCTCGGTTGCTTCTTCGTTAGACAGGCATCGAAGGAGGAGCCCATCGAAGGAGCGTCGGTACAGCGTTTTAGTGGCTGTATCGTAGTAGAATCGAAGAGAGCGTCTCCTGACTGAGACGGCTTCCTTCGGATCTTTCGGAAGGATTCCGTAGACGGCGAAGTCGATGAACGGGAATCTCCAGTCTCGGACATTAACATCGATGTTTGTTGGCACGGCGTGAGCCATTTGCAAACATAGGTTATTTCTGGGACA
This sequence comes from Iris pallida, assembly GCA_029216955.1. NCBI lineage: Eukaryota > Viridiplantae > Streptophyta > Magnoliopsida > Asparagales > Iridaceae > Iris > Iris pallida. The sequence continues at coordinate 1,960,983 of JANAVB010034820.1, read as the reverse complement.
AATCAAGTCTCGGCCAGTTACCGTGACATAGTGTTGAGTCCCAAGGGGCGCGGCCAATGAGGCTGCGAGGCCAGCCAGAGCGTCAGCCTCCAAGTTTTGTAGACGGGGTACATGTTCGATGAAGAACCCAGTGAAGGTTGAAATGATGTTCAATGCAACTTCATGGTAAGGGATCAAATCTTCATGGCGAACCTCGTATTGCCCCCGAATCTGGTTTACGACGAGTTTCGAGTCGCCGTAGGCTTCCAGATGATCCACCCCCAGCTGTTGTGCTAGCTGGAGCCCCATGACGAGTACGTTGTACTCAGCAACATTGTTGGAGCACGGCTTCGAAAGAGAGTATGCGCGCTGGATGACCAGCTGATCGGGGGAGACCAAGACTACCCCCACTCCTGCGATGATTTGGCCGTTGGGGCCCATTCTTGAAGCGCCATCGAAGAACATCCTCCAAACGGGGCTTCCTTCAGTGACGTTTGATTCTTGGACTTCATCCGGGATGTCTTCATAGAGTTTTGAAGACTCTGGGATGGGGTGTGCAGCTAAAAAGTCAGCCAGGGCCTGACCCTTGACCGCCTTCTGCGGGACAAACACCATGTTGTATGGCGTTAGTAGGATCGCCCATGTAGCCAGCCGGGAGTTTAATGACCCTGGCTTCGTCATGAGAACTCTGAGTGGATTGACTCGGGAGATGACGTGAATTGTCTGGCCCGAGACGTAATGACGAGTCTTCTGAATGGCAAACACCAAAGCCAAGCACTCCTTTTCAACGGAGTTGTACCGGTGTTCGGCCCCGATGAGTGTTCGACTGAGGTAGTAGATTGCTTGCTCGTAGCCTGCATCGCTGTTTTGAGCGAGTAAAGCACCGAGGGAATGATCCATGGCACGGACGTAGAGGAGGAAGGGTTTGCCGACGACAGGTGCCACTAGGACTGGCGGGCTTGTCAAGTAAGCCTTGATGTCGTCGAAAGCCTTTTGGCACTCCTCTGTCCAGACGTAAGAGACTCCCTTCTTCATGAGCTGAGTAAAGGGTTGACATTTACCGGAGAGGTTTGCTATGAACCTCCGGATGTATGCCAGACGTCCCTGTAAGCCCCGAAGTTCTCGAAGGTTCTTCGGAGGGTCCATGTTGAGGATGGCTTTAGTCTTCTCGGGATCGACATGAATGCCTTTTGCCGTGATGACAAAGCCCAAGAATTTGCCGCTAGAAACCCCCAGGAAGGATTTAGCGGGGTTCATTTTGAGTTGATGTGCCCGCATGAGATCGAAGACCGTCTTCAGGTCCTGTAGGTGATCTCTTTTGAGGCGGCTCTTGACTGCGATGTCGTCAACATAGCACTCAACTGTCTTGCGAAGATGTTGACGGAAGATGGTACTCATCGCTCGTTGGTATGTTGCACCGGCATTCTTCAAGCCGAAGGGCATTACTGTGTAGCAGAAAATACCTTTCGGAGTCCTGAATGACGTGTGTTTTGCGTCATCGGGGAACATCTTGATTTGATTGTAGCCTGAATACCCGTCCATGAAGGACATGCATTCAAAGCCACATGTGTTGTCGATCATTACATCGGTGATTGGGAGCGGGAATTCATCCTTCGGGCAAGCAGAGTTGAGATCCCTGAAGTCGATACAGACTCGTATCTTTCCATTCTTCTTGGTGACAGGGACGACGTTGGCTACCCAGTCCGGGTGTTGTTCCTCACGGATGAAGCCACTGGTCAAGAGCTTGTCCACCTCCTGATCGATGGCGTTCATGATGTCCGGGCGGAAGCGTCGCTGTTGTTGTTTGATAGGTTTGACATCTGGTAAGATGTTCAACCTATGCATCGCGATCTGTGGATCGAGACTCGGCATGTCTTCGTAGCTCCAAGCGAAGATGTCAATATACTCTTTAGCCAGTTGGACTAAAGATTCTCGGTCTTCTCCTTCCAAGCTTTTGCTGATGAAGATGGGTTTAGAAGAAGACCCATCCCCGAGGTCGATCTGCTCGACTTCGTCTTCAGTGGGAGGTTCTCGTAACTCAAAACGAGACTCCCATTGTTCTCCTAGGTGCTGAGCCCAGGGTTCCTCTTCGAAGGGTTCCGGCGGTTGGTTTTCGCCTTCATCTTTCTGAGGTTGCGCCGATGTCATGTTAGCTGACAGCACTTTCCTGAAGACTGATCCGATACTGGTATCGAAATCCCACGTCGATGCTTCAGACGAGTGGGAATGTTCTATGTCTTCTGCGTCTGAACTCTCTGGAGTTGATGGCGGCGTGACATAGCCTAACCCCTGTCGAGTCCGATTGTAGTAATCCTGTGGCTTTCTATTGGGCATCGAAAGCCGGACAGGGAGATGCCGACCCTTGCCGTAGTTTAGGCCTTTATTGCTTTTCAGGTCGTAGCCCATCTTTTGGATGATGCGCTTTGCCGTATCCGTGTACCGATAGACTTGTACTCTGCCGGTATCAGGTTCGGGCTCGATTGACGGGAGGTCCTGATGACGCTCGACTTTGCCCGAGATGATGGTGCCTTCGTCTCGGCTTCGTGGGGGAATTATGAAGACTCCTTGAGACGGGGCCACTCGATTATGGTGGACGGTCGTTATTTGTGTTTGTAACGACCGTAGAGCGTTGTCTAATGTATACATGGCATTCCAGTGTGGAAGACAAGAATAATTGAAAGACACTCTATTATTGATAAAGTGCGAGATTTTATCCCTTGGGATTACATTGTCTAAGGAGGGTGCGTCTACATCAGCAGAGATATATTCGCCAAGCTCCTCATCTGTAAGCACTGGGGCCGGATCAGGAGAGTCCTCCACCGCTCTGACTTTGGGGTCTGAGAGGGTTATGTGAGCCCTCTCCGACATCTTGGATGACTGCGGCGGCTTGTCTTTAAGACGCACCTTGAGAGGTGCCTCGGTTGTGCCTCCGATGAGTGGCGCCTTCCCTTGTAATTTTACCACCAGGGGAGCCGCTGTTTGAGGTGGCTTTCCCTTGAGGCGTATCTTCAGGGGAGCTTCGTGAGTCGGTGCTTTCCCTGATAGCTTGATGCTCATTGAAGGCGCCTTCTGGGGAGGCTTGCCCTTCAATCGGATTTTCAAGGGGGCGTCGGGAGTCATTTCGGGCTCCAAGTCCGGCTCTGTTGCCGTCTCTGCTTCATCATCGGCGTCGTTGGCTTCCTCCTCGTCAAGTGGCTTGTACAAGTCGGAATCGGTGAAGTAGGCCTCAATCCCTTTGAAGGGATCGATATCTGCAAATTCCGTCCGGATGACGTCGTTGGTGGATACATATTTCATGCATTGGTGGAGCGTGGAGGGCACCACCATGTACTCATGTAACCATGGTCGTCTGAGTAAGATGTTGTAGTTGACCTCGGCATCCACCACATAACAAGTCACCTCAGTTTTGAGGCTGCCGATGTGACACTTCAGCCGGATCTTGCCCAGTGGCTCGCTCTTGCTAGCGTTGAAGCCACTGATGGTCGTATTGGAGGGCGCCAGCCGGTACATCGGGATCCCCAGCTTGGATAGCAGCGCCTTTGGAATGATGCTTAGGGAAGACCCCGGATCGATCTGAATCCTGCTCACCTTTACCGAACCGATGTACCCTGTGTAATACAACGGTCGGTTATGTCGGTGATGCTTGAGCAGCATGTCTTGTTGGGTGAAAGTTATGTTTGGGATAACTTCATCCGCACAATGACAGTGTGCACAAGTAGTTGGGAGGTCTTCAGGCTGCTTGATTTGACTGAGAAAGGATTCGACATCCTTCAGAGCTTCGCAGAGAGCTTCTCGGGAGTCCTTGGAGAGACGCAGGAGCTCGAACAAAGACAAGCGTGCAGGAGTACTGGCCAGTTGTGCCAGAATGTCAAAATTGTGGGGCTTGGCTAGCCCCGAAGCATTTTCTTTCCGCAGAGGTCTGTCGAAACGGGCCTCCACTTGCTTTTGTTTATTGGCTGCTGAGGGTTTGGATGGACCCTCCTCAGGGATGGTGCCAGGAGGCACCACTTCGGCGGCAGCTTCACCGGGCTGGGAGTTCTGTTGTGCACGCGTCTGCACAGGAAGCGCCTCTTCCGTTGAAGAAGAGACCGTGCGGCAAGACTTGATCTTCCTGCATTTTGTTTTGGAGGTAGGGCGTACCTCCGGTTGAGTTACCTCGGAGACGAGGTCGGGGTGAACCTAGAGGACCTCTCCTCGGGATGTGGTGAGTGGGACAAGTCCACTCACATTGTCACGGGTGGGTGACAAGTTCACCACCTCCATTGTCGCCTTAGGGATGGGGACGACGCCATCTTGTGTGGTAGTCGGCGGCAAGGTGCCGAACTAAAGTGACACCACATTAGCTGACACCGTCTTTTCTTCGTAGTCGACGGAGATTACATCCGCATTGATCATGCGCTGGATGTAATTTTTGAGGACGTAGCAGTCCTTAGTCGGGTGTCCGACAAACCGATGGTAGTGACAGTACCTCGGGTTGTCCACTTTTTCGACTTCATCGGGCCGCTTCGGGTCCGGAAGCTTGATCTTGTCACCCTGCTTCAGTATCTCAAAGAGTTGCAGGGTGTCGTCATCATTGAATGAATAAACCTCCTTGGGTCTCGGTGCCAGTGGAGGCTTTTGAGTAGGCACAGATGCGCCCTTCGAGGCATTAACAGTCAATGCCTGTTTCCCCTTTGTTTCTCGTCCGGAGTTGTTGATTGCGGACTTTTTCCCCTTATCGTCAAAGGCGGGGAAGCTAACACCCAGAAGACGTGCATTGGCCGCCTTCTTCTCTGCAGCTTCAGCTTCGATGATTAGGGAGCTTCAGTCGGGAGGGGGAGTAGAGTTAAGCCAGAGCTTTACTGCAGGCAGCATGTTCATACTGCAAGCGGAGAGAAGCGCATGCTCTGGCATGCCTGGAGGTAGCCTGAAGCAGGCCTGACGGAAGCGTTCGATGAATGCCCGAACCGTTTCCTTGTCCTTCTGGCGTATCTCAATGAGAGACGCCATCGTCATGTCCTTCCCACCGTCGTAGAAGCGGTCGAGGAAGAGGCGTGTCAGGTCGTCGAAGGACGATATGGAATTATCGGGGAGGCTGCAGTACCAGTCATACGCCACCCCTTTCAGGGCCCCAACAAAGATGCTGGTGAGGAGCGCGTCCTCCTTCGGAAGATGCCCTGTCTGCGACTGGAAGTACGTCAGGTACCGTCGTGGAGAGTCCTTCCCGTCATACGGCGTGAGTGTTTGTGGTTTATACTTTGGGGGATAAACCACCTTGTTCCACTCAAGGGGATAAGGCTGGGGAATGCCCATCTTCTGGCGCTCCTCCTGCCTGTTCTTGGACTCGAAGCGCTCCCGCAGATCTTTGATCATTTCGACCTCGTCCTCCGTGGAGCTAGGAGTCGGGGAAGGAGGTACCACCTGGAGTGGAGCGTTTGAGGGCTCCGACGTCCGGGGTGCTTCTGTGTCTGAGGGTGTTCGTTGGAGGGGCACACTCGACTCTCCATTGGCTCCTGGGTCGGGACCATTTGAAGGTGTCCTGATCAAGGCCGACCGTATCTCAAACACTGCTTGAGTCAGTGCTTGCATTGAGGCAGAGAGGGTTTTGAGTCCTCCCTCTAGCGAGTCTATGCGCTGGACAATGTCCTGTGGCGGCGCATCAGTCTCAAGATCACCCCCGGTCATGTATACTGTCATGACACGGCCGGAAGTGGATGGATCAGTTGAGGCTTGCTCTCAGCCTCGCTCTCATGTGGGGGAGTCACTTCTCCTGGTGTTTGGCCACCCCCAGCCACATTCTGGAGTTCGTCTTCGACAGACGCATCTGTAAGGACCTGACTGCCCTCAGCTCTGTCTTGAAGGGCCTCTTTGTTTCCAGCACTACCCCCGGTGGTATCCTGGAGGACATCGTTATTTTGAGGGGCTTCAGGGAGGCCATTTTCGCCTTGATGAAGATCCGCCGCAGCTGTGCTTTGGACATCTTCGTCTTCGGAAGGAGGCTCGACAAGGGCCTGGCTACCCCCAGCTTCCTCCAAGAACTTCTTCCTCGACCGAGTGCCTTCGAACACTCCAGAGGTCGAGACAGCTGCCTTGGTTTTCCTCGGCTGGCTTTTGGATGAAGACGAAGAATTGGCAGTCGTCTTCCGGACAGATGAGGAGTTGGAGATCACGTTGCATGAAGCAACCTTTAGCTCCTCTTCTGCTGACACCTTCGTCCCAAGGCGATGTCGGAGGGGTGTCGATGATTGTAGCCGTTGGAAGACCGACTGCTTTGGTGGTACTGCCGTCTTGCAACAGCAGTTGATGGTGACCACTGCACATGTGTGCCCCGTGAGAGGCGCATCGTGCTTGTTGGTCAACTCTCCTGACCGACGCTTGTGAGTGATCACGTTGCGCAGGTCGTTGGAGGAGAGTGCTACCCTCACACCCCTCTCAGGCGCATGGCAGGGCCAAGCGCCGGGGTGGTTGGGTGAGTGCTGCGCCCCCTGATCTAATACCAAGCAGGCATCACGATCAGTAGTGGAGGAACCACAGCATTTGAAGTGACTTGAACGGACCTCAAACGCACAACCAGAGGAGGCACGGGAGTTCAAGACCACTGAGTTTGCCTCTCTCGGCTTGGTTGTGCACGCAGTGAATGCGCCCAAGCGAGATGAGGACTTTGAAGGTCGACTCGTTGTTGGTGCAGAAGCACTTGAGTCAACCTTGTACAGCTTGCCATCGGCAGCGCACGTGATTGTAAGCGCATGCCTCTGGCCGGCTGCTGGCATAGCACGTTTGTGGCGCATGGCCCGTGCCGCCTTGGATTTCTTCGTACCAGCCCGCTGGGGCGCATAGTACTCAGCATCCAAATTCTCCTCGCCGTTACAGCGAGTGAGTCTGTCAAAGACAGAGGCTCTTTGTGGCGCATCAAAAGTAATGCGCGGGGCATTGGCTGCGCCCCTGCTCCGTCGACGTATCTTCCTCGCCTGAGAGGAAGATGGCTGGGGAACGTGGTCAGCCACACGCTTCCCCGAGAGATGCGCTGCATCAGCGGGCGCACCTTGACTGCTGAGGACGTCAGCAGGAAGGAAAGGCTGGACGGGCGCATCCCCTTCAACGGTGGTGCCCGAGGCGTCGACTTTGCGCACCCAGACTGCGCGGGTCTTCTTCGGCTTCGACAGCCGCTTCGAAGGACTCGCACTTCCTTCAGAAATGAACTCCTCGTACGCCTGTTGATTGAGGCGCACTACCAGCGTCTTGTGGGAGGAGCCTACCTTCACGTCGTCGGCCTGTGACACGACCTTCTCGGTAGAGGAGAAAGAAGTCCCCAGCAGAGTCGCCAGCTTGTTTGCCATTAAAATTGTTTTGATTGAAATCTTAATACAAACAGAACAGTGATACAATATAGGACTTAGATGTAGTCCTAGGAGTACACTTTTGTTTAAGCTGGGTCCTTAGTGCCAATGGAGCGAGTGGTAATGCGTTGACTCCGTTGACCGGCTGACGGCGGTTATCGGTTCTCTGAAGGTGTTGATTGCTCTGGGTGCTGGAGCTTGCTGAGAGGTGGAAGACGTTGAGTGTCTAGGACTGCCTCTCTGGTGATTCTCTGTTGTGGATTCTTTTTGAGTCTTGTCTGTTCTGAGTCTCTGTGTGTGTGTGTGAAGGAGATGACCCTTCTATTTATAGTTTTGCAGGCTGGCTGCTCATGCGCGCATGCAGGATGCGCCGGTGTAGGGATGCCACGTGGAGGTTGCTGATGGAGGCGCACGGATGCTGCGCCCTGATCGAGGGGGAGAACTCTTCATACTGCTGTTGTGAGCAGGCACGTAGCAGAGAGAAGATCTTTCTGTTGCTGAAATCTTGGACGAGTTGAGTCAAAGGACACGTGTCATCGACTCATGGTTCGAAGATCTCGGATTTGGTGGAGAGGAGTGATCTGGTGGGCTGCGCCTTGGATTGGGCGCAGGAGGAGGCTGCGGCTCATAACCTTTAGGAGTTACAAACCATTTGGGGCGCATGGCTTTTGAGGCGCATGCAGGCGACTTTCCTTCTGTCTTTCGGGATCAGAGAGCAGTCTGAGGCGCATGGCTTTTGAGGCGCATGCTGATTTGGACGCATGGCCGTAGAGGCGCATGCTGATGGTGAAGTGGCCACGTGGCAGTAGCCGTCGAAACAAAGTCATGATGATGCTGACGTTGCCGACGCTTCATTTTCTGAAAAGCTGTCAACTGTTCAGACTTTGGGAGGCGTGCTGCCAACTCTGTCAGTTCAGCATTTAATGTTGGTGACGTTCGATGGACAGCTGAGTGGGCGCGTCGGTTGGCGTTCCACTCGGTATGGAGATGTGTGGGGGTGCACCTTCTGTAATGTGCCGAGTATTGTAAGGCGCGTCTGTGTGATGCGCCTGATGCCGAAGGGCGCGTCCGTGTGATGCGCTGTCTGGCTGGCGCATCGGACATGTCTTTTAATGATGCGGCTGTCTCGCTCTTCGAGTGCCATAAATAGCCGTTTGGCTAAATTCGAGGCGTCCGGTTCATCCATTTAATGTAAATTCATTGCACGGAATTCGGAGGGTCATCCACTTGGCGCGTGGGTTTGATCTGCCCGACCTATAAATAGTGGCATGGAGAGAAGATTTGCTTCTCATTTCCTCACGTACTTCCAACATGAATTTGAACATGCGGGTGCATTCTGTTGACGAAGTGCTCCCGAGGGTGAAGATGAGACGCTGTGTTGTCTTCGATGCACTTGAAGGTGACTGTTACATCCAAAAGACGGAGTCGAGGGCTTCCGAGGCAGGCGGAAGGTGCCTGTTGCATCCAAAGATAGGGATGCTCGAGCCTCGTCTCCGTTATTCCGGAAGAGCCGTAGATCGGAATGGCGGTGCTAGGCTCTCTCTTTCTTCAAAGTGGGGTTTCCCCACTTTGATCGTGTCGAAAGCTGCTCCTTTAGCCGCGGTTTCGATCACGGTCTTCCTTCGGCTTTAGAGGCTCTTTTGAAGCCTCCCCTGGCCACAGCATTTGCGGTGCTCTTCTCTTCCTCGGTTCCAGCCAGAGGGTTAAATGCTTTGCTTGGCGAAGCACTTATCAGGTGAGCCTGGCTGGAAGAGCGGCACATAACTGGGCTCTGCTCGGCCAGGTGAGCCTGGCTGGAAGAATTTGGCTGAAGGGATGCACATAACTGAGCTGGATGCACATGACTGAGCTGCTGAAGATATGGTGGGATGCGCCTGGTTGGAGGCGCATGATGTCTGCTGCGCCTGATGACAGCGCATGGTGACTGGCAGCGCATGATGACTGCTGCGCCTAACTGGAGGCGCATGGTGGCCGTTGGCTGTAGACTTAGGATCTTTCCTTTGTAGAAATTCTCCTTTGTACAACCTTTTCTAGACATGTAATAGACTTTTATATATAAATAAAAAGTCCTTCTTCAAATGTCTATACTTATTGACTTTGCTGTGAAGTTGGCGCATGTAGTGTCTGGCGCATGGGCTTTCTGTTTGTGAAATTCCATGCTTCTACAGGGACAACTAACAAGCTCAACTTAATCCTCAAGCACCCATCGGTCCGAACTCGACTTAGTCATATCTTAACGCCTATTCCGAAAATACTCTTCGTATGCATCATCCCATAACATACGATCATCTTCCAACATCTTGCACATAACTTAATTCAAACTCGTAACATCGATCTCATAAGTTTCTCGTCGGCCACCTAACACACGCACTGCATCAATTCATTGCGCATCCGATCGCAACAAGCTTCCGCAACGCCTATTCGCCCAACCGTTTCCTATCTCTCGCATAACTTAAGTCTTTCATCCAATCATTCATAACGCTTGGCCTCTACGACATGGACTAAGTCAATATGTCACAAATTCCTTTGTCTACAATCCGTACTAAGTCTCGCACACAACTATCCCAACACGACCCACATTCTCGAACTGCCTACGCATCGCGTCTGGGGCTACCCCCGCTAGGTAACTTATCCAGACATCATGCTCGCACTCTCCCGACACAAGAGGTCAACTCGAGTCTACGATGCTCAAAGGCAACAATCTTTTCGACCCAAGGTCTCTTACGATATGCCTATCTCCGATACTCGACCGAGTACGAATCCTTTACTCAAACTTCGATTCAATCCCGACTACTTTGTTTCGTAATATAAATCATGCGCCCAAACACACATAGCCTAATCGTTACTCAATCGGTCTACGACACAACTCTTAGGTCGTTCTACTATCCGTTGCTCTTGCGCATTGCAGAATTCTGCAATCGCCTTACCGCATCGCTATGCTAAGTGCGTTCCTCAACATATACTCGATCATTCCTTATCCTCAACAAATTCCTTATGCGATTTCTTTTAGGGTCATCCTATGGGACTTCAACATTTACTTGATTTGGCGGTCAAGTCTTCTAGGGTCACCTGCCCCGAAACTACGCTCGATAATTGAAGATCATCAACGAGGGACAGTTACGACGAACCATGCTATATCCTATCGCGGAGCCAAATCAATTCCCGATAATTCCTATACGACTTTACCCAATCCGACATATTTTACTCATCCACATTTCATCCACGCCTGCACAACTGATGCGCCGTTACTACTCGAGTCACTTAGGCACTGCCGTTGACAATATCGTACAATCCTCAATTCTACCTTCGCATCAAACCACAAATCCATATCCAAATTGCCACGCCTTGCAAGTTCGATCATCCCCACTGGATGAATCACCATACCAGTGCTCACGCGGAATGATCGTTCTAATTTTGACGTGACGCATGTACGAGGCTGGTGTTGCGCTCGCTCAAGACAAGAATGTCAACGTAGTGGTGATCTGCGAAGCAATCCATACACTTTCATTTTCATCCAAGCAATATCCTTCGACTCTCAAATTCTCCGAAGCGTTCCTACCGTTATCATCCAAACAGCCATCAACTTAACTTGCATCTTATTCGTCCAACAACAATGCTCAACATAAATTTTCGTTCATTCGATCAGAGTATTCCCGAGTTATTGCATATCATCTTTGATACGCCTCAATACCATCGTCGATATGCATAACTTGAACATCTTCCTTTCTCATAAGCTCAAACCCGTTGCAATCATCGCCATTATCCGAATTCGAATACGAATCAAGTCTCGCACTTATCAAGATCCATTCCGTTGTAACTACTTAACATCGTCGCGACACAATTTCGATTTCACATATCCATTCTCATATCCCTAACTCGTACTTCCAAATCGTGCTACCGATTCATCGCGTTAACCCAAATTCGTTCGCATAATTTCTCTGTACTTACTCAACATGTTCCGAAGAAGTCTCCGTACTAACTCAACATAAGTTCGACCGGGTCGACTATTTTCTCAACGTAACATTCATTCGCATATGTTCGGCCTATCGTTCAACTCATACTTAACGAATTCTCGTTCGACGTATCGTCCATAGGTACGACTTCATACATAATCGTTCAACTCAATTCATCAAGGCATACTCGCATCGACTTCTACTAAGTCATTTCCACTCAAGTCTCGGCACTACTCCGTCCGTTGAGGACAACATATCGTATCAACATAATTGTCTCGACGTAACCTATCGTAAGTCCCCAACCAGCTTAACATCGCTATCGCTAAGTGGTATTCCATATACCACTCAGGATCGAGCCTTATCGTTATCGACACAATACTTCGCCATACTTGCTCGCATAATTGGTATTGCATATACCACTCGAAATCGAGTCATTACTCGATATCACACTTCGCATAGGTCCGACTTCTATCTCAACTTAACCATCCCGTATGGCGATCCTTCCGATCCCAGCTCTAACGTTAGCTCAAGTTTGACTTACATTCAATCTAACCGTGTCATGGCGATCATCTCGATCACACCCGCAACATTCGCTTATTCAAAGCTCAACACGACATATAGCCAACATACACGTTCGCCTACTCAACTCAACTTAGCGACCAACCCGATTCGTACTATCGTATCCGCGATCTTCGAATCCTGCTCGTTGCAGCTCGTGCAACAACTTAGTCTCGATACTTAAGGTCTTTACTCAATCTCGCACAACATATCGCTATCCATCCGCATAGCCATACAACGCATATCATACCGTATCAACTCGTTGCACCGATGCAACGAACGATCCACGACTTGCTGCACTCCGTGCAACCGACAACACATAATCCTTCTCGTAGCCACATAACACGCATCGCCTCACATATCGACCCGTTGTACTTCGTGCAACCAACAACACATAACTCCTCGTACTGCGTGCGACCAACAATACGCATATCATTGCACTTCATGCAACCAACATTGCCATATTCGTTGCACTTCGTGCGACCAACATCCCATAACTCGTTGCACTTCGTGCAACCAACACTCTTCGATGGCACCCAGAGATAACGTGATAGTCACGACATACTTGTGGCGGACGTACGCACTTAATATAGACTTATTGTGTGGAACATCCAATGTAGCGTCGAGCAGATCCATGAGCCATACGGTTGCGGAAACAACTTAGAGTCAACTGAATTCGATAGCGAAGCAACTGAGGGTCAAAGAGATTCACGCACGGTCCAAAGGATGGAACCGCTCTGATACCAACTTGTCACGCCCCGACCCGGGAAATCGCTCGTCCTCGCTAGATTTTACCCGAATCATCGTCCTCGCTGGGGCGTGATGCCGCACGAGCCTGGAGTTGCGCTCGTACAAGGCAAGATAACAGGTTCACATAGAGCTATCTCAAATCGATAACATAAGCAGCGGAAGAAAACATAGTATACAACAAGAATCTCTTTTATTCATATTGAACTGAAGGTTACAAAGGCTCTGAATAGTCCAACATAAAATGCCAATTGGCTACAACGCTCATGATCTCTCTAGCTTACAAAGGATTACATTGTCCCATACATTATGCCTCTGTATAGCCACCAAGTAGTCTTCGGCCGAACATCTCCATGTCGCAAGTCCGAACGCATATGCGGAAGCTCCTCTTGAACGCCAAGGACTCCATGCCTCGGCACGTCCAAGCCAAGCTCTGCCCCGAGCCGATCATAACCTGACCTGCACATAAACTAGTGGGGGATTAGTGCTTTCGTCCTCGCTTCGCACTGATCAAGACACGCTCGCACCCAAACCAAACACTTAATCATTTAGTGAGCATACATCTTAATTTGTGATCTTTCTATTTAGCCTTAGGGTCGATTTTATGGCAACACTTAAACATAGCACATTATCATAAATGTGTCCCATACCGTGTTCCTGCAGCAGATACAGTTAGACATAATCTGAAACATAAACATAGTGATTCGTGCTCATCCCGTCCCATTTTTCTTAGCCTGCAGTGGTTAGAACTTAACATAAGCATACATAATCGGTTCGTACAACCGGCCAATCATAACGTAAATATATGCATAATGGGTGACAGGCTCTGCGCCTGTACCCAGCTCTCGTACTCAGCCCACCGGCCCTATCTATATGAAGGTCACGGTGTTTCGCACTGTAATGGACTTGGCATCTCATATGTGTAAGCCTACAATCGCTTCGATACGGGTTGCTAGCCCAGTATCCGAAGGATCCCAAACTTACGGATATCATAGCTTATCACAGCACTGGACGGTCGCAATCCGTCCGAATGTTGTGCACCATAAATACCACACATAATTCCCTCCTAGGTCGAACGGTCCCGGCACCCCGGCGTAACCGTTCGAGGGAAGCCGCACCCGTGCACGGGCCATCCGAGCCCATTGACCATGCAATACGTACCATATCATACAATCCATAGCATACCAACCAATCTCGTATTCCATAAACATAGTCTCGCACATAAATGGTTTTCCGTGCCATAAACGGTTTCCCGTGCCATAAACATAATCCACCATTTACATGGGGAGCTCCGTCGGCGTTATGTCCCAACACATCCATATTGATGCACGACGCCCAACGGCTTAGTCATCTCATACTATTATTTACGCGTCCCGTACATAATGTTATTCGCATAGCCTACCTCCGAATTTACTTAGTCATTTCGTAGCTTAAGTGCACGAAGGCACGCTCAGCACCATAATCAATATTCTACGCCTAGAGTTCAATGTTCTCGGAGCCGTGCACATGATGCACATCTCGATATCATCTTTCAATGTTCTACCATCATTGCCCTACCGCGACTCGTACACTTGATGCACGTCGCTTCAATTGTTCGATTGTTCAATGTTCTACCTTAGTGTTCAACGCATACTTAGACACTTACTCGCCGAGCCACGCTCGCTAACTCATAACATATTACGCATACCATAACACATTTTATTAGACGTGAAGGAATAGGGAGAGAGAGTCAAGAACCCGCCCACCTTAAGCCGATACGCCTTGCCGTTTCGCCGATTGAAGCGTCTCGCTTCCATAACTCGATCGCATAGCTAACTCTTGGACTTAGCCATTCCTTTGCTCTACTCGATCAATTTGGCCTATCGTGCCTATGCCACAATCCGTTGCAGGGCCTCGATTTGGTTTTGCGGACACTTCATTGCATAAGGAAAAATGCCGACCTCTCATCGTCCAGCGTAAAAGCATAGCCTGTACACCAGATCAACTAAAATCAGCACTTGCTCGACGGGACTTATCCTTTGCATCGATTCGATTCATAGATTCCAACCGACTCAAGGCTTACCTTTGGCCAACGTAACACTTGCATCGATTCGCATCGATATCTCATCGGGTCAACGCAACTCTTCGAGTCAACGACTCATCATAATGCACCGATGCGGAGCGGGGCATTACACCTTCCGCCTGCCTCAGAAGCCCTCGACTCCGTCTTTTGGATGTAATAGTCACCTTCAAGAGCATCAACGACGACATGGCGTCTCATCTTCACCTCGAGAACACTTCGCCAACAGAATGCACCCGAGAACCCAAGATCATGATTGGAAGTACGTGAGAGAGTGAGAGGCCAACCTTCTCTCCATGCCACTATTTATAGGCCGGGCAGATCAAACCCATGCGCTAAGTGGATGGCTCTCCGAATTTCGTGCAATGAACTCACATTAAATGGATGAACCGAACGCCTCGACTTCAGCCAAACGGCTATTTATAAGCACTCGAGAAGCGAAACAGCCGCATCATTAAAGACGTGTCGGATGCGCCGGCTGGACAGCGCATCACACCCCTTCAAACACCAAGCGCCTCCCACAGATGCGCCCTGTACCGAGCGCATCACAGAGGATGCGCCCCTATACGTCTCCATACACCTAGTGGAACGTCAACCAACGCGCCCACTCAGCTGTCCATCGAATGTCACCAACATTAAAGGCTGAACTGACAGATTTGGCAGCACGCCTCCCCAAGCCTGAACGGTTGACAGCTTTTGCAGAAAACGAAGCGTCCACAACGTCAGCATCATCATGACTTTACTTCGACGGCTACTGCCACGTGGCCACTCGACCACCCGTATGCGCCTCCACGGCCATGCGCCCAAACCCGCATGCGCCTCAGACCCTTCACTGATCCCTAAAGACAGAAGAAGAGTCTCCAGTTGAAGCTTTGCATGCGCCTCAAAAGCCATGCGCCCCAGACTGATCTCTGATCCCGAAAGACAGAAGAAAAGTCGCTCGCATGCGCCTCAAAAGCCATGCGCCCAGAACTGTTCGTGACTCCTAAAGGTCACGAGCCAAAATCTCATCATGCGCCCAATCCAAGGCGCATCCCACCAAATCATCCCCCCATCAGATCCGAGATCTCCGAGCCATGAGTCGACGACACGTGTCCTTTGACTCAACTCATCCAAGATTTCAGTAACAGAAAGATCTTCTCCTTTGCTACGTGCCGGCTCACAACAGCAGTATGAAGAATTCAACCCCTCGAGTAGGGCGCATCATCCATGCGCCTCCATCAGCAATCTCCACGTGGCGTCTCCACGTACCGGCGCATCCTACATATGTGCGCATGAGCAGCCAACCTGCCCAGCTACAAATAGAGGGATCATTTCCTTCTGACGGAGACACCTACACACAAGGGACAATGCACAGAATCCACAGAGAATCACCAGAGAGACAGGGACAGACACTCAACATCTTTCTCCTCTCGGCAAGCTCCAGCACCCAGAGCAATCTACACCTTCAGAGAACCGATAACCGTCGTCAGCCCGTCAACGGAGTCAACGCATTACCACTCGCTCCATTGGCACTAAGGACCCAGATTAAACAAAAGTGTACTCCTAGGACTACATCTAAGTCCTATATTGTAACACTGTTCTGTTTGTGTTAAAGTTTTTAATCAAACAATTTTAATGGCAAACAAGCTGGCGACTCTGCTGGGGACCTCTTTCTCTTCCTCCGAGAAAGTCGTGTCACAGGTCGATGACGTGAAGGTGGGCTCCTCCCACAAGACGCTGGTCGTGCGCCTCAATCAACAGGCGTATGAGGAGTTCATTTCTGAATGAATTGCGAGTCCTTCGAAGCGGCTGCCGAAGCCGAAGAAGACCAGCCGTGTCTGGGTGCGCAAGGTCGACGCCTCGGGCACCACCACTGAAGAGAATGCGCCAATCCAGCCCTCCCTTCCTGCTGACATTCTCAGCAACCAAGGTGCGCCCGCTGATGCAGTGCATCTCTCGGGGAAGCGTGCGGTTGACCAAGTTCCCCAGCCATCTCCCTCTCAGGCGAGGAAGATGCGTCGACGGAGCAGGGGCGCATCCAATGCCCCGCGCATCACCTCTGATGTGCCACAAAAAGTCTCTGTCTTTGACAGACTCACTCGCTGTAATGGCGAGGAGAATATGGATGCTGAGTACTACACACCCCAGCGGGCTAGTACAAAGAAATCCAAGGCGGCACGGGCCATGCGCCACAAACGTGCTATGCCAGCAGCAGGCCAGAGGCACGCGCTCACAATCATGCGCGCTGTCGATGGCAAGCTGTACATGGTCGAATCAGGTGCCTCTGTACCAAAAACGAGTCGACCTTTAAAGTTCTCATCTCACTTGGGTGTATCTACTGCGTGCACAACCAAGTCGAGTGAGGCAAATTCAGTGGTCTTGAACTCCCGCGTCTCCTCTGGTTGTGCGTTTGAGGTCCGTTCAAGTCACTTTAAATGTTGTGGTTCCCCCACTACTGATCGTGATGCCTGCTTGGTATTAGATCAGGGGGCGCAGCACTCACCTGACTACCCTGGCGTTTGGCCTTGCCATGTGCCTGAAGGGGGTGTGAAGGCAGCACTCTCCTCCAATGACCTGCGTAATGTGATCACTCACAAGCGTCGGTCAGGAGAGTCGACCAACAGGCATGATGCGCCTCTCACGGGGCATACTTGTGCGGTGGTCACCATCAACTGCTGTTGCAAGGCAGCAGTACCACCAAGGCAGTCAGTCTTTCAGCGGCTGCAATCATCCACACCCCTCCGACATCGCCTCGGGATGAAGGTGTCAACAGAAGAGGAACCAAGGGTTGCTTCATGCAACGTGACCTCCAACTCCTCGTCAGTCCGGAAGACGACTGGCAATTCCTCGTCTTCATCCAAAAGCCAGCCAAGGAAAACCAAGGCAGCTGTCTCGACCTCTGGAGTGTTCGAAGGCACTCGGTCGAGGAAGAAGTTCTTGGAGGAAGCTGGGGGTAGTCAGACCCTTGTTGAGCCTCCTTCCGAAGACGAAGATGTCCAAAGCACAGCTGCGACGGATCTTCGTCCTCAAGGCGAAGTCAGCCTCCCAGAAGCCCCTCGAAACGAGGATGTCCCCTAGGACACGGCTGGGAGTAGAGACGAAGAGGCCCTTCAAGACGGAGCTGAGGGCAATCAGGCCCATGCAGATGCGCCCATCGAGAATGACCTCCAGAATGTGGCTGGGGGTGGCCAAGGTGGAACACCAGGAGAGGTGACTCCCCCACATGAAAGTGAGGCCGAGAGCGAAGCCTCAACCAATCCATCCACTCCCGGCCGTGTCAGGACAGTATACGTGACTGGGGGTGATTCCGAGTCTGATGCACCGCCGCAGGACATTGTCCAGCGCATAGACTCATTAGAGGGAGGACTCAAAACCCTCTCTGCCTCTATGCAAGCACTGACTCAAGCAGTGTTTGATATACGGTCGGCCTTGACCAGAATACCTTCAACCGGTCCCGACCCAGGAGCCAATGGGGAGTCGAATGTACCCCTTCAACGGGCACCCTCAGACACAGAAGCACCCCGGACGTCGGAGCCCTCAAACGCTCCACTCTAGATAGTACCACCTTCCCCGACTCCTAGCTCCACGGAGGATGTGGTCAAAATGATCAAGGACTTGCGAGAGCGCTTCGAGTCCAAAAATAGGCAAGAGGAGCGCCAGAAGATGGGCATTCCCCAGCCTTATCCCCTCGAGTGGAACAAGGTGGTTTATCCTCCAAAATATAAACCACAAACACTCACGCCGTACGACGGGAAGGACTCTCCGCGTCGGTACCTGACATATTTACAGTCACAGATGGGGCATCTTCCAAAGGAGGACGCGCTCCTCACCAGCATCTTTGTTGGGGCTCTAAAATGGGTGGCGTATGACTGGTACTGCAGCCTCCCTGACAATTCTATATCGTCCTTCGACGACTTGACGCGCCTCTTCCTCGATCGCTTCTACGACGGCGGGAAGGACATGACGATGGCATCTCTCATAGAGATACGCCAGAAGGAGAAAGAGACGGTTCGGGTGTTCATCGAACGCTTCCGACAGGCCTGCTTCAGGCTACCTCCAGGCATGCTAGAACATGTGCTCCTCTCCTCTTGCAGCATGAACATGCTGCCTGCAGTGAAGCTCTGGCTCAACTCTACTCCTCCTTCCGACTGGAGCTCCATGATCATCGAAGCTGAAGCCGCAGAAAAGAAGGCGGCCAATGCACGTCTTCTGGGTGTCAGCTTCCCCGCCTTTGATGATAAGGGGAAAAGGTCTGCAGCCAACAACTCCGGACGAGAAGCAAAGGGGAAACAGGCACTAACGGTTAATGCCTCGAAAAGCGCATCTGTGCCTACTCAGAAGCCTCCACTCGCACCGAGACCCAAGGAGGTGTATTCATTCAGTGACGAAGACACCCTGCAATTCTTTGAAATACTGAAGCAGGGTGACAAGATCAAGCTCCCGGACCCAAAGCGGCCCGATGAAGTCGGGAAAGTGGACAACCCGAGGTACTGTCACTACCATCGGTTTGTCGGACACCCGACCAAGGACTGCTACGTCCTTAAGAATTACATCCAGTGCATGATCAATGCCGATGTAATCTTCGTCGACTATGAAGAGAAGACGGTGTCAGCCAATGTGGTGTCACTTCATTTCGACACCTTGCCGTCGACCACCACACAAGATAGCGTCGTCCCCATCCCTAAGGCGACAATGGAGGTGGTGAACTTGCCACTACCCGTGATAATGCGAGTGGACTCATCCCACTCACCACATCTCGAGGAGAGGTCCTCTGGGTTCACCCCGACCTCGTCTCCGAGGTGCCTCAACCGGAGGTACGCTCTACCTCCAAATCAAAAGGCAGGAAGATCAAGTCTTGCCGCACGGTCTCTTCTTCAACGGAAGAGGCACTTCCAGTGCAGACGCGTGCACAACAGAACGCCCAGCCCGGCGAAGCTGCCGCCGAGGTGGTACCTCCTGGCACCATCCCTGAGGAGGGCCCGTCTAAACCCTCAGCGGCCAATAAGCAGAAGCAGGTGGAGGCTCGTTTCGACAGACCTCTACGGAAGGAGAATGCTTCGGGGCTAGCCAAACCCCACAACTTTGACATACTGGCACAACTGGCCAGTACTCCCACACGTCTGTCTTTGTTTGAACTCCTGCATCTTTCCAAAGACTCCCGAGAAGCTCTCTGCGAAGCTCTGAAGGACGCTGAATCCTTTCTCAGTCAGGTCAAGCAGCCTGAAGACCTCCCAACTACTTGTGCGCACTGTTATTATGCAGATAAAGTTATCCCAAACATAACTTTCACCCAACAAGACATGCTGCTCAAGCACCACCGACATAACCGATCGCTGTATTACACAGGGTACATCGGTTCAGTCAAGGTGAGCCAGATTCAGATCGATCCGGGGTCTTCCCTCAGTATCATCCCGAAGGCGCTGCTATCAAAACTGGGGATCCCAATGCATCGGCTGGCGCCCTCCAACACAACCATCAGTGGCTTCAATGCTAGCAAAAACGAGCCACTGGGCAAGATTCGACTGAAGTGTCACATCGACAACCTCAAAACTGAGGTGACCTGTTATGTGGTAGATGCCGAGGTCAACTACAACATCCTGCTCGGCCGACCATGGCTACATGAGTACATGGTGGTGCCTTCCACGCTCCACCAATGCATGAAATATGTATCCACCAACGGCGTCATCCGGACGGAATTCGCAGACATCGATCCTTTCAAAGGGATTGAAGCCTACTTTACCGATTCCGACTTGTACAAGCCACTTGACGAGGAGGAAGCCAACGATGCTGATGATGAGGCAGAGACGGCAACTGAGCCGGATACGGAGCCTGAGATGACTCCAGACGTCCCTTTGAAGATCCGACTGAAGGGCAAACCACCCCAGAAGGTGCCTCCAATGAGCATCAAACTATCAGGGAAAACACCGACTCCTGAGGCTCCCCTGAAGATACGCCTCAAGGAAAAGCTACCTCAAACATCGGCTCCCCTGGTGGCAAAATTACAGGGGAAAGCACCACTCACAGGAGGCGCAGTTGAGGCACCTCTGAAGGTGCGTCTTAAAGGCAAGCCCCCGCAGTCATCCAAGACGCCAGAGAGGGCTCACATAACCCTCTCAGACACCAAAGTCAAAGCTGTGGTGGATTCCCTTGATCTGGCCCCAGTGCTTACAGATGAGGAGCTTGGCGAATATATCTCTGCTGATGTAGATGCACCCTCCTTAGACAATGTAATCCCACTGGATAAAATCTCGTACTTCATCAATAATAGAGTGTCTTTTAATTATTCTTGTCTTCCACATTGGAATGCTATGTATACATTAGATAACGCTCTACGGTCGTTGCAAACACAAATAACGACCGTCCATAATGTAAATCGAGTAGTCCCGTCTCAAGGAGTCTATTTCATAGCCCCTCCACGAAGCCGAAACGAAGGATCCATCATTTTGGGCAAAGTCGAGCGTCATCAAGACCTCCCGCCACTCGAGCCAGAACCTGATACCGGCAGAGTACAAGTCTATCGGTACACGGATACGGCAAAGCACATCATCCAAAAGATAGGCTATGACCTAAAACGCAACAAAGACCTAAACTACGGCAAGGGTCGACGTCTCCCTCTCCGGCTTCCAACACCCAAAGGAAAGCTGCTGGACTACTACAACAAAACTCGACGGGGGGAGGGGGTAGGCTATGTCACGCCGCCAGCAACTCCAGAGAGTTCAGACGCAGAAAACGTAGAACATTCCCACTCGTCCGAAGCATCGACTTGGGATTCCGATACCAGTATCGGATCAGTCTTCGGGAAGGTGCTGTCAGTTAACATGACGTCAGCACAACCTCAAAAAGGTGAAGGCGAAGACCAAGCGCCGGAACCCTTCGAAGAAGAACCCTGGGCTCAACGCCTAGGAGAACAATGGGAGTCTCGTTTTGAGTTACGTGAACCTTCCACCGAAGACGAAGTCGAACAGATCGACCTTGGGGACAGATCTTCTTCCAAACCCATCTTCATCAACAAAAGCCTAGAAGGAGAAGACCGAGAGTCTCTAATCCAGCTGGCTAAAGAGTATATCGACGTCTTTGCCTGGAGCTACGAAGATATGCCGGGACTCGATCCACAGATCACAATGCATAGGTTGAACATCTTACCTTATGCCAAACCTATCAAACAACAACAGCGACGTTTCCATCCGGACATCATGAATGCCATCGATCAGGAGGTGGATAAACTCCTGACCAGCGGCTTCATCCGTGAGGAACAGCACCCAGATTGGGTAGCCAACGTCGTACCTGTCACCAGGAAGAATGGAAAGATACGAGTCTGTATCGACTTCAGGGACCTCAACTCTGCTTGCCCGAAGGACAAATTCTCGCTTCCAATCACCGATGTGATGATCGACAACACATGTGGCTTTGAACGCATGTCCTTCATGGACGGGTATTCAGGCTACAATCAAATCAAGATGTTCCCCGATGACGTAAAATACACGTCATTCAGGACTCCGAAGGGCATTTTCTGCTACACAGTGATGCCTTTCGGCTTGAAGAACGCCGGTGCAACATACCAACGAGCTATGAGCACCATCTTCCGTCAACATCTTCGCAAGACAGTCGAATGTTATGTTGACGACATCGCAGTCAAGAGCCGCCTCAAAGGAGATCACCTACAGGATCTGAAGACAGTCTTCGATCTCATGCGGGCACATCAACTCAAAATAAACCCCGCTAAATCCTTCCTTGGGGTTTCTAGCGGCAAATTCTTAAGCTTTGTCATCACGACGAAAGGCATTCATGTTGAACCCGAGAAGACCAAAGCCATCCTCAACATAGACCCTCCGAAGAATCTTCGAGAACTTCGGGGCTTACAGGGACGTCTGGCATACATCCGGAGGTTCATAGCAAACCTCTCCGGTAAATGTCAACCTTTTACTCAGCTCATGAAGAAGGGAGTCTCTTATGTCTGGACAGAGGAGTGCCAAAAGGCTTTCGACGACATCAAAGCCTACTTGACGAGCCCACCAGTCCTGGTGGTACCTGTCGTCGGTAAACCATTTCTCCTCTACGTCCGTGCCATGGATCATTCCCTTGGCGCTCTGCTGGCTCAAAACAGCGATACAGGCTATGAGCAAGCAATCTACTACCTCAGTCGAACGCTCATCGGGGCCGAACACCGGTACAACCCCGTTGAAAAGGAGTGCTTGGCTTTGGTGTTTGCCATCCAGAAGACTCGTCATTATGTCTCAGGCCAGACAATTCATGTCATTTTTCGAGTCAATCCGCTCAGAGTCCTCATGACGAAGCCAGGTTCATTGAACTCCCGGCTAGCCACATAGGCGATCTTGCTAACACCGTATAATATGGTGTTTGTCCCGCAAAATGCTGTTAAAGGACAAGCTCTGGCTGACTTTTTAGCTGCACACCCCATCCCAGAATCCTCAAAACTCTATGAAGACATCCCGGATGAGGTCCAAGAATCCGACGTCACCGAATGAAGCTCCGTTTGGCGGATGTTTTTCGATGGCACTTCAAGAACAGGCCCCAAAGGCCAAATCATCGCAGGAGTGGGGGTAGTCTTAGTCTCTCCCGATCAGTTGGTCCTCCAGCATGCTTTCTCCCTTTCGAAGCCGTGCTCTAACAATGTTGCCGAGTACAATGCACTCATCATGGGACTCCAGCTCGTACAACAGCTGGGGGTAGACCATCTGGAAGCCTACGGTGACTCAAAACTCGTCGTGAACCACATTCGGGGACAGTACGAGGTTCGCCATGAAGATATGATCCCTTACCATGAAGTTGTATTGAACATCATTTCAACCTTCACCGGGTTCTTCATCGAACACGTACCTCGTCTACAAAACTTGGAGACTGACGCTCTGGCTGGTCTCGCAGCCTCATTGGCAGCGCCCTTTGGGACTCAACACTATGTCACGATAACTGGCCGAGACTTGGTTTGTCCTAGAAACAACCTATGCTTGCGAGTGGCTCACGCCATGCCGATGAACACTGGTGTTAATGTCCGAGATTGGAGGTTCCCGTTCATCGACTTTGCTGTCTACGAAATCCTTCCAGAGGACCCGAAGGAAGTCGTCTCAGTCAGGAGACGCTCTCTTCGATTCTACTACGATACAGCTACCAAAACGCTGTACCGATGCTCCTTCAATGGGCTCCTCCTTCGATGCTTGTCCAACGAAGAAGCAGCCTGTAATGACCCGCTCCGCCCTAGCGGAACGCCGATTCAAACGGCAAGTATAACGACTCAAACGAGCCGTCGACTCGAAGAGTTGCGTCGACCCGATGAAGTATCGATGCGAATCGATGTAAGACTTACAATGGCCCGTCAAAGATGAATCCAGACTTAGACTATCAAAGGCGCGCTCGGAGTATCGCTCGACCAATACGAACATCGCTAAGGTGGGTGGCTCCGATGAACCCGTCTGTGCTTAGCCTAGACACATAATAATACGGACACTATCACGAAAATCGCTAGGCGATAACTCCGCGCATGCTAATAAATGAATGACTCAACGCACCTAGCTAAGAAAATAATCCCATCTTGCATGCTTGTATGGAATATAAAAAAGAACATGGAAAATACGAGAACTCCCGTACCGCGCTCCACGCTCGTGCTAAGGCACAAGCTTGCGTTCAACAATAAAATAATGAATGGGTTACAACAATGAAATAGGAAGACTATCAATATAGTCATTCCGAGAAGAGTATAGCAACATTGAAAGGCTATGGGACCGATGGGTCGCCAAGGCGACTCCCGCACGAGGAGTTACAAAATGTATGAATAAATGAACGAACAAATATGTGAATGAATGAATCAACGAATGAAAGAATGAATACGTGAATGAATCGATGAACAAACGGACAAGTGAAAGAAAGAAAAGAAAGAATGAATAAAAGATAAGAAAAAAAGAATGGTTAGCGGCAAGTGTGACGGGCACGTGCAACGGGGCTCGCTACCCGCACTGCACGGACGCCAACCTGGTCGATAACGCATTAAGGCTAAGGGTTAGCCTACGGCTCAGAGACAGCCGTTATGTTAAAAAGACAAGTTAATACGAAATGGTCGTGGACAAACGACATGAGCGAGGGGTGGCGTATGCTGTGACCGTAAAGAGAAAGGGATTCCGTGGCCTGATCAAAGGGGGGATATGCCGGCCTAGGCGAAATCAAAAAGGGGCTTACGGGCTTAACTGGGGGGGGGGGGGGGCTTGGCCACCCAGGAGACGTAAGTGCGGGGTAATTTCAAGAGACTATCAGATGTGTACCAGCCGCACACAGTGATAGGTGAGAAATTACCAAGGGAGAATATGTCCAGGATGGCTTGTGATGCCAGCGACCGATGCATATAGATTTAGTGGGCTTTGCTGGTGGCGATCCACGTACAAGTCCTTGCATTGAAATCAAAGTAGTCTAAGTTAATCTGAACAAAGCACCTTCTGAATAAGCTTGAAATGTATCATACCAAATGATAATGAATGCTTCGTACAATGAGTTAGAGAATACGCCTACGATGCGCTAGTAACTGAGGCAGGGACACGCCCTTGATATTGAATGTTTCCAAGAATCACATTATGTTGTTCCATATAAATTATTGACTAACTTGGTTTACTTTGGACAGGGAAGGCCGGACGGTAAGTATGGGTAAGTCGTGCATGTATTTCTATGCGACACTTAAATTTGGCAACACGGGATAGGTTATGACATATGTCATGAAATTGATCCTAAGGCAAGATTAGAAAGACAATGAATGATAGAGATGCACAAAAGTAAATGAAACGTGTTTGGTAATGATAGCATTGTGGGCGAGCTAGCCTCCCCACCAGTGCATAACAATGTACTGATAACCCTACAGTCTACTTGTAGGATGCAGGTATCGTCGGCGGGTGCGGAGCTTCCATCGAACGTACTAAGGCGCGGAGCTATCTCTGGAGCCTTGGAGCATTGCAAGGAGCTGAAGCACCATATACAGGACATAATGTATTGGAACATCGCCATGTATCATTCCATCTTGTAAGCCACTTGGTACGCCTTTTATGTTTCAGAGAGAGAGCTCGAGCGATTTGTAATATCGGCCTAGCGCCGCTTGTAAACTTCTTGAATATCAATAAAGAGTTCAAATTCACTTCAATTTGTGTTCATTTACTTTCCGCTGCAAATGGGGACACTCTGTGCGACTCTGTGGCCTAGCAAATCGGCCGTTTCTGGACTTGGCCTTGCACGGACGCAACCTAGGCCCGTGCGGCATCACGCCTTAGCGAGGACGATCGCTCCTACGGGAGCGGGGAGTGACAGATTGGTATCAGAGCACGGCTTTACGTCCTTGGACTTCATTCGATTTTCTCAGTTTTGAAAGCTCGGTTGGAAACAAAAGATGGGTACGCTCTCTCTCGTTGTGCCTTGGGATGTTCCATACAATAAGTCTAATACTTTCAAAAGCTCGTACGAGTACTCGGTTGGACGGGATCGATAGGCGAAGGCCTTTGTGCCACCACGACGGACTTGAGTTGGAAGGAACCGATGCTAAGAGTTAGCAAACGCAGTGCGTGCTTGAATGAGCTTACGTTGATAGCAAACGAGTACACGAGACCAAAGTATAGTTCGAACGGGATGGTTATGCACGCAGCCTTTTGGCTAAGTTGTGCCGTGTGTCGCGCACCTCGACTTCTGGTGCAATCGAGTTGCGAGCGATATCAAGTACCGCTCGGTCAGGAACGGAGATACACTTAGAGTGTATATCGATAGGAACGCTATCAAACTAACACTTAGGCGTGCACGAAAGATTGGCTTGGATTTTGAGGATTAGTCTGAACGACTTAGTACGTCGAGGCGACATGAGCGATTATGCTAGAGATTCGTCGAACGAATCTGAAGGATGTCTTAGCGCATGACGCGAACGTGATTGAGGACTAGATCGTATGGCTTGAATCCGAGTGGTGTATGTGATAGGTTCGGAGAAGAATAAGAATGAGTGACGACGACTAGTCGAGTGGCTCGAACCCTGAGTGGTGTATGGACGTCATAGAAATTGTTTGAGCGAGACTACAAGATATACGGATAGAACGGGTATGTCGGCGAGGCGATGCGATCGCGCAAAGCCTTAGAACGCGTCACGCTTAGTTGATCGTGACTTCGAATGTCCTGAACGAGATGTCGTTCAGATAACTTATGAATGGGCAACGCATGTTAGAAAATGATTCGGAACGATGAATGAAAGTGAATGGTCTTGATCGAGGAAACTTAGAGGATCGTGTGTACGATTTGGGATTAATTCAAATAAAATGTGACTTGAGTTTTGAATAACGATCTTGAAACAAGCTTAAGGAATAGCGATCGAACTTGATCTTAACTATCGAGGGAATTGTGGAATATCCAACTCGGACAATAGCATCAGTCGTACGACTCAAAATTGGTTGCAAAGGAAGATCGTCAAGTTACGCATATCGTCGATGGTATTGAGGCGTATCAAAGATCGATATGCGATAACTCGGGGGCACTCTGACTCGACGAATGACGGTTGTGCAAATGTCATTGTTCCGTTGGACGCTATACTTGAAATGTTAAAAATGTGTCGAGGAAAAGATAGATTTGGCTCGAGGATTTTCTAGTTGAACGAAATATAAATGGACTATTGATCTTGGCTTGGATAGAAAATGAAATGTTTGGATTACTTCGACGAAAACCCCAACGTCGACATTCTTGTCTTATGCGAGCGCAACTCCAGCCTTGTACATGCGTCGTGCCGATTAGGGCGATCACTCCGCGTGAGCGCTGGTATGGTGATTCATACAACGGGGGTGATTGAACTAGCATGGCGTGGCAATTTGTGTGCTTCGACTTGTGGTTTGATACGAAGGTGACTTGATAAGGATTCGGTGTGCTTGATGATTAAGTTTAAGGATTTAGTAGGTCCAATTCGCGTATCGAGAATGAATTAGTCTAGACGCAAGCAAGAGTTACGCCCCGATGAGAATGATTATTCCGTGGGAGCGTTGCATGGTGATTCATGAACCACCGTAGATAATCGGACTCGCGTGAGATTGGGGCACAACATATTGTCAAAGCTAGATGACCTCGTGATCGAATACATGAATTGGTTAGAGTTGGTGATTTGAATGGATTCGAATACGCGCAACGAATGCATTGATGCGAATAGGTGATCGTGCTCGATGTTTAGAAATCTGAGTGACACGAGCTTGAGTAGAAACACCCGTACAAACGAACAAATGGTTTGACCTTAGGATTTGGGGCGAGCGTCGTACAACGACCTTGCACGATGATCCACGGACTTGACTTGTAACTATGACCCTGTGAGCTGACCTAGCGGATAGGCGGACGACCCTATGCCGAGTGATTGAACCTGTGCGATTGACATTACAATATCGTCTGGACGGACGATAGACTTGTGGCAACAAGACTTAGAGTAGGACGGGGAACTAGGAGTGCGCGTGAACGACGACGAGATTGGCCCCAAACAAAGGGAATGATAGGGATGGATGATGCGCAAGTAAAGTTTGGATAACGAATTGAATCGTTGATCGAAAGACGTACTCGACGATAGTGCAATACTTGGTCTTGAATCGGACTGAAATTACTTAGACTTGGTCGACCCCGCTAAGAAGAAATCGTATTGATTTCGTAGACAAGAACGCTTGAGAAGCGAACCGGATTATCTCGAGGACCGAGATAAACGATATGTGATACACACATGAGTTCGGTTTTAAATCGAAGTTAACAAAACGATCGGCAAATCGAAACTATCACGAGTAGCTTGTCCGACTTCGCTAGTCGCTAAGCTTGGTTGAAATGTACGTATTTGGGGGACGCCTTAAATACGTACACGATCCAAACTCAGCGATATGATGAACTCGAATGCAGCTGCAAGTGGGTGTTGAGATGCGCATGAACGAATAAGTGAGTTTGCCTCAGCCTATGACTTCGTATTTGACGAATTACAACGCACCTCGTGCGACCGTTTCAGTCCCATGATACGTCAAAAAAGCAACCGAGTCGGAGAAACACTTGAATTGAATAAGTGCCATCAACTCTAAAATGAATGAAAAGTTATTCAATAAAAATCGACCAAACGTATGCGACACAGAACTTGGAAAGGTACCGAGCATTGTTCGATGCCATCGAACGATAGAGCCGTTCGATAGAATTGTCTATAAAATACGATGACACGAGTTAAGGAATGGTAGGATGACCTGCACTCAGGAAGTCTCGAGGACGAGACTTGTTTTGAGTGGTGTATTATGTAATGACCCGCTCCGCCCTAGCGGAACGTCGATTCAAACGGCAAGTATAACGACTCAAACGAGCCGTCGACTCAAAGAGTTGCGTCGACCCGATGAAGTATCGATGTAAGACTTACAATGGCCCGTCAAAGATGAATCCAGACTTAGACTATCAAAGGCGCGCTCGGAGTATCGCTCGGCCAATGCGAACATCGCTAAGGTGGGTGGCTCCGATGAACCCGTCTGTGCTTAGCCTAGACACATAATAATACGGACACTATCACAAAAATCGCTAGACGATAACCCCGCGCATGCTAATAAATGAATGACTCAACGCACCTAGCTAAGGAAATAATCCCATCTTGCATGCTTGTATGGAATATGAAAAAGAACATGGAAAATACGAGAACTCCCGTACCGCGCTCCACGCTCGTGCTAAGGCACAAGCTTGCGTTCAACAATGAAACAATGAATGGGTTACAACAATTAAATAGGAAGACTATCAATATAGTCGTTCCGAGTAGAGTATAGCAACATTGAAAGGCTATGGGACCGATGGGTCGCCAAGGCGACTCCGGCACGAGGAGTTGCAAAATGTATGAATGAATGAACGAACAAATATGTGAATGAATGAATCAACGAATGAAAGAATGAATACGTGAATGAATCGATGAACAAACGGACAAGTAAAAGAAAGAAAAAAAAGAATGAATAAAAGATAAGAAGAAAAGAATGGTTAGCGGCAGGTGTGACGGGCACGTGCAACGGGGCTCGCTACCCGCGCTGTACGGACGCCAACCTGGTCGATAACGCATTAAGGCTAAGGGTTAGCCTACGGCTCAGAGACAGCCGTTATGTTAAAAAGACAAGTTAATACGAAATGGTCGTGGACAAACGGTACGAGCGAGGGGTGGCGTATGCTGTGACCGTAAAGAGAAAGGGATTCCGCGGCATGATCAAAGGGGGGATATGCCGGCCTAGGCGGAATCAAAAAGGAGCTTACAGGCTTAACTGGGGGGAGGGGGGGGCTTGGCCACCCAGGAGAAGTAAGTGCGGGGTAATTTCAAGAGACTATCAGATGTGTACCAGCCGCACACAGTGATAGGTGAGAAATTACCAAGGGAGAATATGTCCAGGATGGCTTGTGATGCCAGCGACCGATGCATATAGATTTAGTGGGCTTTACTGGTGGCGATCCACGTGCAAGTCCTTGCATTGAAATCAAAGTAGTCTAAGTTAATCTGAACAAAGCACC
Organism: Iris pallida; assembly: GCA_029216955.1. Classification (NCBI taxonomy): domain Eukaryota; kingdom Viridiplantae; phylum Streptophyta; class Magnoliopsida; order Asparagales; family Iridaceae; genus Iris; species Iris pallida. The sequence goes on along the minus strand of JANAVB010034820.1, from coordinate 1,930,894 downwards.
TTCTGAATAAGCTTGAAATGTATCATACCAAATGATAATGAATGCTTCGTACAATGAGTTAGAGAATACGCCTACGATACGCTAGTAACTGAGGCAGGGACACGCCCTTGATATTGAATGTTTCCAAGAATCACATTATGTTGTTCCATATAAATTGTTGACTAACTTGGTTTACTTTGGACAGGGAAGGCCGGACGGTAAGTATGGGTAAGTCGTGCATGTATTTCCATGCGACACTTAAATTTGGCAACACGGGATAGGTTATGACATATGCCATAAAATTGATCCTAAGGCAAGATTAGAAAGACAATGAATGATAGAGATGCACAAAAGTAAATGAAACGTGTTTGGTAATGATAGCATTGTGGGCGAGCTAGCCTCCCCACCAGTGCATAACAATGTACTGATAACCCCACAGTCTACTTGCAGGATGCAGGTATCGTCGGCGGGTGCGGAGCTTCCATCGAACGTGCTAAGGCGCGGAGCTATCTCTGGAGCCTTGGAGTGTTGCAAGGAGCTGAAGCACCATATACAGGACATAATGTATTGGAACATCGCCATGTATCATTCCATCTTGTAAGCCACTTGGCACGCCTTTTATGTTTCAGAGAGAGAGCTTGAGCGATTTGTAATATCGGCCTAGCGCCGCTTGTAAACTTCTTGAATATCAATAAAGAGTTCAAATTTGCTTCAATTTGTGTTTATTTACTTTCCGCTGCAAATGGGGACACTCTGTGCGACTCTGTGGCCTAGCAAATCGATCGTTTCTGGACTTGGCCTTGCACGGACGCAACCTAGGCCCGTGCGGCATCACGCCTTAGCGAGGACGATCGCTCATACGGGAGCGGGGCGTGACACAGTCGAAGCTCTTCAAAAAGCCCATGACGGAACTTGCGGAGCTCATCAACCCGGTCCTAAGTTGCATGATCGACTGCGACGTATGGGCTACTACTGGCCAACCATGGCCGCCGACGCTGTTGAATATGCTAAGAAGTGTCATACATGCCAACTTCATGCAGACTTCATACATACACCGTCTGAACCACTACATCCTACAGTCGTCTTCTGGTCCTTTGAAGCCTGGGGCATGGACATTGTGGGACCAATCACCCCTCCTTCATCAAGAGGACACCGCTTCATCCTGGCCATCACCGATTATTTCTCCAAATGGGCAGAAGCAGTCCCACTGGCGGAAGTAAAGAGCTCCAGGGTGGTCAGCTTTATCAAACACCATGTCATTTACCATTTCGGAGTACCTCGGCAGATCATTCATGACAATGGTCCTCAGTTTATCAGCCACATTTTTAGCAGGTTCTGTGACAAGAATCGTATTCAAAATGTGGCATCCACCGCCTACAATCCGGCTGCAAACGGGTTAGCAGAAGCGTTCAATAAAACTATCGTTAGGCTGCTCAAAAAGGTCGTGTCATCCAACAAACGCGACTGGGACGAAAAGCTTGGCGAATGCCTTTGGACCTACCGCACAATGGTACGGACCCCAACAGGCAACACACCATTCTTCCTGTTCTACCGGAGCGAAGCGGTACTGCCTCTCGAGATCCAGATACCCTCACTCCGCGTAGCAATAACAAACAAACTCACAGAAGAAGACAATCAACGTCGTCGTCTGCGGGAACTGGAGGCACTCGATGAGAAGCATCTCCTGGCTCAACAACGCATCGAACTCTACCAAGCCCGTATATCACAGGCTTTCAACAAGAAGGTCAAACAGAGGACTTTCCAAGTTGGCGACCTGGTTCTGGCAGTCAGGAGGCCGATGGTGTTAACTCACAAGACACCAGGAAAGTTCGAGCCCAAGTGGGAAGGACCTTTCATCATAGAGACGGTATACTCAAACGGTGCTTACCGCCTCGCCAAACCCAATGGGGACTTGTTCATGATGCCCATCAACGGCAAGTTCCTAAAGAAGTACTATTCTTGACATCCTTCAGACATGTACTTCCCTAAAGGGGATCTGTGGGCCCAATCATCGGGGCTCACACACAATCTCCTTCCACAAACTCATACGCTTCTGGAACCCAGCTGTTCCGTGGCATCCTTCAGTAGAAAGACAACCACGTCCACATCACCTCTGAGTTGTTCCTCTACACCCTACAAAGCGGAATCTTATGCTACGTAAGCCGACGCTACCCTTCATGTTTACCACGTCCACATTACCTCTGAGTAAACATCTCGTACAAACAACCCCTGCGTTGTCGTACATTGATCGCAGAACTTCCACGTCCACATCACCTCTGAGTTGTTCAGCGTATCCCCCAGGATCATTCCTACCACGTCCATGATACCTCAGAGTAGGAAGATTCTATCATTTTGAACCTAATGATTGCCATGTCCACATCACCTCTGAGCAAACATGTTGGTTCCTTCAAACTTATTATCTGTACCTAAAAACCAAGGTGCGCAAAAGATAATAGGTTCACACAAATCATCAAGTTCATAATAATAAAAATAAACACATCACAAAAAAAAGGTTGTGTACTTCTTTATTTTCTAAAAAAAAAGAGAGAGTACAGAACTATACTATCCCCTAGCAAGGGTTGCAAAAGAACTTAAAAAAGGAGAAGCTACAGTCCCTGAACCTCTCCAGGGTTGGCTGAGAGCTCTCTGAATCGACGTCTTAAGTCGGCTGTACGGGTCTCCACAGTCGCCAGGACTCGACGCTCAGCTTCTTGACGCATCAATTCAACAGCCTCAGCAGAAGTTTCGCTCTCATGCTTCTCATCGAGCTGTTGTCGCTGCTGAGCCAAGGCAAGAGTCCGCTGAGTAAAAGTCGCTTCCTCCTTCTTGAATGCTGCGTGTTCAGCCCGGACACGTTCGACATCTAACTGGAGTCGGGCCCGTTGGTCCGCAAGACGACGCATCTGGGTGTTGATCTATGCGATGTTAGCATCCAACGCAGCTCGCGTCTCCATCGTCTTCTTCATGGACTGAGACAACTGCTCTACCGCAGCCTCAGTCTCAGCCACCTCACGCTCCCAAATGCCCACATTGGCCTGGTTGGAAGACTCGATCTCGGCAATCAACTTCCCCTTCTCCGCATCTACCAAGACGGAGAGGTCGTTTCGCTGGATGCACTGAAGTTCCGTAAGCCGCTCGTCCAGCTCGATCACCGAAGCCTCCAGAATTTTGGCCATATGGTCGTGGCCTTGGTGAACGCGGATCAGCTTGATACAGGGCATTGCCAGAGTTCTTGCCGTCGTAAAGCTTCCGTTGGCATCCATCACCGCAGATACACCCCTCTGCAGCATTTTGTACACCCCCTCGACAAGGAATTTCACATATTCGTCTGCGTCCGCCAGTACCTGCGGCGTCATAGCAGGAGTTGGAGGAGCTACTACAGTTAGCGGATCGGAAGAAGATCCGCCAACCTCAACCTGCGAGGCTTGAACCTCGGCATCAATAGGCTCTTCATCAACAGGGGCTGGACTGCTAGTCCGAGGAGCCGAAGGAACAGAGGAAGCCGGCACAGGCGTCGAGATAGTTCCCCAAGTAGAAGGAGTAACAGAGGGTTCCACACCCTTGCCCTTCTCAAGCCCGGAGGAACCACTGACGTCAACGGCCACTTCTTCAGCCCCCAACGTCCTATCAGCAACCAGTACCTCCTCCGGCAGAATGGAGAGATCAACACTCATCTCCTGGCCCGCCCCGGGAGACAGGACCGGCATAAGGGTCTCATCCTTCTCAAGTCCCTTTACAGGGACAGAATCTGTCGCTACCTCCTGATCGGTAGCCACCTCAACTTCCACGGTTGAAGCTGGGGTAGGACTCGGCAATGATATAGCCGACCTCCCCTCATCATGACAAGGAGGAGAATCAGCCCTCTCCTCTGTCCCAACCATATCTGTTGCCCCCACAACAGACTCTTGCAGCTCTGGAGTAACGTCATCCGAAGGCGACGAACTCCAATCCACCTCATCATCAGGATGCCTCGAGTCCGTAGGACCCTCAACGTCCAAGACCCCCACGGCAGACTGTACCTTTCCGACAGGAGATACTAAAACCTCCGCAGGAACGTCTTCGGGATCCTCCTCCACGGGAGACATTATCATCGGTGGAATGCGCTCATCAGAAGAGCCTGCCACCTCCTTCGATTTACTAGCACCCGGTTTTGAAACACGGGACTTCTTCTTCGATAATCCCTACAAGAAGAAAAGCATAAGTCACCACAATGACAAAATGAATTAGAATTATGGAGCACTCCTTACCTCAGCAGGAACTGATCCCGTTGGCGTTACAAGTGGCCCTTCCGTAACCTTTGGAGTCGACGTCTTTCTCTACCTTTTTGGTACAGAAGAACCAGCTTCTGTGTCAGCCCGCCTCTTCCCAACAGACGGATCTCTCACTGGTGCTGCAGCAGCAGCCCGATATCCCGCCAATTCTGGTGGACGATATGATCGGGCTGCCATCAACATATTCGCCGTGGCCTCCAGCTGAGTTCTAATGATGAAACTAGTCTCCCTGTCATAACCAGGAGATGCAGCATTCATAATGTAATACAGCTTGGCGGCCGGATATAGGATCTGCGGCCGAGGGTTGCGGACTGGCGTAGTAAAATTAACGCTAGTGCATCCAGCGTTATAATACTGCCAGCCCCTAGCTCCATCCAGCAAACTCCCGATGAAGCCTAGACTGCTACTGGGATTCTGCAAAATTAGCTGGGTATAGCCAAATTGATGAGCAAATCGGCTTGGCAGATATGGCTCCAGATAACATCTATTCTGGTTGCGGTAGACCAGGTGAGAAGGCCGGATACTTTGCAACCAACGAAAACTCCATTTCGGCAAAGTGACCGCATCTTCGCCAGAGTCAATTAAATCTTGGTCAACCTCGAAATCTTTGAAGATCGGGCCAACCTTGACAATCTCCCACCCCTGAAGGTAGGACAAGACTCTCCTGCAAAATGGGACGCCAGTGTATAACCACTTCCTCTTGTAGAAGCGGCGGATGAAGGCATCCCCTTCAACATGATCCTCCTCCGGACCGGGACTCATCACGTTCGGATGATGCAAAATCAGCCATCCCATAAGATAATGGAAAGGCAGCTCGGCCCAGGAAAAGTTGTCATTGTTACCTTTTCGTGGATCACATCATCAGCAAAAGACCTCAAACCGTGCAACTGGTTGCACACCATCGCGGGGAGGAGAGCTAAAGGTCATCCAAAAGCCAACTTCACGGCAGACAGAATGAGATTCCGATATACCCTCTCTACGGCACCGGATCCACCTGCAAACACGTAATCCCGGAGCCATATCATCAAGTAGGCTGTCAACACTGCCTTAGATGACATCCGGTGCGCACAGTGCCAGAAGCAGCTATATGTACCCTTGCCGCTCTCATCCGAATGTGGGGTCCTCTCGTCCAGCCGACTTATTTCAGAAGCCACTTCCGCGGGCTTCAGTTCCTGCGGAGTCACAAATCGGATCCTCGAAGGATCCGCCAAATCCTGCTTAAAGACATAGTCCCTCCAAGCAGTCACATGAGGCTGGGTCTTGCCCTTATCCCTCCGGTGCATCAGATAATGGTGGCTCGTCACTTCTTTGAATACAACCATCATCTCCGGGTCCTTATCTTCCAGAACCTGGATCTCCTCATTTGACGGGAAATATTCCTCGTACGGCTCCGAGCCCCAAGGAAGCTTAGACACTTCGTACATCTCATGGAGAGCCAACCCTAACTCTCCCACCGGAGTAAAAAAGCTGTCAGTATGGGCATTGAATAATTCCAAGAGCGCAAGGAACATGGGCTTATTGAGATCCACGCCTGCCTGCGTAGCCCGAATGGCGGCTGTCAGCCCGATCTCCTTAAGCTCAACTTTGAACCTTGAAAGCACCCAAGTGGTCAACTCGTCCCACCTCGAAATGTAGTGACACCAACCTTCGACTCTAAAGCCACCTGTCGGGTACATAACTTCGCTGTCAGCATCCGATTTGCAAAGGTCGGGGCACTGAAGGGAAACGTGTCGCTTGGGACTTCACTGTAGAGGCTCCCAGGACGCAAGGCTCGGTAACTGAATGAGGAACCGGCTCGTGAAGCAGCCAAGGTATCTCGCTGGTTCGAGGTGGCGTCGATCGAAAGGGTACCTCCCAAGGCCCCTCCTTGAGAAGGAGTAAGTTCCCAACCCATCCTTCTTTTCGAAGCTAAACGATAAAAGGCCGTCAGCGGCAATTGGCGGTCAACCTGCCGCATGTATAGAACCATGCCTTTGGCAGAAAAGAACCAGTCTTCCTTGATCTTCAGTATCTTCGCTTCAGAAGAGATTAGTCGGTCGCCAAACAGAAAGGCAGGTTTTAAGAAAGTCACATCTTCAGATTCAGCAGACTTCAGTTTACCACTCTCCATCATACTCTGGAGGAAAAATGGCAACTGGTTCTGGATTTACAACATTCTCTCCCGGGGCTGGTTATGTAAGATAGCATCCTTTGCAGGGTTGATCACCGCCTCATCAAAATCAACTCCCATTTGGCAAAGAGAAGCGTCCAGGAGGACCTCATTCAACAAAGGGATCGTCATCGACACTGGCACAATAAAAGTGGAAGTCATGCAAAAAGACAAAAGGTGTCAAATAGATTGGCGCATCATCAGGACGTGAGCCCATGCGCGTCAGCATTGGAGCTTCGGCGCATCATCAAGGCGTGAGCCCATGCGCGTCAGCGAAGGCTTCGGCGCATCATCAGGGTATAAAACCCATGCGCGTCAGTGATTAAACCTCGGTGCATAATAAAGGCCTAAACCTACGCACGTCGGCGGGATAAAGCCTCGACGTATCATCAGGACAGAAGTCCATACGCGTTGGCAGCTTTGAGTTAGGGCACAGTATGGCCCAAAACTTGTGTGAAAAAGATGACACCCACCCGTCACAGCAGGGCGAACGTCGGCCGGAGTCACAATGGTGATAGGGGCATCCCCCTCAGCATACTCCATCGGCACTTTTCCTTTACCGGCACCGCCACGAGAAGTCTTGGGAGCCATTCTCTCAAAGAGGAAGAAGTTAGGGTTTTGAAGAAGAACTCTAAAGGAGGCAAAGTCTCTCCATCTCTCACCTATTTATAGGCCGTGGTCGCACGCGTGAACCGATGACGAGTGATCTCAGCCGTCGCCTCGGGTTCTGTGAAGAGATAACAGTAAATACAACCAAAAGATCATCATTAATCTTTTCGGTTACCAAGGCATCATCATACGCATTAACTGAGAGGGGCATGCGCCCGAACAGGCATGCGCCCAACAACCAATGCGCCCTGATCGCCATACTTCTTATTCAAAGTATTCCAAAACTTATTCAAAAGTTTTGAAAACTTTGAAGGGGGTCTTGTAGAAGCATGAAATTTCACAACCAGAAAGCCCATGCGCCAGACACTACATGCGCCAGAACTCGGACAGAACACTTCACAGCAAAGTCAATAAGTATAGACATTTGAAGAAAGACTTTTTATTTATATATAAAAGTCTATTACATGTCTAGAAAAGGTTGTACAAAAGTGAATTTCTACAAAGGAAAGATCCTAAGTCTACAGCCAGCGGCCACCATGTGCCTCCAGATAGGTGCAGCAGTCACCATGTGCCGCCAGTTAGGCGCAGCAGATACCATGCACCTCCAACCAGGTGCATCCCACCATCTCTTCAGCAGCTCAGTTATGTGCTGCTCTTCCAGCCAGGCTCACCTGGCCGAGCAGGATGAGGATGGCAATTAACACCCCCATCCAGAGAAAGAGCCTCCAAAGCCAAAGGAAGACGGTCAGGGCACCGCCATTCCGATCTACGGCCCTTCCAGAACAACGGAGATGAGGCCCGAACATCCCTATCTTTGGATGCAACAGGCACCTTTCGCCTGCCTCAGAAGCCCTCGACTCCGTCTTTTGGATGTAACAGTCACCTTCAAGAGCATCAACGACGACATGGCGTCTCATCTTCACCCTCGGGGACACTTCGCCAACAGAATGCACCCGAGAACCCAAGATCATGATTGGAAGTACGTGAGAGAGTGAGAGGCCAACCTTCTCTCCATGCCACTATTTATAGGCCGGGCAGATCAAACCCATGTGCCAAGTGGATGGCTCTCCAAATTCCGTGCAATGAACTCACATTAAATGGATGAACCGGACGCCTCGACTTCAGCCAAACGGCTATTTAAAAGTACTCGAGAAGCGAAACAGCCGCATCATTAAAGACGTATCGGATGCGCCGGCTGGACAGCGCATTACACCCCTTCAAACACCAAGCGCCTCCCACAGATGCGCCCTGTACCGAGCGCATCACAGAGGATGCGCCCCCATACGTCTCCATACGCCTAGTGGAACGTCAACCAACGCGCCCACTCAGCTGTCCATCGAATGTCACCAACATTAAATGCTGAACTGACAGAGTTGGCAGCACGCCTCCCCAAGCCTGAACGGTTGACAGCTTTTACAGAAAATGAAGCGTCCACAACGTCAGCATCATCATGACTTTACTTCGACGGCTACTGCCACGTGGCCACTCGACCACCCGCATGCGCCTCCGCGGCCATGCGCCCAAACCCGCATGCGCCTCAAAAGCCATGCGCCTCAGACCCTTCACTGATCCCTAAAGACAGAAGAAGAGTCTTCAGTTGAAGCTTTGCATGCGCCTCAAAAGCCATGCGCCCCAGACTGATCTCTGATCCCGAAAGACAGAAGGAAAGTTGCTCGCATGCGCCTCAAAAGCCATGCGCCCAGAACGGTTCGTGACTCCTAAAGGTCACGAGCCAAAATCTCATCATGCACCCAATCCAAGGCGCATCCCACCAAATCATTCCCCCCATCAGATCCGAGATCTCTGAGCCATGAGTCGATGACATGTGTCCTTTGACTCAACTCATCCAAGATTTCAGCAACAGAAAGATCTTCTCCTTTGCTACGTGCCGGCTCACAACAGCAGTATAAAGAATTCAACCCCTCGAGTAGGGCGCATCATCCATGCGCCTCCATCAGCAATCTCCACGTGGCGTCTCCACGTACCGGCACATCCTACATATGCGCGCATGAGCAGCCAACCTGCCCAGCTATAAATAGAGGGATCATTTCTTTCTGACGGAGACACCTACACACAAGGGACAACGCACAGAATCCACAGAGAATCACCAGAGAGACAGGGACAGACACTCAACGTCTTCCTCCTCTCGGCAAGCTCCAGCACCCAGAGCAATCTACACCTTCAGAGAACCGATAACCGTCGTCAGCCCGTCAACGGAGTCAACGCATTACCACTCGCTCCATTGGCACTAAGGACCCAGATTAAACAAAAGTGTACTCCTAGGACTACATCTAAGTCCTATATTGTAACAATGTTCTGTTTTATGTTAAAGTTTTCAATCAAACAATTTTAATGGCAAACAAGCCTATATGACGATTTGACCAATATCTGAGACTCACTATTAAATTTATTTTAATTATTAGTTTATTTATAATTAAATTGTAGGGGAGATTTTAGAACTAACAAATATTTCTTCTTATTTCAATTTATGTAAAATAATTTGTAAGTACATAAGCCCAACTTTTCTATTTTCTTTCTATGTGGCCTGTAATTATTGTAGCATAGTTTTTCTTTCATTTTCTGGTTTTGCTGGTTTTTAGCGTAAACGCGTAGAATTAAAATAAATATTATTTTGATATAGAAAAATTAATCAGATTTTTCTCACATTTACAAGTTGTAATTTAAACAAAGAGCATGTTTTCTCATTAAAACAAGAAATTTAGTTTTATATGTATAATTACGAAAATACAAAGTTTTAACCAATTAAATTAGTAACTACGAGTTTTTCCAAAATAAAAAGTTAAATTGATCTTTCCTTCGTAATTAATTACAACGCACCCGAGATTCGTTTGTGATAGTTTAATAAAGATTAAAATTTGACTAGGACAAATTTAGAGATTGCAACTAGCATAGTTAGCATGGTAACTCTGGAATCTGAGTCAAACTTCTCGAATGTAGGATTTCGAGGACGAGTCTAATTTCCATCTCGAAGTCTTTAACCTTTCAAATCCAGTCAAACCAAGGCAAGTACATTTTGTGTTAGTTTGTAATTATTTAATAATCGCTTTACTGCAAGTTTAAACCACGATGCAACACGGAACTCTCTCTGAGAGCACTGACTGATTGACTGTTGGATACTGGGGGAATAGTGTAATGATTATGACCACATCCAAAGTAATAACTTAGAACTATATTAGCTTACCCCTCATACACACGGGGATAAGCCATATCGTATCAATAGGATACAACTGTACAACCCAAGCCGGTCATATTCATTGCCTATTCACATCATAATATTTTAACTGCTGGAGAACTGTTTATTTCAAATTGTTTAAAAGTGCATGATTCTATTATTATTTTAATTGTTGGATTAGCATGAATTGTACTTTGCTCCCTCCTGACTGGAGATAACATTTTTAGGGGATATTGAGGATGCTGAGCTGTTATACAACAGCTATTATGACCCAGTTCTGTACCCCGTGGTGTTGCCAGAGTCCCCATTGGAGGATATAGGACCTGAGGCCGATGAGCCGAACGCTTAGCTAGATTTTTCCTGTTTTCTGTTTGTTGTTTTAAAATTTTGTTATTTGAATTCAGTATTTAATTCAGTTCTTTTACTTCCAGTTGTATTTATTCAAATGTTTAATAAAGTTTTAAATTCCCGAATATTGAGTTGTGACAAATATAGATGTTGTTGTGGTTACCTGCTAATAGAATAGCTTACTGTCGTCGTCTCAACAACGGTGCAGGCTGGGCATGATCCGGTTCGACCCAATTATTTGGGATCGGGTCGTGACATGTTTTTAGTGGTGGCCCTTGCAGGTCTCAACAACAACTTAGGAAAACATACCTAGAAACAATTAGAACACTAGAATATTGATTTGTCACAACATATGTCCGAATTATATACATAAATATTTTTGTTTGATTATAGACTGGTATGATACCTTGCTTATGTTTTCATCCTAAACCTTCCAAATATGACCAAGGAAAAGACCACCCCTGCTGGCGATGAGGTGTCATCACCCGAACACACCCCATCTCCCCCAGCACGTCCAGACCCTTCACCGTTGCAGCTGACCGACCGTCCCCATCAATCTCCAGCACTCCGCGGCATTTACGCCACTATATCTCATGTAGCGAACCCTACACCTCCCCGGACTGAGCCGCAGTCTCTTGCGATAGTGCCCGTACCAGCTGTCCCACCAGTGCCCGTGGACCCTACCGATCTAGTGGGCATGCCACGAGGAGTGCTTGAAGCCCAGAGAGCCCAAGCAGAAGCTCATCGAGAACAGACTGCAGCCTATCGCGAGCAGACCGCGATTATGAGAGAAGGCATGGAGAATGCCCACAACGTGGCTATGGCTGCCCTCGAGAGACGAGCAACCACTTCATTGGAGCCACGACCTGCCAAGGTAAACATAAATTCAGGAGTTAAGTTATATATCATTAAGGCCATTATTTTGATTAGAGGCGTATTATTACATAAAGGTCGGAGATATAGAGAGTTTCAAGAAGCAGGGCCCTCGAACTTTCAAAGGGACCGAAGGTATCATCTATGCCGATGAATGGCTAAACAGCATGGAGCGTCTTTTGAGCGTCGCTCGACTCCCAGAGGACCTCAAGTCCGAAGCAGTAGGACTCCAGCTGCAAGATGTGGCAAGCATCTGGTATCAGAATGAACCCCGACTCCAGGACAAGCAGCTTGACTGGGACACCTTCAAGAGGCTGTTCCGCAGGAAGTTCTTTCCAACATCAGAGATACAGGAGATGAAAGATAGTTCCAGGACCTGAAGCAAGGGAACATAACGGTTGGAGAGTATGCTGCAGAGTTCGGCCGACTTAGACACTTTGCCCAGAACTTGGTTGCTGACCCCAAGGACCGTGCTGAAAGATTCAGGTATGGACTAAGGGAAGAGATTCACACCCCTGTGATCGCAGGTGGCGCCAAGACATATGAGAAGATTCTGATACGAGCTCACGACGTGAAGAAGAGCCAGCCTTCTCATTCAAAGAAGGGAGTATCCTGGAACTAGCAACTTCCAGGATAACCAGAAGAGGCCCAACAACAACAACAACAGGCCTTCGCACCATCAGCAGCAGCACCAACATGCAAGGACCAATGATAGAGCGCCTCAGAGGCAGATCCATGTCTGTGATTTTTGCAAGAGGCCAGGACATCAATCGAACATATGCAGGAAGAGGCTAGGACACTGCCTAGTCTGTGGGTCTGCCACCCACCAAGTGAAGGACTGCCCCTCGTCAGTCCTACCGGATCGGAGCAACTCAGCAAAGAGCTCCCCTACCAACTCAGCAACAACGGTTCGGACAACACCAGCAGAAGACCGGGCGAGCCTATGCCCTAGCAGCAGAAGAGCAAGAACCAGAGCAGGAACCCACCGCTGATGTCATCACCGGTTCTATTTATGTGTTTTCATATCCTGCTCTAGCATTATTTGATTCGGGTGCATCACATAGTTTCATATCATCAAAGTTTATTTCTGCACACCACCTAGATACGGGACTTAGCAAGATGATTAGTAGAGTTATGACTGGTGGTGGTCCCATACCCATCACCGAGGCTTGTAACTGTCCCATCACTATCTCAGGCCATCAATTCTTAACACCCTTACTTGTGATACCCTTGTCCAACTATAATGTAGTCCTAGGGATGGACTGGTTAAGTGAGCAGCATGCACTGATAGATTGTCATAAAGGTTGTGTAATCTTTAGCCCACCAGGAGAACCGGAGTTTGAAATCTCTCGAGCTCCGGAAGGCATGAAGAGTGTTATCTACTCCTCTATCACCGAAGAACCCGGACCTCCTAACCCTATCATAACGGAATTCATGGATGTCTTTCCAGATAGTCTTCCAGGATTGCTGTCGGATCGAGGTGTGGAATTCACCATCGACCTAGTACCCGGCTCTTCCCCTATTTCTCGGGGATGCTACATAGTCAACCCCAAGGAGGCAAAGGAGATAAGGACCAGATTGACGAACTAAAGGCACAAGGATTTATCAGAGACAGGGCTTCACCCTGGAGAGTACTAGTTTTATTCGTGCCCAAGAAGGATGGAACCGTGCGAATGTGCATTGATTACTGGGCGATGAACAACATCACCATCAAGAACAAGTACCTTCTGTCCCGGATCGACGACCTGTTTGATCAACTGAGTGGAGCCAAGGTATTTTTGAAGATAGATCTCATATCAGGCTACCACCAAGTCAAGGTCAGGAAGGAGGATATTCCCAAGACGGCGTTCAACACCAAGTATGGGCAATTTAAATTCTTGATCATGCTGTTTGGACTGACGAATGCTCCTGCGGTATTCATGAACCTCATGAACAAGGTTTTCCATGAATACCTGGATCAGTTTGTTGTTGTCTTCATCGATGACATACTGATCTACTCAAAGACTGAAGAAGAACATGAAGAGCACCTGAGGAAAGTTCTGAGCACCTTGAGGAAGGAGAAGCTCTATGGTAAGCTATTTAAATACGAATTCTTTTTAGATAAAGTAGAATTTCTGGGCCATGTTGTCACAGGAGAAGGAATTTCGGTGGATCCAAAGAAGATAGCTGCTATTGAGAAGTGGACTGCACCAAGCTCGATTGCAGAGATCAGAAGCTTTTTGGGTTTAGCTGGCTACTACCGGAAGTTTGTGAAGGATTTCTCCAAGATTGCTGAACCAATGACGAAGCTTACTAGGAAGAACGAAGAATTCATTTGGTCTGAAGCTTGCCAGTCAGCTTTTGAGGAACTGAAGAAGAGGCTTACAACTGCGCCGATACTAGCGCTACCCGCAGGTACCGGCAGGTTTCTCAATTTATAGTGATGCTTCCGGTAAGGGATTGGGCTGCATTCTTCAACAACATGGAAAGTAATTGCTTATGCATCTAGGCAATTATGGACTCATGAGAAGAACTATCCCACACATGATTTGGAGCTTGCAGCGGTGATATTTGCATTGAAGCTATGGAAGCATTACCTTTATGGAGAGAAGAGTGGAAATATTTACAGACCACAGAAGTCTTAAATATGTTTTCACTCAGAAGGAGCTGAACATGAGATAGAGACGATGGCTGGAGCTGATGAAGGATTTCTACATCAACCTGCAGTATCATCCGGGTAAGGCTAATGTTGTTGCAGATGCACTTAATTGATACCCGATGGCAATATTCTTGACCAAGGAGCGTCATTTGCTAGAGAACATAGAAAAGCTTGGATTGGAGATTGTACTGCCTGAAGAAGAAATGAAGAAACTAGGAAGAGAAGCCATTGTACCAGGAGCTGAATCAACAATGATGCAGTTGAAAGTGCGTTCAAGTCTTATGGACAGAGTCAAGGAGGCACAATTCCAAGACGAGACGCTTTACAAACTCAGAGATCAAGTGCTGACAGAAACACTTGAAGGATTCTCAATCGCCAACGACGGAGCACTGAAGAATGGTATGAGACTTTGCGTACCAACTGGCGAACTGAGGAACGAACTGATGCAAGAAGCGCACCAGTCGCAGTATTCCACACATCCTGGAGCCAACAAAATGTATCGGGATATGCATACTATAGTATGGTAGTATGGAATAAAAAGGACGTATCCAGGTATGTGGCTAGATGTTTAATTTGTCAACAAGTGAAAGCTAGCAGACAGAGACCAGCAGGACTATTGCAGCCGCTTGATATCCCGGAGTGGAAATGGAAGCACATAACAATAGATTTCGTGTCGGGACTGCCTCGATCCCAAGGAGGGAAGGATGCCATTTGGGTAATCGTAGACCGACTGACGAAGTCAGCTCACTTTATCCCCTTCAAGGTTGGTCTATCCACCGAGAAGTTGGCAGTACTGTATATGCGGCACATCTACCGGATTCATGGAGTTTCGGTAAGTATTGTGTCTGACAGAGATACTAGATTTACCTCTCACTTTTGGAAGAGTTTGCATGACAGTTTGGGAACACAACTGAAGTTCAGCACCGCCTACCATCTCCAGACCGACGGACAATCGAAGAGAACAATCCAGACGCTAGAAGACATGCTGAGATCCTACGTCTTGGAATTTGGAGGGTCTTGGGAAGACCATTTGTACTTGGTAGAATTCTCCTACAACAATAGCTACCAAGCTAGCATCAGTATGACACCGTTCGAGGCACTCTATGGACGTCGTTGCCGCACTCCAATTGCTTGGGATGAAGTCGGAGAACGAGTATTGCTGGGACTTGAGATGGTGACCGATGTAGCAGAGAAGGTAAGAATGATCAGAGACAAGCTCAGGATTGCCCAGGACAGACAGAAGCATTTGGCCGATAGCAGCCGACGGCCTTTGGAGTTTGAAGAAGGTGACAGTATGTTTATGAAGATCTCTCCTACCAGAGGAACCATCCGTTTCGGCAGAGCAGGAAAGCTAAGTCCCAGGTTTATTGGTCCTTTTGAAGTACTTAACCAGATTGGAGAAGTGGCTTATCGGGTGACTCTACCCCCAAGTCTCGAAGGCGTCCACAACGTCTTCCATATTTCGCAGCTGAGACGCTACATCCCGGACCCGAGCCACATCTTGGACCATTCGGAGCTGGAAATTGGACCCAGCCTTACAGTACCAGAGAAGCCAGTGGCAATATTGGATAGAGGAGAGAAGAGAACCAGGAACTCTGTGACGCGGATAGTCAGAGTCATGTGGCGGCACAACTCACCAGGCGAGTCGACCTGGGAGCGAGAAGACCAGATGCGGGAGCAGTATCCGTAGCTGTTTGAGAATTGAGGTAACCCCTAATCCTGCCTTTAATTTCGAGGACGAAATTTTCTAAAGAGGGAAGATTGTGAAACCCAGATTTTAGGATTATTGGATTTTTAGTGTAATTTTAGTTCAATTATTCATTATTAGGTATATATTATTATTATTATTATTTATTATTATTATTAGATAATATTCTTATTATATTGTGGGTTCAAAACTATTTTCAAATAAATAATAACTGGGATTTTGTTTGCGAGACCCGAGCCCGAACCCAACAGGAATCTTAAAATTAATATTTTTTTTATATACACAATAGCATTTTTGGGCTAAAACTTAAACTACCCAAACCCGCACCCGTAACCCAACCCGACCCGACCCGGTTTTCCTCCCTCCAGGAGACAAACCCCACGAATGGGTCTCCTCTCCTCATTCCTTTCTCAACCACCTTCCCCACTCTCCTCACTTCTCTCTCCTCCATTTCCTGTCCACCACAAAAGAAACCCACCACTTTCCTTTCAAAAACCCTAACTTCTCATTCTCCTCTCCCTCACTCATTCTCATTCTTCACTTCTCAGGAGCTAGCCGAGCCCCAAACGAGTCTCTTCCGAGTTCCAGCCGCGCCCTCCGGCTCCGCGACCCGCGGCCACCCCCTCACAGCCCAAGCCGCGACCGCCCTCCCCTGCCGGCGCCGTCCCGCGGCCAAAGCCGCCCTCCGTTCCCGGCCGCGCGCCTCCCCGGCTTCCCCGCGCTCCTGCCGGACCCGTGTCCGTGCGCCCACGGCTCCACCCTCTCCGGCGCGCGTCTCCCGCCGGACCCCCGAGCTCCGGCGCTGTACCCCTCTGCCGCACGGACCTCCCCGAGCCCGGCCCCCTCTTCTGGACCAGCGCCCCTCCGGCGTGGTTTCCGTGAGTCTCCCGTGCCTTCGCTGTTCCGAACAGCGCTGTCCCGGGCTTTCCCGACTTGCTGTCCGCGATTATTATTCTATAAATTTTATCTGAGAGCTTTAGCCGAGCAACCCAAGGTATAACTCCTCTGTCCCGTCCCATTTCGGTAGTCAATGATGAAATTGGTCCCCGATTCCCTCCCGGAAATTCGGTTTTTTAGTGACGTCGTAACTCCGGATTTTTCGGAGATGTTCTGTGATATTCTGTGTTTATTTCGGACCTTTCCGAAATATATTTTCTGGATTTTAGCCACTGTGATTTTCGAATTCATTTCGGGAATTCTCGAAACTATATTGCGGGTTTTCGATTAAGATTTGCGAATTATTCTGTGAATTTTAATTATGGTGTAAAATGGTTTGGAAGTTGAATTCTGGGTGTTCCCTGGTTTGGGACTTTTTATAAATGGTGATTATGGCACACTTTCCAGTTTTTGGGTTGACCGAAAATAGAGGAAGTGCTGTCGAATTTTCTATAAAATTTAATTATATAATTTTAAAATAGTTTTTTCGGAAAAGAATATTATTTCGGATTTTTGAGCGACGACCGTATTGGTCAATGGGCCCTGGCTAAGTGCAAACGAAACCGGTTTCGTCCGGACGTTGAGGCATTAGCCTATATGACGATTGGACCAATATCTGAGACTCACTATTAAATTTATTTTAATTATTAGTTTATTTATAATTAAATTGTAGGGGAGATTTTAGAACTAACAAATGTTTCTTCTTATTTTAATTTATGTAAAATAATTTGTAAGGGCATAAGTCCAGCTTTTCTATTTTTTTCTCTGTGGCCTGTAATTATTGTAGCGTAGTTTTTCTTTCATTTTCTGGTTTTGCTGGTTTTTAGCGTAAATGCGTAGAATTAAAATAAATATTATTTTGATATAAAAAATCAATGAGATTTTTCTCACATTTACAAGTTGTAATATTTAAACAAAGAGCATATTTTCTCATTAAAACAAGAAATTTAGTTTTATATGTATAATTACGAAAATATAAAGTTTTAACCAATTAAATTAGTAACTACGAGTTTTTCCAAAATAAAAAGTTAAATTGATCTTTCCCTCGTAATTAATTACAACGCACCCGATAATCGAGATTCGTTTGTGATAGTATAATAAAGATTAAAATTTGACTAGGACAAATTTAGAGATTGCAACTAGCATAGTTAGCATGGTAACTCTGGAATCTGAGTCAAACTTCTCGAATATAGGATTTCGAGGACGAGTCTAATTTCCATCTCGAAGTCTTCAACCTTTCAAATCCAGTCAAACCAAGGCAAGTACATTTTGTGTTAGTTTAAAATTATTTAATAATCGCTTTACTGCAAGTTTAAACCACGATGCAATACGGAACTCTCTCTGAGAGCACTGACTGATTGACTGTTGGGTACTGGAGGAATAGTGTAATGATTATGACCACATCCAAAGTAATAACTTAGAACTGTATTAGCTTACCCCTCCTACACACGGGGATAAGCCATATCGTATCAATAGGATACAACTGTACAACCCAAGCCGGTCATATTCATTGCCTATTCACATCACAATATTTTAACTGCTGGAGAACTGTTTATTTCAAATTGTTTAAAAGTGTATAATTCTATTATTATTTTAATTGTTGGATTAGCATAAATTATACTTTGCTCCCTCCTGACTGGAGATAACATTTTTAGGGGATATTGAGGATGCTGAGCTGTTATACAACAGCTATTATGACCCAGTTCTGTACTCCATGGGGTTGTCAGAGTCCCCATTGGAGGACGCAGGACCTGAGGCCGATGAGCCGAACGCTTAGCTATATTTTTTCTGTTTTCCCGTTTTGTTGTTTTTAAAATTCTGTTATTTGAATTCAGTATTTAATTCAGTTCTTTTACTTCCAGTTGTATTTATTCAAATGTTTAATAAAGTTTTAAATTTCCGAATATTGAGTTGTGACAAATACTGATGTTGTTGTGGTTACCTGCTAATAGAACAGCTTACTGCCGCCGTCTCAACAACGGTGCAGGCTGGACATGATCCGGTTCGACCCAATTATTTGGGATCGGGTTGTGACACCAAGTCATACTTTATATGACGGGCCTTGAGACCGTAAGACTATATGGTTATACCCAACCGTAGAACTCGTGGGACCGTGCTTGTTACCACTCCGATAGCCTAACATAACTTGCCCAACTTAACGCACAACGACTCGACGAGCAAAGGCTGCGTCCAGTCTTGCATTGCGGAAACGTGTCGCGCATGCGTTCGACTTCTAAACGACCAAGTCATTTGGGGTGCCTAGACTTATGCCGCAAGCCGTGCAATACAACTTAACCCGTCGGGCGAGCAGAGGCTAAGCTACGCCTTGGGTGATGAGATCGTGCATGCTTTATGAAGCATTTGTGCGGACGACGCCTATGAATTTGGCTAACTCTTAGCTTTGCGACGAATACCAACTTTCCTTCTCCCAAGCCATGGGACGAAGGATCGAGTGTCATTTTCAAAGCACACCGTGCACCAACTCTAAGCCGACCATAGACCTTTCCATATTCTAACTCAATTCGACCCGTCGGGATTATTCCCTTTAGCTATGTGGATTCATCTCTTTTATTATCAAGCCTATTTGTGCAGGTTAAAAACATGCAATTTATTATGTGAAGGCTAAGATGAGGCAAGTTTACCGAAACTACCCCACCTGAGCGAGCGGTCGCCTTGACGATGTCTTTGAGCAGCCGTTGCATGGCAAAGTCCGAACGCCGTCGGCGTTTCGATTCCTCCGATTGACTGAGCGGGACGGGACACTATATTATACACCACTCAGAAAAAGTTTCGTCCTCGAAACTAACTGAGTACAGTACTTATCGACTTATCACTTTACTCAACATTCAAGAACTCTCGCACATAATTCTCCTATGCCTTTCTCAAATCCGAGCCACGCTCGTGCTACCCTCAATCCTTTCTTTAAAACTCACGATCTCAAAATCCTCGACACTTTTTCATTCCTCAAGTCTCACTTGATTCAACGTATCACTTAGTTGGATCGTGCATATATTCTAGGCGTCCCCAAAATACATTCATTTCAGCCAAGCCTCGTGATAGAGAATCCACCATCACCACTCGAGTCGGATCGTGTACATATTCAAGCGTCCCTGATATACGTGCATGTCAACTGATACTCGTGAGTGGTTCTTCCACAAATCCTACCACTTTGCACTCGGACGTCTGCCTAACCGCTAGGCTATGTCTTTCCGTCAGTATTGGAATCATAGTTCCCAAACAACAATATCAATACTGACCCCATCCTAAGGTCAAACCAAATTGATAGTACGAGGTTTTCTACCCAAGCTCGCATCACTCCGATTTCTAAACTTCGAGCATCGATTTCCTACGCACATCCCAATATTCGTCGTACGGGATCCAAGTCGTTCAGCAAAGCCATCCTATGATAATTCTTGTTCAACCAATCCTCGACAAGAACATATTACTCGTTCATTAAGCCGTTTCGTATAGTCTATACCCTCGAACACGTTCAACATAATCTGCCTGTAAATCTCTCCAAGACAAGCACGCTACGACACAATTCACCGCTAAACCAAAATTTCACATTCCATACTTCCAAAGTCATTTATTCCAATTCACGTAATCGATCGTAAGGTCGTCTAGCTTAACAATATGTTGTGCCCCGACCTCACGCGATTTCAGATTATCTACGGTGGGCATGAATCACCATGCATGCTCCCGCGGGATAGTCATCCTCATCGGAACGTAACTCTTGTGTTGTGTCTAGACTAATTCATTCTCGATACGCGGATTGGACCTACTCAATCCTCAAGTTTATTTCATCCATCAATCGCAAATCCTAACATCCTCAAATTTTCTTTCATATCAAACCGACAAGTCGAGACAATCAAAGTTGTCGCATCCTGATTTTCCGAGTTCGATCATCCTTGCGACATGAATCACCATGTCGGCGCTCACGCGGAACAATCGTCCCAAATCCGATGCGACACATGTGCGAGGCTAAAGTTGTGCTCGTGCAAGGCAAGATCGCCGACGTTGTGGTTATCAACGTAACCATCAAGACACAATCATTTTTATCCAAAATTCATCTCAATCAAAATTCTAAGTATAGCATCCAACCGAACAATAACACTTGCACGATCGCCTTTCGCTGAGTCAGAGTACCCCCGAGTTATCGCATATCGATCTTTGATATGCCTCAATACCATCAACGATATGCGTAACCTGACGATCTTCCCTAGCAACCAATTTCGAGTCGTACGAATGATGCTATCGTCCGACTGGATAATCTCCTCGACATTCAATTCAAGTTCGATCATTATCCCTCGAATCGTTCACAACATCAATTCGTTCAAATCCGAAATCACGTATATTCGTCCGTCTATCTTAAGTCATCGACTAATGCATTTTTTTAATTCGCATCGTCCCTTTTTTAACTCAATCATCGAGCAACATTCAATCCAATCCTCAGAGTCATTGCGTAACTTCAAAATTCAACTTTCTCATGTACGCTATCTACCTGTCGTGCTAACTTTTCGTATACAATCCGTATCAATTTCCTCGATCAAGTTATCTATTCGCTACACCTTAACTTTTCCTCGATTTGATTTCACCTACTCAATCGTTTTCGCGTTTCATACTTGCGTAATCCTCAATCCCGTGCACGTTCCGTGCGCGTCCATTTCTAATTTTGTTCGAATCCACTTATCAAACTTCATGACAACAACTCACTCAATCTAAGACTTTACATATGTGCGACGCTTGCTGATAGACTCATCGACACCCCCGAATCCTCAATCGATCGACATCCCTGAGGCTATCGCATACACCACTCAGGGATGAAGTCATTCAAGAAATCCTCAAGACCGTCATTCGAATCAAAATTGACTTTTCGAATCCCGTTCGAACCATTCCTAAATTTCTAAGCACGCTCATCTATATCGCACCGACGTTATCGTCGATCGAAAGCACCCTTATCGATAGTCACCTCATTTTACTCAATCTAGTTTAACTCATTCTCGTCCGACACAATTCAATTCCCGCACTCGACTTTTCTAAGGTCGACGCAACTTTGGTGTATATGCCCAGCCGACTTAGCCAACCGTGCTTATGCAAACTATCTTTTTGCTTTGTTAAAAACTGTTCTCCTATATTTTACAAAATAGATAGACTTATTGTATGGACATCCCATGGGATATTTGAGAGAGAGCGTACCAACGATATCAACTTTGCGGAAGCAACAATTCAGAGTTTACGGAACAGTGGAGTTAAAGAATTCAATCGATAGTCCAAGGACGTAAAGCCGTGCTCTGATACCATTATGTCACGCCCTGCTCCCGTAGGAACGATCGTCCTCGCTAAGGCGTGATGCCGCACGAGCCTAGATTGTGCTCGTGCAAGGCGGATTCTATAACGGCCGATTCCAGCGGCTGCGACGGGGTCGTCGCACAGAAGTCCCAAGCAGAGACATTGAATAATAGCAGCAGAAATTTAGAACAAACACAAGTTATTCAAAAGAAGCTCTTTATTGATATTGAAACATAGGTTACAATAGGGCGCAATGCCAAGATTACAAGTCTCTCAAGCTCACTCATCTCACATTACAAGTCACTCAGCTCTCTCTCATCTCTCAATTACAAGTCTTGAGCCAGCAGAAGCTTCGGAAGGCGACGTCCATACATTATGTCCCGTATAAGTCTTTACTCCATGCGGCCGCACGCTTCGAATCACCAAGGAACTTCGTGCCTCGACGCATCCAAGCGAGCTCCGCGCTACGAGCTTCTACCTGTGCCTGCACATGAAAACTATGTGGGTGTCAGTACTCAACTGTACTGGTGTAATGAGCTCCTCGCCCACCCATACAAATCCAACACGTTTGATTTACTTTGTGTAACATAGTCACTTCTTATCAATTGTCTTTCTAGTCTTATGTCACGACCCGCATCCTAGAGTAAGGGCACGAGACGTGGGTACGTCCAGCCTACGCCGCAGTGTCGGTGGTAGAACGCTGTCCTAGGTCAAACATCTAACAAAATAAAGGTACCTGTACAATATATACTCTCCGAATGGAGGTGACGTAGCAGATACAGTCTCAATCACATCTAAGGTGGAGCATGATAAAAGATAGGTAAAACATGAAATCCAAAAGAGATACAGCAGATAGAAGTCTAAGTGTCTAAGATACACAAACCCAGAAAACATCTCAAAGCTTAATACAGTAATCCATAGAATAAATACAACTCAATACAACTGAAATAACTAACTATACAACCTCTACTGTGTCTCCTCTAGGCTAGTAGGCAACCTCCAGGCTATCTGTAAAATTTATCAACAGGTCCAGTCAGGACAGGAACGAGCACATCTCATCTAGAAAACCCAAGTAAATGACAGAGAACAATAAAGCAGTTATAGACAGTTGTATTGATGAAAATAGTAGTTTATATTCAGGTGATGGTAAGAAGGACAGATAAAGTGCAAGGAAAGTAAATAACTAAACAAGAGAATAATTATAGCAATGAAGACTGTAAAAAATAGAACTAGCTGAACCAGGGTAACATGATATAAGTCCAGACAGTAAATATAAACAAGTGTAAGACCAACGTAAATCCAGACAACATGAATCTGATACCAGGTGATTCCAGTACAAAATGAGTCCGGTATGAGATAATTCCAGTCAGTGATCAAAGATTCCAGGGTGAGTCCAGACTATACTCTAACAGTGTGTTTTAAAATACCGAGATCGACATGTAAACGGCTATAGGTAATCCGGCACATCACACACTCGGCCGGGTGTGAGATGGCTATCATTCCAGTAGATTCCAGCATGTGGGGTGATTCCAGAATTGGGGTATGTCTACATGTCTTACTCAAGTATTTTCCCTCCCAGCAAGTACAAGTGAATCCAGAATACGACACAATAATTCAAAATGAGTCCAGCCAAAATATAATGATACCAGTAAATGATTCCAGTAAATGATTCCAGTAGGTGATTCCAGTAATAGAAGCCAGGAATGATGATACCAGTAATAGAGGCCAGAAAATAAATGTGTGTCGTATACATGAATCCAGAATATCCATACGTGTTGTAACAGAGAATCACATACAACTAACTAGAACTGAAGTACAGTAATTGACAAATAAATGAGAGAACTATCAGAGAATGTACTCGCCTGATGTCTGAATGTCCAAAGTAAATATACTGTCCGATGAGAGGTGTCTGGCTCCTAATCAGAACAGCACAAGTCACAACAAGTCCAAATGACAATATGAAGTTCTACGATGCATTCTACTTGATTCTAGGTCAATCTAGACCAAAGTCAACTCTTGGTCAACTTGGTCAACCCTGAAAGTTAAACCTAGGTCAACTATGGTCAAACTAGGTCTAACATGTCTAAATTAGGTCAAACAAATTATTCTAGGTCTAAACAAACTAAGTATATGCAAATCAAGTATCCAAGATAGCTACTAACTCATAGCCTAAGTCACTTACTAAACCAAACACAAAACTAAACCATAAGCTAACAAGGCACACAAACTTAGTCATATAATGTATATATATTATTCACATTCACATATTCATATACATAGATATATATAGGAAAGCTATATATATAGACGCACACACACACATATATATATATATATATATATATATATATATATATATATATATATATATATATATATATATATAGAGAGAGAGAGAGAGAGAGAAAGAGAGGTAAAAGATTAAGTGAGTATGTGTGTGAAAGGATATGTGTTAATGTTCTAAAATTTAGTGATAGGTAGGTGTATGTGACATGGTATACATGATGTCAAAGGGTGTATGAATGCATGTGTGTAAAATGTTATAGGTTAACTCAGTTTATAGAAATACATACATACATACTTACCTTGTATACATGCATACATACATATCATGTATATTACATTTACATAATACATACATGTATACTTGTATTATATTATACTTACATTCATGTATATTAGATACTTGTATTTATATTAACATATTACAAACATTCATTTCATTCATGCATCTATGCATTACCTATATGTTTTATACATATGCATACATTGTATATTCATATCATTTCATACATTAACATAGAGACATACAAACATACACACATCATATATTTTATACCTTGCATTACCTACATATCATGTTATATATTATCATTCATTCCTTTCATATATTACATTCTATATTACCTATATACATGTATTTCCTCCATTCATTCATGCTTGCATCATATACTCTACATTACCATACATGTTATCATTATATATTGCATTACAATATTTATACATTAAGTATTCATATCTATCATTACATATATATCTTGCATTCATATCTAGCATTCATTATATACTTTCATGTATACATTGTATATCATTCTTTCATTCATGCATTGCTTATATGCATTATATTAATAGCATTCCTACATGCTTGCATTCAACCATATATATAAATTAATGTAAAGAGAATATATATCATATATATATCATTTTATTCATCTAACATATCATGCATTAAATACTCTATATTCATTTAATATCCATACTACATAGGCTCATAGGTTACACAAAATGCATATATCGTATAGTCACTCTTCTACTTAAAATTAATACTATACCAATTGGGCATTCATTAAATTCTAGGATTAATATATTGTAGCTCTTCGTGTTAGCTTTCCGAAACTTTAAACGGATCGCATTTTCGTGTCTGGAAGCTCCCAAAATTGTAAAAATATCGAAACACGTTCGTCTTTCGTACAGCTGACACTCAAATAATTCTACAGAATGTTACAGAAAGAATTTGGCTTATTAAAATATATATTTGGAAAGCTAACTTCGATACGGTTCTTTTAAAAAAAACGGAAGATAAATCGGAGTTTTAAGCTAAAAGTTAGGACATTTCTAAGTTGTCATTGCTACTAAAAACGTGGATAAATATTATGACGAATTTAGGTAGTTTGAGACAAAAGAAACACAAGTATATAACATAATATATCAAGAACTCACTCTCTACACTAATATATATATATATATATATATATATATATATATATATATATATATATATATATATATATATATATATATATATATATATATATATATATATATATATATATATATATATATATAAGACACTATAGAACACATCTCCAATATAAAAATATGAGATTAAACATGTAATAATTCATTCATACATAACAGCAACACATAGTGTGTCCAAATTTGGGGTTTTCCCACATGGACACACCCACAACACAAAGGACACTCCTATGACCTCCAAATGGACACAAATGGAGATACAACTATGGAGGTCATTCCTATGGGTTCAAAATATTCCTATATGCATGAGGAAATGAAAAGGAGAAAGAATTTATACCTCCCAGTAGATCGAATCGAAGAAAAGCCTTCCCGGAGCGACACCGACACGTAGAGATTCCAAAAGGAAACGAACGAGCTCCGAATCCTCCCAAACTTGGGTAGCTTCCTCCTTGGCTAGAATGGAGAAGGAAAGAAGAAGATTTGGTGGCAAAATGGAAGGATTTGGTGGAAAAATTGTTAGGGATTGCTCTCTAGAAATCTGGGGAAGAACAAGAGAGAGAGTGTGGATGAGAATAATGAAATGAACTTGAGCCTATCCTCTCCCAAAGTGGCTGGCCATATGGGGCTATTTGTCCTATTATGGTAAGGTCCAAAATGCCCCCACTAACCTATTCTATTAGTATTAGGAAAGGGCTAATTGGTTGGGGCTAAATTAGTCATTCTAAAGTCTCTAATCACACTAACCTTATCCATAATAATTAGTCTAACCTCTAACTAAAATTAATATCATGTGGACTAAAATTAATGTCATGTGGGCCATGCCTAACTAGTGTGTGGGTCCACTAAAGTCAACACTACCCCCGGGTCCCCGTTTCAAGTCGGATTGAGCTGAAATTCGAACCCGACTCAAATAATCCCAAAACAATTAATATCATAAATAATAAAATAAATTTCAAAAATATTTCAAAATACAAAATGACAAAAATACCCCTTGTTCCTAAAAACTGGGGGTGACAAATTCCTCGAAATTGAAACCAAACAATAGTAAAATGTCAAAATCACAAGTCATAATTTTAAATAGTTTAAAAATGATTAAAAATCACCAATAAGTCATAATATGAAATAATAATCAATAAATAATAATTATAATTATAATTACAAAATTTTAAAATTACCCTCATCTGGAAAAATGGGTGTTACAATCCTACCCACCTTATAAAAATTTCGTCCTCGAAATTAAGATGATCGCACCCCCTTCTATGTCAAACATAGTCAAGGGTCAATCACTAGTCAATTTCTCAACATCCAAGTACTTGGTCATCAACTGGTCAACTACTTAGGGTTTTACCTATGCTAGCTATCTAGGTGTTGGCAACTAGAATTTAGCAAAATAGAAACTCTATAATAGACTAGCTCTTAACTTCCCAATCCTGTCAAGTCACCTATAACTAAATACCTACAAGCTAAGCACATGAATACCAAATACCACATATATATATATGCTCAAGAACAACAACCCATCACATATATCCTAAGTATATCACATATATATATATATATATATATATATATATATATATATATATATATATATATATATATGACTGATCAACCAAGGG
The DNA here is from genome assembly GCA_029216955.1 of Iris pallida. NCBI lineage: Eukaryota > Viridiplantae > Streptophyta > Magnoliopsida > Asparagales > Iridaceae > Iris > Iris pallida. Next base: position 1,903,526 of record JANAVB010034820.1, on the reverse strand, counting down.
TTAAGGCAGACTAAACTTATAAGGGTCTGAAACAATGCTTAGAACTAGGCTAAGGATGAATGGTCTGAATCAAGGGGACATGGTATCTATTGAAGGGTCTGCACACTGCCTATAAAGGTGATCAACACAAAGGAACTCAACACGAAGAGAACTTAACTAAAATGGAAAACTGAACCAAGTATAGGCTAAACAACATGTTTATAACCCTATACAACAATGGCCTATAGATACCAACTAACCTATATCCCATATGCCAATATCATCTACAATCTGTCTATGCGAATAGACCTCTCGGTCTTAGGTGAAACTACAACTATACTCAAAGACAGGCTCTGGTCATGGGTGCCTCACTGGAAAAGGTAAGGGAAAGTAGTAATAATCATCAAGGCTGTAAGGCATACTAACATCCTATGTGTAACTGGTTGGTATTATAGATAACAGGAGAATTATCTGCAATGGTTTACTATTCTAACACCAATGCTAACTATCACCTCTAGTGTACAGACACTCAACAAGTCATCATACCATTATACTATGAAGGAACTACCTATGAATAAGCTCTACAAAACTAAATATCCCTACTCCTAAGTTATTTATAACAATCAAAAGGGTATGATGTTTAAACCTTCTCAAGATACAATCTGTTCATCATATGCGTCTGTCCAAAATCATGTTGTCCAGAGTCTTCATCATGCTAGTGAGCAAGGCTACGATAATCACAGAGTCATTGACTAAGGTACGTACCTCTAGGTTCATGGTATTTAAAATTTTCGCACTGCCGCATGCGACGGCAAAAACCTTAAATTCCCATACCCGAGAATACATCCAAAATCTGACTACATGTCCTCACTATGCAAACTAACACGACTATCGAGGATTCTAGATCCCATGATTTAGGCGACCTAGCTCATATGATTTTCTTAAAAGGAAAACAAACACAACAAAAGAGTAACATGACAAAATTAATCAATCAACAAGGAACAGATGGAATCGGATTTCAAGGTAATTATAAAAGACAATTGTGGGAATGGAATTGAGAAGAACAGAACTTGCAACAAGATCTCCAACGGTCTGTGCATCCTCGACTGTCCTGACGATAGCTCGCCCTGCTGGTTTCCTCCAGCCTGATGCTGATACTGCACAAATCTCTGCTGTTGATGCTGCATGAATCGCTGCTGCTGAGAAAAACCGGAAACGAAGGGAAAAGTCTTTGTACAGATGGAGGTGCACCTCCAATGTAGCAGAAATGCCAACCTGAGTTGGCACAACAGAAGCTGCGGTCTCGAGGCCCTGATGAACAGGACGAGAGGTGGCCAGCCTCTCGATAGTATCCCCGAACCGAAGCGATGAGATCGTGTCTTCATAACCATCATGAAGACAGATCAAAATAAGAAGCAATTTCTGAGAATGAAGCAAAAATTCAAAGAAGAACAGTTATATTCAAGGGAAGTCAATAAGCAACAATTTTAGACAAAAGGAATCGGATTAAGAGTTTTTCCTAATGTGATTGAGTACCTCCAAAAATATCCAAATCCTACTGCAGGCTGTAGTGATACTCTAGTTCGAATACCACTACATAAACTCGACCTGCATGGGCCACCACTAAAAACGTGTCACGACCCGCACCCTAGAGTAAGGGAAGGAGACGTGGGTACGTCCAGCCTACGCCGCAGTGTCGGCGGTAGAACGCTGTCCTAGGTCAAATATCTAACAAAATAAAGGTACATGTACAGTATATACTCTCCGAATGGAGGTGACATAGCAGATACAGTCTCAATCACATCTAAGGTGGAGCATGATAAAAGATAGGTAAAACATGAAATCCAAAAGAGATACAGCAGATAGAAGTCTAAGTGTCTAAGATACACAAACCCAGAAAACATCTCAAAGCTCAATACAGTAATCCATAGAATAAATACAACTCAATACAACTGAAGTAACTAACTATACAACCTCTACTATGTCTCCTCTAGGCTAGCAGGCAACCTCCAGGCTATCTGTAAAATTTATCAACAGGTCCAGTCAGGACAGGAACGAGCACATCTCATCTAGAAAACCCAAGTAAATGACAGAGAACTATAAAGCAGTTATAGACAGTTGTATTGATAAAAATGGCAGTTTATATTCAGGTGATGGTAAGAAGGACAGATAAAGTGCAAGGAAAGTAAATAACTAAACAATAGAAGAATCATAGCAATAAAGACTGTAAAAAATAGAACTAGCTGAACCAGGGTAACATGATATAAGTCCAGACAGTAAATGTAAACCAGTGTAAGACCTACGTAAATCCAGACAACATGAATCTGATACCAGGTGATTCCAGTACAAGATGAGCCCGGTATGAGATGATTCCAGTCAGTGATCAAAGATTCCAGGGTGAGTCCAGACTATACTCTAACAGTGTGTTTTAAAATACCGAAATCGACATGTAAATGGCTATTGGTAATCCGGCACATCACACACTCGGCCGGGTGTGAGATGGCTATCATTCCAGTAGATTCCAGCATGTGGGGTGATTCCAGAATTGGGGTATGTCTACATGTCTTAAGTATTTTCCCTCCCAGCAAGTACAAGTGAATCCAGAATACGACACAATGATTCAAGATGAGTCCAGCCAAAATATAATGATACCAGTAAATGATTCCAGTAAATGATTCCAGTAGGTGATTCCAGTAATAGAAGCCAGGAATGATGATACCAGTAAAAGAGGCCAGAAAATAAATATGTGTCGTATACATGAATCCAGAATATCCATACGTGTTGTAACAGAGAATCACAGACAACTAACTAGAACTGAAGTACAGTAATTGACAAATAAATGAGAGAACTATCAGAGAATGTACTCGCCTGATGTCTGAATGTCCAAAGTAAATATACTGTCCGATGAGAGGTATCTGGCTCATAATCAGAACAGCACAAGTCACAATAAGTCTAAATGACAATATGAAGTTCTACTATGTATTCTACATGATTCTAGGTCAATCTAGACCAAAGTCAACTCTTGGTCAACTTAGTCAACCCTGAAAGTTAAACCTAGGTCAACTATGGTCAAACTAGGTCTAATAAGTCTAAATTAGGTCAAACAAGTTATTCTAGGTCTAAACAAACTAAGTATATGCAAATCAAGTATCCAAGATAGCTACTAACTCATAGCCTAAGTCACTTGCTAAACTAAACACAAAACTAAACCATAAGCTAACAAGGCACACAAACTTAGTCATATAATGTATATATATTATTCACATTCACATATTCATATACATAAATATATATAGGAAAGCTATATATATAGGCATATATATATATATATATATATATATATATATATAATATATAATATATATATATATATATATATATATATATATATATATATATATATATATATATATATATATATAGAGAGAGAGAAAGAGAGGTAAAAGAGTAAGTGAGTATGTGTATGTTTGGCATGTGTGTGAAAGGATATGTGTTAATGTTCTAAAATTTAGTGATAGGTAGGTGTATGTGACATGGTATACATAATTTTAAAGGGTGTATGAATGCATGTGTGTAAAAGGTTATAGGTTAACTCAGTTTATAGAAATACATACATACATACTTACCTTGTATACATGCATACATACATATCATGTATATTATATTTACATGATACATACATGTATACTTGTATTATATTATACTTACATTCATGCATATTAGATACTTGTATTTATATTAACATATTGCAAATATTCATTTCATTCATGCATCTATGCATTACCTACATGTTTTATACATATGCATACATTGTATATTCATATCATTTCATACATTAACATAGAGACATACAAACATACACACATCATATATTTCATACCTTGCATTACCTACATATCATGTTATATATTATCATTCATTCCTTTCATATATTACATTCTATATTACCTATATACATGTATTTCCTCCATTCATTCATGCTTGCATCATATACTCTACATTACCATACATGTTATCATTATATATTGCATTACAATATTTATATATTAAGCATTCATATCTATCATTACATATATATCTTGCATTCACATCTAGCATTCATTATATTCTTTCATGCATACATTGTATATCATTCTTTCATTCATGCATTGCTTATATGCATTATATTAATAGCATTCCTACATGCTTGCATTCAACCATATATATAAATTAATGTAAAGAGAATATATATCATATATATATCATTTTATTCATCTAACATATCATGCATTACATACTCTATATTCATTTAATATCCATACTACATAGGCTCATAGGTTACACAAAATGCATATATCGTATAGTCACTCTTCTACTTAAAACCAATACTGTACCAATTGGGATTTTATTAAATTCTAGGATTAAAGTATGTTGTAGCTCTTCGTGTTAGTTTTCCGAAACTTTAAACGGATCACATTTTCGTGTCTGAAAGCTCCCAAAATCGCAAAAATATCGAAACACGTTCGTCTTTCGTACAGCTGACACTCAAATAATTCTATAGAATGTTACATAAAGAATTTGGCTTATTAAAATATATATTTGGAAAGCTAACTTCGATACGGTTCTTTAAAAAAAGGGAGATAAATCAGAATTTTAAGCTAAAAGTTATGACATTTCTAAGTTGCCATTGGTACTAAAAACGTGGATAAATATTATGACGAATTTAGGTAGTTTGAGACAAAAAAAACACAAGTATGTAACATAATATATCAAGAACTCACTCTCTACACTAATATATATATATATATATATATATATATATATATATATATATATATAAGACACTATAGAACACATCTCCAATATAAAAATATGAGATTAAACATGTAATAATTCATTCATACATAACAATAACACATAGTGCGTCCAAATTTGGGGTTTTTCCACATGGACACACCCACAACACAAAGGACACTCCTATGACCTCCAAATGGATACGAAATGGACATAAATGGAGATACAAACATGGGGGTCATTCCTATGGGTTCAAAATATTCCTATATGCATGAGGAAATAAAAAGGAGAAGGGATTTATACCTCCCGGTAGATCGAATCGAAGAAAAGCCTTCCCGGAGCGACACTAACACGTAGAGATTCCAAAAGGAAACGAACGAGCTCCGAATCCTCCCAAACTTGGGTAGCTTTCTCCTTGGCTAGAATGGAGAAGGAAAGAAGAAGATTTGGTGGCAAAATGGAAGGATTTGGTAGAAAAATTGCTAGGGATTGCTCTCTAGAAATCTGGGGAAGAACAAGAGAGAGAGTGTGGATGAGAATAATGAAATGAACTTGAGCCTATCCTCTCCCAAAGTGGCTAACCATATGGGGCTATTTGTCCTATTATGGTAAGGTCCAAAATGCCCCCACTAACCTATTCTATTAGTATTATGAAAGGGCTAATTGGTTGGGACTAAATTAGTCATTCTAAAGTCTCTAATCATACTAACCTTATCAATAATAATTAGTCTAACCTCTAACTAAAATTAATATCATGTGGACTAAAATTAATATCATGTGGGCCATGTCTAACTAGTGTGTGGGTCCACTAAAGTCAACACTACCCCCGGGTCCCCGTTTCAAGTCGGATTGAGCTGAAATTCGAACCCGACTCAAATAATCCCAAAACAATATCATAAATAATAAAATAAATTTCAAAAATATTTTAAAATACAAAATAATAAAAATACCCCTGTTTCTAAAAACTGAGGGTGACAAATTTCTCAAAATTAAAACCAAACAATAGTAAAATGTCAAAATCACAAGTCATGATTTTAAATAGTTTAAAAATAATTAAAAATCACCAATAAGTTATAATATAAAATAATAATCAATAAATAATAATTATAATTACAAAATTTCAAAATTACCCTCATCTGAAAAAATGGGTGTTACATCTTGCCTTAGGATCAGTTTTATGACCGACGCCTTGCCTATTCTGTGTCTTTAGACCATCTCGTACTTGCAACGAAAATATTAACTCATACCTCGCCTCAAGACCCTTCTCGTGCCAACAACGTTAACCTATCGAGTCGTGTTTTCCTTACGGCTTAAAATCAGAGACGCAACTACGCGATGAAGCTCCATTTTTCGTATGACCGTGCTAGGAATCCTTTGTGCCGTACCTTGGGGCGGTTTCCCGACTTAAACCCACACAACTCAACCAACTTATGCAACTTATATGCCGACAACTTAAGACTCGATGCCACATCTCGTGCCGGAGCACGTCGCCTATGTTGTAGCCATTCTTAAGCCCAAATATTTGTATTCTAACTGTACACACATTCAACAACGAAACTCAATCCAAAGGCACATACGCGGATTGCCGCCTGCCGACTCATCTATATGATTTGGTTACTGACTTCCAGAGCCATCGTGGACTCCTCTAGCTTTCGTTAGACGGGGTCCTTTCAACGTGAGTAGCGAGCCCCGCTGCAAGTCCTCGCCTAACCCGTGCCCAGCACAGCTAATTAGTTGTTTCCCATTGCCCGCAACGGTCCCGTGGCCTCGGGTTGCCGTGCGGGGAAACGCTCACCTTGTCGACAAGTTGTCCATGACCATGCAATACTCGACTCAAACTGACGTCTCATACAGTCATGCTACCTCCAGTGTCACCATTTCTTTCAGGGCCAAGTTCAATATTTATTTCTTATGAGACCGCCTCGCCGACATGTAGCCACGAGGCCTCGCCGACCTATAGCCGCGAGCATACTTCTTTCTTGCCCTTTTTCCAAATTCAATGAATCAACCGTGGTTTATGCCTTAAACACTAAGTCCGTGTATCGTGCCTCAACCGACTTCCGATCTATGCGACGCTATCGCCCAAGTCATACTTTATATGATGGGCCTTGAGACCGTAAGACTATGTGGTTATACCCAACCGTAGAACTCGTAGGACCGTGCTTGTTACAACTCCGATAGCCTAACGTAACTTGCCTGACTTAACGTACAACGACTCGACGAGCAAAGGCTGCATCCAGTCTTGAATTACAGAAACGTGCCGCGCATGCGTTCGACTTCTGAACAACCAAGTCATTTGGGGTGCCTAGACTTATGCCGCAAGCCGTGCAATACAACTTAACCCGTCGGGCGAGCAGAGGCTAAGCTACGCCTTGGGTGATGAGATCGTGCATGCTTTATGAAGCATTTGTGCGGATGACGCCTATGAATTTGGCTAACTCTTAGCTTTGCGGCGAATACCAACTTTCTTTCTCCCAAGCCACGGGACGAAGGATCGAGTGTCATTTTCAAAGCACGCCGGGCACCAACTCTAAGCCGACCATTAGACCTTTCCATATTCTAACTCAATTCGACCCGTCGGGATTATTCCCTTTAGCTATGTGGATTCATCTCTTTTATTATCAAGCCTACTTGTGCAAGTTGAAAACATGCAATTTATTATGTGAAGGCTAAGATGAGGCAAGTTCACCGAAACTACTCCACCTGAGCGAGCGGTCGCCTCGACCGAACGATGTCTTCGAGCAGCCATTGCATGGCGAAGTTCGAACGCCGTCGGCATTTCGATTCCTTCGATTGACTGAGCGGGACGGGGCACTACATCATACACCACTCAGAAAATGTTTCGTCCTCGAAACTAACTGAGTACAGTACTTATCGACTTATCACTTTACTCAACATTCAAGAACTCTCGCACACAATTCTTCTATGCCTTTCTCAAACAAAGTGCTCATAAATACTAACTGCTCATTCACAACAACTAAATCAACTTTACAAAATATAGAAGTTTTACATTTGAAAAAGAATATAAGCTTTTACACTTATAGAAAACTACCACACAACTAACTAGTCTTCTATGGTTTAGCCTTCGAGTCTCTATCTCCCCCTCGTATGGTCCATAGCACAGGAGTAGGCACGTCAACCTTACCTATAACAACGATCCAGTCAGAAAAGAAGCAGAGTACAACCATATTGCAATTAATGTTGTTAGTCCAAAATAAGTTAGAACAATGAGAAACAATAATGGCAAAGAGCATATAGAGAACTAGAAAGAGATGAAGTAGCAGGATATGAACTAGCAAGATATAAACTAGTAAGATATGATCTAGCATGCCAGGAACTAGATAAAGGAACAATGGAAACAACTATGTGTGTGTGAAATACCTTTTAATACGTGAACGGCTGGGCTAATACGGCACATCATACGATGGCTATCATTCAGTAATTGGTACGTCTAACTCATACGTGGGTGTGTATGACTTAGCTATTATTCGGTAACGGTAATTGGGTTTGTTTACGTATTTATCGAGTATTTTCCCTCCCGACTCTCTAACAATCAATAACGGTCAATGACACACTAAAAATGATATGATAACTACCGTGTCACAACGGTGTCTCAATGGAATATCAAGCAATGACTCAACGGGATATCAAACGAGGAAAACTATAGAGTAAACATTATAATGAACTAAAACATAAATGCAATACTGTACTTGCCTGAATCCTTGCAAAAACCGTAGCCAAAAGTAGAGGATGAGGGAATTTTGATCTAGAAGCTGTCAACCTATAACACATATCGCACCACGAACCGTGCACAAAAACCATAAATCAATTCTAATGTTCTAGTTCTAAATTCATAGAATAGTGGCTAATTGGGTTACTAATATAATAATAATTAATTCTAGAATAATTCACTTAAAAAACTAATTTAACCTAATAATAATCTAAATATAATCTAAAAATGTAAGTTTGGCCATCAAAAGTCGTGTTTTCCAATTTTGGAAACCATGGCACGCAAATCGAGACATACAGTTGACTTTTTAGTAAAACGTTGTGAACTCTAGATTTTCAAAATGCACCTTGGTAGATTTTAGTGCCAAGAGTCCGCTGGAATCGACCGTGCCGCAAAATCACGCTTTGGTCAAAAGATATCGCCGTTATGGCTAATCGTGACCAAAACGGGGATCAACTGATCAGTTCTGAGTTCACATAATAAATAAAATAATATATTAACGAAATAATTGCTGGAAAATATATATGTCATAGAGCTCTGTGTTAGCTTTCCGAAACTTCAAACGGTTCGTGATTTTGATTTCTGGTTCTCCCGGAATCTCGAAAACACCAAAACGTGTCAAGTTTTGGACAACCGACACTCTACTAATTTTCCAGAAATTTAGGTTCATAAATTACGAAAATAAATTTGATATTCAGAAACTATACCTCAATACGCTTCCAACAAAAAAACGGCACATGAAAATGAGGTCCGAGTTGACGGCAATCGCATCGGGAAGTCGGAGAATCACCAGGATCAAACTCCAAAAGGAGGAGGCTATAATTAATTAGGGTTTGTGAATATACAATGCATATATATAGGAGAGAGAGGCGGTTACTGTAGCAGCGCCAACAGGTCCGAGTTGACGGCAATCGCATCGGGAAGTTGGCTTGTATAGCCTTGTATTGATGTGTGCTTGCTAGGATAAGTCTTGGTTAGGCCTAGTAAGACTTGCTGGGTTAGGACATGATCTAGTTTGACCTAGTTTGACTAGTGCAGTTGACCAGAGTTGACCAAGGATTGACTTTGGCCTAATTTGACCTAGATTCATGTAGAATGCATTGTAGTGCTTTATATTACCCTTCTGGACATGTTGTGACTTGTGCTGTTCTAATTAGGAGCCAGACACCTCTCCTCGGACAGTATCTTTACCTTGGACATTCAGATATCAGGCGAGTACAGTCTCTGATCATTTTATATCCTGCTTAGAATTATATTCCTGCTTTAGATTACTATACTTGATGCTGTCACGACATTATCACGGATTAGTACTATATGGATCTTCTTATGCGATGTTATCCCCCTCGGGAGCATTGGGTACATTGTGTCATGTGCGTTTCACTTTCATCATGTACTCCTGTGCTTCCATTTTACATGTGCACTCCTGTGAATCTTGTACTCTCATGTTCACGGAGCCCCCATGTATACTATCATGTGCACCCTATATGGGCCCCATGTGATATCCTGTGCAATAACATAACCTGTTTAGATCCTTGTGTATTGATTGGGGATACGGGGGAGTGCTAGTAGTTGTGTGAACAATTCCATTGTAGTGTAGATCCTGTGCACCTCGATATCCTGTGCAAATCTGTCATGTTCACATGTGCTATCCCGTACTCTGACTCACTAGCCACTGTTAGTTCTCTATTTATAGTAGATATTTTTGTTACAGTTCTCTCTCTTGTTTAAATACTGTATTTCTTCAGATCCTGTATTTTACTCTACTGCATGATTATATTTTCTAACCTGCTATGATCTGTTGAGATGTACTGTACTCGCTCCTGTCCTGACTGGACCTGTTGATAAATTTTACAGATAGTTTGGAGGTTGCCTGCTAGCCTAGAGGAGACAGTAGAGGTTGCATAGATAGCTAGTATATATAGAATAAATGTATATGTGTGTGTATTAGATATATATATATATATAGAATAAATGTATATGTGTGTGTATTAGATATATATATATATATATATATGAAATAGTATAAAGAGAAATAAACCGAATACTAATAAAGCAATCAGCCAAGCCTTCCACCCGAGCCCAAACAGCAGAGACCCCCGAAATGCTAAGTTTACTACTTGCTCCTCGGATTAACACCAACCGCTCAACATATATATATGCAGAGAGAGAGGAGCAGCCGGCCCACTCCAGGCGAGCCCAACCCATAAGCCTCTTCCCTGGGTTCGAATTCAGTCCCCAGCCCGACCCTTGGCTAAAACAGAACTCACGAGTATATAGTATCGAGCGATCGACAGGGTGATCAAAAACCCTAAACGAATAATCCCCTCGACCCCACGCCACCTTTCCCCACACCTGGGCGAACAGCCCCGACCTCCGGGCGGCGCGCGCCACCGCCGGACGGTCACCAGAGGGCCGCGCGCGCGCCGTGACTGTACAGCGGGCGACAGCAACAGCAGTTGCAACGTCCGACTTCGTCGAAAGTTTTCTCCGAGCACGGGCGATGAATCCTCAAGCCGTTTGTTCAGGTATAAACCTAACCTATACCCCTTCACCCCTGTATGATAGTTCTAGTTTAAATTGAACCGGAATCGAGTTAAAAATCGACTCAAAGTCGATGAAAAATCCGTTTAAAACAGGAACAGAAACCGTCCCAAAGACCCAACTTGACAGGCGTTTTATGTGCTGTAGGTTAAGAATTTTAGAAAACCAATTAAAGGCAGTTACTGTCAATATGTAGGACTTCACAACCTTTCTTGTGGAATTGGAAATCATCAACCATGCGTCGAGAAATCGATTTCCGAAGTTCTCCAAAAACCTGTTTTCAAAAATATAGAAAAATTAGAAAATCGCTCCACACGACGTGCGTCACGCCAATCCGGACCACGTGGTCGTGAACCGAAAGCATCGAAAGCTGCGTAACGGTTTCGTGGTCGTGTGGGCTTTGACGGAATTCAAATTGGTCGCGTGTGCGCGACGAATTTGATACGTATCCGTCGAAATTCACCGTATCGTACACGTTGCAAATTCTCCAATTACTTTATGCACGCTCGTCAGATCGAGACGAAACTTGCACCAACAGAACCGTAGTGTTTTTCTGGTCCTGTATGCCAAGTTTGGTCCGATTCTGAGACCGTTGAAAAAATCATCGTATTGCGGGCCCCACGGTCCCACTCAACGGGCGATTTTGTGCACGGCCCGCCGAAATCCAACTTTGGACATACGGTTGGGTTCGTATCGAAAAACTGGATCCGTAGACATGTATTTTGATGACTTTAGAGATCGTTGACTCTGGCACGCTTTTCGGTGCAAAGAGGGTCCAACGGCGGACACCGTTTTGGCCCAAAATTACCGTTTTGCCCCCGTGTCCAGAATTGGACGTAAGGACAGGCAATCATAGCTAATTGGACTATTCTGAGATCATTGGTATTGTTTATTTCAGCTTTCGGGGACTGTTGTACGGGCTTTAACTATAGTGGCACATTGAGTAGTTCAGATTGTGGGTTACACCAACACAGGACCACAGGCGAGTACAGTTTATTGTCTGCATTTCGATATTGATCTTTACTATATTTCATTGATTAGTCATTGGTTATGTGATATTTTTATACTCTATTATAAACTATTGAGTCGGGAATGAGAAGTACCAAGGATGTGTGATCAGACCGTAGACCTTGTAGATCTCGTAGACATTGTAGATCTTGTAGACCTTGTTTACTTTCATGCAGTAGATCTTGTAGACCTTGTTTACTTTCATGCAGTAGATCTTGTAGACCTTGTTTACTTTATGCAGTAGATCTTGTTTACTTTCATGCAGTAGATCTTGTAGACCTTGTTTACTTTATGCAGTAGATCTCGTAGACCTTGTTTACTTTATGCAGTAGATCTCGTAGACCGTGCGGTGTAGTACCCCAGACCGATCACATGTCAAAGGTACTTCTAACGGTGGAAAGTATATTGGTCTATTTATTACTATTGATTTTTCTTACGGCTTTACTGTTATTTTCAAAACTCATGATTAATGCCTAACCTTTGTCTTATAGTCATTTTCTTTATTTGAAATTGCATTCAGTGAATTGTGCTCGTTCCATTCCTGACTGGAAACCAACATTTTCAGGTTAGCCGCGGATTCATTTAGCTTGGGGAGTGACGGGAATACTTGCAGACAAAAGCCTAGAGACTAGCTAGATAGTGAACTTGTAGTCATTCAAATATCTGTACAAGTTTATATTTTCCTGCAAATGTAAAACTTGTGATCTTTGTAAATTAAATTAATTATGTGAATGAGCATTGTTTGTGATTTTGATCTTCATGGCCGTGACAGCGTTCTACCGCCGACACTGCGGCGTAGGCTGGCTTGGACACGTCTCGTATCCGTTAAAAAAAAAACGGGTGCGGGTCGTGACAGTTGCCTGCTAGCCTAGAGGAGACAGTAGAGGTTGCATAGATAGCTAGGGTTTTTGCTTATAGTTTATTTTCAGTCATCTTGAGTTGTATTTATGGATTACTGTATTTGGGTTTTGAGATATATTCTGAGTTTGTATCATAGACACTTAGACTTCTATCTGTTGTATCTCTTTTTGATTTCATGTTTTATCTATCTTCCTTTATGCTCTACCTTAGATGTGATTGAGCTTACATTCTGCTATGTCACCCCCATTCGGGGAGTATAAACTGTTTAGTCTTATACTGTTAGATGCATTGAGACCTAGGACAGCGTTCTACCGCCGACACTGCGGCGTAGGCTGGGCGTTGTTACGTTCTCGTGCCCTAACTCTAGGGTGCGGGTCTGTCACGACCCGATCGCAATTTCTTGGGTCGACTCGGATCATGCCCAGCCTATACCGTTGTTGAGACGGCGGCAGTAAGCTGTGTTCCATATGCAGGTACAATCAACAACATTTGAAACTATAATTGCCACAACATTTAATTAAACGATAATATAAACTTGTCCATTACAAAGCTTGTCCACAACTTTAACATAACATTTATTTTATTTAAAAGATAAATTAAAACTTCAACTAAGCAGAAGTGTCATCATCATCTCCATGAACCTCGTCTGGGAGCACAGCAGGGTACAGCTCCGGGTCGTAGTAACTACTAATCAGTAGCTCTGAGTCATCAATAGAACCTATTGGGTGTGGGGGATCCAGTCAGGAAAGGAGCAAGTACAATTATGAAAAATTAACAATTTGCATAATGAATAGAAACTTGCAATATTAAATAATTTTGAAACAATGATTTCCAACTATAAAACAATTGTGATTTGAGTAAGCAGTATCTATGACCGGTTTAGGATGATTCAATTGTATCCTATTGATACGGTCCGGCCTAACCCCGTGTGAAGAGGGGCAAGCTCGCACATTCATTAACTATTTGGCTTTGATCATAGATAACTACACTACTCCCCATTATCCCGATGCAATGATTTAATATTACTCTAGGAGAGAGTACGTGTAACAGTTGTGTATTTAACATGCAAAATTTCTAAAATTAATTAAACTGCAATTAACCACAACCGTACTTGCCTTGATTTAAACTGGACGTTGATGGAGGTTCCGAATAGTTACTAGTTACGCCTTCGAAATCCTACAAATGGAGCATCTATACTTATCAAACTGTATCAAACCAACTAAGTGTGCTAGTTACAATCTCTATTTTCTTTCTTAGTAAATTTTAATCTTGTTTAATCAACACAACCAAAAATGCGTTTACTAGTGCGTTACAATTTAGAAACATCGATTTATGTCTATTTTCGGAAAAATTGTATTTATCATTTTATTTAGGAAAACTTGGTATTTTTATAAATATATAAAACTATACATTTTCCTTTAAACGAGAAATATCATGAATTCTAAATTATAATTAATAATAATTAATATTCCTAGTTTTACGCGCTCGCACAACATCCAGAAAATCTCAAATTCACCGTTCCTACTTATTACAAAATTTACAGAAAATAATTGAATGGGCTTATGCCCTTACAAATTAATACACGAATTAAAATAAGAGGGAAAAGGTTAGTCCCTTAAATCGCCTACAAAATTAAATATTATCAATAATAAATTTTAAATAAAATTGTAAAAGTAGTATGAGTCTCAGACTCTGGTCCAATCATCACAATCAGCTACTCTGCCTCAACGTCCGGACAAACTGGTACGTTTGCATTTTGCTGGGGCCCATTGACCATTAAGGTCGTCGCCCAAAAATATTATTAAGATAATATTTTTACCAAAATCATTTTAAAATCATTTTTATTGTTTTGCAAAATTTTCGGCAGCATCTCCTCTGTTTGTGGTCAACCCAAAAAACTGGGAATGCGCCGTAAACCTGCAAAATAACTCCGAAAACTCCGATTTATATATAAATCACAGAATTGTATTTTCCAAAACCCAAACCAGCATTGTTTTATAATCAAAACTTCAACAGAACTTAAAGAGCCAACATTTAGCCAAAATCCCAAAATATACTAACAGAACCATCTCCAACACCAAAGGAAACATCACAACCAAAGAACCAAACTTAACAGAAGACATAATCCAATCTTAAGTATCGAAACTAAAATTTCAATTCATTATTACAAATTCTCGGAAATTCCGAGAATTCCAAAACCCAGAACTTTTCCAAAAAGAGTTCTCAAAATCCCGAAAATCCTTTAGAATAATTCCTGTCAAAAATCCCAACAAAGAACAATTCCTCGAAAATTTCGGAAAAGCCGAATGGTAACGTAATCATTACGTTACCGAAACAAAATTCTAAAAGGAATCTGGTAGGACCAGATTTCATCATTGACTACGAATAATATAGGAAAATTATAGGATTAGAGGTTACCCAAACGTCAACGTGGAACCGAAATGAAACCCAAAACGGAACGTCACTGTTTCGGAAACGAAACCCGAAGAGAATCGTCCAGCAGCGAACCGAAACGCTCGAGGTGGACAGGGGCGGCCACCGGGCAAACACCGGCGGTCAGCGGGTCGTCGGAGGGTCGGGCGCCGACCAGGGAGCGGTGGCGGGACTCGGGTGGACGCCGGGGAGGTGCGCCGGGATACGGATCTGACCGAGGGAAACTCGGATCGGGTTGGGAACTCGGGTTTGCCGGAGAACTTCGCCGGAAATGGTGGGTTTGAAGGAAATATGCTGATAATGGAGTTGGGAAAGGAAAAGGGGTTTAAATAGAAGTTCTGGATGAGGGTTACCGAACTTGGGGAGGCGAAGGGGCGGTCGGCCATTGATGGCGCCGGCGGGTTCGGCCGTTGAGGGAGACGAGAAGCCAAAAAAAAAATCGGCCACAACCGAAAACCCTTTCGTTTCAGACGTTAAGAAACCAACAGAACAAAACTCTCACCAAAGAGTGAAATAAGTGATAGTGATAATGTGTTTGGTTTTTAAAGGAAATGGTGGACTTAAAGGTTTCAAGAAAACCATTGGGTTTAAAGAGCCAAATGGGCTTTAGACTCAAAGGCTATAGGCTTAAATTTGAAAAAAACTGTAGAAAAATGATTTGTAACCCATTAACCTTTAAATGGGTTTGAGCCTAATGAATTATTTAACTAATGGTTATGGGCCTAACCAAAATAATTTCTTTTTAGAAATATAACTAATTTGATATAAAAATATTTTTGTGCTTTAAATATTTTCTGGGTCTGAGCTGACAAACAATAAATCCAAGTAATTATTTTGGAAAATTTTTACACTTAATTAAAAATAATACCAATGATTAATTTCTAACATTATTCTAGCAAAATTTAATTTAGTCATTAAATATTAAATAAAAAAATAAAAAAAAAATTTGTAACTAAAAACATGGGTTTCACAACCTTCCCTCCTTAGAAAATTTCGTCCTCGAAATTTAAAGAGTTAGGTTGAGAAAATTACCTCAGGTCTCAAATAAATACGGGTACTTCTCCCGCATCTCATCCTCACGCTCCCAGGTAGACTCGCCTGGGGAATCATGCCTCCACATTACTCTGACTATGGGAGTCACTGAAGTCCTGGTCTTCTTCTCGTCTCTGTCTAGGATCGCCACTGGCTTCTCTGGTATAGTGAGGCTCGGTCCGATCTCCAACTCTGAATGGTCCAAGACGTGGTTCTCATCAGGTACATACTCTCTGAGCTGTAAAACGTGGAAGACGTTATGCACGCCTTCTAGATTAGCTGGTAGAGCTAACCTATACGCCACTTCTCCAATCCGGCTCAGAACTTCGAACGGGCCAATGTACCTGGGACTCAGTTTCCCAGCTCTGCCAAATCTGATTGTACCTCTGGTAGGAGAAATCTTCACGAAGACCTTATCTCCTTCTTCAAATGCTAGTGGTCGACGACTGCTGTCTGCCCAGTGCTTCTGTCTGTCTTGAGCAATCCTGAGCTTGTCTCTGATAAACTTCACCTTCTCTGCTGCGTCGGTCACCATCTCTGGACCCAGCAGTACTCTTTCTCTTACGTCGTCCCATGCCAATGGTGTACGGCAACAACGTCCATAAAGAGCTTCAAATGGGGTCATACCAATACTGGCTTGGTAGCTGTTATTGTAAGAAAACTCTACCAAGTGCAAATGGTCTTCCCACGATCCTCCAAACTCCAAGACACAAGCTCGCAGCATATCTTCAAGTGTCTGAATTGTCCTCTCCGATTGCCCATCTGTCTGGGGATGATAAGCTGTGCTGAACTTCAACTGTGTCCCCAAGCTGTCATGCAAACTCTTCCAAAAATGTGAGGTAAAACGAGTGTCTCGGTCAGAAACAATGCTTACCGGTACGCCATGAATCCGGTAGATATGCCGCATGTACAATGCTGCCAACTTCTCAGTGGATAAACCAACTTTGAAGGGGATAAAGTGAGCTGACTTGGTTAGTCGGTCCACTATTACCCAGATGGCATCCTTCCCTCCTTGGGAACGAGGCAGTCCTGACACGAAATCCATCGTGATATGCTCCCACTTCTATTCTGGGATGTCCAGCGGTTGTAGAAGTCCTGCAGGTCTCTGTCTACTAGCCTTCACTTGTTGACAGATCAAGCATCTAGCGACATACCTGGTGACATCTTTCTTCATTCCACTCCACCAGACAATAGTGCGCATATCCCGATACATCTTATTGGCTCCAGGATGTATGGAATATTGAGACCTACATGGGCCACCACTAAAAACATGTCACGACCCGATCCCAATTTCTTGGGTCGACTCGGATCATGCCCAGCCTGCACCGTTGTTGAGACGGCGGCAGTAAGCTGTGTTCCATATGCAGGTACAATCAACAACATTTGAAACTATAATTGCCACAACATTTAATTAAACGATAATATAAACTTGTCCATTACAAAGCTTGTCCACAACTTTAACATAACATTTATTTTATTTAAAAGATAAATTAAAACTTCAACTAAGCAGAAGTGTCATCATCATCTCCATGAACCTCGTCTGGGAGCACAGCAGGGTACAGCTCCGGGTCGTAGTAACTACTAATCAGTAGCTCTGAGTCATCAATAGAACCTATTGGGTGTGGGGGATCCAGTCAGGAAAGGAGCAAGTACAATTATGAAAAATTAACAATTTGCATAATGAATAGAAACTTGCAATATTAAATAATTTTGAAACAATGATTTCCAACTATAAAACAATTGTGATTTGAGTAAGCAGTATCTATGACCGGTTTAGGATGATTCAATTGTATCCTATTGATACGGTCCGACCTAACCCCGTGTGAAGAGGGGCAAGCTCGCACATTCATTAACTATTTGGCTTTGATCATAGATAACTACACTACTCCCCATTATCCCGATGCAATGATTCAATATTACTCTAGGAGAGAGTACGTGTAACAGTTGTGTATTTAACATGCAAAATTTCTAAAATTAATTAAACTGCAATTAACCACAACCGTACTTGCCTTGATTTAAACTAGACGTTGATGGAGGTTCCGAATAGTTGCTAGTTACGCCTTCGAAATCCTACAAATGGAGCATCTATACTTATCAAACTGTATCAAACCAACTAAGTGTGCTAGTTACAATCTCTATTTTCTTTCTTAGTAAATTTTAATCTTGTTTAATCAACACAACCAAAAATGCATTTACTAGTGCGTTACAATTTAGAAACATCGATTTATGTCTATTTTCGGAAAAATTGTATTTATCATTTTATTTAGGAAAACTTGGTATTTTTATAAATATATAAAACTATACATTTTCCTTTAAACGAGAAATATCATGAATTCTAAATTATAATTAATAATAATTAATATTCCTAGTTTTACGCGCTCGTACAACATCCAAAAAATCTCAAATTTACCGTTCCTACTTATTACAAAATTTACAGAAAATAATTGAATGGGCTTATGCCCTTACAAATTAATACACGAATTAAAATAAGAGGAAAAAGGTTAGTCCCTTAAATCGCCTACAAAATTAAATATTATCAATAATAAATTCTAAATAAAATTGTAAAAGTAGTATGAGTCTCAGACTCTGGTCCAATCATCACAATCAGCTACTCTGCCTCAACGTCCGGACAAACCGGTACGTTTGCATTTTGCTGGGGCCCATTGACCATTAAGGTCGTCGCCCAAAAATATTATTAAAATAATATTTTTACCAAAATTATTTTAAAATCATTTTTATTATTTTGCAAAATTTTCGGCAACATCTCCTCTGTTTGTGGTCAACCCAAAAAACTGGGAATGCGCCGTAAACCTGCAAAATAACTCCGAAAACTCCGATTTATATATAAATCACAGAATTGTATTTTCCAAAACCCAAACCAGCATTGTTTTATAATCAAAACTTCAACAGAACTTAAAGAGCCAACATTTAGCCAAAATCCCAAAATATACTAACAGAACCATCTCCAACACCAAAGGAAACATCACAACCAAAGAACCAAACTTAACAGAAGACATAATCCAATCTTAAGTATCGAAACTAAAATTTTAATTCATTATTACAAATTCTCGGAAATTCCGAGAATTCCAAAACCCAGAACTTTTCCAAAAAGAGTTCTCAAAATCCCGAAAATCCTTTAGAATAATTCCTGTCAAAAATCCCAACAAAGAACAATTCCTCGAAAATTTCGGAAAAGCCGAATGGTAACGTAATCATTACGTTACCGAAACCAAATTCCAAAAGGAATCTGGTAGGACCAGATTTCATCATTGACTACGAATAATATAGGAAAATTATAGGATTAGAGGTTACCCAAACGTCAACGTGGAACCGAAATGAAACCCGAAACGGAACGTCACTGTTTCGGAAACGAAACCCGAAGAGAATCGTCCAGCAGCAAACCGAAACGCTCGAGGTGGACAGGGCGGCCACCGGGCAAACACCGGCGGTCAGCGGGTCGTCGGAGGGTCGGGCGCCGGCCAGGGAGCGGTGGCGGGACTCGGGTGGACGCCGGGGAGGTGCGCCGGGATACGGATCTGACCGAGGGAAACTCGGATCGGGTTGGGAACTCGGGTTCGCCGGAGAACTTCGCCAGAAATGGTGGGTTTGAAGGAAATATGCTGATAATGGAGTTGGGAAAGGAAAAGGGGTTTAAATAGAAGTTCTGGATGAGGGTTACCGAACTTGGGGAGGCGAAGGGGCGGTCGGCCATTGATGGCGCCGGCGGGTTCGGCCGTTGAGGGAGACGAGAAGCCAAAAAAAAAATCGGCCACAACCGAAAACCCTTCCGTTTCAGACGTTAAGAAACCAACAGAACAAAACTCTCACCAAAGAGTGAAATAAGTGATAGTGATAATGTGTTTGGTTTTTAAAGGAAATGGTGGACTTAAAGGTTTCAAGAAAACCATTGGGTTTAAAGAGCCAAATGGGCTTTAGACTCAAAGGCTATAGGCTAAAATTTGAAAAAAACTGTAGAAAAATGATTTGTAACCCATTAACCTTTAAATGGGTTTGAGCCTAATGAATTATTTAACTAATGGTTATGGGCCTAACCAAAATAATTTCTTTTTAGAAATATAACTAATTTGATATAAAAATATTTTTGTGCTTCAAATATTTTCTGGGTCTGAGCTGACAAACAATAAATCCAAGTAATTATTTTAGAAAATTTTTACACTTAATTAAAAATAATACCAATGATTAATTTCTAACATTATTCTAGCAAAATTTAATTTAGTCATTAAATATTAAATAAAAAAAAAATTTGTAACTAAAAACATGGGTTTTACAACCTTCCCTCCTTAGAAAATTTCGTCCTCGAAATTTAAAGAGTTAGGTTGAGAAAATTACCTCAGGTCTCAAATAAATACGGGTACTTCTCTCGTCTGGGGAATCATGCCTCCATATTACTCTGACTATGGGAGTCACTGAAGTCCTGGTCTTCTTCTCGCCTCTGTCTAGGATCGCCACTGGCTTCTCTGGTATAGTGAGGCTCGGTCCGATCTCCAACTCTGAATGGTCCAAGACGTGGTTCTCATCAGGTACATACTCTCTGAGCTGTGAAACGTGGAAGACGTTATGCACGCCTTCTAGATTAGCTGGTAGAGCTAACCTATACGCCACTTCTCCAATCCGGCTCAGAACTTCGAACGGGCCAATGTACCTGGGACTCAGTTTCCCAGCTCTGCCAAATCTGATTGTACCTCTGGTAGGAGAAATCTTCACGAAGACCTTATCTCCTTCTTCAAATGCTAGTGGTCGACGACTGCTGTCTGCCCAGTGCTTCTGTCTGTCTTGAGCAATCCTGAGCTTGTCTCTGATAAACTTCACCTTCTCTGCTGCGTCGGTCACCATCTCTGGACCCAGCAGTACTCTTTCTCCTACGTCGTCCCATGCCAATGGTGTACGGCAACGACGTCCATAAAGAGCTTCAAATGGGGTCATACCAATACTGGCTTGGTAGTGTTATTGTAAGAAAACTCTACCAAGTGCAAATGGTCTTCCCACGATCCTCCAAACTCCAAGACACAAGCTCGCAGCATATCTTCAAGTGTCTGAATTGTCCTCTCCGATTGCCCATCTGTCTGGGGATGATAAGCTGTGCTGAACTTCAACTGTGTCCCCAAGCTGTCATGCAAACTCTTCCAAAAATGTGAGGTAAAACGAGTGTCTCGGTCAGAAACAATGCTTACCGGTACGCCATGAATCCGGTAGATATGCCGCATGTACAATGCTGCCAACTTCTCAGTGGATAAACCAACTTTGAAGGGGATAAAGTGAGCTGACTTGGTTAGTCGGTCCACTATTACCCAGATGGCATCCTTCCCTCCTTGGAAACGAGGCAGTCCTGACACGAAATCCATCGTGATATGCTTCCACTTCCATTCTGGGATGTCCAGCGGTTGTAGAAGTCCTGCAGGTCTCTGTCTACTAGCCTTCACTTGTTGACAGATCAAGCATCTAGCGACATACCTGGTGACATCTTTCTTCATTCCACTCCACCAGACAATAGTGCGCATATCCCGATACATCTTATTGGCTCCAGGATGTATGGAATATTGAGACCTGCATGGGCCACCACTAAAAACATGTCACGACTCGATCCCAATTTCTTGGGTCGACTCGGATCATGTCCAGCCTGCACCGTTGTTGAGACGGCGGCAGTAAGCTGTGTTCCATATGCAGGTACAATCAACAACATTTGAAACTATAATTGCCACAACATTTAATTAAACGATAATATAAACTTGTCCATTACAAAGCTTGTCCACAACTTTAACATAACATTTATTTTATTTAAAAGATAAATTAAAACTTCAACTAAGCAGAAGTGTCATCATCATCTCCATGAACCTCGTCTGGGAGCACAGCAGGGTACAGCTCCGGGTCGTAGTAACTACTAATCAGTAGCTCTGAGTCATCAATAGAACCTATTGGGTGTGGGGGATCCAGTCAGGAAAGGAGCAAGTACAATTATGAAAAATTAACAATTTGCATAATGAATAGAAACTTGCAATATTAAATAATTTAAACAATGATTTCCAACTATAAAACAATTGTGATTTGAGTAAGCAGTATCTATGACCGGTTTAGGATGATTCAATTGTATCCTATTGATACGGTCCGGCCTAACCCCGTGTGAAGAGGGGCAAGCTCGCACATTCATTAACTATTTGGCTTTGATCATAGATAACTACACTACTCCCCATTATCCCGATGCAATGATTCAATATTACTCTAGGAGAGAGTACGTGTAACAGTTGTGTATTTAACATGCAAAATTTCTAAAATTAATTAAACTGCAATTAACCACAACCGTACTTGCCTTGATTTAAACTGGACGTTGATGGAGGTTCCGAATAGTTGCTAGTTACGCCTTCGAAATCCTACAAATGGAGCATCTATACTTATCAAACTGTATCAAACCAACTAAGTGTGCTAGTTACAATCTCTATTTTCTTTCTTAGTAAATTTTAATCTTGTTTAATCAACACAACCAAAAATGCGTTTACTAGTGCGTTACAATTTAGAAACATCGATTTATGTCTATTTTCGGAAAAATTGTATTTATCATTTTATTTAGGAAAACTTGGTATTTTTATAAATATATAAAACTATACATTTTCCTTTAAACGAGAAATATCATGAATTCTAAATTATAATTAATAATAATTAATATTCCTAGTTTTATGCGCTCGCACAACATCCAGAAAATCTCAAATTTACCGTTCCTACTTATTACAAAATTTACAGAAAATAATTGAATGGGCTTATGCCCTTACAAATTAATACACGAATTAAAATAAGAGGAAAAAGGTTAGTCCCTTAAATCGCCTACAAAATTAAATATTATCAATAATAAATTCTAAATAAAATTGTAAAAGTAGTATGAGTCTCAGACTCTGGTCCAATCATCACAATCAGCTACTCTGCCTCAACGTCCGGACAAACCGGTACGTTTGCATTTTGCTCGGGCCCATTGACCATTAAGGTCGTCGCCCAAAAATATTATTAAAATAATATTTTTATCAAAATCATTTTAAAATCATTTTTATTATTTTGCAAAATTTTCGGCAGCATCTCCTCTGTTTGTGGTCAACCCAAAAAACTGGGAATGCGCCGTAAACCTGCAAAATAACTCCGAAAACTCCGATTTATATATAAATCACAGAATTGTATTTTCCAAAACCCAAACCAGCATTGTTTTATAATCAAAACTTCAACAGAACTTAAAGAGCCAACATTTAGCCAAAATCCCAAAATATACTAACAGAACCATCTCCAACACCAAAGGAAACATCACAACCAAAGAACCAAACTTAACAGAAGACATAATCCAATCTTAAGTATCGAAACTAAAATTTCAATTCATTATTACAAATTCTCGGAAGTTCCGAGAATTCCAAAACCCAGAACTTTTCCAAAAAGAGTTCTCAAAATCCCGAAAATCCTTTAGAATAATTCCTGTCAAAAATCCCAACAAAGAACAATTCCTCAAAAATTTCGGAAAAGCCGAATGGTAACGTAATCATTACGTTACCGAAACCAAATTCCAAAAGGAATCTGGTAGGACCAGATTTCATCATTGACTACGAATAATATAGGAAAATTATAGGATTAGAGGTTACCCAAACGTCAACGTGGAACCGAAATGAAACCCGAAACGGAACGTCACTGTTTCGGAGACGAAACCCGAAGAGAATCGTCCAGCAGCGAACCGAAACGCTCGAGGTGGACAGGAGCGGCCACCGGGCAAACACCGGCGGTCAGCGGGTCGCCGGAGGGTCGGGCGCCGGCCAGGGAGCGGTGGCGGGACTCGGGTGGACGCCGGGGAGGTGTGCCGGGATACGGATCTGACCGAGGGAAACTCGGATCGGGTTGGGAACTCGGGTTCGCCGGAGAACTTCGCCGGAAATGGTGGGTTTGAAGGAAATATGATGATAATGGAGTTGGGAAAGGAAAAGGGGTTTAAATAGAAGTTCTGGATGAGGGTTACCGAACTTGGGGAGGCGAAGGGGCGGTCGGCCATTGATGGCGCCGGCGGGTTCGGCCGTTGAGGGAGACGAGAAGCCAAAAAAAAAAATCGGCCACAACCAAAAACCCTTCGGTTTCAGACGTTAAGAAACCAACAGAACAAAACTCTCACCAAAGAGTGAAATAAGTGATAGTGATAATGTGTTTGGTTTTTAAAGGAAATGGTGGACTTAAAGGTTTCAAGAAAACTATTGGGTTTAAAGAGCCAAATAGGCTTTAGACTCAAAGGCTATAGGCTTAAATTTGAAAAAAACTGTAGAAAAATGATTTGTAACCCATTAACCTTTAAATGGGTTTGAGCCTAATGAATTATTTAACTAATGGTTATGGGCCTAACCAAAATAATTTCTTTTTAGAAATATAACTAATTAGATATAAAAATATTTTTGTGCTTCAAATATTTTCTGGGTCTGAGCTGACAAACAATAAATCCAAGTAATTATTTTGGAAAATTTTTACACTTAATTAAAAATAATACCAATGATTAATTTCTAACATTATTCTAGCAAAATTTAATTTAGTCATTAAATATTAAATAAATAAAAAAAAAATTTGTAACTAAAAACATGGGTTTCACAGGGTCGTGACAGGTACGACCCTTAGTGACCATAAGAATGAATCATAATCAAAATAAAAAAATCGGGAAGTGGGCTTACAACCGGGCCAGCGCCAGGGAGTTTCAAACGGAGACGCGGCCTCTGAACCCGGCCTTCTCGACGTAGGCGTGCAGGTGCAGGCACCAGGCCAGCGCCAGGGACCCGAGCTCGGCGGAGGCGAACACGGTAAAGACCACGGTGGCGACGTTCGGGGCGGCGTGGGGCCACATGGAGGCGTAGACGCGCAGGACTGTCGTGGGGCGTCCGAGGGCGGCGAGGCCCGAGACGATGACGGTCCAGGAGACGACGTCCCTGCGGGCCATTTCGTCGAACACCCGCAGGACGTGGTCGGCGGAGCTGCGTCGGGAGTAGGCGCTGAGCAGGACGGTTTGCACGAAGGGGTTGAGCCAAAGAGGAGGAGGAGGGCGTGTGCGTGGAGCGACCTGGTGGCGGCGACGGTGGTTGTGTTGAGCAAGGAAGAGAAGGTGTTGGAGTCGGGAGGGACGCGACGGTAGAGCATTTGGGAGTAGATGGAGAGTGGGTCGGCGGAGATGTCGATGGCGGTGTTGAAGGAGAAGGGGTTGGGGTTGGTCATGGCGAAGAAGAGGCATGCAGCGAAGGAAGGGTCGGCGTCGGCGATGCGGTGGAGGAGGCTGCTTGCGATGAAGGGGTTGAGGAAGAGGCCGGCGACGACGGCATGGGCGAGGATGGAGCAAAGGCGACGGAGGGAGGGGCGGTACAAGAGGAGCAGGAGGTGGGGGTACCGTTGGAACAACCGGTTGCTCCGCACCCAACATGGGACCTCCTCCTCTCTTATATAGAGAGAGGGACAATTTAGTCCTTTCATCATCGTTGAATCAAAGCACATAGTTTGGACCAAAAACCCAATGTGCTTTATATTATAGACTAGTGGATAACCCGTGCCATAATGGCACGGACACGAACCCGACCTTCTCGACGTAGGCGTGCAGGCACCGGACCAGCGCTAGGGAGTTCCGG
The DNA here is from genome assembly GCA_029216955.1 of Iris pallida. Taxonomy (NCBI): domain Eukaryota; kingdom Viridiplantae; phylum Streptophyta; class Magnoliopsida; order Asparagales; family Iridaceae; genus Iris; species Iris pallida. The sequence continues at coordinate 1,877,540 of JANAVB010034820.1, read as the reverse complement.
AGGGAGACGCGGCCTCCGAACCCGGCTTTCTCGACGTAGGCGTACATGCACTGGGCCAGCGCCAGGGACCTGAGCCCGACGGAGGCGGACACAGCAAAGACCACAGTGGCGACGTTCGGGGCGGCGTGGGGCCTCATGGAGGCGAAGACACATAGGGCTGTCGCAGGGCGTCCGAGGGCGGCGAGGCCCAAGATGGCGTTGGTCCAGTAGACGACGTCCCTATGCGGCATTCCGTCAAACACCCGCAGGATGTGGTCGGCGGAGCCGCGTCGGGAGTAGGCGTTGAGCAGGACGGTCCGCACGAAGGGGTCAAACACCCGCAGGACCGTCTCTGACGGGCCTTGAGACCGTAAGACTATGTGGTTATACCCAACCGTAGAACTCGTGGGACCGTGCTTGTTACAACTCCGATAGCCTAACATAACTTGCCTGACTTAACGTACAACGACTCGACGAGCAAAGGCTGTATCCAGTCTTGAATTGCAGAAACGTGCCGCGCATGCGTTCGACTTCTGAACAACCAAGTCATTTGGGGTGCCTGGACTTATGCCGCAAGCCGTGCAATACAACTTAACTCGTCGGATGAGCAGAGGCTAAGCTACGCCTTGGGTGATGAGATCATGCATGCTTTATGAAGCATTTGTGCGGATGACGCCTATGAATTTGGCTAACTCTTAGCTTTGCGGCGAATACCAACTTTTCTTCTCCCAAGCCACGGGACGAAGGATCGAGTGTCATTTTCAAAGCACGCCGGGCACCAACTCTAAGCCGACCATTAGACCTTTCCATATTCTAACTCAATTCGACCCGTCGGGATTATTCCCTTTAGCTATGTGGATTCGTCTCTTTTATTATCAAGCCTACTTGTGCAAGTTGAAAACATGCAATTTATTATGTGAAGGCTAAGATGAGGTAAGTTCACCGAAACTACTCCACCTGAGCGAGCGGTCGCCTCGATCGAACGATGTCTTCGAGCAGCCGTTGCATGGCGAAGTCCGAACGCCGTCGGCGTTTTGATTCCTTCGATTGACTGAGCGGGACGGGGCACTACATCATAAACCACTCAGAAAAAGTTTTGTCCTCGAAACTAACTGAGTACAGTACTTATCGACTTTTCACTTTACTCAACATTCAAGAACTCTCGCACACAATTCTCCTATGCCTTTCTCAAACAAAGTGCTCATAAATACTAACTGCTCATTCACAACAACTAAATCAACTTTACAAAATATAGAAGTTTTACATTTGAAAAAGAATATAAGCTTTTACACTTATAGAAAACTACCACACAACTAACTAGTCTTCTATGGTTTAGCCTTCGAGTCTCTATCTCCCCCTCGTATGGTCCATAGCACAGGAGTAGGCACGTCAACCTCACCTATAACAACGATCCAGTCAGGAAAGGAGCAGAGTACAACCATATTGCAATTAATGTTGTTAGTCCAAAATAAGTTAGAACAATGAGAAACAATAATGGCAAAGAGCATATAGAGAACTAGCAAGAGATGAAGTAGCAGGATATGAACTAGCAAGATATAAACTAGTAAGATATGATCTAGCAGGACAGGAACTAGATAAAGGAACAATGGAAACAACTATGTGTGTGTGAAATACCTTTTAATACGTGAACGGCTGGGCTAATACGGCACATCATACGATGGCTATCATTCAGTAATTGGTACGGCTAACTCATACGTGGGTGTGTATGACTTAGCTATCATTCGGTAACGGTAATTGGGTTTGTTCACATATTTATCGAGTATTTCACCTCCCGACTCTCTAACAATCAATAACAGTCAATGACACACTAAGAATGATACGATAACTACCGTGTCACAATGGTGTCTCAATGGAATATCAAGAAATGACTCAACGGGATATCAAACGAGAAAACTATAGAGTAAATATTATAATGAACTAAAAAATAAATGCAATACTGTACTTGCCTAAATCCTTGCACAAACCATAGCCAAAAGTAGAGGATGAGGGGATGCTGATCTAGAAGTTGTCAACCTATAACACATATTGCACCACGAACCGTGCACGAAAACCATAAATCAATTCTAATATTCTAGTTCTAAATTCATAGAATAGTGGCTAATTGGATTACTAATATAATAATAATTAATTCTGGAATAATTTACTTAAAAAACTAATTTAACCTAATAATAATCTAAATATAATCTAAAAATGCAAGTTTGGCCATCAAAAGTCGTGTTTCCCAATTTTGGAAACTATGGCACACAAATTGAGACGTACAGTTGACTTTTTAGTTTAACGCTGTGAACTCTAGATTTTCAAAGTGCACCTTAGTAGATTTTAGTGCCAAGTGTGCGTTGGAATCGACCGTGCCACAAAATCACGCTTTGGTCAAAAGATATCGCCGTTATGGCTAATCGTGACCAAAACAGGGATCAACCGATCAGTTCTGAGTTCACAGAATAAATAAAATAATAGATTAGCGAAATAATTTCTGGAAAAAATATATGTCGTAGATCTCTGTGTTATCTTTTCGAAACTTTAAATGGTTCATGATTTTGATTTCTGGTTCTCCCGGAATCTCGAAAACACCAAAACGTGTCAAGTTTCGGACAACCGATACTCTACGAATTTTCCAGAAATTTAGGTTCATAAATTATGAAAGTAAATTAGATATTCAGAAACTATACCTCAATAAGCTTCCAACAAAAAAAACGGCACGCGAAAATGAGGTCCGAGTTGACGGCAATCGCCTCGGGAAGTCGGGGAATCACCAGGATCAAACTCCAAAAGGAGGAGGCTATAATTAATTAGGGTTTGTGAATATACAATGCATATATATAGGAGAGAGAGGCGGTTACTGTAGCAGCGCCAACAGGTGGGCCCCCCGGGTGGATTATTGGATAATTATTTATTTAATTCAGAAAATCATTTAAAAATCATTTTAAGTCCAAATAAATCAAAATAAATTGCAGAAAAATCCAGAAAAATTCTAGAAAATTCTAGAAAATTCTAGAAAATATTTCTAAGTGTCTAGAATCTAAATAAAATATTTTTAACACAAAATATTATCATGTGACATCACAGTAAATTTCCAAAGCCTTTAAAATATTATTTCTATAGGTTTTAATTATATAAAAATTCCTAAAAATTCTAAAAAATTCAGAAAAATTCTAAAATATTCTAGAAAATATTTTTAGTCATTTAGAGCCCAAATAGAAATATTTGGTCCCAAAATACCCTCATATAAATCCTGAAAGTCCTAAAAAATAATAAAACCTTAAATATTAAATACCTACAAATATCCAAAAATTGTAGAAAAATATAAAATAGCTAAATAATACATATATAAGCTATCTAGAGGTCATATGACCTTAATATGGTCATAGCCCACCTATAAGCTTTGCATGACTCACAATGGCCATAAAATTAAGCATAAACAAATAAAATTTAAAAAAAACTGGGAATTGGGCTTACAAACCTACCCACCTTAGAAAAATTTTGTCCTCGAAATTTCAAAAGATACAAATAGGCACAACCAAGAATATCTTCAAAATATGACATGACCAATCGATATGAATAAGCACGACAAAGAATATAATCAAAAGAATAATGTGATGAATGATCGAAATTAATCAGGCATATAGAATCAAAATCTAAATACATTTTAGAAATATAGTGGAAGGAAATAAAAATAGGTTTAAAAGATGATGATTCGAAAATAGAAAAATATGAGAGAAATAAATAACTACTAGTTGTAGAGAAGGTGGTAGCAAGAAATAAGACATCAAGTAAATTTGAAAGAAAAATAATTTAATAGTCGTATGCCAATAAAAGATATAGTTGCTATGATATTCGAAAATCATAAGTATATATGAAGTCATTTAACCGAGAATCCATGCCTCGCCAGTGTACATCTGGCTGCCGTGAACCCTTGGTTTCATGTCTCGAGTATAATATGTTATCAAACACTTTATCAACTCTACCCAATATTAATATAATAAATCAAAAGATCAATAATACAACTAGGATATAGTTTTAGTAATATTCGACAACCTACGCATACTTAAAATTATTTCAACTTAGGGGTCATGCCACGCCAGTGCGCTGCTGACTGCAGTGAACCCGCAGTCTCTATAATTTAAATAAATGGGGACAGTGCGCATCTGCCTTACCATTGTAAGTCATCGAAAATTATTTCAACTATATCCATAAGAATTTCAAGAAGCTTCCCTAAATTCAAACAAGTCGATCATGATAAAAAATGTAAGTATATGTCCTTGAATAAAAGTGTCAGTTTTGAAAACAAAACGATTACAAAATAGTTTTGAAAATAAAACGAGGTTTAGAGAAGGCATAAGATTAGATGGCACAAATGATCTAAATTAGGAATTGAATTCTATGAAGTCCTAACTTACCAAACGTATATTCTATCCACCTTGGATCCTACCAATATGTCAAAACAAAATAACATATTCTCTTAGAAAAATGTTCAATTTATCTATACCGAGACTTCAATAAATCATTAGCTAAATCACATGGCCTATTTAACAATCTTAATTATCCAAGGGTCAAATTGAATAAGGGACTCCTAGTCCTATTCATTCTCATAAAATTAAATCTAATCCTAATTGTGAATTAGCATCCTAGTCGCAGGCTTGTAGTAGTACGACTAACTTAAGTACTACCACAAGTTCGCAATCTTTTGCAAAATCAGACCTGCATAGGCCACCACAAAAACTTGTCACGACCCGTACCCGCTTTTTGGATACGAAACATGTCCAAGCCTAACCTACGTCGCGGTATCGGCGGTAGTACGCTGTCTAGTCCGTAATAAACAAAGTGCTCATAAATATTAACTGCTCATTCACAACAACTAAATCAACTTTACAAAATATAGAATTTTTACATTTGAAAAAGAATATAAGCTTTTACATTTATAGAAAACTACCACACAACTAACTAGTCTTCTATGGTTTAGCCTTCGAGTCTCTATCTCCCCCTCGTATGGTCCATAGCAAAGGAGTAGGCACGTCAACCTCACCTATAACAACGATCCAGTCAGGAAAGGAGCAGAGTACAACCATATTGCAATTAATATTGTTAGTCCAAAATAAGTTAGAACAATGAGAAACAATAATGGCAAAGAGCATATAGAGAACTAGAAAGAGATGAAGTAGCAGGATATGAACTAGCAAGATATAAACTAGTAAGATATGATCTAGCATGACAGGAACTAGATAAAGGAACAATAGAAACAACTATGTGTGTGTGAAATACCTTTTAATACGTGAACGGCTGGGCTAATACGGCACATCATACGATGGCTATCATTCAGTAATTGGTACGTCTAACTCATACGTGGGTGTGTATGACTTAGCTATCATTCGGTAACGGTAATTGGATTTGTTTACGTATTTATCGAGTATTTCCCTTCCCGACTCTCTAACAATCAATAACGGTCAATGACACACTAAAAATGATACGATAGCTACCGTGTCACAATGGTGTCTCAATGGAATATCAAGCAATGACTCAACGGGATATCAAACGAGAAAACTATAGAGTAAACATTATAATGAACTAAAATATAAATACAATACTGTACTTGCCTGAATCCTTGCACAAACCGTAGCCAAAAGTAGAGGATGAGGGAATGCTGATCTAGAAGCTGTCAACCTATAACACATATCGCACCACGAACCGTGCACGAAAACCATAAATCAATTCTAATATTCTAGTTCTAAATTCATAGAATAGTGGCTAATTGGGTTACTAATATAATAATAATTAATTCTAGAATAATTCACTTAAAAAACTAATTTAACCTAATAATAATCAAAATATAATCTAAAAATATAAGTTTGGCCATCAAAAGTCGTGTTTTCCAATTTTGGAAACCATGGCACGCAAATCGAGACGTACAGTTGACTTTTTAGTCAAACGCTGTGAACTCTATATTTTCAAAATGCACCTTGGTAGATTTTAGTGCCAAGAGTCCGCTGGAATCGACCGTGCCGCAAAATCACGCTTTGGTCAAAAGATATCGCCGTTATGGCTAATCGTGACCAAAACGGGGATCAACTGATCAGTTCTGAGTTCACAGAATAAATAAAATAATATATTAATAAAATAATTTCTGGAAAATATATATGTCATAGAGCTCTGTGTTAGCTTTCCGAAACTTCAAACGGTTCATGATTTTGATTTCTGGTTCTCCCGGAATCTCGAAAACACCAAAACTTGTCAAGTTTTGGACAACCGACACTCTACTAATTTTCCAGAAATTTAGGTTCATAAATTATGAAAATAAATTTGATACTCAGAAACTATACCTCAATACGCTTCCAACAAAAAAACGGCACATGAAAATGAGGTCCGAGTTGACGGCAATCGCCTCGGAAAGTCGGAGAATCACCAGGATCAAACTCCAAAAGGAGGAGGCTATAATTAATTAGGGTTTGTGAATATATAATGCATATATATAGGAGAGAGGCGGTTACTGTAGCAGCGCCGACAGATGGGATCCCCCGGTTGGATTATTGGGTAATTATTTATTTAATTCAGAAAATCATTTAAAAGTCATTTTAAGTCCAAATAAATCAAAATAAATTGCAGAAAAATTCTAAAAAATTCTAGAAAATATTTTTAAATGTCTAGAATCTAAATAAAATATTTTTAACACAAAATATCATCATGTGACCTCACAGTAAATTTTTAAAGCCTATAAAATATTATTTCTATAGGTTTTAATTATATAAAAATTCCCAAAAATTCTAAAAAAATCCAAAAAAAGTCTAAAATATTCTATAAAATATTTTTAGTCATTTAGAGCCCAAATAGAAATATTTGGTCCCGAAATACCCCCGTATGAACTTACAGTAAATCCAGAAAGTCCTAAAAAATAATAAAACCTTAAATATTAAATACCTACATATATCCAAAAATTGTAGAAAAATATAAAATAGCTAAATAATATATATATAAGCTATCTAGAGGTCATATGACCTTAATATGGTCATAGCCCACCTACAAGCTTTGGCATGACTCACAATGGCCATAAAATTAATCATAAACAAATAAAATTAAAAAATTAAAAAAAAATGGGAATTGGGCTTACATGCAAGTACACTCGTATCTCCCAAGGCTAAGTGAAGCTACAACTAAACCTGAAAAATATTGTTTTTTAGTCAGGAATGGAACAAGCACACAAACCAACGATAAATCGAAAACACAATAGAATTCACAAGACATGAAAATAATATAGGTGAGATGATCTAGAATATAAGACCGATATCATGGCAAATCACGAAAGAAAGTAGATAATTCTACAACATGATATATCAACTAGAAGAATATGTAGACAGGGTGACACGACATGTGGTGAAGAAAACAAGAAAAACAAGTAAAGGACAACTATCTATGTGTTTTGAAATATCATGTTCGACATGTGAACGGCTAGGGGGTAAATCAGGCACCCTGGACATGTCGTGTGCAGCTGCTATTCTCCACGAAAGACACGGAGGATAGTTCTAGGTAGTCCACATGTCTACTAAGATATTTTCCTTCCGACTAGTACTCATGGACTCGAACAAGTCACGAAACACGACAATCATGAAATATAGTATGTAGAGATCTATGACACTAATCCGTGTAACAATGTGTCAATAAGCAAGAGCATATGTATAAACATGAAATGGAAAGACTACTTTGAATCGAAAGCAATCAGAAACTGCACTTGCATGAGGTCCTTGTACAAATCGTAGTCATAAGTCGAGGATGAGAGGATTTCCAATCTAGAAGCTGTCAACCTATAACATACAACGTACCACAAACCATGCACGAAAACCACAAGTCAATTCTAAGGTTCTAGTTCTAAATTCATGGAATAAGTGGCTAATGGGTTAACTAATCTAATAATAGTTAATTATAGAATAAATTACTTAAAAATCTAATTTAACTTAATAATAATCTGAATATAATCTAAACATGAAAGTTTGACCATAAAAAGTCATATTTTCAATTTTGGAAACCATAATACGCAAATCGAGGCGTGCCGTTGACTATCTAGTCAAACATCGTGAACTCTAGATTTTGAAATGCAACTTAGTATATTTCAGCGCCATGAGTGCGCTGGAATCAACCGTGTCGCAAATTCACATTTTGGTCAAAAGATTGTCGTTATGGCTAATCGTGACCAAAATGGTGATTCACCGATCAATTTTGAGTTCAATAGAATAACTAAAATACTAGATGAACGAATTAATTTCTGAGAAAAATATATGTCATAGGACTCTGTGTTAGCTTTCCAAAACTTTAAACGGTTCATGATTTTGATATCTGGTTCTTCCGAAATATCGAAAACACTAAAATGTGTCAAGTTTCGGACAACCGACAACTCTACGAATTTTACAGAAATTAAGGTTTAGAGATAATAAAAATAAATTAGATATTCAAAAATTATAGCTTAATACGAATCCAACAAAAAATAGCACGTAAAAAGGAGGTCGGAGTTGTTCGCAATCGCCTCGGGAAGTCGGGGGTCTCCTTGAAACAAGTTTCCTCAAAATCGGCCAGAATTAAATTAGGGTTTACTGTTCAGCAAATATATATATATATATATATATATATATATATATATATATATATATATATATATATATATATATAGCGGGTAAAGTCAGCACCCGCTGACTGGGCGCTGCAATGGCTGACGGGTGGGCCTTGCCAGCGCGGACTGGGTATGACTGGATAAATATAAATATATATATATATATATAAATATATATATATATATAAATATATATATATATATATATATATATGGCGGGTACAGTCAGCACCCGCTGACTGGGCGTTGCAATGGCTGACGGGTAGGCCTTGCCAGCGCGGACTGGGTATGACTGGATAATTAATTTTCAGAAAATAATTTAAAAATCATTCTAAGGCCAAATAAATTCCTAAAAATTCCTAAAAAAATTGTAGAAAATAACAGAAAATATATCTAACCTCCTAGAAATATAAATAAAAATAATTTATCTCATATTAGTCCCAAATGGCCTCATAATAAATATTAGAAGCCTTAAAATATATAAAATTTAATGAAATAAATATATAAAAATTATATTAAATATAAAGTAGCTAAAAAGTGTTCATATAACTATCTAAGGCCATATAACCACAATGTGATACATAGCTCCCTTATGAGCTTGGGTACTGTAGCACCCAGTTTCCCAAATGATGGTAATTTTAAAATTTTGTGTTTATAATTATTTTAATAATGATGTTTAATTCATGATATGATTTTTGCTGATTTTAAATCATTTTAAAATTATTTAAATCAATGACTTGTGGTTTTGACGTTTTGCTAGTGAAACCCTAGAGACTGTTTGACCTAGAGCCTAACCATGTGATTATGATATTTTAATGTTATTTTTGGCCTAAGGATATTTTTTTGCATTTGACCTCTTTGAATTATTTTGATATTATTTTATTATTTATGATATTGTTTTGGGGTTATTTGAGTCGGGTTCGAATTTCAACTCAATCCGACTTGAAACGGGGACCCGGGGGTAGTTTGACTCTAGTGGGACCCACACACTAGTTAGGCATAGCCCACATGATATTAATTTTATTCTACATGATAGAAATATTTTAGTTAGAGATTAGACTAATTATTATGGATAAGGTTAGTGTGATTAGAGACTTTAGAATGACTAATTTAGCCCCAACCAATTAGCCCTTTCCTAATACTCATAGAATATGTTAGTAGGAGCTTTTGGACTTTTCCTAATAGGACAAAACCATCTTTATGGCCAGCCACAATAAGGATAGGGTTGAGCCTCCCATTTGTCATTATCCATCTATTTTTCTCTCTCTTGTTCTTCCCCAAATTCCTAGAGAGCAATTCCTAGCAATTTCTTCACCAAATCCTTCCATTTCACCACCAAATCTTCTTCTTTCCTTCTCCATTCTAGCCAAGGAGGAAGCTACCCAAGTTTGGGAGGATTCGGAGCTCGTTCGTGTCCTTTTGGAATCTCTACGTGTCGGTGTCGCTCCGGGAAGGTTTTTCTTCGATTCGATCTACCGGGAGGTATAAATCCCTTCTCCTTTTCATTTCCTCATGCATATAGCTCTATTTTGAACCCATAGGAATGACCCCCATGGTTGTATCTCCATTTGTGTCCATTTTGTGTCCATTTGGAGGTCATAGGAGTGTCCTTTGTGTTGTGGATGTGTTCATGTTACATATATAGATTTATATATATATATATATTGTAATGAGAGTGTATCTATATTTATATATGTAATAAATAGTTCATGATGATTATATAATCAAGTTTGTGAGTGTGGTTCCTCATATTATTATTGCTATTATTGTTGTGGATAATTAGGATATATATTGTGTATTCTTTTGGCTCAAACTATCTAAATCCGTCATGATTTTTATCCACGTTTTTAATTTCAGTCCTAACTTAGAGATATCATAACTTCTAGCTCAAAGCTCGGTTTAATCTTCTATTTTTTTTAAAAGAAGCGTATTAAAGTTAGCTTTCCAAAAACATATATTAATAGACCTAATTCTTTCTGTAACTTTCTGGAGAATTATTTGAGTGTCAGCTGTACGAAAGACAAACGCGTTCTCGGTGTTTTCGCGATTCCGGGAGTTTTCTGAAACGAAAATACGATCCGTTTGAAGTTTCGGAAAGCTAACACATAGATCTATAACATACTTTAATCCTAAATTTTAATTCATGCTGAGATGGTACAGTATTAATTATTAGTAGGAGTTATTATTCGGCATATACATTTTGTGCACCCTTGTGTGTAATATAATGTTCTATTTAATTTTAACCCATGTTAATGTATATACATTATGTAATTAAATAGAGAATGCAAGCATGAGTAAATGGTTAAATAAATGATGTATAAGGTGATAATGTAAGCATGTATAAGTATGGCTTGTAATGAATATGTACAGGTTCCATAGTGTGTAATGTATGGTACATATAGTAGTGCAAGAGAATAAATGAATGATGAATGAATGAAAGCATGAATGTAGTGTAATAATAGATGTAATGTATGAAATATAAAAGTTAATGAGATGTAATGTTCTATGTTAACACAAATCCTATATTACCTCATGTACCCCCTTACACTATGTTGACACTATCACACTTGACACATTGTTCACTTACACTTTGACACTCTTTGATATGTATACACTATGTATGCCCATTTAACCCTCACTTGCCCCTTTGCCATGTTCACATACACACACATAGCCTCTTAAATAAGTATTTATGAATATAGTTAACTTAGCTATGTATGTATATTATATATATGTTAGCATATTGTGTTGTAATATATAAGTTTATATAACCATTTAAAATGCCATGATTATAGACCTAATGTTGAATACCAATATATGCATGTGTATATATGTGTAGACATATATAGTTTAAAGTAATAGATTACCTAGTATATATCCAATGTGAATTCTTGCCTATTTGAGTATTGAATAATTGCATGCTATATAGAGTTGGGTGTATGTTGGCTTGTATAGCCTTGTATTGATGTGTGCTTGCTAGAATAAGTCTTGGTTAGGCCTAGTAAGACTTGCTGGGTTAGGACATGACCTAGTTTGACCTAGTTTGACTAGTGCAGTTGACCAGAGTTGACCAAGGGTTGACTTTGGCCTAATTTGACCTAGATTCAGATAGAATGCATTGTAGTGCTTTATATTATCCTTCTGGACATGTTGTGACTTGTGCTGTTCTAATTAGGAGCCAGACACCTCTCCTCGGACAGTATCTTTATCTTGGACATTCAGATATCAGGCGAGTACATTCTCTGAACATTTCATATCCTGCTTAGAATTATATTCCTGCTTTAGATTACTATACTTGATGCTGTCACGACATTATCACGGATTAGTACTATATGGATCTTCTCATGCGATGTTATCCCCCTCGGGAGCATCGGGTACATTGTGTCATGTGCGTTTCACTTTCATCATGTACTCCTGTGCTTCCATTTTACATGTGCACTCCTGTGAATCTTGTACTCTCATGTTCACGGAGCCCCCATGTATACTATCATGTGCACCCTAAATGGGCCCCATGTGATATCCTGTGCAATAATATAACCTATTTAGATCCTTGTGTATTGATTGGGGATACGGAGGAGTGCTAGTAGTTGTGTGAACAATTCCATTGTAGTGTAGATCCTGTGCACCTCGATATCCTGTGCAAATCTATCCTGTTCACATGTGCTATCTCGTACTCTGACTCACTAGCCACTGTTAGTTCTCTATTTATAGTAGATATTTCTGTTACAGTTCTCTCTCTTGTTTAAATACTGTATTTCTTCGGATCCTGTATTTTACTCTACTGTATGATTATATTTTCTAACCTGCTATGATCTGTTGAGATGTACTGTACTCGCTCCTGTCCTGACTAGACCTGTTAATAAATTTTACAGATAGCCTGGAGGTTGCCTGCTAGCCTAGAGGAGACAGTAGAGGTTGCATAGATAGCTAGGATTTTTGCTTATAGTTTATTTTCAGTCATCTTGAGTTATATTTATGGATTACTGTATTTGGGTTTTGAGATGTATTCTGAGTTTGTATCTTAGACACTTAGACTTCTATCTGTTGTATCTCTTCTTGATTTCATGTTTTATCTATCTTCCTTTATGCTCTACCTTAGATGTGATTGAGCTTACATTCTGCTATGTCACCCCCATTCGGGGAGTATAAACTGTTTAGTCTTATACTGTTAGATGCATTGAGACCTAGGACAGCGTTCTACCGCCGACACTGCGGCGTAGGCTGGGCGTTGTTACGTTCTCGTGCCCTAACTCTAGGGTGCGGGTCGTGACACGTTTTTAGTGGTGGCCCATGCAGGTCAAGTTTGTGTTGTGGTATTCGAACTAGAGTACCACTACAGCCTACAGTAGGATTAGGATATATTTTTGAAGATACTCAATCACAATTAGGATCCCTTGAGAGATTCCTGGGATGACCCTTGAGAATCTTGTTTAACTCCGATTTGAAAACTCTTTTCTTTTTCCTTGATTTGATTTATCTTTACTTTCTGCTATTGAATTTGATTTTGATGGATTATTATTGAATTTGAGTTTGTATTTATTGATTTTGATGAAGATTGTTGAAATTTGAATCTTGATGTTAGCTATAGCATCCGAGTTTGTAGTTATATGATTTGAAGGATTTTGTTCATTTCTGAATTTTGATATTCGTTGATAAATTTGATTTTTTTGGTATTCATTGTTGATTTAATTTAATTTTTGGCAAGATGAAATTATATGGGCTAGGTCATCTAAGTTATGAAAATCTTGTCTTATATAGTCACATTAGCCAGCATGGTGAGGACATATAGTTTGATTTTGGATATATTTCTCGGGTGTGAAAATTTAAGGTTTTCGCAGCCAAGCTAGCGGCATCGCGAAAATGTTAAATACCATGATTCTAGAGGTATGTGCATAAGTCAAGGACTCTGTGATTATCGTAGCCTTGCTCACTAGTATGACGAGGATTTAGAGTACCATGATTTTGGATAGACGCATATGATTATCAGATTGTACCTTAAATATTTTCGAACATGTTTTTGCTACTTTTGTTTCAGTCATTCAAAAAAAAAGAGAAAGAATTATTGTTGTTTTGTTTGTTTTGTTTCTCATTGTTTACTTAGGATGTAGCTTTAGCTATTTTTATAAACTTTGTGTAACTTCTTACAAAAATTTATTTCTTCTTAATACAATAAACCAATGATTTTGCTAGGCCTTATTTTGGATTTGGTATTATAATTCTTGTTTCAAAAAAATGGGTCCCTCTTTTAAATAGATAAGCAGAACATATTCTATTATCATTCTTTTCCTGCCAATATTTTTACTACCATCATTCCTTGTCTTATATACCTGTCCTGATTATATTAATTCCATGTCTCATATATAATTCTGTCAGCTATACCATGACAACTCTTGAATCTTCATATCATTTTGCCTGAGAAATGTTAAGGAAGTGACGTAAATTATGTAGCTCAGAGAAGACGTAACTGGTTATTTTATGATGATCTAAAGAAAATCAAATGTGGAGTGTTCCATATGGAAACTTGAGATAGAAATGTGGTAAAGGTCTCGAATAGAATAAAGAGTTGTATACTGCCAATCTGGAAACAATTACATTTAGAGAAATTTTGGGGTTATGAGATAGTTTATTGGTGTATTCAAAACTAATGAGGATATCAGAGGTCAACCTAGTTTTGAGAACTTAGAAAATCTTGGTTATTGATTTTGGAGAAAACTTTTACTCTGAGGCTATGTAGAAGGTTAGTAATGGAAAAGAGAAGTTAATTGTGTTTAATAAGGACATTAAACAAGATGTTGCGAGGAAATGACTAGGGATAGAGAGAGCACAAAGTTATGGAAGTTTATAGATTGTTGTGAAATATTTTAGGAGAATAATATTCAAGGGTGTATGTCGAGAAAGTTGATTTTATGATGAAAGATAAGTTTTGTAAGGCCTAGAGATTTAAATTAAATAATACGAGGAGAACAATTTGAACAAGTTCAAGGAATTCGTAAACAAAATTTAGAGGTTTTGGGTCAAATTTAAGACAAGGTGAAAGAACTTGGAAATTTAAATAAATGGTTAACGTTGATTCCTAAATGTGAGGGTTGTGCTTCAAGAGTGATGTTTGGAAATTGGGAATTGCCTACGGTAGTCATGGTAAGGGTTTAAGTAAAGGTTAAATTTTCATATGGAGACTGGTGAGGTAAAGATTTGATTGGCAAGTTATGACCAGATAAACTTAAGAGTATCAGAAGCAGATGACTAACTCGATCTTCATTATTTTTGTGCATTAATTACCACCTCTTGAACTCCCACTTTCTAATTGAGATCCTTGACGTTCCTTATCGTGACTTTGATATTCGGAATGTAATACTAGCTGTTACCCTCCAACAAATCTTATATGCAAGACCTAGACGAGCTCACCTTTGTGTAGGTATATCATGTCCCACTAAAACCCGTCTTCTTGTACTCTATTTTCTTGATATGATTTTCTGGTCAACTGGCTAAACTATAACCTCTACCATTATACTAAATTTCTTCTTATTTCAATTAGAAATCCAGCCTTGACTCAATTCTTTCGACCCGACATGTGATGGTGTTCTGCTTGTTTCCTTAGATGCTTAACCTTGTACCTTATCTGATTACTTGACCCGTTGGTTAAAAAACTTGGACTATGTAATTCCTTTCATCATTACCACCCTTATATCTTGTGCTGCTAAATTAGCCTTAGTTTTGCAAGCTTATCTATCTTCGAGCTTGGTCATGACATATTTTATTGGGTGGCCACCCACTAACATATTGTCTAATTAGAACCGGTACATGATGGTCTGATCAACCTATTGCACTTTGGTTCGCTTTTTCATGTATCAATCTACGAGAATGGAGACATAATTAAACTTGACCCTAGAGTCTCATTCGCGACAGCCTTGACAATTCTCCTTGAAATATTTTTATCGCCTATGAACCTCGTATTCGTACTCAGTCGAACTAAATTTAATCATGACCTGAACCTCCATCATTGGATGCTCGTGCTCATACTTTGATTTCATTGATTTCCCTTCTTGCCCAAATCTCGTTTTATCCCGAAATTGATCAACTTAGATCGTGTCAAGGCAAAAATCTATTTGTGATTTGTTGTGCCTAAATTTTTAATTTTTGCCATTTTATGGAATAGTAACCTTTTAATAATTTCTTAGTTGCTTGTTAATGACCAATTTTTATATAGGATGGTAGACAGCCCTACAACCTTGATGATTGTTGTTCCCTTACCTTCCTAATTAGGACACCCTAGATTGTTTGTGTGTTGATACCATAGTACTGTTTTGACCTAGAATGATTAGTGTACCTAGGTGAGACTTCCAACTTCTACGGTATGCCCTGACCTTGTATACTATTCCTTCAAATTGCATGATTTAGAAAAAAAAATTTAGACCTTGATTGTTGGGAGATAGGGACGTCACCCCATTAGTATCAGTTGTAGATATATATAGGTTAGTCCTTGATGTGGGGATGTGTGTCTATAAGCATGTAGCTTATGAGATTTATGAGAGATTATAGTATCAGCCTTGATGGGATGTACTAGTCTTTTAGTGAGCATAAATGTGTTATGAGAGATAGGGGCCTATATGTCTTAGTAATGCATCGTTCCTTTGGTAATAGAATGTATTAATAGATGGTTAATAGGAAGATAATAGTTTGAGCATACCTATAGCCTATGATCAGTTCTTTTTCATCCTTAGTTAAGACTACTTTAAAATAGGTCCAGTCCCTTGGATATAGGTTCCAGTCCATATTCTATTGAAGTTCCATTACCGCCGTACAGCAGAGCAGTATTGGAGGTATTCCTAGGTTGACATTTTTTAGATGTCTGTTTATTATTCCAGTGTTAGGAAGTATTACCTTAGATATTGGGTAGGTTAGAGGCTCTAGAAGGAGTACTATCGATTTTAAATTTCGAGGACGAAATTTTTCTAAGGTGGGTAGAGTTGTAGCACCCAGTTTCCCAAATGAGGGTAATTTTAAAATTTCATATTTATAATTATTTTAATAATGATATTTAATTCATGATATGATTTTTGTTGATTTTAAATCATTTTAAAATTATTTAAATCAATGACTTGTGGTTTTGACGTTTTGCTAGTGAAACCCTAGAGACTGTTTGACCTAGAGCCTAACCATGTGATTATGATATTTTAATGTCATTTTTGGCCTAAGAATATTTTTTTGCATTTGACCTCTTTGAATTATTTTGATATTATTTTATTATTTATGATATTGTTTTGGGGTTATTTGAGTCGGGTTCGAATTTCAACTCAATTCGACTTGAAACGGGGACCCGGGGGTAGTTTGACTCTAGTGGGACCCACACACTAGTTAGGCATAGCCCACATGATATTAATTTTAGTCCACATGATAGAAATATTTTAGTTAGAGGTTAGACTAATTATTATGGATAAGGTTAGTGTGATTAGAGACTTTAGAATGACTAATTTAGCCCCAACCAATTAGCCCTTTCCTAATACTCATAGAATGGGTTAGTAGGGGCTTTTGGACTTTTCCTAATAGGACAAAACCACCTTTATGGCCAGCCACAATAAGGATAGGGTTGAGCCTCCCATTTGTCATTATCCATCTATTTTTCTCTCTCTTGTTCTTTCCCAAATTCCTAGAGAGCAATCCCTAGCAATTTCTTCACCAAATCCTTCCATTTCACCACCAAATCTTCTTCTTTCCTTCTCCATTCTAGCCAAGGAGGAAGCTACCCAAGTTTGGGAGGATTCAGAGCTCGTTCGTGTCCTTTTGGAATCTCTACGTGTCGGTGTCGCTCCGGGAAGGTTTTTCTTCGATTCGATCTACCGGGAGGTATAAATCTCTTCTCCTTTTCATTTTCTCATGCATATAGGTCTATTTTGAACCCATAGGAATGACCCCCATGGTTGTATCTCCATTTGTGTCCATTTTGTGTCCATTTGGAGGTCATAGGAGTGTCCTTTGTGTTGTGGATGTGTTCATGTTACATATATAGATTTATATATATATATATTGTAATGAGAGTGTATCTATATTTATATATGTAATAAATGGTTCATGATGATTATATAATCAAGTTTGTGAGTGTGGTTCCTCATATTATTATTGCTATTATTGTTGTGGATAATTAGGATTTATATTGTGTATTCTTTTGGCTCAAACTATCTAAATCCGTCATGATTTTTATCCACGTTTTTAATTTCAGCCCTAACTTAGAAATGTCATAACTTCTAGCTCAAAGCTCGGTTTAATCTCCCGTTTTTTTTAAAAGAAGTATATTGAAGTTAGCTTTCCAAAAACATATATTAGTAGGCCTAATTCTTTCTGTAACTTTTTGGAAAATTATTTGAGTGTCAGCTGTACGAAAGACAAACGCGTTCTCGGTGTTTTCGCGATTCCGGGAGTTTTCGGAAACGAAAATGCGATCCGTTTGAAGTTTCGAAAAGCTAACACATAGATCTATAACATACTTTAATCCTAAATTTTAATTCATGCTGAGATGGTACAGTATTGATTATTAGTAGGAGTTATTATTCGGCATATGCATTTTGTGCACCCTTGTGTGTAATATAATGTTCTATTTAATTTTAACCCATGTTAATGTATATACATTATTTAATTAAATAGAGAATGCAAGCATAAGTAAATGGTTAAATAAATGATGTATGAGGTGATAATGTAAGCATGTATAAGTATGGCTTGTAATGAATATGTAGGTTCCATAGTGTGTAATGTATGATACATATAGTAGTGCAAGAGAATAAAAGAATGATGAATGAATGAAAGCATGAATGTAATGTAATAATAGATGTAATATATGAAATATACAAGTTAATGAGATGTAATGTTCTATGTTAACACAAATCCTATATTACCTCATGTACCCCCTTACACTATGTTGACACTATCACACTTGACACACTGTTCACTTACACTTTGACACTCTTTGATATGTATACACTATGTATGCCCATTTAACCCTCACTTGCCCCTTTGCCATGTTCACATACACATACATAGCCTCTTAAATAAGTATTTATGAATATAGTTAACTTAGCTATGTATGTATATTATATATATGTTAGCATATTGTGTTGTAATATATAAGTTTATATAACCATTTGAAATGCCATGATTATAGACCTAATGTTGAATACCAATATATGCATGTGTATATATGTGTAGACATATATAGTTTAAAGTAATAGATTACCTAGTGTATATCCAATGTGAATTCTTGCCTATTTGAGTATTGAATAATTGCATGCTATATAGAGTTGGATGTATGTTGGCTTGTATAGCCTTGTATTGATGTGTGCTTGCTAGGATAAGTCTTGGTTAGGCCTAGTAAGACTTGCTGGGTTAGGACATGACCTAGTTTGACCTAGTTTGACTAGTGCAGTTGACCAGAGTTGACCAAGGGTTGACTTTGGCCTAATTTGACCTAGATTCATGTAGAATGCATTGTAGTGCTTTATATTACCCTTCTGGACATGTTGTGACTTGTGCTGTTCTAATTAGGAGCCAGACACCTCTCCTCGGACAGTATCTTTACCTTGGACATTCAGATATCAGGCGAATACATTCTCTGATCATTTCATATCCTGCTTAGAATTATATTCCTGCTTTAGATTACTATACTTGATGCTGTTACGACATTATCACGGATTAGTACTATATGGATCTTTTCATGTGATGTTATCCCCCTCGGGAGCATCGGGTACATTGTGTCATGTGCGTTTCACTTTCATCATGTACTCCTGTGCTTCCATTTTACATGTGCACTCCTGTGAATCTTGTACTCTCATGTTCACGGAGCCCCCATGTATACTATCATGTGCACCCTATATGGGCCCCATGTGATATCCTGTGCAATAATATAACCTGTTTAGATCCTTGTGTATTGATTGGGGATATGGGGGAGTGCTAGTAGTTGTGTGAACAATTCTATTGTAGTATAGATCCTGTGTACCTCGATATCCTGTGCAAATCTGTCCTATTCACATGTGCTATCTCGTACTCTGACTCACTAGCCACTGTTAGTTCTCTAGTTATAGTAGATATTTCTGTTACAGTTCTCTCTCTTGTTTAAATACTGTATTTCTTCAGATCCTGTATTTTACTCTACTGCGTGATTATATTTTCTAACCTGCTATGATCTGTTAAGATGTACTGTACTCGCTCCTGTCCTGACTGGACCTGTTGATAAATTTTACAGATAGCCTGGAGGTTGCCTGCTAGCCTAGAGGAGATAGTAGATGTTGCATAGATAGCTAGGGTTTTTGCTTATAGTTTATTTTCAGTCATCTTGAGTTGTATTTATGGATTACTGTATTTGGGTTTTGAGATGTATTCTGAGTTTGTATCATAGACACTTAGACTTCTATCTATTGTATCCCTTTTTGATTTCATGTTTTATCTATCTTCCTTTATGCTCTACCTTAGATGTGATTGAGCTTACATTCTGCTATGTCACCCCCATTCGGGGAGTATAAACTGTTTAGTCTTATACTGTTAGATGCATTGAGACCTAGGACAGCGTTCTACCGCCGACACTGCGGCGTAGGCTGGGCGTTGTTACGTTCTTGTGCCCTAACTCTAGGGTGTGGGTCGTGACAGGTACGACCCTTAGTGACCACAAGAATGAATCATAATTAAAATAAAAAAAATGGGGAAGTGGCCTTACAACCGGGCCAGCGCCAGGGAGTTTCAGACGGAGACGCGGCCTCTGAACCCGGCCTTCTCGACGTAGGCGTGCAGGTGCAGGCACCAGGCCAGCGCCAGGGACCCGAGCTCGGCGGAGGCGGACACGGCAAAGACCACGGTGGCGACGTTCTGGGCGGTGTGGGGCCACATGGAGGCGAAGACGCGCAGGACTGTCGTGGGGCGTCCGAGGGCGGCGAGGCCCGAGACGACGACGGTCCAGGAGACGACGTCCCTGCGGGCCATTTCGTCGAACACCCGCAGGACGTGGTCGGCGGAGCCGCGTCGGGAGTAGGCGCTGAGCAGGACGGTTTACACGAAGGGGTTGAGCCAGAATCCGAGGAGGAGGAGGGCGTGTGCGTGGAGCGACCTGGTGGCGGCGACGGTGGTTGTGTTGAGCAAGGAAGAGAAGGTGTTGGAGTCGGGAGGGACGCGACGGTGGAGCATTTGGGAGTAGATGGAGAGTGGATCGGCGGAGATGTCGATGGCGGTGTTGAAGGAGAAGGGGTTGGGGTTGGGCATGGCGGAGAAGAGGCAGGCAGCGAAGGAAGGGTCGGCGTCGGCGATGCGGTGGAGGAGGCTGCTTGCGATGAAGGGTTTGAGGAAGAGGCCGGCGACGACGGCATGGGCGAGGATGGAGCAAAGGCGACGGAGGGAGGGGCGGTACAAGAGGAGGGACAATTTAGTCCTTTCATCATCGTTGAATCAAAGCACATAGTTCGGACCAAAAACCCAATGTGCTTTATATTATAGACTAGTGGATAACCCGTGCCATAATGGCACGGACACGAACTCGACCTTCTCGACGTAGGCGTGCAGGCACCGGACCAGCGCCAGGGAGTTCCGGATGGAGACGCGGCCTCCGAACCCGGCCTTCTCGACGTAGGCGTACATGCACTGGGCCAGCGCCAGGGACCTGAGCCCGACGGAGGCGGACACAGCAAAGACCACAGTGGCGGTATTCGGAGCGGCGTGGGGCCTCATGGAGGCGAAGACACATAGGGCTGTCGCAGGGCGTCCGAGGGCGACGAGGCCCGAGATGGCGTCGGTCCAGTAGACGACGTCCCTATGCGGCATTCCGTCAAACACCCGCAGGATGTGGTCGGCGGAGCTGCGTCGGGAGTAGGCGTTGAGCAGGACGGTCCGCACGAAGGGGTCAAACACCCGCAGGACCGTCTCTGACGGGCCTTGAGACCGTAAGACTATGTGGTTATACCCAACCGTAGAACTCGTGGGACCGTGCTTGTTACAACTCTGATAGCCTAACGTAACTTGCCTGACTTAACGTACAACGACTCGACGAGCAAAGGCTGCATCCAGTCTTGAATTACAGAAATGTGCCGCGCATGCGTTCGACTTCTGAACAACCAAGTCATTTGGGGTGCCTAGACTTATGCCGCAAGCCGTGCAATACAACTTAACCCGTCGGGCGAGCAGAGGCTAAGCTACGCCTTGGGTGATGAGATCGTACATGCTTTATGAAGCATTTGTGCGGATGACGCCTATGAATTTGGCTAACTCTTAGCGTTGCGGCGAATACCAACTTTCCTTCTCCCAAGCCACGGGACGAAGGATCGAGTGTCATTTTCAAAGCACGCTGGGCACCAACTCTAAGCCGACCATTAGACCTTTCCATATTCTAAATCAATTCGACCCGTCGGGATTATTCCCTTTAGCTATGTGGATTCGTCTCTTTTATTATCAAGCCTACTTGTGCAAGTTGAAA
This sequence comes from Iris pallida, assembly GCA_029216955.1. Lineage (NCBI taxonomy): Eukaryota > Viridiplantae > Streptophyta > Magnoliopsida > Asparagales > Iridaceae > Iris > Iris pallida. The sequence continues at coordinate 1,855,509 of JANAVB010034820.1, read as the reverse complement.
ACATGCAATTTATTATGTGAAGGCTAAGATGAGGCAAGTTCACCGAAACTACTCCACCTGAGCGAGCGGTCGCCTCGACCGAACGATGTCTTCGAGCAGCCGTTGCATGGCGAAGTCCGAACGTCGTCGGCGTTTCGATTCCTTCGATTGACTGAGCGGGACGGGGTACTACATCATACACCACTCAGAAAAAGTTTCGTCCTCGAAACTAACTGAGTACAGTACTTATCGACTTATCACTTTACTCAACATTCAAGAACTCTCACACACAATTCTCCTGGCGGCGGTCCAGGAGACGACGTCCCTGTACGACATTTCGTCAAACACCCGCAGGGCGTGGTCGGCGGAGCCGCATCGGAAGTAGGCGGTGAGCAGGACGGTCTGCACGAAGGTGTCGGGCCGGAATCTAAGGAGGAGGGCGTGTGCATGGAGCGACCTGGCGGCGGCGGCGGCGGTGGTGGTGTTGTGCAAGGAAGAGAAGGTGTGGGTGTCGGGATGCCACGCCCCAGAACCAGAATACTGGAGAGCGGAGGCAGACATAGCCAGCTACGTAGAATAAAATGGAGTCCATCTCACCATACGATCACGGCTGTCTAGATATATGAGGGTTTATCTACAATCCATCAGTCTCTTATGGTCAATGACAAGCCTAGTGTCTCAATCACAAGTAAGTAAGTAAATGTTACAAGATGTAAGATCACCAAATATACAATAGTAAGGCGTCCCAAACATTACATATTCAGCTGATCATGAAGCTAGTCGTTATAAAATGTGAGGACTAGCAAGAGTTTAGTCATACATGATCAACCTTAGGTTGCCAATCATGTTACAGCCCGTAGGCAGACAGTAAATAAAGGGCAACCGAGCTAACACGTGCTCGTCGGGTAAACGCCTCAAAAGAATAATTTTACAATAGAGTGGAAGAGCCAAAATAAACCCACTCGTTGCCAGGATTCCTTCTAGTGGTCACCATCTGGCTGGAAAGTCGGTGGATCCTCTGGTGCTGCTCCAGTATGTGGCCATACAAAACCAGCTGGGTCAGACCCCAGAAGAGCAAGTGCCACAAAGGAGGCTTCACTTAGGAACTAAAACCAGCATATCACAAATGAATAGCAAGGATAATTAAAAGATATTGATAATAACTGAGATAATAATAATATATTGAGCACGAAGAAACCATTCAAGTAGCCAGACTGCAACCCTTAAACCAAACAAGGACCGGGATTACAATCCTTTGCCTGAATAGAAACTCGCCTCAATTACTATTAATAAGGTAATACGTATCAAGCATGACAGGTGATATACAATGAGATAACCATAGGACTATTCAGATAACCAGGTTACAACCCGTAAACCAAACAAGAATCGGGGTTGTAACCCTTCGTCTGAACAGAACTTGGCTTCTCCCACCATTTATCGGCAAGGTAAATAAGAAAATAGGTCATGTAACAATCTTGTACATGATCAAGACAAGACTAGACTGAGTAAACTCCATCCAACATCCACGGCCAAGCAATAAGTACGGCTTGATACTTTAACTAACTAGGGTTATCACAGGCCTAGTTACTAGCAATATGCAATGAGATGTTCCTCAGCCACAAGCCTTGCAGACCATGCAGGTTATCCAGGTCGAATATTAGTACAATAAGGGTGCAACACATGACAGTGTGCTGGAAATGTGTCCTACTCATCGGCAGGCTACAGATCCCAAGTGGGGCGCCCAGATAACGGGATTGTCTGTAGCTAAAATTTTTTTTTCATGACTACTGGATTATTCTAGTTATTAGCCTTAACCATTTTCAGTAGGTACCTCTGACCGTGGTACTCAGGGGTCCCCATCTTAGACATGATGCAAGACAATACTGGTTCATTTGTACACGCACAATCGTCCACGGTGTCCAGGCCATTCAATCTTGTCGTGTTATGTTAGCCGTCACAACAGCATTTCGAGAAATATATCATGTCAGGTTTATCATGTCAAGAGTGCGCCACGACGGGCCACTATCAAGAATTATTATGTCAAGTTATCATGTCAAATTTGTCAGGTCAAGTTATCTTGTCGGGAGTGCACCACGGCGGATCACTATCAAGTCATGTCATTTATCAAGGAGGAGAGAAACTTGCACAATTAAATAATAATATATTTATATAATATATATATTCTTGAAGCCAAGGAGAAACTCTATAACTTTCGTGTTGGAAGTAGAAAGAAATTCTGACCACAATTCAGGCAAATAAAATATTTAAACAATCAAAGTGGACCCCATGCGGCCCAAAAGTGGGAGAACATACATGGGAGGCAACCCATGCGGCCAGCCAAAGCTTATGCGGCCAGAAAATAACTGGAGGGGCCATGCGGTCAGCAAGAAATATTCATGCAACCAGAAAAGACAAGGAGAGAGGAACCCGCAATAAATACAAGCTTCCACTCAAGCAAAAGAAAAGGACACGTGGCCACTCAAGTACTGGGGCCATGTAGCCTAAAATTACATGGATACAAACCTTGGGACCCCACTACAATTAATGCTTCATACTAATGAGGCCAGCACACCATGGTGTATGCGGTAAAATATGGCACGTGGCCACTCAAACAATACATGCGGCCAAGGGAGCAGGTGATTAACCGTATACATTAAAAAATAGGCTAAAGCATATATAATATATATATAATATATTAGCAAGCCATATGCGGCTTAATGGCCAACTTTGAGCCGCATATACTAATGCACATAATGTGGGCCAAAGATATAATATATTATATATATATAATACGCATGCAATCCTGCGGCTCAATGGCCAGCTTTGCATGTATTGCTAATGCAAGCAAAGCATTAAACGGACTAATGCTCATAATATATAATATAATATATATACTTGCACTCATGCGGCCATGTTTGCATTTGCTTAGCAATGCAAATGCCTTAGTATATATATAAGCCTATGCGGCCAAGAATAGATTACTTGCAAGCAGTGCTTAAATACATGCCAATAAAATACTACTGCATGCACTTGCATGCTTAATAGCTAATGCATGCTTAATAGCTAATACATGCATGCACTTGCATACGAATAAAATTCTAATGCATGCAAATAAACTAATGTATGCAAATACTTATGCATGCAAATGCTTGCTTTCCATGCGGCCCACATCAATTATTAGGGCCATGCGGCTCAGATATGTACATACGGCTCACTAATGCAAGCTAATGCATGAATGCATGCAATAATAAAAGAAAAGGGCATGCTGCCAGCTATGAGTTCATGCAGCCAATAACTTTTGGCCATGCAAAATTTAGTTAAATGCATGCAAGCATTTTAATGGTCAAGGTCATGCACGTGAATCTAAGGCCAGGCATTTAAAATATACATGGCATTGGTCTATGCGGCTCACTTAGAGCAATGGCCATGCGGCTCCCTACAAAATGCTCATGCGGCCAGCAAATATTTTTACGGCCATGCGGCCAGAAATATTTACTCATGCGGCCTGCAAATATCAAATTGCAATTAATGGCTCCCACAGAGAACATGTCCATGAAAAATGCCATACCCTCCATGCTCCTCCAAACGACAATTAAGAACCCAAATCCATACTCTCATAGGTCAAAATTTAATAAATGGAATTCTCTACAACATGAAACCATCAACTAGCAAAAATATGCAAGTTTGATAGATCAAAATTCATGGAAACCGAAAATACCACAAAACTAGATCTACAAGAATTTAACCACAGAAACAAAAAATGCTAAGTACTAAAGTGGATTAGAAACACATAGAGAAGACAATGGAACAATAAAAATGAACTTCCTCCATGAAGCAAGATGCACTTGCCTAAGCTCTCTCTCTCTCCTGGTAGGTGAAGAGTAAAGATGGAGAAGAAGAAATGAGTAATGAGTAATAATGGAAGAGAGAGAGTGGGATTGATATTTATAGTGGGAGTGGTGGTAGGTGGGAGTGGTTCTCCACATGATAAACCAAAACAAGCAAGGTCAAATAAACCGAACTGAACCAAGCTAATGCAATTACCATGATGAACCATAAGCCAATTAAACCAATCAAACAAAATTAACCAAAATCAACTAATCATGATTAACAAAAATACGGGTCCAAAACACGTATATGTACACTAAATACGTATCACGAATTTGGGACACTACACGGGAGGGACGCTGCGGCGGAGCATTTGGGAGTAGATGGAGAGTTGGTCGGCGGAGAGGCGATGGCGGTGTTGAAGGAGAAGGGGTTGGGGTTGGTCATGGTGGAGAAGAGGGAGGCGAAGAAGGAAGGGTCAGCGTCGGCGGCGTGGTAGAGGAGGCTGATGGCGACGAAGAGGTTGCGGAAGAGGCCGACGACGACGGTGTGGGCAAGGATAGAGCGGAGGCAGCGGAGGGAGGGGCGGTGCAATAGGAGCTGGAGGCGGGGGTGCCGTTGGAACAACCGGTTGCTCCGCACCCAACATGGGACCTCCTTCCCTCTTATAGAGAGAGGGGCAATTTAGTCCTTTCATCGTTGAACCAAAGCACATGGGTTGGACCAAAAACCCATTGTGCTTTATATATTATAGATAAGTATTCAAAATCTTACTAAATTTTTAAAGATTCCTCAAACCATCAAAAAAATGGAGTTATGAGTCCCTCCAATTATCACAACTCATTCCAAAAGAAAATATTCCATTAATATTAACAAAAATAATATTTTTTAACCATATTATAACTGAAAGTGATAATAAAAGTAAGAATATTGTCACCAAACGAATCACACAAATGGAAATAATCTATGCATTATCATTATAGGTCCATGCATAGTTCAATCGCCGAATAGGCGACTAAACAAAAAGATTGCAGAAATATGCCGAAAGAATGAGCCTATTTTCTCAATGCTTGCAAGCTTTCAAAGTGTAGGCGGTACCAAGAAATGAAAGCATTTAAACTCAACATGGGACCTCCTCCTCTCTTATAGAGAGAGAGGGACAATTTAGTCCTTTCATCATCGTTGAACCAAAGCACATGGGTCGGACCAAAAATCTACTGTGCTTTATATTATAGACTAGTGGATAATCCGTGCCATAATGGCACGGACACGAATCCGGCCTTCTCGACGTAGGCGTGCAGGCACCGGGCCAGCGCCAGGGAGTTCCGGACGGAGACGCGGCCTCCAAATCCGGCCTTCTCGACGTAGGCGTGCAGGCACCGGGCCAGCACCAGGGAACCGAGCCCGGCGGAGGCGGACACGACAAAGACTACGATGGCGGCGTTCAGGGCGGCGTGGGGCCTCATGGAGGCGAAGACGCGCAGGGCTGTCGCGGGACGTCCGAGGGCGACGAGGCCCGAGATGACATCGGTCCAGGAGACGACATCCATGTGCGACATTCCGTCGAACACCCGCAGGACGTGGTCGACGGAGCCGCGTTGGGTGTATGCGGTGAGCAGGACGGTCTGCACGAAGGGGTCGGGCCAGAATCCGAGGAGGAGGGCGTGTGCGTGAAGCGACCTGGTGGCGGCGGCGGCGGCGATGTTGAGTAAGGAAGAGAAGGTGTGAGAGTCGGGAGGGATGCGGCGGCGGAGCATTTGGGAGTTGATGGAGAGTGGGTCGGCGGAGATGGCGATGACGGTGTTAAAGGAGTAGGGGTTGGGGTTGGTCTTGGTGGAGAAGAGGGAGGCGGCGAAGGAAGAGTCGGCGTCGGCGGCGCGGTGGAGAAGGCTACTTGCGACGAAGGGGTTGCGGAAGAGGCCGGCGACGACGGCGTGGGAGAGGATGGAGCGGAGGCGACAAAGGGAGGAGCGGTGCAAGAGGAGTTGGAGGTGTGGGTGCCGTTGGAACAACCGGTTGCTCCGCACCCAACATGAGACCTCCTCCTCTCTTATAGAGAGAGAGAGGGGTAATTTAGTCCTTTCATCATCGTTGAACCAAAGCACATGGGTCGGACCAAAAATCTACTGTGCTTTATATTATAGACTAGTGGATAATCCGTGCCATAATGGCACGGACACGAATCCGGCCTTCTCGACGTAGGCGTGCAGGCACCGGGCCAGCGCCAGGGAGTTCCGGACGGAGACGCGGCCTCCAAATCCGGCCTTCTCGACGTAGGCGTGCAGGCACCGGGCCAGCACCAGGGAACCGAGCCCGGCGGAGGCGGACACGGCAAAGACTACGATGGCGGCGTTCAGGGCGGCGTGGGGCCTCATAGAGGCGAAGACGCGCAGGGCTGTCGCGGGACGTCCGAGGGCGACGAGGCCCGAGACGACATCGGTCCAGGAGACGACATCCATGTGCGACATTCCGTCGAACACCCGCAGGACGTGGTCGGCGGAGCCGCGTTGGGTGTATGCGGTGAGCAGGACGGTCTGCACGAAGGGGTCGGGCCGGAATCCGAGGAGGAGGGCGTGTGCGTGAAGCGACCTGGTGGCGGCGGCGGCGGCGGTGTTGAGTAAGGAAGAGAAGGTGTGAGAGTCGGGAGGGACGCGGCGGCGAAGCATTTGGGAGTTGATGGAGAGTGGGTCGGCGGAGATGGCGATGACGGTGTTAAAGGAGTAGGGGTTGGGGTTGGTCTTGGTGGAGAAGAGGGAGGCGGCGAAGGAAGAGTCGGCGTCGGCGGCGCGGTGGAGAAGGCTACTTGCGACGAAGGGGTTGCGGAAGAGGCCGGCGACGACGGCGTGGGAGAGGATGGAGCGGAGGCGACAGAGGGAGGGGCGGTGCAAGAGGAGTTGGAGGTGTGGGTGCCGTTGGAACAACCGGTTGCTCCGCATCCAACATGAGACCTCCTCCTCTCTTATAGAGAGAGAGAGGGGTAATTTAGTCCTTTCATCATCGTTGAACCAAAGCACATGGGTCGGACCAAAAATTCACTGTGCTTTATATTATAGATGTGTTATTTTGATCTAAAGTCTGTTCTTCAAGTAACAAAAAAAAAAACATTTTCTTATATATCTCTTGCTGTAAATGACAAGTAGCCGGGTCGAGGAGACAAAAGAGGAAAAAAAAAATTGTCATCACAATTCACAAGGGTCAAGGAGACCAAAAAATAAGTTCTCATCACCTGTCTTCTTCAACAATATCTCGACTTTTCTTTCATCAGTCCAAATAAATCAAATCCATTGCCAAACCGTTCTGCACCTTATGCTGATAATTAATAATTTAATAATATATTATTGAATATCCATATTTTAAAAAATATATTGCATGGTGGTGGAGATGGAGCCTGGAGTCTTGTGGTTTTGGTAGGGCTACCACATATCCTACCGACAACGAGTCATATATGTTTTCTTTATATGTGTGCATGACATCCAAGTGCGGAGTAAAGTACATTTTCTTCGAATCAAATGGCCGGTGGGTCAAGGTGTGTAATGGGTTGGACAGTTCGGTCTGGTCGAGAACCCGGTCAAGTTCTGTTCGAAGTCCGATTTTTTTTTTTTTTATTTTATTACACTTGGGCCTTCTAACGAAGTTTGGAAGATTCAAATTCATGACCATTGTTCTTGTTCTTGGTCTACTATTATGTTCTATAATCTAACCTGATATGAACTTATGATTACCATGACCACGATAGGACATAGTTATATACCAGATAGTTTGAACAATTAGTTTGTGACGTACGAAAATGTGTGAGATTTAGGACTACTTTATACTAATTTGAGTTCGAGTTTGAAAATTAGTAGCCCTTTTGAAAAATGTATAAATAAAATTGATAAATAAACTTCAAGATGGAACGTAATTTCAATATAAAGAGACACTTAGATCGACTTCGAATTGTCACCTCATTTATGCATTTTTTTTCCTATCGTGTTATAAAATCTTATTCCGTATGAAAAAAAGAGAGCTCATGTTCGTATTTTGCACTCATCATGTGCTTTATGTACTAATATGCAACGGTTGCAACATGTGGTGGTTGATGATGATTATACTAGAATTATTTCTACAAAAGAAAAGAAGTTAAGCTTACTTATAAGAGTCCATTGTCGAAGAATTTTATGAGAAATTAGTCATAAATATATGATTCATACATAATATCATAAAAGATGGATAAATTTTTTGAGCTGGTATCAGGATTGGTTTAAAAAGTTTGGATTGTCTTAGTAAAAATTAAGTTTGGTTTTCTTTTAACTTTTATTGTAGACTGATCCTAGGGAGTCATTCGCGTTCTTGATTTTTTGCTCGTCATGCTGGACCTTAAAAATTGTCGTAAACAGAGAAGGATTGTCTAAATCAAGAGCTGTGTTAGATTTACTCTTGGATTAGCTAGTCATGACTGCTACTTAAGAATAATGTTATTTGTTCCTCCAAATTATTCCTCTAAACTATCCCTCCTTACATGGTAGATGACGTGGCATATTGATGTCGCAGCTGACGTGACAAATTTTAAAATTAAAATTAAAATTAATATTAAAATTAACATTAAAATTAATATTAACATTAACATTAACATTAACATTAAATTAATATTAACAATAACAATAATATTAATATTAACATTAAAATGAAAAAAAGTAGGTAATTAATTTTTTTGGTTTGAATTTGTTATATTATATGACACATAATATTATTTAACATGCCACATAAGGAGGGATGGTTTGGAGGAACAAGTTAGATGTACGAATAGCATTACTCGCTACTTAATATACACAATGAGTTTGAAAAATATCTAAAAAGAGTAAAGAAATCATGGCATATTTTTTTTCCGATTTAATCTAAAATTAATATTAATATTAAAATTAATATTAATATTAACATTTGAATTAATATTAACATCAACAATAAAACTGACATTAATATTAACATTTAAGTTAATATTAACAATAACAATAATATTGATATGAATATTAATATTAATATTAACATTAACATTAATACTAACATTAAAATGAAAAAAATGGATAAATAACTTTTTTGATTAGAATTTGTCATGTCAACTTTCATGTTAAATGACACATAATATTATTTAACATGCCACATAAGGAGGGATGGTTTAGAGGAACAATTTGGAGGTACGAATAGCATTACTCGCTACTTGACATGCACAATGAGTTTGAAAAAATACCTAAAAAGAGTAAAGAAATCATGGCATTTTTTTCCCGACTGAATTTAAAATTTAAATTAATATTAACATTAGAATTAATATTAAAATTAACAATAAAATTAACATTTAGATTAATATTAACAATAACAATAATATTAATATGAACATTAACATGAAAAAATCGTGTAATTAATTTTTTTGATTAGAATTTGTCATGTTAGCTGTCATGTTAGATGTCACGTTATATTATTTAACATGCCACATAAGGAGGGATGATTTGGAGGAACAATTTTGAGGTACGAATAACACTACTCGCTACTTAATATGCACAATGAGTCTGAAAAAATAAAAAAAGAATAAATAAATCATGGCATATTTTTTTCCGACTGAATTGCAACTTGATACCCCCAACTATTGCATATTTTTAACTTGTCACCGTAAACTTGATAGCCTAATTTTTTTCTCCTAAACTACCCCTGTCCCATTCTCTCCCTCCCTATCTCTCTTCGCGGCATCCCCTCCCTTTTCGGTGCCGCCTGCCCCCCACCCCTGCCCCCCTCATCCCGCTGCTCATCCCCTCCTTTTGTTGACAGTCCCTCTCCCTCGGACCCCTTCCTTCCGGTAGCAACCCCCTCTCTGCACATGATCTCCTTCCGTCGTCCGTCCCAACTCCCGTCGGCAGCTCCCCTCCCGCCACCGATGCCGACAAGGGGAGGGAGGGCGTCGGCAGGAGGAGGGGGACAACGGAGGGGGCTGCTGGTGTCGGAGAGAGAGAGAGAGAGAGAGAGAGAGAGAGAGAGAGAGAGAGAGAGGAGGAGAGGAGTAGGGGTGTAAAACGGACAAAGTAGTCCGTTGTCGGTACATGTCCGGCTCGATAAATGGTTCGACCGCGGAACGTCCGATTCATTAACGAACAAAACTTGAACATTTTTTTTGGTCCGATTAAAAATCGGACCCGGACACGGTCATATCCATGTCCGGTCCGAATTCGTCCGCGAACAGTCCGATAGTGAAGACTTATTTTGGTTTTGTATCAATTATGTCATAATATTTTGGTTTTGCATCAAATTTTTGTTGTCCCGTCTCGATTTTTGTTATTCTTTTACTATTGTTTGTTGTATTCTATAACATTCAATTGTATTTTCTTTCAACTAGATTTTTTGAACCAACTATTAAGCTATCTTGATAAAATAATAACTTTTGGTAATATATTTAATTTGTCCGCGGACCGTCCGATTGAATTAACAAACAGTGGTTGTCCGTGTTCGTCCGGTCCGAACTTGAACAATGAATTGTCCGTGTCCGTCCGTCCGAACTCATTTTTATTAACGGACCGAACACGGACAGTGGACTGTCCGTGTCCGTCCGGTCCGTTTACACCCCTAGAGAGGAGGGGGTAAGGGGATGGCATGGTTAGTTTAATTTTTTTTTAATAATATCAAGTTGATATGTGTAAAAATTTAGAATATTGAGAGTATTAAATTATAATTCAGCCGTGTTTTTTTTCAATCGGTGAGCTACTCTTTAGACTAATCTGCTGCATGCACTGTCATCCATCCATCATCCAATGCGAGGCGTGTTCACGCGCATGCCAAACCGCGTTTAAAAATTAATTAACAAATTATCTCTGAAAACTCCACATTCTTAATTTTTTTTATGTACGGCCTCTTATCCATAATACACTCTCTGTCCTCCTCCACTCCAGGGGCCTACATATGCGGGTCCCAGAGAGCTGAGTCTCTTCTTGAAGTAAATTTTTTTTTTTTCCCACAGAGAGGGGGACATTGAAAGCTCCACAAAACCACCCAAATTCTCTCTCTTTCCTCCTTTTTATTTCACCATCTAACGTGCGCCTGTCCCCCGCCGCGCTAATGTGCGCCGCCATCGGCGATCGGCGATTCTGATCGAATCTAGGACTCGGGCTAGGGTTTGGGCACTCCGACGAGAGATGCCGGATGCTCGAATCGCTGATGAAGCTGATCTCTCTGTGCTGGAGCCCGCTCGCGTCGGCGGCCGGCGACGGAGGTGGAGGCGCCGAAGGTAGCGGAGGCGGAGGAGGGGCGGAGGGGCTGCTCTGGTACAGGGACCTGGGGCGGTGCGGGCCCGGGGTGGAGTTCTCGACGGCGGTGGTGCAGGCGAACCAGGTGCTCGAGGACCAGAGCCAGATCGAGGCCGGGGAGTTCGGGACCTTCGTCGGGATCTACGACGGGCACGGAGGGCCCCACGCGGCGCGCTACGTGTGCGATCACCTCTTCCGGAACTTCCGCGGTGAGATTGCCGGTCGTCTTCTTTGATCCGTGTTGTTTGATTAGGAATGTAGGTTGAAGTTTTTTAATTTTGATATGAGTTTAGTTGGTACTGACGGAATATTATGTTTTTTTTATGCGTTGTTCCTTTGTATTTATGAAATTATTGTTTTTTTAAAATCTAAAACTACTAGAAATGCACAAGGAGCTTTTAAATTTTAGAAATTTCTTTCTGATTTCCTGTTATTTTTTACTGAAACAATATTATTTATGGAATTTGCTACAGTGGCAGAGCACGCCAGGTTCAAATATAGTCTAGCACGAGTTTACATATATCGCTCTGCAAAACTAGCTGTCAACCCATAAAATGTGCAAATGTACCTCTCGGTTAACACTTATATTGAAATAATATAAAATATAAATATTAAAACCGTCAAACCTCATCACATTATGTAGATTCTATCGTCGATTTCGTGCCTAGTTTCATCTATCTGCTGCTTTGTAAAAATTATCATGCTGCAACTGGTTTTCGGAACTGTTCTTTGTAATTGTTAACTGGGTTTTCATGGAGTTTGGAGTTTTTGGAGATTGTTCTTGTGTGTGTACATGAATGCTTATTTGTTGGGTACGACGGACACAATCATCTTAAGAGAAGATTTCTATCATCATAATTATTCAATTTCTCCAAATAAATTTAGATAATTAATCACGGAACAAAATAGGTTTTGAGAGGAATGGATACCACTACAAAAGTGCCAAATACGTATCTTTTTAGCAGGGCCGGCCCTGAGCTCATGGGGGCCCAGGACGAACTTTCGAAATAAGGGCCCCATACATAATGTAAAATATTAAAAAACTTAAAAAATAGCTACAACCAAGGATTGAACTTAGGACCTTTAGTAAGGAGTCTAAAGTACCAACCACTACACCACAATAACTTTGTATCTAAAAGGGTCCATGGTATATACTAGTTCTATTTTGAGATACAAAATTATTAACATATTTAACTTTAAATTATTTTTTTGGGCCCCTCATGATCCGGGGGCCCAGGGCGATCGCCCTGGTCGCCCTAGGCCAGGGCAGTCCCTGCTCCTTAGTATAATTTCTACTAGACTCTGAAAAGAAAACAAGCTAATTAATCACGGAACATTGTTGGCTTCAAGCAAATTCATAATACCACTCGAGCTAGTTCCATACTGATCCATAATGTTCAATATTGCACTGAATCAAATACGACACAACATGGTAGGGGCACCATGATATGGATATGATTCCAATTTTGACATGTCCTAGTGCATTTTGGAGTGTCCGTGTCGATACTGACACGACACACGAGTTGCACCATTTTTTTGAGTGTCCATGCTTTCTAAGTATCCTTAATATAAAGGATGGGACACTGCTCTGCAAGTGGAAAGACAAGTGCAATTTTATGTGTTTGAAACACAACATATATTTAATATTAAGTAAAATTGGGATTTTGTCAGTAGAAAAGGTTAATATTTTTAGTTGGAAAGAACATATTAGAGCATCTAAGTTTGAAATTCACCCTGCAAGATTGGGTAGGTAAATCCTTATGCTCTTCTTCTTACCTCTTCATTCTCTTACTGCACCACTTTTTTTGTCAGTATATTGTTTGTTGCTCTACATTTTGTATGGTAAAAGTAAATACATTTGAGTTGAGAGAGTGCTGCGGTTATGCAGAGATTTCATCTGGGCCACAAGGGGTAACATCAGATGGCATTCGAAGAGCCTTTTTAGAAACCGAGGAAGGTTTCATTGATCTTGTTTCCCAGATGTGGGATTCTCGACCAGATATGGCAACAAATGGGACATGCTGTCTTGTTGGCGTCATTTCTCAGAGGACTCTCTATGTGGCGAATTTAGGTGATTCTCGTGTTGTTCTGGGAAAGAAGGTTGGCAGCACAGGCGAGATTGCTGCTGTACAGTTGTCCACTGAACACAATGCTAATTTAGAGGCTGTGAGGCAGGAACTCAAAGCGCAACATCCAAATGATCCTCAGATTGTTGTTCTTAAACATGGAGTTTGGAGAGTCAAAGGCATCATTCAGGTCCAATATATAGACTTAAATTTGACTATCTTTAAGTTATTGTTTACATCTTAATTTTTAGATAATTGTCTAACCTGGCTGTTTAAGACATATATGTTTGCTTACTCCTGTTGTGATGGTCCATTAGGATTAGCTTATTTGAGTATTTCATCAACTATGTTTTTTTTCACTTCCAGCAGATCTATTTATTCTTTGTCATTTATATAAATTAGTTGACCTTGTGAAAGAGAAAAAGATTAGGTGTGCGTAGGCAGGGTGGCAATTGGTAGTGGGTTGATACCTCACCTGAGAAATAATGTCGTGTCACGGATAAGGACAATAGTTTCATTGCTGGTAGTCTAGGTTTTGGTTTTGATCAAGAGTGTTCAAGAGATTTAAAGAGGGTAAGGAAGGAAGCAGGAGGTGGCTGAGTATATATTAGGAACTGAGGGCAATTTAAGTAACGTGATGGATGAGAAATAAAATTGGAGGTGGAGAGAGAGAGAGAGAGAGAGAGAGAGAGAGAGAGAGAGAGAGAGATGTCCTCTGAGTCCCTGAGATGGCAAAAGCCCAAGTAAGTGGTGGATTCGGTAGAATGTTGTGTTGTATGAGGCAATAAATAATTTGATTCTTCTTTGAGAGAAAGGAGTGAAAGGACAGATGAGTGGTTGAGGGGGTTCAACACCTCTTAGAATTTAAAGGAAAGTAAAACTCAGTATAGGCAAAGATATTTCATACTATTCAAGAGTCCCTTTGGATTTAATTTAATTTTTTAAAATTTAGTAAAAGCCTTTAAATACATGACTGTCGGATTTTGTCCTCAAACTTTCAGAACCCAGTTTCCTTCTCGTCTCAAAACATACTTCTCATCTCCTTCTCCTGTCTTTGTCATCCCTTCTGTCATGGCCCATCTCCACAGTTCCACCTTGTTTCCACCTACACTGAAACCCAGCCGTTGCTCTCCTAATCACTTCAACACAATAAATAACCACCATATGTATTCCTTTGGCCTCCAACATGTTTCCTCTTCCAAGGCTCCAAGTCCAACTGTTGTAACTCATTATCAAACAACAGCTCAACCCTCTATCTGAGATCAGCTGCGACAAGGTAAAGATTTCAAAATCTAGTATTTGATGCACCATTGTTGTTTACAAACTCATCATGGTGTTGCCTGCAATTGAGTGCAATGTTCACTATAGTGTTGTAACGACTGCAGTAAAGTGCTTCTATAACATACCATAGCTCTACTGCAATTGCACTGTGTTGCCCACAACCATTTGATAATGGCGTTGTGGAGCATCACATTTACGTTTTAACTAAACCATTGTTGTGAGCCCCCTCTGACCAAAATTCTTGCATTGCCCTGCCCACGAGTGAGATTTCAAAACATAGGTATATGGTTGTGTTCTTCAATCAACAATTTACTATTGGGGAAAGGCATGCACGGGAAATCCATTGACACCTTCCAATGTTCGAAATCAACTTCAAATAAGAAAGAATAGGTTCTAAAACCCAACAACCAGGCATTTAAGCCATGTTATAGCACAACTAACCCTTCACTCTGGTTTCCTTTTTCGACTTTTTCAAATCCTTCTCGAATAATTTTTCTTTTATTATTTAGAAGGATAACATCATCAATAACTATGAGTTTCTCACAATATCTTTATATGCCAGGCAACTTTGATGAGTTGTTTGAGTATTTGGTCTTATCACGAATACTATAAATTTCTCTCACTTTAAATATTTCTGCCATATTGGCAATATGGCATAGATGATAGTTAAGGAATCAGGAGTCTTAAGCTGCTTCATGCAAATTCATTTGCCAAAGTAAGTATTTTCACTTTCTCCTTATCGAGGCACTCCATCTCCATGCGAAATTTCTAAAGGTTCCTCCAGTTATATGTGCTTAAGCAATGCAACTATTGAGGCTTTTCTGGTTCTGTTGCAAATGACCTATCATCTTTAGGCCAGCCCCTCCCTTGATCACAGTTGTATTGGGAGGAACTTGGTACTGACTTGAAGAGAAATGGCATTGTGATAAATGTTTCTTCACTGTCGCTTTCTTGTATAAATTTGTTCGATTATCCTACAAAACTAATGATCACTATTGTGCTCCATAGCAGGGGCAAAGGCAGGAATTTTTTTTCCAGCTGGAGCAAAATTATCTTAACTTCAAAATACATATTACCTTAACTTAAAAAAGTTAAAATAAAATTGAAAACCCAAAATTGATAGAACTAGGCATAAGTTATTTTGTAACTTTATTGTCACCATCAATATTAAGAACATGTCTCTAACTTTAATTAAAATACTCCACTTATTGTTATAGGAAAAATCAATCGACCGACTTGTTCACTTAAGGTCGTGTCTCAATAGTGAAATAAACTGAAACAAACATTTGTGTCTCGAAAAAATCGAAGAGTGACCTTGATAGAAATTGAGATAATTCTTTAAGACTTGCAGCTCCCAAGTCCAGGTCCTCCACCCCTGCCCAGACAAGCTCTTGCTTGCTAACTATTCAACATCCTTGTGTTAATAATTGAATCAACTATTTTTCTCTTTTTTATTAATATTTTCTCTCTTATTCATATATTAGTTGATGGTTAATTTCTCTATTAATACCACAAGAAACATACATGGTGACTTCTGTGACCTGACCAAAAGAACACATGGGTTCTGTCCAAGAGCTGCAATGCCATGGCCAGATATGGTTGCACCACCTTAGGCTCGCAGTATCATTGTAAGGGTGAGGTCGTGAGTGGCCCTGGAATCATCGTATCTGCAGCCAGTGTTTGTTGCAACCACACAAAGTTGCAGGGGAATAATTCGACGAGGCTAGAGATGGTTGCAGCGACGCTCGGGGTCGGAACAGGTTATGGGTACCTACATGAGAGAGGAGGTCGATATCAGCTCAGTGCATGAAGCTGGAACCAGAGATGGTGATTTCACCAAAAGCAAGGGAGGCACTGGGATGGTCGCAAGGACGGCACAATCGGCATCGAGTTGGGACCGCTCTTGGAACAAGAAAATACATGTGAAGGGGCGCTTCGGCGGCTGGCGAAGAATTTTGTGAGGTTTTATTCTGATAGAGGCTCTGGATCATTTTTTTAACAATGAGGAGAGTAGTTTTTTGTATTGGATTAGGGTTTAAACTGAACAGTATCTGGACTTTGGGCTTTTTGATTATTTGAACAATGGTATAATAGAAATATAAGAGGGACTGAGAGTGGGCTTTTAGGAGCGAGCCTATATAGGTTTCCGAATTTCAGCTGGAGCGGACGCTCTGACCCCATGTAGGTATGCCACTGCTCCATAGCCAGACGAGTTTGAAGGAAATGGCAAACATGATACATTGCGCAAAAGTACCAATCATTCCCAATCTGGTATCAGAACTCTAGATTATAGATGGAAATTCATCTTAATGATGGGCTTTACTATGGATGCTTTTGCTGTTATTATTATATTGGGGTGGAAATATGTTGTGTACTTGCGGACCTCATTGCAAGACCTCATATATTTATGTTGCCCATTCAGAACCATCATGCCTTCCCCCTGCTTATGTATCACGTCATGGGCGTCATTGTAATTGTCTTAGGCTAATGGTTGATGGAAGAACATACATCACTCCAGTTTGAAACTGTGTACCTTTATGTGCTTCTTTATACATGCACATCGTTAAGGCATGAACTCGGGCGTCTGTCGGCGGGTTCTCTTACCTCATCAAACCTTAACGATGTGCTTCTATACATGCACATCATTAAGGCATGAACTCCGACGTCCGTCGCCTGGACCTCTTACCTCATCAAATTGTAGACCATCTTACTTGGACACTTTTGCATTAACCTAACTAGCTTCTCTGATGCCTGTGGTGAAGGATACCCAGTATTTATTCTCATAACTCGGTCATGTTCTACGTGCTCAATCTCATCATAAGGCATTTAGTATAGCTGCTTGAATTTCAGTTTTAGATGAATTTATTTATGCTCTTTGTTAAACAGTCATTTTGTTGCTCTAAATGAGCAATAAGTGAGAGGACATAATATTCCTCTTAGATGCTAACTAGATCTTCCAGTTATGTTACAGTCAGCTCTTGAAGCAATACCAACAACTACAAAGCCTTTATCCCAAATTTTTGGGGTCTTGAATCAATAGATAATAGATCGCTTATATACACGACTAGAAACATTTAATACTTCAAAGAACATTGTTTTTATTGATAATTTTTTTTTCATACTTCTATAGTTAAAAACTTGTAGTCCACAAGTAATATAGCACAATTATGACTCCAACAAGGAGACAACAAGAACCAAAGGTTTTGCATGGCGTGGAAGTTTTCTTATGAATTTTGGTTAGTATCTGCTAGAAACTAGTTTCGGGCTGGTTTCTGAATTGGACAATACCATACACAATACGAAAGGGGAGATATCTGAGACTTAAAATCTTGGTAATGGAATTACCTTCAATATAATCCAGTGCACACTGAGAGCATTGTGCGTCGTATTTGTCTTAGCCCGATATAGCATTGGATTACACTCAGTGTTCTAAATATCGGCCTAGGCGGCCGCCGGCCGCACCGAAAAGGCCCTAGGCGGCCGGCCTAGGCGCTGGGCGGGTCTAGGCGGGCCTAGTCGGACCTAGGCGGCCGGTTTTGGCCAATTTTTTTGAAATTTTCAAAAAAAAAAACATATTTGACAAAATAAAATACTTACCTGTCGCCGCCGTTTGCCACCGTCGTCGCCGCCGTTTGCCGTCGCCGCCGCCAACTGCTGCTGTTGTTACTGTTGTTGTTGTTGTTGTTGCTGTTGTTGTTGTTGCTGCTGTCGTCGTCGAGGGGCGGAGGAGGGGAGAGTGGAGCGGAGGGGAGGAGGAGAGGAGGGAGCGGAGAGGGGAGGAGGAGAGGGGAGCATAGGGGAGGAGGAGAGAGCGGAGGGGAGAGGGGAGGGGAGCGGAGCGGAGGGGAGGAGGAGAGGAGAGAGGGGAGCGGAGCGGAGGGGAGAAGTCTGCTGTGCAGACTCTCTCCTCTCCTCCCCCCTTATATATTTTTTTTTTCTAAGTTTAAAAAAAAGTGAAGGAAAAAACGTTTAAAGGATTCAAACCCCTAACCCCTCACCAATAGAAGACTTAAGTATAGCTACGCTAGCCATAAAGGCTCAATAGTTTTTGTGTCTATAGGTCACATACATGTTATTTATATATATACTCATGAACTTAGAAAAAAATTAAAAAAAAAATCAAATCGGCGCCTAGGCGCCCTAGGCGCTAGTCGGGCCCTCAACGCACCGACTCCGCCTAGCGAAATCTATAAGATTGATTACACTCCATCTATAATAATACCACTTTGGCAGATTATAGCATTCACGGGTGTCAGGTTGATTTTGACACTGTAGATAGCTAGGTACGAATCGTTCTATTGTGTTTATGGCATACTACATATTGTGGAAACTCCGACTGTCAATTGTTTAACAAACTTCCTTTCACTGTCTGACATTAAACTTCTCAAATTTCAATATTTAAGGACAGAATATAAGCTTCATGGTAGTAATTATTTTACCATTATTTCCTTTGATAAGATCTCTCCTGGCCATGTTAAACAGAACCTAACTGGCCATTATGGCCAACATATAATTTTATCCCTGGAACTCTGTATAAGAAGTAAATTTGATAAAGAAAAGCAACACTTGATTTATATTTTCTGTAAGAGAAATTTCCATTTCAGCATTCCATCCTTTCTCGGTCATTGGCATAATAACACAACCATTTCAGCCTATTTCAGGTTGAATTCGTATTCTCATCTTAATTGTCTGGTTCCATATGAAGCTGACTAGATTTCAGCAGAAGTATGGATAATGTGATTATGTTGGTGTTATTTATCAGAAATCAATGCACTGATCATACTCAGTTTATGCTTTTATATTTCCACATATTTTTGCATTGAACTCATCCATCCATCGTGTAGGGTCAAATTTTTTATTGTTTTAAATTGTGTCATAACTGATTGTGTTATGTACAACCATTTATTGGGTACTGATGCGAATTAGACACAATATGCTAAACAGTTGAGAGTTCAGTTAATAAACTCTACTAGTGGTAAAGGGCTTTTTAGCATGGTTTAAAGTATCAGCCGATACCGATCCGATACGGCCGATACCGATACGGTTTGGCATGTCCCGATCCGATACTGACCGATACCCGATACTGACCGGTACAGACATTGGGGGTCTCTTTTCCGGTCAATTCGGCAAAGAAAATTAAACGAAAAAGACAAATCAACAAGGGTTTAAAGCATAATAAGGTTGTAAAAGAAAGAAATCAATCTATTGTATGTAAACCAATCGGTAAGGGTGACTACTATTTCATTGAATTTCAAAACTACTATGAAATAACACTGAAAATACTTAAAAGTATGCCTAAATGTATAAAATATATGTTTTAAGTGTAAATAATTTATTAATAATTATTTGTTTTAAAATACCAAGAATCTGATACTCCGATCCGAAACTGTCGATACTACCGATATCGCCGATACCAATACTCATAGGAATAGTCCGATACCGATACTGTGAACCTTGCTTTTTAGCCTTTTTTTATGTATGAATTTGTATTGTTAACACTTATATATCACTGTGAGCCTGACACATTTAAGATGTTAATTTGGCTACTTATGTTACTTCGGATATATACTCGTTCCTGTGAGGAGGAGCAAAAGGTTTATTATTATTAGAGTCATAGGTCTTTTTTTTAATGTGGGTACACTCAGTAGTTATGTATGTATTTATCATCATATTTTAATATAAATATGCATGAGGTGTAACTTGACATTTTATATGCTTGCACTCCCTTTTCTTATTTTTCTCATGTG
Source organism: Iris pallida (assembly GCA_029216955.1). Lineage (NCBI taxonomy): Eukaryota > Viridiplantae > Streptophyta > Magnoliopsida > Asparagales > Iridaceae > Iris > Iris pallida. The sequence goes on along the minus strand of JANAVB010034820.1, from coordinate 1,835,346 downwards.
CTCTCTTCCTTATCTCTTTTTTGGGGCGTTATTTAATGGTTGTATGATCGTTTTGTCATCTTGTTGTTTGTGTTTGTTCGTTTTTTCTATAGATCTCAGTTGACCGTGCGTTGTTGGTCGTGGTTCTTTGTGAGATATAGAATTTCTGAGATCTCGTATTTTTGTTGCATCTGCAAGTATGGTGGGGACGAATCTTCTAGCAATGTTACTAGTGGTGGTCCGGATAATCATTACCGTTATTTACAGTAATAATGAAGTGGAGAAAACGGGTAATGCAATAAAACTCAATGGTACGAACTACCTTGTTTGGGCTAAGTCTATCAAAGTAGTGTTGAGGGCGAAGAAAGTTAAATTTTTTAGTAGAAGAGCCCATGTCTGAAACATCGTCTGATTATAAGGATTGGATGAGTGCAAGTGCATATATTATTTCATGGTTGTGGCTAGGGGTGTGCATCGGTCGGTGGTCGACCTATTTGGTCACAACCAAAGTCGAACCGAAGTTAATCGGTTTGAAAATAATCACAGCCGAACCAAACCAATCAATTGGTCGGTTCGGTTTTGAAACCGACCGACTTGGATCGGTTCGGTTTTGAAACCGACCGACTTGGATCGGTTCGGTTTGTTCGACTAATCGGTTTTATAAAAGCACACAAATATATTGTAACACAGAAGCTGCTTCTAGCCAAACCCAGCAATTGGACAGGAAAAAAAACCCTGCAATAGATATAAAATGATAGAAGCAAACATGTGTTTCTGTCCAGAAGCTGCTGGGTTATTGTTTGCCAAACATATGTTACACAATACACAATTACTCATGGTCCAAAGTTCCCAGCCTAATTTCATTAAGATTAAACATAAGGTAAAGCATTAGGTACAAGTAGTAGATATTATAGGTTAAATATTGCTAAATATTGATGTCAAATTCAAGACAAATAGAGAAGTATACAAAGATCTATATATAGATCTATACATCCATTATCTATATACCTATCTAGAATCTATACATCGTGAGGACTGAGGAGAGTAGATGGCGGAGGGACTAGTCGGCGGAGACTGAAATATGGAGAGGAAGGAGTTAGGGAGACTCATGAGAGAAAAATGAAAAGAGAGACAAGTGAGTGAATAGGAGCAGCCGCCTCCCTTTTGTTTTGGTAGGTGGAATATGAGCAACCACCTAAACCTAAATGCTAAAAGCGTTAAAAAGCCTAAAATAACACTATTACTTGATGGGGTTGGTTCGGTTCGGTTTAATCAGGTTTTTGAATTGCCAAACCATTAACCGAACCGAACCAGTCGATTTTTTAAGATTGTCAACCGAACCAAATCAACCGGACCATCGGTTCGATTAAAAACCGATCGGTTTGGTTTGGTTCGAATCGACTTGGTCGGTTTGGTCGGTTTGTGCACACCCCTAGTTGTGGCATAGTATGTCCATACATCGTCTTTAATATTCAGTAGTGTCAGTCCTCCAAACGGATTTTGGCATCTTTAGAAGAGTCCTATTAACATAAGCGAAATGTAGTCCGTATCTATGAGTTGTACGAATTATTGTTTAATAAAAAACATAATGGGAAGCCTATAAATAAGTATCTGGTTTCAAAGAAGACTTTATGGGAGGAACTCTTGCAAGATCATCCGGTTACTAGGAATTTGAAGCTTATCGGTAGGAGGAGTTCCATGTTTGGCTCATCCTAGCTGGCTTGGATCCTAAGCTTGAACCTTATAAGGCTCATAACCTTGTTAGAGAGCACTTACCTACATTTGCAAATACTTTCTCTCGTCTCAATCGTTCATTTCTAGGACAGTTTTGTTGTAGTGAGTAATGATTCTCCTGCCTTGGTTGCTAGTGCCGTTGGTCGTGGCGGCGGCCCTGGTATGCAACAAAAGTGTAACTACTGTGGCATGTTCGACAACTTCGAAGAGTGCTTTTAAGACAAGTAGGATAAACCTGAGTATTCAAATCATGTGTACGATGAAAGTGTGCAGTTCTAGTCACCACTTCTGCTTCTAGACCTCCTAGACAGAGTAAGCTCTCAGATGTCTGGTATAAATTCTATTTTCATAATCGTTGTCCTATGAAATATATATTATCTTGGCTGATGAGTCTACTCGTCATGCGCTCGAAAAATATGCCATTCATCCTATCGAGTCATTGTTTTTATCTGATTTATTATATGTACCTAATTTTTCTTTCAATTTGCTATCTGTGAGCCAATTAACAAAATTACTTCACTGTTCTGTAATATTTTTTTTTCCTAATTTTTGTGTTCTTAGGACCTTGGGTCGAAGAAGATAGTCGGTTCGGGATATGATAAGTATTTACCAGGAAAGGGGTTTCACATCAGCTTCTATCTCTCCATTCCAGTAGCATTATCATTTGGGGCATCCGTCTTTGGCTAAGTTGTACCATGTTGTTCACAGTTTGAATTTTATTTCTGTTTTAGAATCTGAGGTTCACTTAGGCAAGCATCATCGTAGTTCGTTTCCTCGTGGTGTTAAGAGTTGCGGTTCTTTGAACTTGTTTATACTGGCATTTTGGGTCTTTATAGAGTCAAAAATTCAAAAAAGAAGTATTTTGTTATCTTTGTCGATGATTGCTCCCAAATGAGTTTGTTATATTTGATGAACGAACGGCCCAAGTTTCCACATATGTTATTCACCTTTGATAATAAATATATGTTTAATTTGGTAAATGTATTAAAGTTTTACATTCTTATAATGCTTTATAGTATACTTAATCGTCATTGACTCTCTTTTTTGTTGCTGATCGTGGCATTGTTTATCAAACTTGATGCGTCCATACCTCTCAACAAAATGTTGTAGTTGAACGCAAACAAAATGTTGTAGTTGAACGCAAACACCGACACCTATTAGATGTTGCTCACACGCTCATGTTCAATATGCATGTCCCTAAACAGTATTGAGTATGTCGTTCTTATCGTATGTTATTTGATTAATTGCATGCCATCATCTGTGTTGATCAAGTCCCCTTTTCCATGTTACATTCAGGCGTCTCTACTTTTTTACCCCCTCGTGTGTTAGTGTGTGTTACTTTTGTTCACAACTTGGAACCTAATCGAGACAAGTTGGCTCCTCCATCTATCAAGTGTATCTTCCTTAGTTATCCTCAAACTCAAAAATGTTATCATTGTTACAATTCCTAGTCGCATAAATATTATGCATGTGCATATCTTATCTTCTATAAGTCCATTCCTTTTTTTTCTTCAGGAGAATATCCTCTTTCGTGTACATCAGATTTTGTATCTTTTACATTATTTTTTGTCATTCCTAAATCTACATTTCTATATCCGCTCATCCTTAACATGTTTACCAAAGATCCAAGGACAGACATGTTGTTTTGCATGATTACGCCCCCACCACATTATCTTCTGTGCCTGAAAATCTGACTCGCTCTTCTATAGTTTCAAATGATCCTTCATTGTTCATAAGGAAAGGTAGTTGTAGTAGTAACACTAAGCATCCCAATTCAAATTATGTTTCCTTAATCGCCCTTCTCATTCTCTAAATACTTTTCTTGCCTCATTGTTTTATGTTTTCATTGCTAATACTAATAAAAAAGTTGTGCTATCTTCTTATTGGAAAAGTGCAATGGATAAGAAGATATATGATTTGCATCAAAATCAGACTTGAGAGCTTATGCTTTCCGTTAGGAAGTAAACAGTGGGTTCTAGTTGGGTGTACACTATTAAGTATCATCAAGACGGTTCTATTGAGCGTCTCAAAACGCGATTGGTTGCAAAAGGGTATATCCAAATATTTGGTGTTGACTATATAGAGACTTTCTCTCCTTTGGCTCAAGTCAATTCGTTCACATTCTTATCTTTGTGGCGGTTAATCGCCAATAGCTTATGTATTAGTTAGACATCAAAAATACTTCGGTGACTTACATAAGGAGGTTTACATGGACCACTCACCGTCACCAAGATGTGTCTGGTAGTAGCAGTATGGTGTGTCAAATATATAAGGCTTTTTATGGGCTAAAACAATCTCTCGAGCTTGGTTTGATAATTTCAATTCAGTTCTCATTCACTATGATTTTTGGCGCACCACGTCAGATCATTTAGTGTTTAATTGATCTTCTACAAGAGATGTAATTGTGTTGATTGTTTATGTTGATGATATTATGAGAATTACTATGTTGGTATTTTCGTCTTAAAGGTCTACCTTAGTCGTTAGTTTCATACCAAAAATTTAGGTACTCTTTGTTATTTATTTGGAATCAAGGTTGCTCGATCTAAGATATGTGTGCATCTTTCGCTAGGAAAGTATGTTTGTACTTGCTTTTAGAGACACGAATGTTGGACTATCGGTTTGTTCATACTCCTATGATTCTCATGTCAAACTTGCTGTTGACGTGTTTGACTCTCGGCCTACCTTAGTTGCCTGTTTCATATCAAGGATTTAGGTACTCTTTGTTATTTTCTTGTAATCGAGGTTGCTCGATCTAAGATATGTGTGCACTTGTCGCAAGACTTGTCGCAACACAAGTATGTTTGGACTTGCTTTTGGAAACATGGATGTTGGACACTCGACCTCTTGATACTCGTATGGATTTTTATGTCAAACTTGATGCTGATGTAGGGGAGTTATTTAAGGATATTGGGATGTACAAACGACTGGTTGGGAAGCTTATGTACCTTACTGTTATACGACCATATATCACCTATGTAGTTGTAGTAAGTCAGTTTATCTAGATCCTCGACAGCCACATTGGATAGCTATATCACGTGTTTTGCGATATTTAAATGCTGCACTTGGAAATGGTTTGTTGTACAAACCATTATAATCTCTTTCTGTGACGGACTTCGGTGATGTTGATTTGGCGGATAGTCGGAGTGATAGAAAGTCTACTTTTGGATTTTGTACCTTTGTTGGAGGTAATCTTGTGACGTGGCTCCGTAAGAAGCAAAGTGTTGTGACTCGTGTACAGAGGTCGAATGTCATACTATGGCTCACACAACTTCTGAGATGATGTGGGTACACTCCCTTCTTTATTAAATGAGCATTATGGTTTATATCCCTATGGAGATGTATTGTAATAATATATCATCAATTTTCATCGAAAGTAATCTCGTGTTTCATGAGCGCACTAAAAATATCAAGGTGGATTGTAATTTTATTTGTAATTTGTTGGTGAAGAAACAGATTGTCGGTCTACATGTTTGGTCTGAGACTTAGTTGGATGATATCCTTACCAAATCACTTACTCGTAGTTAATTTTCTGATTTATGTGGCAAGCTGTGCATGTTAGATCTCTGTGCTCCAGCTTGAGGGGGATGTTAGTGTCATAAATCTTATTTTCTTATGTGGGTGTACAATCAAGTAGCCGTGGGTGTATTTATCATCGTATGCTAAACTATAAGTACATACAAGGTGCAACTTAGGATTTTATGTCCTTGCATTCTCCTCTTATATCTCTATCTCCTCTCCTCTCTTCCTTCTCCCTTCTTCTATTATGTTCGAGGACAATTAGAGTGCGGAGAGTAATGCTATTTGGGATACCATGATAATCATGTATTTTGTCAATGGGCAATTTGTTCTTTAGCCGTCTATTCTAGGACTAGTGAATTTGTGATTCCATATAGCTCTTTGGTTTAGTCCACCACAAAGGCGATTCAATTTCCTATAGCAAAGTTAGCGTCTTCCCCTCTAACTTTCTAGTCTAATGGGTTGTTGCTTGGTTGATCAAGCATAAGATATAATCTAAAGATAAGTTTGCAATACCTGCCAACTGCCTTTTGATGTATTCTTTAATAGCTGGTCCATTTAGACTTTCAGCTTTAAGTTATACACAGTTGATATTATGTTGACACGTAGGGGTGAGCATTCGGTTTATTCGGTTTCAACCGAACTGAAATAACCGAAATCGAATAAACCGAATTCTAAAAATCCAAAACCGAAATCGAACCGAAATTACCAAAACCGAACCGAACCGAATAATCAATTCGGTTTGTTCGGTTGAAATATTTCTGTTGTTTAATGTGTCGGATCTAAAGTTGTAATCGTGGTTAAATTACATTAAAAATTATAATTTTTATACACACATTTGTTGTATTTCAAAGTTGCGCCCAAAGTTGGATTAATTGTTAAATTACAAAAGATGGACTTCAAAATATATACATAGAATTGTTGTTTTCAAAATATACACATTTTTTATCGCAAAATATGCATAAACTTGAAGGCATTTACATAATTTTAGAAGCTTTATTCGGTTTGGGACCGAAATCCAAAACCAAAACTAAAACTAAAGCTGGAAATTTTAGTATTTTCAAAACCGAAACCGAACCGAATTTTTTTCAAACCGAACTGAATCTCTTATTCGGTTCGGTTATTTCGGTTTTCGGTCCAAAACCGAATAATGCTCATCCCTATTGACAGGCACTCATAAAAACTGCCAATTATTTGGTGGACCTTCTTGAAATTGAGTGGTGCACTGCACCTAAACCAACACCTTCATTGTGCAAAGGAGGCTCGGAAGGTGATTATGATAACAATCGTTGAAGTCAAGTCATATGATATTTTCTCATTGGTAAGGTTTTACCATATGAAAAAAAAAAAGGTTTTACCATATGAGATGTTTCTATTCCGATAGTCAATTATCTAGTACTGAAGTGGATTTACATAATTGACACCTGTTTATATTCCTACTATTAGTGTTATTTGAACTAGTTATCCCCGTGCCTCCGGCACTCCTTGATACATCGTGCCGTGTCTGACACCTCTTGATAAATCGGTTTTTTAATTGATTATCATTTATATCATTTAATAATAATAATTTTCAAATTATTGACTTCCGGTGACACTACTTTAGATGACATATACACTTGTTGGAAAAGACAACTCTTTTTAGTCATGACACTTCTTGTTTTTGTTGGGAATATTAATCTTTTAATCTCGGAAGTTCTTTATCCTCTTTATCTTTGTCACTAAATACTCAGTTTTGTTATATAGATTAAAGCATTAATGATGACAGATCATTTTGCCTGAAAACGAATGTATAAGTTCAATCCAAGTCTGTGTGATTCCATATATTGCAGCAAACCACAGTTTGTGTGACAATAGTGTCACTGTTCAAGCATTCGATCTTCAGCATTGGCTGGAAGATCTGTCTGCCATGTCACATTTTCCCAATATTGTCACTTGTGGTTATTATCCAAAGTGCATTTCTTCATGTATTTACTACTTAGTGTCATCTGCAGTAAATTTCCATTTTTATGAAGACAAGTTCTCGACATTTATATATGCTCTTTAGTGACATTTGTATGACCAATACTTCAATTGCATCCTGTGCAGGTTTCAAGGTCGATAGGTGATGCATATATGAAACATACACGGTTTAACCGGGAGCCTATCAATATGAAGTTCAGAATTTCTGAACCCATAACCACGCCTTTCTTGAGTGCCAATCCAACTATCTTAACCCATCATCTTCAACCAAGTGATTCTTTTCTCATATTTGCTTCAGATGGCTTATGGGAACAGCTAAGTAGTGAGCAAGCAGTTGACATTGTTCACAGTAATCCTTCTGCGGTAAGAATTTTACCAATATATTATTTTAGATTATGTTTTACACATCACCATACCGCCAGTTTTCCTTTCTTAGAAGCTTCATTAGTATTCTTCATTTGTTTTGCCATGCAATTGTGATGACAGATTACAAGATGAAAGCCACTTTAACTTGTATTTGATTGCAGTAAATCATCTCTTTCAGGAAGATTTTGTGCTATCAAATAGCCACTTTAAAACACACCATTTTTTGGTACAGATATTATCTGCATACATGCGTACATTTAGGAATGAACATATTCATTTGCATAGAAACACCTTTTTGTTCACTCAAAGTTCTTGCTTGTTTCCATGCAATAGATGATTATTTTGAGAACTTAGAGCATCTCTTACCAGCAGCTTACTTCTACTTCCTACCTACTACTTTGTGATGCTGATGAAAAAAATAACTAAAGAGAATGATTAGACTATTTAAACTGGATTACTAGGAAAACGCGATCTAACTTTTCCCTGGACAATTGTTTCTTGCTGTATGATGTACACATACCATTTCTTCCCTTGCCACTGCTTGTACTTCGAATTCATTTGCCATCACTGAATATTTTTTGTTGCAGGGAAGTGCAAAAAGGCTCATAAAAGCTGCTCTCCAAGAAGCAGCTAGAAAGCGGGAGATGAGGTATTCAGACCTAAAGAAGATTGACAAGAAGGTTCGTCGACACTTCCATGATGACATAACAGTTACAGTTCTGTTCCTAAATTATGACCAAATGTCTCAAGGTCATAGACACGAATCTCCATTGTCAGTTCGATGTGCCTTAGATCATTGATTACACATGAAGAAGAGCCTGTTATCCCCAATCAAGAACGTAGATCCAGGTTATGATGTCACACAACCAATTTCAAGATTGTCTTGATATAGACAAGACTGCATTCTAGAGATTCTGACTTTGGCCGTAGTTTTGGTGTAACGAGAAGATTAGTCTGAGTATCACTGCTATTCTCTAAGAGTTATGTCAATTTTCTTTTGCTTTAAAAGCCAATCTTTTCTTGCTTTTCTTAAAAGTAGGAGATTTCAGTCCATTGGAAGAGAAGTATCCAGAACGGTTTAGTGTGGCAAAATGCAGTATGAAGTGTTTCCCTTTGGAGAATGATGCGAAAAATGCCATGAGTTGTTTTCATTTATCCATGTAATCTGGAAGCTGTCAAGATTTTTACACATCTTTTTGGTTTTAAATTATATATAACATATAATAAATTTAGATTCTTAAATGTGTACTACCTAAACTGATTAATATGGGAAAAAGAAGCAGAATGCTTTCAATTTTCCATTGGAATAATTTTGTATTTGGATCCATCCACGTCGAATGTGAAAAAAATGTATTCTGCGCCTAATTGTTGTACATTTTTCAAAAGGGTAGCATGATTGTTTGGGGATTATTAATTATGCTATAAGCACGTCAGCATTCCGATTGTAAGGATCATTTGGAAGAGTGTTCTTGCTGTCTGGCTTGGTGTTTTTTTTTTTTTTTTTTTTTTTTTTCTTGCACTGCTAATTCGACCATTTTCAGTCTAATTGTGTTTCAGATTTATACTCTGTTAATTTTGGTTAAAGAATCAACATTGCCTTGAAAGAGCAATATCACAAGGCAGGTGAGACCCAAACTTGCTTATAGCATATACTGTGTATTTATCCCTAGAAGTGAGCAGATTAGAACTTGCCCTTCTCTGCCAATAACCTCTATATCTAGTGGCTAAGGTAGAAGGCATCCGTCTCATATGTCTAGGTTCGAGCCATAATGTGGGTGTATTATTCCTTCTATTTAATGAATGGTGAGAGTGGAATCGTCCGGGTGCGGCGAGAGTGTATATTTAATAAATGTTTTTTTTTTTTAATTTTAGAAATGGTGGGACAGTGTGGGGTTTCTAGGCTGTATGCTGATCCATGGGCCGAGTTGTTATCAAGTCGTCTAAGTGGTCACCTTTTAGAACCGTGATTGAGAGGGTTTTTTTTTTTTTTTTTAAGATGATTGAGTGGTCGACTTTTGGAACCATGATTGAGAAAATTGTATCAAGTTAGCATATTCTCTCATTAAAATAAAAAAAAATCCTTCTTCGCATCCCTAAGGCAAGAAAAAACCAAATACTTGGACAAGATATACTAAATATATTAGAAAGATTGAAAATAATACAACATATATAAGGGTAATGCTATGCTTTCAACTATTATTGGTTGTAAGCTTTACAACCGCCTACGTTGCATCGATTAACTGGAGAGGGGGAAGGGTGGGACCCCGAGGTAGGAAAATGCTAAGTTATAAATTGATATTCTCAACTATTCTAGTTTTTCAACTTGATATGTCTAAACATTATTATGCTAATACCTTAAAAAATAAAGACAAAATTATCTATGCCTCTATTACCCCCACACTCCTGTTGCGTGGGTGGTGCAGCCGGAGGAGGGGGTGGGGCGGAGGGGGTGTTTGGAGTGGGATTGGGTGGGAAAGGAGGATCAATATTCAATAGTTGATGGTATTAAGTTGATGTATATCAAAGTTTAAGGTATCAAGTTAAAAAACTAAAATAGTTGAAGATATCAAGTTACAATTTAGCCTAGATACAATAATAACATTATTATATATATATGTTTTGGCTTAATTGTACTTTGATACCCTCAACTATTTTCGTTTTTCAACTTGATACCTGAATTTTTTTTTTTCCAACTTGATACCCTGAATTTTTTTTTTGGACAATAATGCCCATGCTCAAAATTTAAAACTACCCCCAACCCACCCCCCCCCCCCCCCTCCGGCCACCCGCCCCCGCCCCTCCCCCCCTCCAGCCACCCCCAGCTCCCTCCCCCCCCCCCTCCCCCCCCCCCCCCCCCCCCCCCCGCCCGCACCACCCCACCCCCCGCTCCCCCCTCTGACCACCCACACCCCCGCTCCCCCCCTCCGGCCACCCACGCGCCTCCCCCCTCCTCCTACCGCCCTCCTTTTTCGTCTCCACCCGTGTCCCCTCCTCTCGCCGTCGGCCGCCCCCATCCCCTCTACCCGTGCCCCCTCCTCGCACCACGCCGGAGGGGGGGGGGGGGGGGGGGGGGGGGGGGGGGGGCATCGACCGCCGGAGAGGGAGGGGGGGGGGGGGGGGGGTGCATGGGGAGAGAGAGAGGGAGCGAAGGGTAGTTTCAAATTTTTTTTGTTTTAGGTATTAAGTTGAAAATCTAAAATAGTTGAGGGTATCGAGTTGTTGAGTAAAAAAATTTAGGGTATTAAGTTGAAAAACTGAAATAGTTGAGGGTATCAAAGTACAATTAAGGTTTTTTTTTTTTTTTTTTTTTTTTTTTGGAGTTCGTATGGCTGACTAAGTTACGACTTTTCCATTGTTAGGTCTAAAAAAAAAAGTGAATTCCTAACCTCGAAATTAATTTTGAGGATGGGTCAAATCGTGATCCTTTCGCAATTACTATATGTAGGTCGGCGAGAATGGTACCCCCAGATAAGCTAAACCAACTTCTAATTATTGGATTCGGATGTTACAAATAGAACCCATGATTTATTGTGGAGGTCACATAATCCTGATGTAAGATTTGAAACGTAATTTATCTAGGTCGGTTCGAGTATCTTGGTTGGTTTCCGACTGTGAAGAACCAAACAAACATGGGAACGTAATCCAATTTTTAACTGGGTATGTGTCCGTTTCCGTTATTTAAGTCCTTATTACCATTTGGACACAAATCATAGTTACAAGTTCATATTCTGAGTTTTGCATGAAGAGTCCATTTTTGTTCACCCACCAAAACTAGGATGTTTATTCATCCTCCAATAGAAACTTGACACGTATCAAATCCACTCACCATAAATCACATTAGAAGTGGTTTTGTAAACATTGAAAGTGACTTTGACTAAAAGATTTGACACGTGTCAAGCTTCTATTGGAGGATGAACAAACACCCTAGTTTTGGTGGGTGAACAAAAATTGACTCTTTGGAACTTCACCTGCTAACAGCCTTGACTAACATCGTAGTCTTTGTGTCAAAGAGTACCAAAAAAAAGGCTGCATCTCTTATTTCATAACTACATCATAGTCTTGTATCAAAGAGTACAAAAAAAGACACTAAGACGGTATACGATGTCCATGAAGTCATTCCAATTGAAACTGCCACCAAGGAGTAAAACTTTGATACAGAAAGTGGTATCAAAATTTTGATACCTCCTATGTATGGCAAGTGGGTCAATCTTTAAACTTTATGTCTACACGTTTTACGAAGTGAGAGGAGGACCCACTTATCAAACTTTATGCCCACACGTTTTATGAAGTTTTGATACATCTTTCTGTATCAAATTCTCTCCGCCACCAAGAGGGTTACGTGAATGCTGAAATCAAAACACAAACGAACACCAGTGTTGCGAGTCTCATTCTCGATTGATCATAACAAAACTAAATAATTGAAGTTACACAACCTCCATCATACAAAACTAAATAATCCAAGTTACACAACCCTCATGTATTTTCATTAGTTTTAGGGTCTCGTATAATATTTAATTAGATCTCCATTTTCGATGATCAACCTAAATCAACCGTTAAGAAAAAAAATTCAAATACTTTTCCGGACAATATATAAACCTAAACATAATTTATTTAATATATATATATATATATATATATATATATATATATATATATATATATATATACGAGATCATAAAACTAAATAAACTCGATATAGAAATTTTGAGTTGCACCACACTTGTTTTATCATAAATCAAGCTGCACCCCACTTGAAATATAAATTTTCTGTTGCACCCCACTTCTGTTTACTATGATACATTAAATCCTCCACTTTTAACAGAAATCGTCAATGACTAACAGTTATCTTCTTTGATCTCTCCACATAGACACTTTTGAGACAAAATACCTCACGTGAATATTTTTGAGACCAAAACTTCTTTTGTCCCAGTTAGCTGCACACTTGACCATGGGTAACTGCATTGAACGTTCAGATGTGCATAGATAGATGTCAATTGAAAACAACACATAGAGGCTATTTTGGTCTCAAAAGTATCTACACGAGGGATCAAATTAGTTGATTGTTGGTAATTGACTATTTTTATTAACAGTGAAAGATCTTCATGCATTATGATAAAATAAGTAAATATAACTCAAAATTTTTCTTTCAAATGAGATGTAGTTTGAATTATGGTAAACAAGTGGTATGTAACTAAAATTTTTTCTTAATAAAATAAACTGGAGGTATAGACTCGGAGGCCTAACAAATGAAATGAGGAGGTCATTGATTTTTGGAATGCAATGGAGAGACATGAATAAAATATTGGGAGAGGAACGGAAAATAAAGTAAGAGATGTACAGATTAGATGCGTGCATTCTGTAATAAAATTTTGAGTAATTCTAGCCGGTTTTATGTACGAATTTCGTATCCTATTTTTAAATTTGTCGTTTATAGATGCTATTTTTAAGTTTGTCGCCTTTAATTATTTCTCCATGTACAAAGGATTATTTGGAAAACACAACGAAAAGAGTTTTGTTTGTAGTGCTTGACACTTGACAGACTGGACAGTAACCAGAAATAAAACAAAAGCCGAAAGAGTAGCACTGTTCCAAGGAAGTTTGTTTGTTTGTTTTTTTATTTTTTACTTTGTAGTGCTCGACCGACTGGACAGTAACTAAAAGAAAACAAAACCCGGAAGAGAGCGCTCAGTCCAAATCAAAATTTCAAGTAAAACAACTTTCAAATCCTTGGTTGTAGCCATTTTTATCGAACTCAGCTGGCTCTTATGGTCAGTAAAGAGATGTATGACATCTTTGACTAGACGAACGGTTTCGGAATCGAACAGTGGATGAGACAGATGTGTGTGAAAATTGCGGACAGTGGTCCCAAAATGACATACAACGTAGTGTGCACAAAGTTCCGTACGTTATGCCGGACATCGCAAAAAAAAAAAGGTAAAACAACTTCCGGTTTGACGAAAGAAAAGGAAATCAATTTTTGATTTTTTTCCTTTAAAAAATTATAATTTTTATCGATTTTTTTTTTCGATGTCTGAAAATGTCGAAAAAATTGGAAGAAAATATGAATACCTAAAGGTAGAAAAATAAATCCTTGCTTGGATGGATGGAACCATCTCCCTCTCTAATTTTCTTTCCATTGAGAATCACTTTTCTTACTCTTCAATTACTTTGCACCCAAACATAAAAAATTAATAATTTTTTCTTTTCAATTTCATGATTCAGCGAACCAAACTAGACCTGTAGAGCAATATACAAGTACAACAACAGACACTAAGTGGTAAATTAATAATTTTGGTCAAACAATTTTTCTAGTCAGTTTCAACTTGAAAATAATATGCTAATTTAATAATTAGTTTAAATTTATAACATAATATATTATTAAAAATATATAATTCCGCGTAGTATATAAATAAATAATTTTTAATATGATAATGTTTATGATTCTACTATCACAGGAGTTTCCTAAAATATGACAAAATCATCTTCTTGAAATTGATTATCATTGTATTTTATCTCTTATTGGAGTTTAGTCTGGATTTGGTAATAACATATTTATGGAGTCCAAATCTGATTAAATATTTGATTTAATTTGATTTGGATGTCCATAATTAGTGCTGGGCTAATATGATTCTTATTTGAGGGTTTTCTATTTAAGAGATCCTATTATAATCTAAAATAGGATGTTGATGGACTATTTTAGGTGTAGCAGGATTCTTATTTAAGAGCTTCCTATTTAAGAAATCCGATTATGACCTAAAATATATTTTTCTCATCCTATATATATGGGGTGAGGGTGGAGGCACAAAGCACAACACAAAAGTGGAGATTCGATGTGCTCATCCACAGGAAATCTAAGAGAAAGTTTCATACTTTGCTCTTAGGACTTCGTCATCCAAGACAGAAGGAAGAATAGATCTAATCGAGGGGTCGTCAACTTCGGTTAAGAAGATTGCTACGGGTTGGTAAGCGATTTCAATTGTAATCTTTCTTTTCTTCTTGAGTGTGGTGAGGGGGTTGAACCTATTAGGGCAAATGGTTCAACATTAGTTTTTGTCAATCTTGTAATTTCATCTGAGTTATAGAGATCTTGTAATTTCATCTGATTTATAGAGATTGGAATTTGTCCAGGTGACGTAGTCACCGTCATATACTTGTCTTTATCTGTGCTTGGTGTCCGTTAGACGGGGGTTGGTTATTTCAGGTGGGTTAGCTTAAGTTTTCGCTGCGGCAACGTCTCATATACGGTATCGGAGCGCAAGAGGACGTATCCGATTTCCAACATCTGGTATCAGAGCTTTTGAGGTTCTGGCAACCATGTCTACGAAGCAGATGAACACTCGTATGATCACCCTCACAGGAGAAAAATGGGCGCCTTGGAAGCCAAGGATGGAGGATCTACTCTGGTGCAAGGACTTGCATGGTCCGTTGGAGGGCGACAACGAAAAGCCAATGGACAAAGCTGCTGAAGACTGGAAACAACTAGATCGGAAGGCCGTTGGATTCATCCGCCAATGGTTGGATGATTCGGTGTTTCACCACGTGTCCATGGAGAGTTCAACAAAAGTATTATGGAAGAAGCTGCATTTGTAACACCCAGCTTTCTGAAATTGGGATATTTTTGAAAAATTATTATTATTATTATTTATTAATGGTATTATAATCATGATATGATTTTTGGTGATTTTTAGTTAGTTAAAGCCATTTTCTAAGTCATGACTTATGAATTTGTGACTTACTATTATAACCCTAGTGTAAACCCTAGAGATTTCATAACTTAGAGACTAACCATGATCATGTGAGCCTAGCCATAGGTTTAGAACATCAAATTAGGGCTTTTTAGCCTAAAGGGTATTTTGGTAATTTTCTAGGATTTATTAGGAATTATTTGGATTTATGTGTTTTTAATATTATTTAATTATGGTTGAGTACCATGATTAGTCCCTAACCTAGTCTACCCTAATCCATAGGTTAGCCACTAACCTAGAAGCTTGAGGATAGATATTTCCATGGGTTAAAGTAGAAGAAATATCTAGATATTTACATATTAGATCTTTTCCATAGATTACTCAAAATATCCAAAACTTAGGCAAGAAAGTCCTTGCCTTCACCTTGAAGGAAGGCCATAGGACACCCCCCCTTGCTATGGCCGGCCATGGGGTACCCCCTACAACTACACCATCCTATATTAACCCCTCACATTAATTCATGATCATTTTACATGAATTTTAACCCTACAAAACCCACCACCTTCAAACCTTGATAACTTGATCAATTTTGATCTAAATCACCTCTAGTTTCTTGTATTGGACTCCCCTACACTAGAGGATACTAGTTAGAGCCTGCTATCGAGGATTTGAGGGGCTTTGGGCATCACCAAGAGAAGAGGATACCCCCCTACTTGGTGTTTTCTTGAGTTTTCACACAAATAGGTAAATACCCTCAACCTATGTTAATATTGTGTTTTCTCTTCATATTTGCATGCATCTAGGTACCAGGGAACTGTAGGTCAAGTTTGGTAGGATTTAGAGTTGGTTTGGTGTCCGTATCGGACACGTATCCTAGGCTAGGAAACCTTGTTTGATGAAATGCCACAAAGAAAGTGTTTTTGTTAAAATGTAAAACAAAATACATTTTATGGCAGCCCTAGACATGTAGGACACAACCCTAACTTACTGGACACATTTTCGAGTCGTGTCCGTGTCCAAAACGGACACGAACTCACTGCACGAGGCTCGCGTGCGTGCACTGCTACCACGCTCCTCGTGCTCACTGCACAGAGCACTAGCACGAGATTTTTGACATGGACACGGGGGCAATGTCTGCGAACATGCCCCCAAAGTTTCACGACGTATCGTTTTGTATCAGACACGAAATCGGGGCCGCACTGGCCATACACGCGCGCATTTCAGTCGAAATCCGACTTGGACACGGCCTTCGTATCGCGTGGACACGAGTCGAGGACACCTCATGGTGACACGAGTGTGTAGCCCTATATGTGGGCTACACGTGTGCACGACCACGAGACGTGTCGTGTCTCGTGGTGTGTCCTAGGGTGAGTTGCACGCGTGCACGACGCTGTGCACGCGTTGCGTATCAGAAATTTACCCGATTTGGGTTTTGAGTGTTTAGACACGTTGTGTCGTGTCGTGGTGTAGTGTCAGGTCCCCTAGACACTAGAGGACACTGTGGGACTCAGTTACCAACCTTGGGATTCGAGCCATAGCTCGGTTTTGTATGAGAAACTAGGTTTACCTACTTGTCGAGTGCACAGTGCAATATTTCCAGTTTTGGGTTAATTTCCAGTTTTGTAAAAATGAATTTCAAATCTATTTTGATTATGATATATGCATGTATATGTGTATTTCAGTGTATATATATGTAGTATATATGTATGTGAGTGTGTAGGTGAGTTTTGGGGATGTTTAGTTGTGTATATTGGTAGTTGTGTATATATACAATATATGTATATATGGACTGTGTGTGTGTGTTTGGGGACTGTCTTCAGTTTTCAGAAACTGGAAATCCCCCCCCCCCCCAATTCACTGTCCAGCCCATTCACTCCCCCCTTCACTGTTCAGTCTCTCTCTCTAATTCTCTCTTTCACTCTCTCTCTCCACTGTTATCTCATCTCTCTCTCTAATTCCCTCTCTATATATATACATATATATATACAGTCCATATATATATATATATTATATATATATATATATATATAATATATATGTTTATTGTATATAGTTATATACCAATATATAACTATATACAATAACATATATATATTGGGTATTATATGGACTGTATATATATGTATAATATGTATGTATGTTATTATATATATATATATATATATTATATATATGGACTGTATATATATGTATATATAATAAGCTATCTATATATGTATTATATGTATATATGGGGTACTATATATATATATGGGTATTATATATATATTGTATTAGTGTCATTATATATATATATGTGTTTTGGTACTATGTATAGAGGGTACATATTTGATAGGTATATGTTAGGTAGACAGTATATATTATATATATATATATATATATATATATATATATATATATATTATATATATATATATATTATATATATATATATATATATTTTTTTTTAATATATATATATATATAGATATGTATATATAAATGACCTTCTAAGTATAGGTTTATATAGAAACCTATGAGTTATCTAGCCTATGGCCTAAGCTACTAGCCTATGGCATAGAGGCTAACCCTAATTGACCTAATGACCAAAAATCCTAACTAGTTGACCCTTGTTGACTAAGGGTTGACCAAAGTCAACTATAGGTTAAACCTTGACCTAATTGACCTAGAATTGACTAGGTCTAACCAAAAATGACTAGTTTAACTAGTCTGACCATGTTTGACCTAATTGTCTTATTGACTAGTCTTTGTTTGACCTAATTATCTTACTGACTAGTCTTTGTTTGACCAATACCTTAGTTGGTCTAAGTTTGACCTAGACTTGACCCAGATTGATCATGTTGACTAGTATTTGACTAGTTTGATTAGAATATTGACCAAGAGTTGACTTTAACCTAGATTTGACTAATCTTGACTTGTTTGACCTAGTTTGACTATTAGAGTTGACCAAGAGTTGACTTTTGACCAGATTGACCTAGAATCATGTAGTATGCATTGTATACTTTATTTTTACCATTGTGGATACATTGTGACTTGTATTGCTCTGATTAGGAGCCATATATCTCTCCCAGGCAGTATATCCTCTTCAGACATTCAGTTATCAGGCGAGTACATTCTCTGACCGTTTCATATTTGCCAGGATTTATATTCTTGCTCTAGATTACTTTACTTGATGCTGACACGATTGTTATCACGGATTGGTACTATATGGATCTTTTCATGAGATGTTATCCCCTTCGGGAGCATCAGATACAGCATGTTTGTGCTTTTCACGAATCATCATGTATCTCTATGCTTTCATAGATTCACGAATCGCTTGTGACTCATGTACTCTCATGTTCACAGAGCCTCTCATGAATCTCCCATTTATGGGTTTATCACGAATCTTAACATAACTTGAACGGATCCTTGTTATTGATTGGGGATGGGGGAGTGGAAATAGTCATATGGATATTACCCCAGTAGCTATAGTCATGAATCACTCTTAGCTGTAGCCATGAATCTCCTATGCCATTTCACATGTCTATATTTTACTCTGACTCACTAGACACTGTTAGTTCTCTATTATAGTAGATATTTCATTACAGTTATCTCTTTTGCTACATGTATCTTCTTTCACAGCGTTTTCTGTATTTTACTCTATTGTATGCTTTATATTTCCTATCATACTATGCACTGCGTGAGATGTATTGTGCTCGTTCCTGTCCTGACTGGACCTGTTGAAAATATTACAGAGGATGAGGATGAGGCCCTGGTGTCTACCTATTATGGAGCAGGACTAGATGATACTTATGTTGTGGACCCTCAGCAGGATCCACCTGCAGCTGAGGATGTTGCCCCAGTAGTCTAGACTAGTTTAGCTAGACAGTCTTTTTGTATTATCTTTTTGCCTCACATCTGAGTTATATTTGAGATGTTGAGATATATAGACTCTTAGACTTATTGTATTATGAGTTGACATTCTGATGTTATGTTATCCTAGACACTTGGACTTATTTCATCTATTCTACTGTTCTCTTTGAGTTACTGTCTATCTATCTATCTTTCATTCTTCAGCCTAGATGTGATTGAGATTGTTTTCTGTTTGTCACCTCCATTCGGAGAGTATAAACTGTACAGGTACTTTATATGGTTAGATGATTGACCTAGGACAGCGTTCTACCGCCGACACTGCAGCGTAGGCTGGACGTACCCACTTCTCGTACCCTTACTCTAGGGTGCGGGCCGTGACACATTTTTAGTATGGCCCATGCAGGTCCTGTTTATGTAGTGGTATTCGAACTAGAGTATCACTACAGCCTGTGATAGGATTTAAGGAATAGGCTTAGAGAGAGTGGATACTCAATCACAATTAGGAAATTTTTATGGATTTGAACCTACTGACTTTGTTCAAATTTGTATAATCTATTTCATATTGTCCTTCTTGATACTATCATCCTTGTACCGTTATTGACTTCCTTATTGATCTGTCTTCAGGATGGTGGAGACACGATCACAGCATCTCGGTCCAGGTGACACCACTGAGAGGTCTGCCACCTCTCGCCCAGTTCACCAGGACCCGGGGACCACAACTCCCCTTACTCCTCATGTGGGAGCTTCTGCCACATTTGGGGGTGCACCTCTACTTATTCGGGGGACCATCCCAGCTACCCTAGACATACCTCCCCCGCAGTTTCGTCAGCCACAGTTTCAGCAGCACCAGCAGCAGTTCCAGCCGCCGATGCCATCTGGATTAGTGGATGCTGCACAGATGTTTTCATACTTCCAGCATTTTCTAGAGACGCAGCAGGCCCAGCAGCGTCATACGACGGAGTTTACCAGGGGCATAGATGAGGTCCATCAGCTGGCTAGAGCGACGGTAGAGAGGTTGGCTGTCCAGCCACAGGGAGGATTGGGACAGCCGCGATAGCAGAGGATTCCGGGCATTCAGGACTTCAAGAAGATGAACCCCAGGGACTTCTTGGGGACAGAGGGGATTCTTTATGCTGATGACTGGATTGAGCACATTGAGAAGATTTTTCGACTGGCAGAGATACCAGCCGGACTGCATAGACAGCAGCAGCCAGCCAGATGCGGGATCTTGCCCGTACCTGGTATCAGACGGACCCGAGAGTAGGCACTCCAGGGCAGACATGGGGAGTTTTCAAGGAGCTCTTCAAGGGAAAGTTTTTCCCGGATCAGGCAGTCGGTGCTTTGGAGACCCAGTTCGAGAACCTGGTTCAGGGGAACCAGACTGTAGAGGAGTATTCTGGTGAGTTTTGCCGGTTAAGCAGATTCGTGGAGGACCTTAGCGAGACAGCGAAGGCGAGGAGGTTCAGGAAGGGCTTGGTCAAGGAAGTCAAGTCCTTGACCAAGAGTGACAGGAATGCCACCTTTGAGGAGATTCTGACAGGAGCGATGGCAGCTGAGGATGATCTTGAGCTGAAGCTCAAGAGGGGCCGTGATACACAGGGAGCAGGCAGCAGTGGAGGTCAGGCCAAGAGGCCTCACTATCAGCATCAGCAGAGGCAGCCACAGCAGTATCAGCAGCCGAGGCAGTAACAGCAGGCCCCGAGACAGCAGACTACCAGTTGTCCCTACTATAAGAAATCGGGACATGGATGGGGAGAGTGCAGGAAGAGGTTGGACTGGTGCCTACTATGTGGGGCAGCAGACCACCAGCTGAGGGAGTGTTCCCAGTACACAGGCAGAGTAGCACAGGAAGCAGCACCAGGAGCAGGAGCCAAGGCTCCGGTAGGGCAGCAGTAGAGAGGACCGTTACAGCCACAGCAGCAGAGATTTTTGCAGTTTCAGCAGCAGGCTGGAAGAGGTCAGCAGGGGCGTGCTTACGCCATGACAGTTGAGGATGCTCAGGCAGTTGGCGATGTGCTTGCAGGTTTTGTTATTCTAAATTCCATTCCCACCTTGCTTCATTTTATCTATCTTAAAATCCAATTCCATCTGCTCCTACCTGTTCTTTATTAGTGATCAGTTTGACCTGGTAGTTCTTTGTTTTGTCGATTGTTGTTTCTTCATCTCTTACTTAGGAGTAGGAGTAGGTAGTTTAGTTGTTAATATAATTCTTGACTAACTTCCTTGTCAAGAATTTTTCTCTTAAATAGATTAATGTATATATGCTATGCCTATTGATAGAGTAGCACTGACCATAGAATGGTAACCCTTTTAGCCCTGTGATTTATTGTTTCCTTATCTTCCTAGTCTATACCTATGACCAGAACTGTCCCATTTAACCTGCCCCTTTACACTACTATTGTATCACAATTTCCGGTTCAATTTAGGCCATAGACCCTTTCCACTCTAAATTATGATCATCGTAGGCACATTACCGTGACTTTTAAATTAGGAGCACAAGACTAGTTGTTTTCTCAAAACTAATTTCACATACATGACCTAGACATGACACTCTACACCCATGACCTTAGTGTCCCACTCAGGCATACCATTGTGTGCTTTATTTGCTTAGTACGATTTTCCTGATCCGAGACTCCATCCTGATTTACCCATGGAGTTACTTTTGATTTCGATTTAGATTAAGGACACCTTATGACCTAAAACTGCCAGCCAATTTTTGGACATGACCCAGTATAGGTCTACTACCCATATTTTGCTTGTTGACCTTGCATGTTGCTAGGTAGTAGCTTCGTCCCTGATTGTTGGAGGTTTGACGTAGGAGGAGTACGACCATCTAAATTTCGAGGACGAAATTATTTTAAGGTGGGTAGACTTGTAACACCCAATTTTTTAAAATTGGGGTATTTTTGAAAAATTATTATTTTTATTATTAATGGTATTATAATCATGATATGATTTTTGGTGATTTTAGTTAGTTAAAGCCATTTTCTAAGTCATGACTTATGACTTTGTGACTTGCTATTATAACCCTAGTGTAAACCCTAGAGATTTCATAACTTAGAGACTAACCATGATCATGTGAGCCTAGCCATAGGTTTAGAACATCAAATTAGGGCTTTTTAGCCTAAAGGGTATTTTGGTAATTTTCTAGGATTTATTAGGAATTATTTGGATGTTGTGTTTTTAATATTATTTAATTATGGTTGAGTACCATGATTAGTCCCTAACCTAGTCTACCCTAATCCATAGGTTAGCCACTAACCTAGAAGCTTGAGGATAGATATTTCCATGGGTTAAAGTAGAAGAAATATCTAGATATTTACATATTAGATCTTTTCCATAGATTACTCAAAATATCCAAAACTTAGGCAAGAAAGTCCTTGCCTTCACCTTGAAGGAAGGCCATAGGACACCCCCCCCCTTGCTATGGCCGGCCATGGGGTACCCCCTACCACTACACCATCCTATATTAACCCCTCACATTAATTCATGATCATTTTACATGAATTTTAACCCTACAAAACCCACCACCTTCAAACCTTGATAACTTGATCAATTTTGATCTAAATCACCTCTAGTTTCTTGCATTGGACTCCCCTACACTAGAGGATACTAGTTAGGGCCTGCTATCGAGGATTTGAGGGGCTTTGGGCATCACCAAGAGAAGAGGACACCCCCCTACTTGGTATTTTCTTGAGTTTTCACACAAATAGGTAAATACCCTCAACCTATGTTAATATTGTGTTTTCTCTTCATATTTGCATGCATCTAGGTACCAGGGAACTGGGTCAAGTTTGGTAGGATTTAGAGTTGGTTTGGTGTCCGTATCGGACACGTATCCTAGGCTAGAAAACCTTGTTTGATGAAATGCCACAAAGGAAGTGTTTTTGTTAAAATGTAAAACAAAATACATTTTCTGGTAGCCCTAGACATGTAGGACACAACCCTAACTTACTGGACACATTTTCGAGTCGTGTTCGTGTCCAAAACGTACACGAACTCACTGCACGAGGCTCGCGTGCGTGTCCTGCTACCACGCTCATCGTGCTCACTGCACAGAGCACTAGGACACGAGATTTTTGACATGGACACGGGGGAAATGTCTGCGAACATGCCCCCAAAGTTTCATGACGTATCGTTTTGTATCGGACACGAAATCGGGGCCGCACTGGCCATACATGCGCACGTTTCAGTCGAAATCAGACTTGGACACGGCCTTCGTATCGCGTGGACACGAGTCGAAGACACCTCGTGGTGACACGAGTGTGTAGCCTTATATGTTACACGTGTGCACGACCACGAGACGTGTCGTGTCTCGTGGTGTGTCCTAGGGTGAGTTGCACGCGTGTACGACGCTGTGCACGCGTTGCGTATCAAAAATTTACCCGATTTGGGTTTTGAGTGTTTAGACACGTTGTGTCGTGTCGTGGTGTAGTGTCAGGTCCCCTAGACACTAGAGAACACTGTGGGAATCAGTTACCAACCTTGGGATTCGAGCCATAGCTCGGTTTTGTATGAGAAACTAGGTTTACCTACTTGTCGAGTGCACAGTGCAATATTTCCAGTTTTGGGTTAATTTCCAGTTTTGTAAAAATGAATTTCAAATCTATTTGATTATGATATATGCATGTATATGTGTATTTCAGTGTATATATATGTAGTATATATGTATGTAGTGTGTAGTGAGTTTTGGGGATGTTTAGTTGTGTATATTGGTAGTTGTGTATATATACATATATGTATATATGTGACTGTGTGTGTGTGTTTGGGGACTGTCTTCAGTTTCCAGAAACTGGAAATCCCCCCCCATTCACTGTCCAGCCCATTCACTCCCCCCTTCACTGTTCAGTCTCTCTCTTAATTCTCTTTCACTCTCTCTCTCTCACTGTTATCTCATCTCTCTCTCTAATTCCCTCTATTAATATATATATATATATAATATATTATATTTTATATCTATATATATATATATATATATATATATATATATATGTATATTAATAAGCTATCTATATATGTATATATTATGTATATATGTGGGTACTATTTTTTTTTTTTTTGGGTACTATAGATATATATTGGGTATTATATATATATATATATTGTATTAGTGTCATTTATATATATAATATATATATATGGGTTTTGTATTATGTAGGGTCACTATATTGATAGGTATCTGTGTAGGTAGACGTATATCTATATATACAGATATGTAATCTATTAAATGACCTTCTAAGTATAGGTTTATATAGAAACCTATGAGTTATCTAGCCTATGGCCTAGCTACTAGCCTATGGCATAGAGGCTAACCCTAATTGACCTAATGACCAAAATCCTAACTAGTTGACCCTTGTTGACTAAGGGTTGACCAAAGTCAACTATAGGTCAAACCTTGACCTAATTGACCTAGAATGACTAGGTCTAACCAAAATGACTAGTTTAACTAGTCTGACCATGTTTGACCTAATTGCTTATTGACTAGTCTTTGTTTGACCTAATTACCTTACTGAGTAGTCTTTGTTTGGCCAATACCTTAGTTGGTCTAAGTTTGACCTAGACTTGACCCAGATTGATCATGTTGACTAGTATTTGACTAGTTTGATTAGAATGTTGACCAAGAGTTGACTTTAACCTAGATTTGACTAATCTTGACTTGTTTGACCTAGTTTGACTATTAGAGTTGACCAAGAGTTGACTTTTGACAAGATTGACCTAGAATCATGTAGTATGCATTGTATACTTTATTTTTACCATTGTGGATACATTGTGACTTGTATTGCTCTGATTAGGAGCCATACATCTCTCCTCAGGCAGTATATCCTCTTCAGACATTCAGTTATCAGCGAGTACATTCTCTGACCGTTTCATATTTGCCAGGATTATATTCTGCTCTAGATTACTTTACTTGATGCTGACACGATTGTTATCACGGATTGGTACTATATGGATCTTTTCATGAGATGTTCCCCCTCGGGAGCATCATACAGCATGTTTGTGCTTTTCACGAATCATCATGTATCTCTATGCTTTCATAGATTCACGAATCGCTTGTGACTTATGTACTCTCATGTTCACAGAGCCTCTCATGAATCCCCCATTTATGGGCTTATCACGATCTTAACATAACTTGAACGGATCCTTGTGTATTGATTGGGGATGGGGGAGTGGAAATAGTCATGTGATATTACCCCAGTAGCTATAGTCATGAATCACTCTTAGCTATAGCCATGAATCTCCTATGCCATTTCACATTCTATATTTTACTCTGACTCGCTAGACATTGTTAGTTCTCTATTATAGTAGATATTTCATTACAGTTATCTCTTTTGCTACATGTATCTTCTTTCAGCGTTTCCTGTATTTTACTCTATTGTATGCTTTATATTTCTATCATACTATGCACTGCGTGAGATGTATTGTGCTCGTTCCTGTCCTGACTGGACCTGTTGAAAATATTACAGGGATGAGGATGAGGCCCTGGTGTCTACCTATTATGGAGCAGGACTAGATGATACTTATGTGTGGACCCTCAGCAGGATCCACCTGCAGCTGAGGATGTTGCCCCGTAGTCTAGACTAGTTTAGCTAGACAGTCTTTTCTGTATTATCTTTTTGCCTCACATCTGAGTTGTATTTTGAGATGTTGAGATAATAGACTCTTAGACTTATTGTATTATGAGTTGACATTCTGATGTTATGTTATCCTAGACACTTGGACTTATTTCATCTATTCTACTGTTCTCTTTGAGTT
The DNA here is from genome assembly GCA_029216955.1 of Iris pallida. Taxonomy (NCBI): domain Eukaryota; kingdom Viridiplantae; phylum Streptophyta; class Magnoliopsida; order Asparagales; family Iridaceae; genus Iris; species Iris pallida. Next base: position 1,809,502 of record JANAVB010034820.1, on the reverse strand, counting down.
AATGTCTATCTATCTATCTTTCATTCTTCAGCCTAGATGTGATTGAGATTGTTTTCTGTTTGTCACCTCCATTCGGAGAGTATAAACTGTACAGGTACTTTATATGGTTAGATGATTGACCTAGGACAGCGTTCTACCGCCGACACTGCGGCGTGCGCGTAGGCTGGACGTACCCACTTCTCGTGTCCTTACTCTAGGGTGCGGGTCGTGACAGCATTCGCTGTACGAAAGAAAGACGGATGGCAACAAGGCATTTCTTATTCGCCAACTCGTCAACTCGAAGTACACGGAGGTGCCCCAGTGGCACAACATCTGAACGAGGTTCAGGGTATCATCAATCAGTTCTGCAATAAAGATGGTGATTGATGATGAGCTTCAGGCCCTATTGCTCTTGAGTTCTCTGCCGGAAAGCTGGAAGATATTGGTGTGTCGGTGAGCAACTCCGCGCCTGATGGAGTTGTCACGATGGAGGCAGTCAAAAGTAGCTTGTTGAATGAGGAGGTCCGACGCAAGCAAGTAGAATCGTCGCAGGAGTCTGCTCTGGTGACTTCCTACGGGAAGGAAAGACCCAATTCACAGGCGAGGACAGGAAAAGTTTTCAGAATCTTGCGATTGTGGACCGCAAGGAGGGCTGCTATCACTGTGGCGAAAGGGGTCATATTAAGAGGAACTGCATGAAGCTTAAAGATGAGAAGGCAAAAGGCAAGTACGATCAGGAGGATCTCACAGCAATGGGAGATATCATCATCGCAGCAATCGATGCATAGGAACCTTGTGGCATGTGTCAAAACGGCGACTGGGTCATGGACACGGGGGCGTCGTATCACGCCACTCCACGTAGGAGGATCTTTACGTCATACCGTGACGACATATTTGTACGTATGAAGATGGGTGACAAGAGGATAGCTGCAGTTGTAGGCATCGGTAATGTGCACTTGACAACGGAGCTTGATGAGAAGCTTGTTCTTAAGGGTGTGACATGTACCGAGTTTGCGCTACAACTTAGTTTCGGTAGGAGGCTGGCAGATGATGGCTTTTCAGTCTGTTTGGGGACACAGATTGTGTTGCCCAATGATCTAACTATATTTTCGATTGTGGTTATTCAATTAAGTTTAACATTATGATATCACTAATATTATGCTATCTCTATAGCATTGATACTTAAACTTTGCATAGTCCTAATGTGCTTTATCTTATCATACTTGCTACATGTATATTACTTTGTTCGTCTAACATGTATTTACAGAAAAGTAATTAGCAAGATCAAATATAGACATATGCAATGAAGAAATCACGGTGGGCCAGCGACGATAGTATTCTAAAAAGATTTCTCTGAACCGCCGACGACATCTTCGGAGCCACGCACCCGGGGTTCCGCTGCCCGGACATCGGACGGGGGTCTAGGGGGCAGCGCCCCCCGTCGGGTGTTCGGGGGCGAAGCCCCCAAAGGTATTCAGTTTTCACAAACTGGATATCTTTGGACAGCTGTCGTCAAGGAAGAAGCCAACATCTATCAAGAAAAGAAGCCATACCACGCCATCATCATTTCAAGACTCTGAAGAAGCCTGCACCTGCTACAGTATTTCTGGAGTCTGTAATGAGTCTTAGGAATAATTGTAAACACAAGAAGTAGATGGCAAAATCGAAAGCTAGGGTAGAAATTAGCCCAGGATCATTTTCGGATGAAAATCGGCATACCGATGGTATACCGGTCTATAAGGACGGTATACCGATTTTTGTTCACAGAAAGTTTTTGTCTATAAAATTGGCATACCGACGGGATACCGATCTATACCGATGGTATACCGATTCAGTAACGTTGAAATCCAACGGTCGGATTTCGAACATTTAATGATCCCAACGGCTATATTTCTAGCCGTTGCAATTTCAGATCGGTATTCCGACGGTATACCAGTTCGTACCGACGATATACCGATCGCTGACTGAAAAGTTGCCTTTGAGCGCTTTTCAATGGTTTGGTTATAAATAACCTTGAACCCCTTCATTCAAGGTTGATGTTTTGAGCCTAAAAATTTCTAAACCACCAAAGCCAATCCACAAACAACTCTTCAAAGCTTTCATTTGCCATCCACAAATTGTGTTAGAGTTATTGAGTTGAAAAGTGAGATCTTCATCTTGTTGTATAAGGAAATCAAAACCTATTGTGAAAGGTTGAAGTTGGAGAGTCTTCAGATCCAAACTCTCGATTGAAGTTGGAGAGTCTTTGTATCCAAACTCTCGGTTGAAGTTGGAGAGTCTTCGGATCCAAACTCTCGGTTGAAGTCGGAGAGGCCTTCGGACTAAAGCTCTCATGTAAGAAGTTGGTGAGCCTTCGTATGAAAACTCACGTTGTACTATTTGTGATAATAGTGGATTAAATCGGAAAGAGTTCCGGGACTGGAGTGCCCCTTGGGAGGATACCAGGATACATCGGGTGTCGATATTGTTTTGCTTCTTCTCTTCACTTATATTTTTAAATTGTCCATTAGCTTGTGCTAAGTGCTTGATTAGTTAGCTTGACCCTATTCACCCCCCTCTAGGGTTTCTACAATTGGTATCAAAGCAAGAACTCTATTGTTATGCTTAACATCCTTAGAGTAGATCCTTGTTAATTTTTCTATGGCATCGTATTCCTCCTCCTCCGATAAAGAGGGTTTTACTTCTAGTAGCGTGGACAATCATGTTTCTTCTAAATGCAAGAAATTCTCTAAGTGGAAAGCCATGGCTAACCAATCCTTAGAGATTCTTGATGACCTTCATTCTACAAATGAAGAACTTTCAGAAAAGGTTATTCATTTAGAAGAATCTAATGAGTTGAAAAACAATGATTTATTATTTAGACTTGATTTTTAAAACTCATCTTTTGTTTCTTTAAAGAGTTTGAATGATGCTTTAATTTTGAAAATCCAATCTCTTTCCTCATCAATAGAAGATCTTAAGAGGCAAACACATGAGCTAAATCATTTGCATGATTCTTCTATTGAGTTTTTAAAGAAACAAAATAATAATTTTATTTCTAGAATTATTTTATTTAAAAAAGAATTATACTTTAAATGCTAAATTTGATTCTCTTACTTGCATGCATGATGATTTGTTATTAGAACATAATATTCTTAAAACCAAATCTTCTTATGCTCACTCTAGAAATATCCATCATTCTAGTATGTCACATGCTCATAACCATGCTCATTCTGATACATGTGCACACACTAGCATTAGGTGCTTCTATTGCTCTCGTATTGGACACATGAGTGTTATATGCCCTATTCGTAGTACTTTTACTACCAATGTTAGAGTAAATGCTATATGAGTCCCTAAAGCTAACAAATGTGGATCCAAATTTATTTGGATACCAAAGTCTTCGCCTAATATTGTAGGTGGAGATTCTTGTATCGAGACATAGCATCGAGGAGCGTGTTGGTGGTTGCAAAGCTACAAAGGTCATCTTCCAAGCAATTGCACCAACACAAAGTGTGGCCACTTGAGCAACTTTGGTAACATGCTAAACAATTCTCTTTAAATAGTTTATATTTGTAGAATCTAGCATGTTTCTTTTGATATTTTGCTACTAGCTCTCATTTATACTTTAGTTGCTTATTATCTAAATCAATGAGAGATATGATACTAGCATGCTTAGCTATTTCCCTTATCTAGCATGACTAGTTATTTAACTTAAATGATTAGTTCACACTATGTAGTTTATCACTCATTTTCTATTAGTGTGACACATTTATCTATTCATGCGCTTTACTATTAGTCATTATCTATGAAACATGCATATCACTCTAGTCTATAGGAACTTGGATTTTGATTTGAGTTAATGTGATTTTAACTCTCCGTCTTTAAGATTTTTGAATTAATACTCTTGTCGATTTGTACTTAATATGTCATATTTACATTAATCGGTATTTGTGAATATATGTTTAGCACAAACTTCTTATCACTTGACAATTATACACTTATACTTCCTTTTTAATCTTGTGCTTATATAATATATTCATTATTGATTCTCATATTTTATTTTGATTAAACCTCTTATGAATCAATTATGTCTTTGCCCAATGAAGCTTATTTATATGTGTTTTGAATTTGTGATAGTTTTTCAAACATTCATTAAGGATACATGACTATATTCATTAAATTTCTATTTACATGTAAATCATGTATTTCTTATGTTGATATATTTTTGTATAAATATCTTTATGTGGGCATATGAATTAAGCTAAAGTTTTATATTGACTTGAAGGGTATTTAATTATACTGTGCTTATCTCATATTTTAGCTATTGATTCCTTTGACCAAATTTGTGCTTCTTGAAACAATTAGCTTCTTCCTTAAAGTCTTCTTTTGATGATATCTTCTTGACTTTTTGGTTGGCATTATGGATACATGTTCTTAATTGATTTTTTATCTTTTCATGTATGCCTGTTCGTGATATATAGTTTCTATATATAAATGATTCCTAACTTTTGATATTTATTGTTTTATACCTTTAAGTTAGGATGTTGAGAGAAAATATTTATTATTGTCTTGCTCATGATTAATTATGGATGTTCTATTAAGGATCACATAGTTTTGTGCTTTACCTTACTTGTTAAATTTACCTCCTTAATTAGTGCACATTTTCTAGTCTGTATCTGTGAAACCCAAATTTTTTCTAGAATTATGAATTGTTGGATTTGTAGCGTAATCTTAGCCTTATTTTATATTATTATTATTATTATTATTATTATTATTATATATTATTTATTTATTAGTCGAATTAGGAAAAATATTATCTTTAAAATTATCATTGGGTTTTTGATTGTGGCCCTGTCCCGATCCGTGTCCGGGGTCTGACCCCGAGTTCGGACACCAACCCTGAATTTGAATCAGACCCCGTTTTTCTGAAGCCCGACTCCGTTCCGAGCCCATCCTCATTTCTTTTTCTGATTATTATATTCTTATACAAAAATTCTTTTAAAACCTATTTCTAAACCACCCCACGACCTGGACTACTCCCCCTCACGAACAGAACTCTCCTTCACACATTTTCCCCACTCCTGCAAACACTCTACCACCACACACACGCACTCCCCTTATTTTCTCTACTCCTCTCCTCAACTTCAGCAGAGCCACCTTCTCTTCCACACTTCTCACCACCACAACTCCCACTCTCTCCATAAAACCCCTCCACCACCACTCATCCCTCACCCTCATTTTCACTTTCTCAAAATCCCTTTCCCCCTCCCAGAAGCCCGCCAACCGCCGGCCAGACCTCCGGCACCTTCTGCCCGTGCGTGCCCCGAGGCCAGAGCCCGTCCAGCCGTGTCCTAACTTTCGCGGCCACTTTCTCCCCCGCCGGCTGCCTCCCGGCCGCGCCCGTCCAACCGAGCTCCTCGTCCGTCTTCCCCGACCCTCGAGGCCAACCCTCACCCTGGCGACCCCGTTCCCGTCCGGCCAGACCCCGCCGGTCTCCCTCGCCTCTGTCCTGAGGTTGCGCTCTGCCACGTCTTCCACACAACCCCCTTCGCGCTGTTCCAGCGTTGCCCTGTGGCCGTGCTGTCCCGATCTGACTTTTCGGGACTCGCTGACCCGTGGCCGCTCTCCCAGCGCTGACCCGCGGTTTTTCGACCCGCTGTTCCGCGGCGCTCTTGGTGTTTCTGTCCCCGCGTCGCTGCCGCGTGGATTATTCTTTCTTAATTACATCTGAGAGCTCTAGCCGAGCAATTGAGGTATAACTTCGTGTCTCCGTGTCCCTCCCGTAGACAGTCTGTGATGACGGTTTCGATCCCGTTTCGCGGTTCGGTATTTTGATTATTCTGTTGCTTTGGGTGATACGTAGAGTATCGGTTACGTCGCGGCGTATTTTCTATTTCGATTGTTGTGCTGTATTCATTTTGGGTTGGATATTCATTTTGGGTTGGTGATCCCTGGTTTGGGATATTTATTTGTGTTGCGGATTGGCATCCTCCCAGGATTGGGTTGTCCCAGTTACAGGAGGTGCTGCCGAATTTTTCGAAAAGGTTTTCAAAATAAAAGTATTTAATTAAAATTAGTTAATTGATAAATAAAAATCTATTTTCAAATTCGGTCTTTGCAAACGATTTACAAAATTGGTTTTGTCGGCTTTAAATGCGAATTTTGTGAGTTTCGTATCCCCGTTAGGCGACGACCGTATCGGTCGAATGAGCCTCGGCGAAACGCAAACGCTACAGGGTTTCCTGTACGTTGAGACGTAAGCCAGCAACATGAGATTGCACGACCAAGTCTGAGACTTTAGTTTTAATTTTAATTATAATTTATTTTTAGAACTGGTACTGCTTTTAGTATTTATGGTGCAAGACCTCGGCCTACTGTTTGGACCGTTCGCGGCACTCAGAGTTCGCCTTAGGAATTAATTAATTTATGTAAATAATTTGTAAAGGACATAAGTCCAGTTTTTCTTTTATTTCTCTGCGATCCTGTATTGTGTAGCGTAGCTTTTTTTTATTTTTCTGGAATGTTGATTTTGCCGTTAAAGCGTAGATTATAAAATGGATATATTTATTTTATAAAAAAATTAATAAATTTCTCATAATAAATAATCTAGTAACTTAGCAATTCACCTATTTTCTCATTTAAAAGAAAAAGCCTAGTTATATATATATATATTATATATATATATATATATATATATATATATATATATATATATATATATATATATATTTAAAATACAAAGTTTTGCCAAATTAACCGGTAATTGCTATTTTTCCCAATTAATTAGTAACCGACTTATTCATTAAAAATGATAACGAACGTAGATTGCGATGCTAGATTTCCGGTAGATTAATTAAATAACTTAAAATCTGACTAGGGTCTACTTCTAGAGATTGTAACTAGCACACCTAGAATGGTTTTATTATGGTTCTAAGCCAAGATTCTCAACTGTAGGATCTCGGAGACGAACTTGACTTCTCCTCGGTACCAACATTCCCGATCCAGTCAATTAACAGAGACAAGTTACGGTTATGTTTTCTTGTATTTTATTTAGTAATTGTCAAGCTGCATGCTAAACCACATTGCTACACGGAACCCTCTCTTAGGGTTCAGATATTGATTGATATTGATTGTGGAGATTGGAGGAATAGTGTAACGTTTATGGCCAATACCCCTCATATTGCATATTGTGTGAGCTTACCCCTCTTACACACGGGGATAAGCCGTATCGCGTCGCTAGGGTGCTATTGTATAACCCAAGCCGGTCATAGACGATTACATATTCAAATCACATTATTTTTAGTTGTTAAATTGCTGGAAAATATTGTTTCAACTGTTTAGCCTGCACTTTTCCATTATTACTTAAAATATGATATACATATTCGTACTTGCTCCCTCCTGAATGGAGACAACATTTTTAGGTGACATTGAGGATGCTGAGCTATTGTACAATAGCTACTATGACCCGATTTTGTACCCTGTGGTGTTGCGGAGTCCCTTTGGAGGACGCAGGACCTGAGGCCGACGAGCCGACTGCTTAGCTAGTCGTTTCCAGTTTTTCTAGTTTTATTGTTTTGGAGTTTTGTAGATTTGAAATTAGCACTTTATTTCAGCTCTTTATTTCCAGTTGTACTTTCAATTGTTGAATAAAAGTTTTTTCGTAGATACAAAGTTGTGACAAATGTATAGATGTTGTTGTGAATACCTGTATATAGAATAACTTACTGTCGCCGTCTCACAACGGTGCATGCTGGGCATGATCCGGTTCGACCCAATAATTTGGGATCAGGTCGTGACATGTTTTTAGTGGTGGCCCGTGCAGGTCAGAAACAACAACTTAGGAAAACATATCTAGAAACAATTAGAACACCAGAATATTGATTTGTCACAACATAGGTCCGAATTATATATATATATATATATATATATATATTTTTGTTTGATTATAGACTGGTATGACACCTTGCTTATGTATTGCATCCTAAACCTTCCAGAGTATGGCCAAAGGAAAGACCACCCGTTCCGGCCCTGCTGAAGATGAGGTGTCATCTACCAATCACACCCCACCTCCTCAAGCACGTCGGGACCCTCCTCCCTTGCAGCTGACTGACCGTCCACATGCTGTACCAGCACCCCGTCCCGTTTATGCTACTACAGCGCAAACGGCAGAACCGGTACTTCCCCGGACTGAGCCGCAGTCCCCTGCGGTAGTACCCGAACCAGTTGCCCAGCCAGTACCGGTAGACCCCACCGAGCTCGTAGGCCTGCTACGAGGAGTACTAGAGGCCCAGAGAGCCCAAGCTGAAGCTCATCGTGAACAGACCGCAGCCTAAGCTGAAGCCCATCGCGAGCAGACCGCGATCATGAGAGAAGGCTATGAAGAATGCCTACAACGTGGCTATGGCTGCCCTCGAGAGAGGAGGAACAGCTCAAACGGACTCAAGGCCTGCTAAGGTAAGCATAACTCTAAGGGTTAATTTATGTATCATTAAGGCCATTCAATTTGATAAGAGACAATATTATGTGAAGGTCGGCACTATCGAGAACTTTAAGAAGCAGGACCCTCGACCCTTCAAGGGAACCGAGGGAATCATCTATGCCGATGAATGGCTCGACAACATGGAGCGTCTTCTCAGCGTCGCTCGACTACCTGACGACCTCCATGTCGAAGCAGTATGACTCCAGCTGCGAGATGTAGCAAGCACCTGGTATCGGAATGAACCCCGACTCCAGGACTAAGCAGCTTGACTGGGACACCTTCAAGAGGTTGTTCAGCAGGAAAGTTCTTCCCAACATCAGAGTTGCGGGAGATGGAAAGATAGTTCCAGGACCTGAAACAAGGGAACATGACGGTTGGAGAGTATGCGACAGAGTTCGACCGACTTAGCCGCTTTGCCAATAACTTGGTTGCTGACCCCGCGGATCATGCTGAAAGATTCAGGTATGGACTAAGGGAAGAAATTTGCACTCCTGTGATCGCAGGCGGCGCCAAAACATACGAGAAGATTCTGATATGAGCTCAGGACGTGGAGAAGAGCCAGCCTTCTCGTTCAAAAAGGGAGTATCCTAGAACTAGCAACTTCCAGGATAACCAGAAGAGGTCCAACAACAACAACAACAGGCCTTCGCACCACCAGCAGCAGCACCATCAGGCAAGGACCAGTGATAGAACGCCTCAGAAGCAGATCCCTGTCTGCGACTACTGCAAGAGGCCAGGACATCAGGCGAACATCTGCAGAAAGAAACTGGGACACTGCCTAGTTTGTGGGTCTGCCACCCACCAAGTGAGGGACTGCCCCACAACATTCAATCGGACCGAAGCAACTCAGCAAAGAGCTCCTCTACCCACTCAGCAACAACGTTTCGGGCAACATCAGCAAAAGACCGGGCGAGCTTTGCCCTAGCAGCAGACGAGCAAGAACCGGAGCAGGAACCCACCGCTGATGTCATCACAGGTTCTATTTATGTATTTTACATCCTGCTCTAGCATTATTTGATTCGGGTGCATCACACAGTTTCATATCATCAAAGTTCATTTCTGCACACCACCTAGATACGGGACTTAGCAAGATGATTAGTAGAGTTATGACCGGTGGCGGACCCATACCTATCACCGAGGCTTGTAACTGTCCCATAACTATCTCGGGCCACAAATTCTTAACACCCTTACTTGTGATGCCCTTGCCCAACTATGATGTAGTCCTAGGGATGGACTGGTTAAGTGAGCAGCATGCGCTGATAGATTGTCACAGAGGATGTGTAATCTTCAGCCACCAGGAGAACCGGAGTTTGAAATCTCTCAAGCTCCGGAAGATATGAAGAGTGTTATCTACTCCTCTATCACCGAAGAACCCGGGCCTCCTCACCCTATCATAGCGGAATTCATGGATGTCTTTTCAGATAGTCTTTCAGGATTGCCGCCAGATCGAGGTGTGGAATTCACCATCGACCTAGTTCCTGGCTCTTCCCCTATTTCTCGGGGATGCTACAGAGTCAACTCCAAGGAGGCAAAGGAGATGAAGGACCAGATTGATGAACTGAAGGCCCAAGGATTTATCAGAGATGGGGCTTCACCCTGGGGAGCACCAGTTTTGTTCGTGCCCAAGAAGGATGGAACCGTGCGGATGTGCATTGATTACCGGGTGCTGAACAACATTACCATCAAGAACAAGTACCCTCTGCCCCGGATCGACGACCTGTTTGATCAACTGAGTGGAGCTTAAGGTATTTTCGAAGATAGATCTCAGGTCTGGCTACCATCAAATCAAGGTCAGGAAGGAGGATATTCCAAAGACGGCGTTCAACACCAAATATGGACAATATGAATTTTTGGTCATGCCATTTGGACTGACGAATGCCCCTGCAGTATTCATGAACCTTATGAACAAGGTCTTCCATGAATACCTGGATCAGTTTGTTGTTGTCTTCATCGATGACATTCTGATCTACTCGAAGACTGAAGAAGAGCATGAAGAGCACCCGAGGAAAGTTTTGGGAAATTTAAGGAAGAAAAAGCTCTATGGTAAGCTATCTAAATGTGAATTCTTCTTAGACAAAGTGGATTTTCTTGGCTATGTTGTCACAAGAGAAGGAATTTCGGTAGATCCAATGAAGATAGCTGCTATTGAGAAGTGGACAACACCAAGTTAGTTGCAGAAATCAGAAGCTTTTTGGGTTTAGCTGGCTACTACCGGAAGTTTGTAAAGGATTTCTCCAGGATTGCTGAACCGATGACGAAGCTCACTAGGAAGAACTAAGAATTTGTTTGGTCGGAATCTTGCCAGTCAACATTTGAGGAACTGAAGAAGAGGCTTACAATGGCGCTGATACTTGCGCTACCCGCAGGTACCGGCGGTTTCTCAATTTATAGTGATGCTTCCGATAAGGGATTGGGCTATGTTCTTCAACAACACGGGAAAGTAATTACTTACGCATCTAGGCAATTACGGACTCATGAGAAGAACTATCCCACGCATGATTTGGAGCTTGCAGCGGTTATATTTGTATTGAAGTTGTGGAAGCACTACCTTTACGGAGAGAGAGTGGAAATATTTACAGACCATAAAAGTTTTAAATATGTTTTCATTCAGAAGGAGCTGAACATGCGACAGAGACGATGGCTGGAGCTGATGAAGGATTTCGACATCAACCTGCAGTATCATCCGGGTAAGGCTAATATTGTTGCAGATGCACTTAGTCGATACCCGATGGCAATGTTCTTGACCAAGGAGCGTCATTTGCTGGAGGACATGGAAAAGCTTGGACTGGAGATTGTACTGCCCGGAGAGGAAATGAAGAAACTGAGAAGAGAAGCCATCGTACCAGGAGCTGATTCATCAATGATGCAGTTGCAAGTGCGTTCAAGTCTAATGGACAGAGTTAAGGAGACACAATTTCAAGACGAGACGCTTTGCAAACTCAGAGATCAAGTGCTGGCAGGAACACTTAAAGGATTCTCAATCGCCAGCGACGGAGCACTGAAGCATGGTACGAGGCTTTGCGTACCAACTGGCGAACTGATGAACGAGCTGATGCAAGAAGCACACCAGTCGCAGTATTCCATACATCCAGGAGCCAACAAAATATATCGGGATATGCGTACTATAGTGTGGTGGTACAGAATGAAGAAGGACGTATCCAGGTATGTAGCTAGATATTTAATTTGTCAACAAGTGAAAGCTGGCAGACAGAGACCAGCATGACTGTTACAGTCGCTTAGACATCTCCGAGTGGAAATGGAAGCACATAACGATGGACTTTGTGTCAGGACTGCCTCGATCCCAAGGAGGGAAGGATGCCATTTGGGTTATCGTGGACCGACTGACGAAGTCAGCCCACTTTATTCTCTTCAAGGTGGGCCTATCCACCGAGAAGTTGGCGGCACTGTACATGCAGACATATCTACCGGATTCATGGAGTTCCGGTAAGTATCGTATCTGACAGGGATACCAGGTTCAGCCCTCACTTCTGGAAGAGCTTGCACGACAGTTTGGGAACGCAACTGAAGTTCAGCACCGCCTACCACCCCTAGACTGACAGACAATCGGAGAGAACAATCCAGACGCTAGAAGACATACTGAGATCTTGCGTCTTGAAACTTGGAGGGTCTTGGGAAGACCATTTGCACTTGGTAGAGTTCTCCTACAACAACAGCTACCAAGCTAGTATCGGTATGACTCCGTTCGAGGTACTTTATGGACGTCGTTGCCGCACTCCACTTGCTTGGGACGACGTAGGAGAAAGGGTATTGCTTGGACCTAAAATGGTGACAGATGCAGCAGAGAAGGTAAAGATGATTAGGAAAAAGCTCAGAATTGCCCAGGATAGACAAAAGCATTGGGCAGATAGCAGCCGACGGCCGTTGGAGTTTGAAGAAGGTGACAGTGTGTTCGTGAAGATCTCCCCTACCAGAGGAACCATCCATTTCGACAGAGCAGGAAAGCTAAGCTCCAGGTATATCGATCCTTTTGAAGTACTTAACAGGATTGGAGAAGTGGCTTATCGGGTGGCTCCACCCCCAAATCTTGAAGGCAGTCCACAACGCCTTCCACGTTTCGTAGCTGAGACGCTACATCCCGTACCCGAGCCACATCTTGGATCATTCGGAGCTGGAAATTAGATCCACCCTCACAGTGCCAGAGAAGCCAGTGGCAATATTGGACAGAGGAGAAAAGAGAACCAGGAATTCTGTGACGCCGATAGTTAGAGTTATGTGACGGCACAACTCACCAGGCGAGTCTACCTGGGAGCGAGAAGACAAGATGCGGGAGCAGTATCCGTATCTGTTTGAGACTTGAGGTAACCCCTAACCCTGTCTTTAATTTCGAGGACGAAATTTTCTAAGGAGAGAAGGTTGTGAAACCCAGAATTTTTCTAGAATTATGAATTATTGGATTTGTAGCGTAATCTTAGCCTTATTATTATTATTATTATTTATTAGTCGAAATTAGGAAAAATATTATTTTTAAAATTATTATTGGGTTTTTGATTGTGGCCCTGTCCCCGATCCCGTGTCCGGGGTCCGACCCCGAGTCCGGACACCAATCCCTGAATTTGAATCAGACCCCGTTTTTTCGAAGCCCGACTCCGTTCCGAGCCCATCCTCATTCACTACCAAAATTTGTCGATTTAGCGACGGCCAGATCCGTCGCCAGTCCGACGAGAATTTCTATTAGCGACCGATCACCGACGGGTTTTGGCCAAAAAAATCCGTCGGCAATCAGTTCGTCGCTAATAATGGTCCGTCGCTACGTAGTCGTCAAGCGACGGACTAGCGACGGCATTTCGACTTCACAATACGAAGCATAAGCGACTACTTTCCGACGGACTGTCGTCCATTTCAAGTATTAAATACTGAACTGTTTAGACAATAGCGACGTAAAGTTTCGTCGGTAAACCGTCGTAATAGCGTATCAGAGTGTATCATTCCGTCGCTAATCCGTCGAGCGCCGTCGATAACAAAAGGACGGATTAGCGACGGTTTGTTGACGAAAATTTCGTCGACCAGGTTCTGGAAGAGGCAGGCATTTCCAGCACCATGGCGACGGATGGGTCGTCGCTATTCCGTCGAAAACTGTACGGTTTAGCGACGGAATAAGGACGACTTTTCGTCGACCATGTTCTGGAACTTCTTGGCATTTCCAGAACAAGGGCGACGAAAAACTCGTCGTTATTCCGTCGAACTATATATCATCAGAACTGTGCTGACGGATAGTCCGTCGCCCACCCGTCGCTATCTGGAAATATTTTCAAATCTCTAGTTAGCGACGGATAATCCGTCGAATAGTAGTCGGAAACTGGTAATATCCGTCGCTCAACGGTCACTAGTCCGTCGCTAACTGAGAATATTTTGAAAAAAATTTACAGAGCTTTCCCTATTCGCAAAAATATGCATAAACCAAACCAATATATAATGCATACCAATTATCCAACAATCACATAGACCAAATATATAATACACACCAATTATCCAAGAATCACATAGACCAAATATGCACATACGAATTTAATGCACACCAATTATCCAAGAATCATATAGACCAAACCAAATTAATATAAAATAGACATCAATTATCCTGAAGAGTAACCTAATATCTGTCGTTATAATCCGATCATAGCACAAATATTCCAAAATTCCCACAAATATTCTAAAATTCCCACAAATATTTCAAAATTTCCACAAATATTCCAAAATACATAGAAAAATCGACTTTGGCCTCAACAAAGATCACAAGTCAGACGATGAATCCTCACAGCCAGGGATCATAGTTGCGTTGAGGCATGTACCATTCTATCAGCCACTTTGCATACGAAGGCTCAATCTGGTTGAGGTCTTCTGTAGGGACAGGAGGGTCGGTCCCGATGCTACTACTCTCTGACGGTGGCTCCTCCTTAACTTCAAGCTTGGGAGCAATCTCTTCCCTGATGGTCATCGGTTCTTCCTTGACCTCGACCTTTGGTAACACCTTCTCCTTAACAGTCACCGGCTCTTGTTTGACGACGGGGACTTCCTCCGTGTTGACCTCCAAGGGTTTCTTGCCTCGACCCCTTCCTCGACTAGTAGCACCACCTCGACGAGTCCTAGGAGCCATCTTTTTGACAATAGAAATTTTCATATAGGGTAAGGGGAGAAGACGTGGGCAGAAAGAGGAGGGGGAAGCAGCACAGTCGGCGGCATGACTCGGAGGAAGTACAGAGGTTTTCTTCAACATACATAGGAGAACTATAAGGATATATCTTTTCACAACATATCACCTTGTCAAAGACCCTTATTGTGACAACCATGTTACCACGGTGTCGAAAGACTAACATGTCATAATTTTCTAAGCCGTGTGTTTTGACATAATCTTCCAAACTCTTTCCTGCTATGTAATAATGCAAGATTACTATATAGGAGGAAAGAGTTGGGAGGATTATGTCAAAATACACGGCTTACAAATTTATGACATGTTAGTCTTCCGACACCGCGGTAACATGATATTCACATGAAGGGTCTTTGACAAGGTAACATGTTGTGAAAAGATATATTCTTATAGTTCTCCTACGGATGTTGAAGAAAAAGTCTGTACTTCCTCCGGGTCATGCCGCCGGCTGTGCTGCTTCCCCCTCCTCTTCCTGCCCACTTCTTCTCCTCCGACTCTACACTTGAGCTGGATATCATATGTGGCTGAGAGAGTCAAATAAGAAGAAGGGAAGTAGGGAGGAGCAGATGGGTTCAGAGCTATGGTGGAGGAGAGGAGAAGGAAGATGCTTGATCAGAACGGATGGCTCAGAACACAAACCAAGATTCATTCTAGCATACATTAGTGTGAATCATCTATGTTCTGTATATATGGTGTAGTATATGTTCTTATCGTATCTAGTATCTGAAGAACGTAACAGAATCAAGATGAACTCACATAATGTAATACTAAGACATCATCTACTACTATATAAGACATAGTGATAGGTTGTCGTATCATCATTGTCGAGGGATGAGGGTCGGAGGACAGTTAACTTTATCTACGGCTACATAGTTTCTGTATCGCCAGTCGAATGGCTGCAGGGACTATGTCCTGATCATCATGTCGTACCGTAGACTAATGCAAATGGAGCTGGAAATATCCGTCGCTAACCGTTCACTAGTTCTTCGGTAACTGAGAATTTTTTTGAAAAAAATTTGCAACACTTTCCCTGTTCACAAAAATATGCATAAACCAAACCAATATATAATGCACACCAATTATCCAACAATCACATAGACCAAATATATAATGCACACCAATTATCCAAGAATCACATAGACCAAATATGCACATACGAATTTAATGCACACCAATTATCCAAGAATCATATAGACCAAACCAAATTAATATAAAATAGACATCAATTATCCTGAAGAGTAACCTAATATCCGTCATTATAATTCGATTTATCTTCAAGTGTGAGAACGGATGGCTCAGAACACAACCCAAGATTCATTCTAGCATATATTAGTGTGAATCATCTATGTTCTGTATATATGGTGTAGTATATGTTCTTATCGTATCTAGTATCTGAAGAATATAACAGAATCAAGATAACTCACATAATGTAATACTAAGACATCATCTACTACTATATAAGATATAGTGATAGATTGTCGTATCATCATTGCCGAGGGATGAGGGTCGGAGGACAGTCAACTTTATCTATGGCTACATAGTTTCTGCCTCGCCAGTCGAATGGCTGCAGGGACTATGTCCTGATCACCATGTCGTACCGTAGATTAATGCAAATGGAACTGGAGCCAAAATACAGAAATCAAAATACAAAATACAGAATCAAATCCCTGGATGGCTCAGAACACAACCCAACCGGAGAGGATACTCTGAGAGATCCATCTGAGTATGACGTATACTCTGAGAGATCACCTTTACAAGAATGATATCAGTAGTAGGATTGAGTGTTGGAGGAGATATTATCAGAGTATACGTCCTACTCAGATGGGTCTCTCACCGTTACTAATTTTTTCTGACAGCATGGTGGATGTGCTCCATCAACAGATTCTTACTCCGAGCCAAAACTTTGTCTCGGAGCTCAAGTGGACATCCTTCGTATAGAGCTCGAGTGAGAGGTTCCTGACAGCATGGTGGTCTCCTTTGTTAAAGTATCCGTACTCGTCCCACAACCAATGTGGGATGAGCACGGATACTTTACAAAGGAGACCACCATGCTGTCAGGAACCTCTCACTCGAGCTCTACACGAAGGATGTCCACTTGAGCTCCGAGGCAAAGTTTTGGCTCGGAGCAAGAATCTATTGACGGAGCACATCCACCTTGCTGTCAGAAAAAAATAGTAACGGTGAGAGACCCATCTGAGTAGGACGTATACTCTGATAATATCTCCTCCAACACTCAATCCCACTACTGATATCATTCTTGTAAAGGTGATCTCTCAGAGTATACGTCCTACTCAGATGGATCTCTCAGAGTATCCTCTAGTGATAGGTTGTCGTATCATCATTGCCGAGGGATGAGGGTCGGAGGACAGTCAACTTTATCTACGGAAACATAATTTCTGCCTCGTCAGTCGAATGGCTGCAGGGACTATGTCCTGATCACCATGTCGTAGTCCAATACAATCCAGAGATTGACACAGTACTAATTCTATTATGTAGTCCAATACAAATAGTCTAATACAAAAACAATCCAGTACAAATAGTCCAATACAAATAAGTACTAATAGCTAATGAGAACCACTGCAGCTCACGCAAACGCTCAGTGATACGATCACGCAACCACCTCGAAAAAGCAAGATTTTTGGCGTGAGAAGAGATGTCGTCCCTTGCAAGTGCTGCATGAATAGAACTCCCGGTCTCACTAGCTACCGGTGCTGGATGAATAGAACTCCCGATCTCACTAGCAACCGGTGCCACTTCCTCCTTAACTGTAGGAGGAGCCACCTCAGCATTCACTGTTTCCCTCAAACGACGTGTCACTCATCGAGTCATGGGTAGCATCTGGTAAGATCGATAGTCACAAATAATATAATTGTAACATAAGCAAGCTAACTAAAGGAACCATCATATAATTTGAGTACATTTTCGAAAGCCGATAAAGTATAAAAAATTCGATTTTTTGCCAAGTGTGAGAACGGATGGCTCATAACACAACCCAAGATTCATTCTAGCATACATTAGTATGAATCATCTATGTTCTGTACATATAGTGTAGTATATGTTCTTATCGTATTTAGTATCTGAAGAATGTAACAGAATCAAGATGAACTCACATAATGTAATACTAAGACATCATCTACTACTATATAAGATATAGTGATAGGTTGTCGTATCATCATTGCCGAGGGATGAGGGTCGGAGGACAGTCAACTTTATCTACGGCTACATAGTTTCTGCCTCGCTAGTCGAATGGCTGCAGGGACTATGTACTGATCACCATGTCGTACCAGTAATTAATGCAAATGGAGCTGGAACTGGAGCCAAAATACAGTACTACTTCACCATGTCGTACCATTTTACTCTCTCTCTCTCTCTCATCTTCCCCCTCCGGCGCTCTCACTCTCTACGGCGCTCTCACACTACTAATTCCTATGTGTTTTAAGTGTGAGAACGGATGGCTCAGAACACAACCTCAAAATTTATTCTAGCATACATTAGTGTGAATCATCTATATTCTGTATACATATCGTGTAGTATATGTTCTTATCGTATCTAGTATCTGAAGGATATAACAGAATCAAGATGAACTCACATAATGTAATATTAAGACATCATCTACTACTATATAAGATATAGTGATAGGTTGTCATATCATCATTGCTGAAGGATGAGGGTCGAGGACAGTCAACTTTATCTACGGCTACATAGTTTCTGCCTTGCCAGTCGAATGGCTACAGGGACTATGTCCTGATCACCTATGTCGTATCGTAGATTAATACAAATGGAGCTGGAAATATCTGTCGCTAACCGGTCACTAGTCCGTCGCTAACTGAGATTGTCACATACACATATGTATATCACAGCTAGATGTATAGATATATACATCTATATAGAAGCACACAACTGATAGAACTCGCACTGTCCTTGAGACAGTGAACATATACACCATGAATCCAAACCCCATATTCATATTTACTAATCCAAACACCACCAAACTAATGGATAACACCCAATATAGATAACACATTATTTAGCCAATATATAAACTCAGATGAATTTGAGAAGCAAAGCCCTCCGCCGTTCCCGACCAAAGCCTGCCGCCCCAAGCCTGCCGCCCTGTAGTTCGTTTGCATATATATATGAAGAGTGCTTATGGCTGTGCGTCGGTTGCATATACCCCTGACGCCCTCCGTCCCAAGCCAGCCGCCCAGCCCCCGACGCCGCCACCCCAAGCCCGCCACCCAGCCCCCGACGCCCCCTGCCCCAAGCCCGCCGCCCAGCCCCCGACGCCCCAGCCCCAAGCCCGCCGCCCAGCCCCCGACGCCCCCGCCCCTAAGCCCGCCGCCCAGCATCCGACGCCCCCGTCCCAAGCTCCACCGCCCAGCCCCCGACCCAAGCCAGCCGCCCAGCCCTCGACGCCCCAGTCCCAAGCCCGCCGCCCAGCCCCGACGCCCCCGCCCCAAGCCCATCACCCAGCCCCCGACCCAAGCCAGCCGCCCAGCCCCCGACGCCCCAGCCCCAAGCCCGCCGTCCAGCCCCCGACGCCTCCGCCCCAAGCCCACCGTCCAGTCCCCGACCCAAGCCAGCAGTCCAGCCCCGACGCCCCAGCCCCAAGCCCGTCGCCCAGCCCCCGACGCCCCCGCCCCAAGCCCGTCGCCCAGCCTCCGACGCCCTCACCCCAAGCCCGTCGCCCCCGCTGCCCCTATACGACACCGTGCGAGAGAGAGAGAGATCGAGAGAGAGAGAGAGGGAATTACCTTCGGAGAGAGAGAGGAGAGGACGCCGACGCGACGCCGACGCCGACGCCGACGCCGACACCGACGCCGACGCCGACACCGACACCGATCACCGAAGCCGCAGGAGAGAGAGAGAGAGAGAGAGAGAGAGAGAGGAAAGAGAGTGAATTTGGAGGGAATGTGAAAAGTTTCCCCCGCCGTTTCTTTTAAAGTCTGGAATGTATATTTAGCGACGGACTAGCGACGGCTTATAGTTCGTCGCCAGGTAGTCGCAACTATTTGATACTTGCCGACTGAATATCCGTCGCTACGTAGTCTGAAATAAATGTCCCGCCAATTCTCTACACAATTCCCGCCAAATAATCGACTGAGTAGCGACGACTGTCTTTCCGTCGCTATTTTTCTGACACCCTACCGACGGATGTACGACCTTTCCCCCTCTAAAATTAAAATAAAAAATGTAAAGGCGTGTGGTCGGTAATCCGTCGGCGAGCGGCCACGAAGCCGTCGCTAACGCCGACTGAAAATTTCCATCGCTACTTTACTGTATTTTGGTAGTGATTTCTTTTTCTGATTATTATATTCTTATAAAAAATTTCTTTTAAAACCTATTTCTAAACCACCCCCACGACCTGGACTACTCCCCCTCACGAACAGAACTCTCCTTCACACATTTTTCCTACTTCTGCAAACACTCCACCACCACACACACGCACTCCCCTTATTTTCTCCTACTCCTTCTCCTCAACTTCAGCAGAGCCACCTTCTCTTCCACACTTCTCACCACCACAACTCCCAATCTCCCCATATAACCCCTCCACCACCACTTATCCCTCACCTTCATTTTCACTTTCTTAAAATCCCTTTCCCCCTCTCCAGAAGCCCGCCAACCGCCGACCAGACCTCCGGCGCCTTCTGCTCGTGCGCGCCCCGAGGCCAGAGCCCGTCCAGCCGCGTCCTAACTCCCGCGGCCACTTTCTCCCCCGTCGGCTGCCTCCCGGCCGTGCCCGTCCAACCGAGCTCCTCGGCCGTCTTCTCCGGCGACCACCGAGGCCAACCCTCACCCCGGCGACCCCGTTCCCGTCCGGCCAGACCCCGCTGGTCTCCGCCACCTCTGTCACGAGGCTGCACTCTGCCACGTCTTCCCCGGCAACCCCCTTCGTGCTGTTCCAGCGCTGTCCTGTGGCCGTGCTGTCCCGATCTGACTTTTCAGGACTCGCTGACCCGTGGCCGCTCTCCCAGCACTGTCCCGCGGGTTTTTCGACCCGCTGTTCCGCTGGCGCTCTCTGGTGTTTCTGTTCCCGCGTCGCTGCCGCGTGGATTATTCTTTCTTAATTACATCTGAGAGCTCTAGCCGAGCAATTGAGGTATAATTTCATGTCCTCGTATCCCTCCCGTAGACATCTGTGATGACGCGGTCCCGATCCCGTTTCGGGATTCGATATTTTGATTATTCTGTTGCTTTGGATGATACATAGAGTATCGGTTACGTCACGACGTATTTTCTATTTCTGATTGTTGTGCTGTGTTCATTTTTGGGTTGGATATTCATTTTAGGTTGGTGATCTCTGGTTTGGGATATTTATTTGTGTTGCGGATTGGCAACCTCCCAGGATTGGGTTATCCCAGTTACAGAG
The DNA here is from genome assembly GCA_029216955.1 of Iris pallida. Taxonomy (NCBI): domain Eukaryota; kingdom Viridiplantae; phylum Streptophyta; class Magnoliopsida; order Asparagales; family Iridaceae; genus Iris; species Iris pallida. The sequence continues at coordinate 1,788,529 of JANAVB010034820.1, read as the reverse complement.
GAGGTGCTGTCGAATTTTTTGGAAAGATTTTCATAATAAAAGTATTTAATTAAAATTAGTTAATTGATAAATAAAATTCTATTTTCAAATCCAGTCTTTGCAAACGATTTACAAAATTGGTTTTGTCGGCTTTAAATGCGAATTTTGTGAGTTTCGTATCCCCGTTAGGCGACGACCGTATCTGTCGAATGAGCCTCGGCTGAAACACAAACGCTACAGGGTTTCCTGTACGTTGAGGCGTAAGCCAGCAACATGAGATTGCACGACCAAGTCTGTGACTCTTTAATTTTAATTTTAATTATAATTTATTTTTAGAACTGGTACTGCTTTTAGTATTTATGGTGCAGGGCTTCGGCCTACTGTTTGGACCGTTCGCGGCACTCAGAGTTCGCCTTAGGAATTAATTAATTTATGTAAATAATTTGTAAAGGGCATAAGTCCAGTTTTTCTTTATTTCTCTGCGACCCTGTATTATGTAGCGTAGCTTTTTCTTATTTTTCTGGAATGTTAATTTTGCCGTTAAACGCGTAGATTATAAAATAGATATATTTATTTATAAAGAAAATTAATAAAGTTTTCGCATAATAAATAATCTAGTAACTTAGCAATTCACATGATTTCTCATATAAAAGAAAAGCCTAGTTATAGATATATAATATATATATATATATATATATATATATATATATATATATATATATATATATATATATATAAAATATATATATATATATATATATATATATATATATATATATATATATATATATATATATATATATATATATATATATATATATATATATAACTAGGCTTTTTCTTTTATATAAAAAATCATGTGAATTGCTAATATATATATATATATATATATATATATATATATATATATATATATATATATATATATATATATATATATATATATATAAATACAAAGTTTTGCCAAATTAACCGGTAATTGCTATTTTTTTCAATTAATCAGTAACCGAGTTATTCAATTAAAAATGATAACGAACGTAGATTGCGACGCTAGATTTTCGATAGATTAATTAAATAACTTAAAACCTGACTAAGGTCTACTTCTAGAGATTGTAACTAGCACATCTAGAATGGTTTTATTATGGTTCTAAGCCAAGGTTCTCAACTGTAGGATCTCGGAGACGAACTTGACTTCCTCCTCGGTACCAACATTCCCGATCCAGTCAATTAACAGCGGCAAGTTACGATTATGTTTTCTTGTATTTTATTTAGTAATTGTCAAGCTGCATGCTAAACCATATTGCTACACGGAACCCTCTCATAAGGTTCAGATATTGATTGATATTGATTGTGGGGATTGGGGAAATAGTGTAACGTTTATGGCCAATACCCCTCATATTGTATATTGTGCGAGCTTACCCGTCTTACATACGGGGATAAACCGTATCGCGTCGCTAGGACGCTATTGTATAACCCAAGCCGGTCATTGACGATTACACATTCAAATCACATTGTTTTTAATTGTTAAATTGCTAGAAAATATTGTTTCAACTGTTTAGCCTGCACTTTTCCACTATTACTTGAAATATGAGATACATATTCGTACTTGCTCCCTCCTGACTGGAGACAACATTTTTAGGTAACATTGAGGATGCTGAGCTATTGTACAATAGCTACTATGACCCGGTTTTGTACCATGTGGTGTTGCCGGAGTTCCCCTTAGAGGACGCAGGACCTGAGGCCGACGAGCCAACCGCTTAGCTAGTCGTTTCCAGTTTTTCTAGTTTTATTGTTTTGGTTGTAGATTTGAAATCAATACTTTATTTCAGCTCTTTCATTTCCAGTTGTACTTTCAATTGTTGAATAAAAGTTTTTAAAAGTTTTTGTATATACAAAGTTGTGACAAATGTATAGATGTTGTTGTGAATACCTACATATAGGACAGCTTACTGCCGTCGTCTCACAACGGTGCAGGCTGGGCATGATCCGGTTCGACCCAATAATTTGGGATCGGGTCGTGACAGTATCTTTATAATTTACTATGGTGCACTATGAAAGCTCTTTAAAAATGTACTTCTTGATATCTTTAGCATTTAGCTTTCTTGATCTTTTCTTGCTCATTCCTTGGGTTTATGCTTCCTTAGAATTATTGTTGCCTAATGATATTTTCGTAGCACATAAGAATTCTTGTAATTGATACATCATATTTATTTTGTCTTAGCTACTATGGTTTGAGCTTTTGTGTTGAGATTTTTCTATTTCTAAAGAACACACTTATTTCATAATGGCTATAATATTTTGCATTCTCTAGATCGAACTATCATTTTATTATCTTGGGTTAATCTCAATACTTGGCAAAGAGATTTATTTTATTACGTTTTCATGAATATCTCTTTTGGCCTATACTTGATTAGAGTCTAATTCATTTTTAGTGACTTAAGAGTTAATGAGCACATTTATCTTGTTAATGGCCTACCTCATTAATCTTAATTAGTTATGTAGCTTGCTTATTTATGATATATTGTTAAGCTATATAATTTTGTTCACTTTCACTCATCTAGCTATGTTTTTTTTTTCAATCTATATATGATATGCTAGTTTACATAAACAAGTTTTGTGATTCTTCTAAATGTAATTTGTATTCTATTTTAGATACAAATGTTTGTTCTCTAAAACTAGTTTTACAAATTCTTGATTAGATCTTGTTTCTCTTGGAGGTTTGTGATTCCTTTCTTTAAGTCTCCTTCCATATTAGTTATTAGCAAGTATCTCTTAAATTTCTCTCACTTTTTAGTCATGATTTCATCGTATTATCAATTACATTTCTTCTTGATTATATTTGCAATCATTTAAATGAGAATAACTCTTTTCCATATTTTCCATTGATTTATGAGATTTTAATTATAAATATGGATTTGAATTTTTTTTGATTTGTTGGATCATATTTAAATTTGTTTATTTTTATTGATAAAAGATCCTAATGGTTGAGTAGTCCTATATTTTTTTATTATGTGATTATCAAGCTAATTTATTACTATACTTTGACTACTCATGAATTGCCACATATGGGCCTTTGCTATTTGAACTATGGATTATTAATTTACCATTAGCAAGATTTAAATTTTACCCGTTGATGGGTACATATATAGTGAAATATACCTAGTCAATGTAAAGTAATAAATTGGTTGATTTTTTCTTAATTAGATAATCATGGACATGATATTTGAGTTTTTTTTAGAGCTATATTTTGACTTTCATCATGACTGAATTAATTGACTTTATTCCTTTTCATGATGACATTTTTTTTCTCAAAAGCTAACATACATTGATCTATCATATTTATATATGATATCCTTCTATATAGATTAATGTATGCCGTCTTTTGATTATACGTGCTTAATTGGAATATTCTTCTGATTTTTCATCTTTAGCGGCTATTAGTTGGATATCTCTTCTTGACTAAAGATGATATTATTCGTCTTTTGACAATATTGTAGCCTTATATGCACTGAGCAAAAGGAAAAAAATCCATAGTTGATTTACCCCCAAATCCTTTAGTTATATATTTTATGTTATAAGTGTTTTGGAACTAGACACATATTTTAAGGGAGTGCAAATTAATTGATTCAATTCATTTATACCCAGTAATATATCATATACCTAGTTCATCATGGACCCATATTTTCTTCAATTTTGTATCCTATTGATTGAGGTCATGATATTTTTATTTATAAAGGATTTATGAGAGTGTATGCAAGTGTCTTTATTATTTCTCTCTCTCTTTTATATGGGTTAAACAGGTCATCTTGTTTAAATTAATCTTCATATCTTATCTTGATGACTATTGTGCTTTTATTAATTTGGCTTTCCTATTATGCTTAATTGACTTAGCTTTTTTTGTCGATGACTTACCCAAAACTCATAATTTATATCAACATTGGTAATACTTTGAGGGGGAGCATTCAAGTCGACTGAATTTCTCCTTCTCAAGTATTTTTTTCCTTTATCTTCATGTTTATCTAAAGGATATTCACATAGCATGATAAGGTAAATGAGTTCAAATGCATTAACTTGGTTAAGCAAATAGATTTTGCAAATAAAGAGATTATTTTATATCAATTGCTATATTTCATTGATCATTCATTATTTGTTCCACTATTTATTTGTGGACAATTTTGACTTTCAATGGTTTTTTTGATCAATGTTTCAAGTTTATATTTCAATTGGTATTAAGTTTATATCTTCCAACTATCTCAATTGGTATTTTTTTAATATCAATTACTTTGCAATTATCTAATCCTCATGGGCTTTTGATTGAAATCCTTGATTGAAGTCCTTTATTTCAATTGTTATATTGCTTCCTTCCAAAACTAGAGTTTTAATTCATATAATATTATGTTTTAGAGTTTCTTTCTTGGATTTCAAGTTGGTAAACTATTTATTGATTGTTTTCAATTTTATTTATTTTACCAACTATATTGTGTTTTGACATGCTTCTTTTAAAATTTGATGTTCTACATTGGTAATGTAGCTTTATAAACTTGTCATTACACCATTCTCCCATTATTTTTTATTAGTATATTTTGATCATGATTGTCTATGACTTTTCCATGCTCTGATTTCTATGCTTGAGATTGATTTCATTTTTATCTCTTAGTACGGGGAAGCCTATTTTTGATCATGTCAAAGGGGAAGAAGTAAGTTTAAGTATGTGCTTCAATGTTTGTAATAAGGGATATAAGTATTTTAAGTAATAAGCTATTAGTGGTATATCCGTATATCTGCTTATACATTAGTGATACATGCATCTATTATGATCATACTAAATTTAATCGATTTTCCATAATAAAAAAGGGGGATATTGTTAGCCAAATGATCTAACTACTTTTTTGATTGTGGTTATTCGATTAAGTTTAACATTATGATATCACTAATATTATGCTATCTCTATAGCATTGATACTTAAACTTTACATAGTCCTAATGTGCTTTATCTTATCATACTTGCTACATGTATATTGCTTTGTTCGTCTAACATGTATTTGCAGAAAAATAATTAGCAAGATCAAATATAGACATATACAGTGAAGAAATCACGGTGGGCCAACGACGATAGTATTCCAAAAAGATTTTTCTGAACCGCCAGACGATATCTTCTGAGCCACGCACCTGGGAGTTCCGCTGCCCGGTCAACGAACGGGGGTCTAGGGGGCAGCGTCCCTCGTCGGAGGTTCGGGGGCGAAGCCCCCGAAAGATATTCAGTTTTCACAAACTGGATATCTTTGGACAGCTGTCGTCAAGGAAGAAGCCAATATCTATCAAGAAAAGAAGCCATGCCATGCCATCATTATTTTAAGACTCTGAAGAAGCCTGCACCTGCTACAGTATTTCTGGAGTCTGCAATGAGTCTTAGGAATAATTATAAACACAAGAAATGAATGACAAAATCGAAAGCTAGGGTAGAAATTAGCCTAAGATTATTTTCGGATGAAAATCGACATACCGACGGTATACCGATTTTTGTTCACAGAAAGTTTCTGTCTACAAAATCGGCATACTGACGGAATACCGATCTATACCGACGGTATACCGATTCAGTAACGTTGAAAATCCAACGGTCGGATTTCAAATATTTAATGATCCCAACGGCTATATTTCTAGCCGTTACAATTCCAGACCGGTATTCCAACGGTATACTGGTTCGTACCGACGGTATACCGATCGCTGACTGAAAAGTTGCCTTTGAGCTCTTTTCAATGCTTTGGTTATAAATAGCCTTGAATCCCTTCATTCAAGGTTGATGCTTTGAGCCTAAAAATTTCTAAACCACCAAAGCCAATCTACAAACAACTCTACAAAGCTTTCATTTGCCATCCACAAATTGTGTTAGAGTTATTGAGTTGAAAAGTGAGATCTTCATCTTGTTGTATAAGGAGATCAAAACCTATTATGAAAGGTTGAAGTTGGAGAGTCATCAGATCCAAACTCTAGGTTGAAGTTGGAGAGTCTTCGTATCCAAACTCTCGGTTGAAGTTGGAGAGTCTTTGGATCCAAACTCTCGGTTGAAGTCGGAGAGGCCTTCGGACTAAAGCTCTCGTGTAATAAGTTGGTGAGCCTTCGTATGAAAACTAACATTGTACTATTTACGATAATATTGGATTAAATTCGGAGAGAGTTCTGGGACTGGAGTGTCCCTTGGGAGGATACCAAGATACATCGTGTGTCGGTATTATTTTGCTTCTTCTCTTGCACTTATATTTTTAAATTGTCCATTAGCTTGTGCTAAGTGCTTGATTAGTTAGCTTGACCCTATTCACCCCCCTTTAGGGTTTCTATAAATTAGATTCTTGCGAAGGGTTCCCAACAGTTGGCTCGGAGAGATTTGTGTTGTGGCATGTGCAGGCTCAAGCCGCTGAGCTGTACAAGTAGGCCACTGACAGCGGATGGAGACTCGAGGGGTGCTCGACAGGAGGTGGATCGTCGAGAACTTACTGAGAAGGAGCTTCTAGGTGCTTTGAGGGATACAGAGGATTCGGTTCGTCGAGACAAAGCGACGGATGGTGGTGAGTCAAAGATTAAGGGTCAGTCTGTCGGTCCCATGACAGCTGATCGGTCTCCATGTGGGAGTTGCTCTACGGATTTGATTATGGCGATGGGTGGTTTGCCAAAGCTTCACGGTGCGACATCGGTTTCAGCAGTTCGAAGCCAGAAAGGAGATCAAGGTTTGTAGTAAACTCAATCTGAGGCGGGAGCATCATCATTCACACAGTTCAGGGGGAGCTATGGGTCATCGACGACATGCACAGTGCGTGATGTTCTGTTCTAGGACGCATGTGTATGGAGGAGCTTCAAGTTCAGACACGAAGGTGGGCAGGTTCAGGAGTTTGAATCTCAGGAGGGTCGCACCATCTGCTTGGTTAGGCCAGCCAAGGTTGAAGAAGCTCATCGAAACGTTAACACTTTTCGGTGGAAGACAGAAGTCGAGAATAGGCAACCGAGACTTTCGATGAGGCTGATCGTCAGGAACTTCGGTCTTGATCGTGTTATTGATATTGACAGGATCCCAGTAGTGCAAGAGGTGCTACGCATGGCAGCTAGCGTCGACGTGACGGTCGAGGAGTTGGAGACGAAGGAAGATGCAAAGCAGCTCGGGGGATCGAAGATCAGTGGCATGGGTGAGCAGGAACTCTGTCGCATGATGACAGACATGGAGTCCAGTTGAGGAGCCATGGGGTCAACACTCTCTCATCAGACTGGAGGGGGAGATTGTTGGAGTCCCGTCTGGATTTGGTAATAGCATATTTATGGAGTCCAAATCTGATTAAAAATTTGATTCAATTTGATTTGGATGTCCATAATTAGTGCTGAGCTATTTTAGATATAATAGGATTCTTATTTAAGGGTTTTCTATTTAAGAAATCCTATTATAATCTAAAATAGGATGTTGATGGGTTATTTTAGGTGTAGTAGGATTCTTATTTGAGGGCTTCCTATTTAAGAAATCCTATTATGACCTAAAATAGGTTTTTCTCATCCTATATATATGGGGTGAGGGTGGAGGCACAAAGCACAGCACAAAAGTGGAGATTCGAGGTGCTCGTCCACAGAAAATCTAAGAGAAAGTTTTGTACTTTGCTATTAGGACTTCGCCATCCAAGACAGAAGGAAGAATAGATCTAATCTAGGGGTCGTCAACTTCGGTTAGAGAGATTGCTACCGATTGGTGAGCGATTTCAATTGTAATCTTTCTTTTCTTCTTGAGTGTGGTGAGAGGGTTGAACCTATTAGGGCAAAGGGTTCAACATTAGTTTTTGTCAATCTTGTAATTTCATCTGAGTTATAGAGATTAGGATTTGTCCAGGTAACGTAGTCACCGTCATATACTTGTCTTTATCTGTGCTTGGTGTCCGTTAGACGGGGGTTGGTTATTTCAGGTGGGTTAGCCTAAGTTTCCGCTGCCGCAATGTCTCAGACACTGTATCGGAGCGCAAGAGGGCGTATCCGATTCCCAACATCTCTAACTTTTCTTAACATGGTAAAAAGTTATGGTGTTAGTTCGCAAAGAGATTTTGCTTGGTTAAGTGTTCATAAAATGGAATAATGTAGTACATTGAACAATGTTCTTATTTGAAAAGAAAAATTAGATCTATGGATTTTACTTAGTTAAACAAAAACATAATTTTGTTAGTCCTTAAAATAAGAAACTAAATACAGTGAACAATATTTAAGAAAGATAATAAATACCTTGATAAATTAATAGGTTATTATTGCACATGTTTATATATATATATATATATATATATATATATATATATATATATATATATATATATATATATATATATATATATATATATATATATAATTCTTATCAATTTAATATCTGATATGTGGGCTATGTGTCCACAATGATATTAAATTAATTTTTTTCAGGGGGAGGGCCCGCACAACAGTTGCTTGCTGCTGCGGGCCCTCGAGTGTCGCCCATGCTTTGCACTACTGCAAGGGCCCGACACACCCATATATATATATATATATATATATATATATATATATATATATATGTTAGAGATTTGGTTGTTGTCTCTTGTAAACAACTTTTTCTTGTATATAAAGCTAAAATACTTGGGCTGTAAAACGATTCAAACAACTTGTGTTCGGTTCGGTCCAAGCTCGGTTCGAAGCTCGTTGGTGGGCAGGTTGATACCGAGCTCAATCAATTTGTTTTTTCAAAGTGGTGTTTGAACCGAGTTCGACCATAGGTTGTTCGATTCGGTCTTGTTCGCGAATAAGCGCAAACTCAGCTCGGTTTCTTGTATTAGGGCTTTCCCTTGTATATGTTATATTTTTTTAATGGATGTGTACAAATTTTGTCTTAGGAATTTTACTTTTTTTGTTGTTGTTCTTTATATGATGGTATTAATGATGTAAAGAACATAAGTAATTCAACATGAAATTTTAATACTTGAGAGTAACCGTGTGATAATTTATACAACAAGTTAATGAGGCTTTGGTTCGGTCTTGGCTCGGTTCATGTTCGTCCGATCTGAGTTCAAACACACCTTGTTCGATGATTTAGTAACCTTAAGCTCGGCTTGAATGAAGCTCGTTCGATGATTTAGTCGAACTGAGTTCAAATACACTTTGTTTGAGCTCGTTCGTTCGATTTTCAATATGGCTAATAATACGAAGTTCACTTGAAATTGTTCTTCAACCTGCAGCTCATAAGTGAACCTGAAATTCACCGTGTGTGTGTGTTGTGGGGGGGGGGGTGGTGGTGGTAAAAATTTAGCCATATTATCGGTACTTTGGGAGAAGCAAAAATTTGAACCTGAAGATGCTTAGAATAATGAACTTGAAGTTCATCTTGAACTTAAAATTCATAAGTAAAAACCCAAAGTTTATAATGAACCTGAAGTTCGTAATATGTAAATTAAAATTATAACTAGAATTCATCATTTCATAATTAATCCATTTTTCTTAGAACTCGAGTTCTCATATCTTGCAATGTAAACCTAAACAAGTTTGATTTCATCTAACTTGACATTTTCGGAATAAACTACTTAAAGTCGGTACACGATGTCAAGCTTCACCTCTGTCACTCTCGTTTTTCGTTATACGTATTTTCAGTATACATATACGAAATTCTGATATTTGTCAGGTGACCCATGCTTTGACTTGTCTTGCTTATGTCTTTTCTTGGTTTAATCTTGACTTGGATTAGTTTGGGCTTGGTTCACCTTAGCTTGGCTTGGCTTGGTTTAGTTTGGTTGGTTTGAGATGAGAAGGGTTAGTATTTGAAGCAACTACTCTCTCTCTCTCTCTCTCTCTCTCCCCTCTCTCTCTCTCTCTTCATTACTTCTCATTTATTTTCTTCTTCTTCATTTACTCCTCCCACCAACCCAAGGCAAGTGCAACTTGCTCCATGAATGATCTCCATTTCTTATTGTTCCATCTCCTTCCTTGTATGATTCTAAGCATCTTTAAAACTAGAAATTTTTGATTTTGATGGATAGATTTTTGTAGATATAAGTTTTAAACTTTTTTTAGTTTTTCTTGATTTTGATCTCTAAAAAATTGTTATTTCCAAAAATAATGCTTTCATGTTGTGGAGAATTCATTTATACCCAATTTTGGCTTTTGAACCGCTTGATTTTGACTTATTTTGAAGAAGTTATGACATTTTTGTGTTCATGGGTTCCACACATCTTCGGTGTTGCTCGAACGATGAACAGTGCCGCGTGCCATGGACAGTTTTGTCCGTGCGTGCTGCGCTTCTCGTGTGCCGCGTGCCCGTGCGATTCGTTCATCGCGTGCCGTTCTCTCACGCTCCGCGTGTCGTTGCCGATTTGGTCCGCGCGCCGCACGCCCGCACGATTATTTTGCCGTACGCCGTGCTCTCGCGCTCCCCGCGCTGTGGCCAATTTGTTCTGCGCGCGCTGTGTGTTTCGCACGCCACACTCCTGCACAATTCTTTCGCTGCACACCTACGCCGTGCGTTCCGCAGGCCGTGACCAATTTGGGCCGCGTGCGCTGCGCGTTTCGCATGTCGCGCGCCCACGCGATTCGTTTGCTGCGCGCCTGCGTGCCATGGCCAATTTGGTCCTCGCGCTCGCGCGAATTGCTTGTCGAGCGCCTGCACGCTGTGCTCTTGTGTCCCGCGCGCCGTGGTCAGTTTTGCCCGTGCGCGCCGCGCGCCCGCGCACGAATACATCTAAATGACTATTTTTGCCTGTTTAAGCTGTTTTGTAGCTCAAATCTTATAAAACTTCAAATATAAAAGTTGTAGATCTTTGTCTTGGCTTCAAAAATATTCTTATTTTGCCTTAATTGGAGTTCATATGCGACTGATAGTTTCAATCATAGTTCTTGATCCTCTTTGCATATTTTCTGTACTTGGCCTAAATTGTGACGACCCGACTTGATAATCTTGAGCTAGTAACTTGAACTTGAACATGACAACATGATCCCATCTTGATAATCTTGATAGTGGACCGTCGAGGCACACTCTTGACAAGTACTCTTGACCTGACAAACGAACCTGACATGACATATGAAATCTTGATTGATGTTGCGACGGCTATTCCTGTTTTGGTAAATGTAACCCTTGTCTTGACTCCGTGGTTGATTTTCTTTGATTGTCACTGTACAAGCTAACTGTCTCGTCTTGTGTCATGTCTAGGATATGGATTCCTGGTTACCAAGGTTAGGGATTCATAATGAATCTGACTAGGTTAACGATTAGATTGATCAAGTAGTTCATATAGAGAGATTTTCCAGTTACAAGCGATCCCGTTGGTCACACCTATGGACTTGTAGCCTGCCGTCGAGTAGGGCGTATTTCTAGCACACTGTCATGTGTTGCACTCCTTGTAAACTAAAAGTACTCTTAAATCTTGATAAACTCTTGTAACCCCCGCCAGGATAACCTGGATAGTCTGCAGGGCTTGTGACTGCGGGAACATCTCAACTGCATCTTGTTAGTAACTAGGCCTGTGATAACCCTATTTAGCTAATGATAGCAAGCCGTATGACTTGATTGGCCGTGCCTAAATAATTTTTTCATGATTAACTTGGAAAATATATTCCAACTCTTAATTTCCTAATGCAAGCTAGTGTGTTCTTTTAACTCTGTCTTTCATGTTATTTAATTATGTTATTTTATCAGTTCTTCTATTCATTTTTATGCTGGTTTTAGTTCATGAGTGGAGCCTCCCTTGTGGTACTTGCTCTTCTGGGTTCTGACCTAGCTGGTTTTGTGTGGCTAGATTTTGGAGTAGCATCCGAAGATCTACCTGTCTTCCAGCCAGATGGTGAATACTAGAAGTAACTGTGGCAACGAGTGGGTTTTCTTATTTTGCTCTCTCACTCTATTGTAAATTATTCTTTTGAGGCATTTAACTGTCGAGCAAGTGTTAGCTCGTGTTGAAACTTAATTTTTGTTTGCCTAAGGGCTGTTATATGATTGGCAAATCCTAGAGTTGATCATGTATGACTTAGCTCTTGCTAGTGTTCATATTTTGTACGACTAGCTTCATGATCATCTGAATATGTAATGTCTGGGATGCCTTACTTTGTATGTCTGATGATCTAACATCTTGTAAATTTATTTGCTTGCTTGAGATTAAGACACTAGGCTTATTCTTGAACATGAGAGACTGATGGCCTGTAGATAAACCCTCATGCATCTATACAGCCGTGACCATATTGTGAGGTGGATTGCACTTCAATGTACGAAGCTAGCTGTGTCTGTCCCCTGCTCTCCAGTATTCTGGTTCTGGGGCATGACAACCTCGTTGCAAAGAAATTGGGAGCAACAATTAAGACCGATAATCAGACGGATGAAGCTGAGAAGGCACTTGCCATGATCTTTGTCCGAAAGCATGTATTTGAAGCAGCAAAAGGAATACCTTGTCGAAGAGGGTCCTTGAACTCTTTGGTCGTCTCTTAAAGAAACTTTTGACCATCATTGGATGGATTTACTTGCCTGAAGCAAGATATGATTGACAAAACTTTCGGTTTCAGAACTTTAAGTCTGTAAATAAGTACAACTCTGAGGTTTGTCAAATTCGATCGCTCCTTAGATTTTATAAGGAAGACTTGGCTGAAGCTGATCTCTTGGAGAAGATTTTCTTAACTTTTCATGCCGTTAATATGCTCATGCAATAGCAATATAAAGAAAGGAAATTTACTACGTTCTCAAATCTGAATTTCCTCATCTTGCTCGTTGAAAAGAACAATGAACTCTTGATGAAGAACCATCATGTCGGTCCCTCTGGCTAGAATGCCATCCCGTTGCCTGAAGCCAACACATGATATTCTATATGCCAAAATTAATAAGATTGGATTATGGATTATAGCAGGACGAGGAAATTACCCAACCACGCGAATAGGGAGAGGAATCAAGGTCGAAGAGGGGAAAATATGGCAACAAAAATGCTCGGTTGGCTCCCAAGTATAGTTCCCCGCTCCCGTTGAGGATAAGCACTATGTAATAGGCTCGTGGCAAGTCAGACATAGTTGGGAACATAGATGACTAGTCTGACTCAGCGACGAGTTTGGTATACAAAAACCATGACATCAATAAAATCGATTTGGACGAATGATATGAGTATCGTTCCAACTAATGGATCAACTACTGTTGGAATAAGTCCTAGATGCAGTGTACTGTGTCTTGGCGAATGAACTCTAAAGAGAGCGACGCAACCGGTCTGTTGTCGGTTTTGTTGGTTTTCTTGGCTTTCTGAATGAATTATTGCTTGGGTTTGATAAGTGTGCTTTCGTGTCGATTTCTGAATGCGTCTTTGGGAATTTCGAAGGAAGAATTGAATGAGGGATTCTAATTCGATGCTCGTACCATTGCAGGAGTTCGTGTAACTGACGCTTGACCGTCGTGAAGCGTTCTCCTACTCTCGGTGCAATCTCTCTAGGTGGATGGTTCTTCGGCCTCTTCTTTTCTACTCCTTCTCGCCAACAAAATTCTTAAAGTTCAACGTTCAAATCAATGATGCTAACTGGATGTATACTTTGCCACTAAGATCAAGAACTTGGGATAATTATATCAACTTATAGAGAAAGTAACTCCGAATTTATAAGTTTTACACTAAAAAAAAGAAAAGATAAAGTTCTAGGAAAGAGATAGAATTAATTCATGTTCTGTAAAACATAATGAAGAAACTTTGGTTGCGGTATATTACACCTAGGAGAATTTGGTGTCTACGAGATGCTAAACCAAAACGTACGGCTTCGGAGAAAAGAACTCTTGTACGAGTAGAAATGATTATGTGGTTTAATAATGTCTGCGCTATGCAATTTACTTCATACATATTAAACTGTTCATACATTCACATGGTCATGGACGACTTGTGCACAAGGTAAGCTTTTCTCGAAATGGTACCCGGGGCGCTGGGACCGAATCGGCCTAGAAGGAAATTATGGAATCGTGCTTCGGCGTGACACATTGTGAGACCTCTAGTTAGGCTCGCAACCTGGACTGGTAGGATGCGTCGCAATGCTACGTAATCATTCTTCATGGTGTCGATATCACCAATGACCGCATATAAGATAGATTACATGCTCACCTATTCTCTTGTACAGGTGGTAAGTATTATGTCTATTTTGTACAGAAAAGGAGCACGACCGTGGTAAGATAAGTTAAAATTGGTTATGTTGTTTACTGTTTAAAATGTGCCTTCGATATGAACTGCAAATCATATAGTTCTAAATAGAAAGATCACTTCGTATGCTAGAATCACTAATAAGCAGTGTCGGTTTAGACGAGTGGGTTCATCCCATCCACTAGCAAGTGTGCTAACCCCCAACTCTCCAGGTGACGAGCGCGCTGCGGGAGCTCGAGACTAGACTGAAGTTGAAAAATGGGAGGCGGCTCGAAGCTCTCATATTTTGAAGTATTTTGAAGTCCAATTCAGATCGAAGGCTTTTATTCAAATGTATAAAGGGGCATGAATGTATGGAACGACAAGGATTATTTCATGGCAGTTTGTCGAGAAGTTTCTTCTGTGTTTTCAAATATATAGTCGCAACGACATATGTAATGTAAAAATGACTTTGCACATAATTTGCAAGTTTTATAAATGAAAAGCTAGATTTCTTCCTATTCTACGTCTTCAACTCTCTGCATTGTTTAATTTCAACTCATCGTCTCAAAAGAATTTTCAAGTGCACATTCTTGCCTTGTACAAGTCCAATAAAGACTTATACGGCATCACATCCCGACTCGTGGGATTGATTTATCTCGAGGCAAGGCGATGATGACCGATTTGACGAGTCGGAGCATGACACCAAGCCCGACAACTTAGTGAAGAAGAATGATCATGCTTCTAATTTTGCTACCCCCAATATATATTATCGTTGTGGCAGGACAAACCATTGGTCTTGCACCTATCGTTTTCCTGCCCCCGTAGTAAAAGAGTATCATTCATGATTGTAGCAAAGAGACACTAATATGATCTAGGTAGATGATCCATTGGACACTACCTATGAAGTTGGAGACTTCCACCAGCAGATGGAAAAATAAATAGACATTGATGGCCTCATATGCCTCATATTTTAGGATTAATAAAAAATAATGAAGTGTAGTTTCAATTTGATTTAGATTTTTTTAATCATAAACTTTTTACCTGGATTATTATTGAATTTTATATTTTCTACATACATGTGACCAAAATTCAATTAATCTTTGCTCGGATATGACAAGTGAGAAAGTTAGATGTCTGGTAGAGGTATGACTATGTAAACTATTCTCCGTAAGCAAAAGATATTTCGAACTTTGTCCCTAAGAAAAATACAATCACAACCCTATCATGTTCATCAAACCTGATGGAGGGGCACGGAAGAGTCCACTTTATGTTGTCCAATGGTATCGAATTTACCATTAAAGATGCCATATATTATTCTCGTTCTGGAAGAACACTATTGGGTTTTAAGGATATCTGACAAAACACTTACCACGTTGAAACCACAGAAGAAAATATAGTGGAGTATCTTTGCATAACTTCCAATACATACGAGCACAAGTGTATCTTGGAAAAATGGCCTGCCTCGTGAATAGGTTTATTGTATAACCATTCAAGTAATAAAGATGCAGCACTTCTTCGGCCAAGATGTGACGTATCATTAAGTCTATACACGGGATTCACCTTACCGTAGTAAGGATCTCGCCTATTTCAATACGCTTTGCTAAGCATGTAATCTTGAGAAATTGAACATTAGACCGTCCCCCACAAAGATACATTTTGATCGTCCCTCTTTCTACAACGAATACAAAGGATATATATGTGGACCGATTCAACCACCATGCAGACCATTTAAATATCTAATGGTACTGGTTAATGAATTGACTCACTGGTCACACATATGCCTGTTATCAACATGAAACATTGCATTTGTAGAACTCCTGACACAAGTAATTAAGCTAAGGGCTCATCTTCCAGATTATCAGAGAAAGTCCATATGATTTGATAATGCCGTAGAATTCACATTAAAGACATTTGATGACCATTGCATGTCCCTTAGGATCAAAGTTGAACAATTCGGTTTCCCATGTTCACACTCAAAATAGTCTCGCATAATCATTTTCTAATTTATTGATTATTTAATAGTAGCTAAACTAATAGATCTTTTGGGGGGCTAAACTAATAGATTTTTCTTTTGGCTCAAGACAATTAATTTATAGAGGTTTAATGGTAACTAAAAGAAATAAATAAAGGAGATGATTTTAGGGCAATTAGTAGTGGGGAGGAGGCATTTCAGAATTTTGTAGTGTGGAGGATGAGACGCTAAATCCACGTCCATCAGGGAGTAGGGGGAAGTGGGGCTCTAACTTGAGTGGAGCCTAGAAGTGGGACACCAACTCCAGTGGTGCCTATCCTTTTTTTTGGACAATCATATGTTTTACCGTTGAGATTCAACGAGTATCTAACGACTATGAGTATATAAGGTGGGAGTAGTTTTAGGATTTGGATTAGGGTTAGGATTTTATGATTAGGGTTTTAGATTTTAAGGTTAGTATTAGAGTTTAAGATTATGGTTTTAGGATTAGAAAGGGTTTTAGGATTAGATTTAGGGTTAGGATTTGATAATATCTCTCATTTCTCTTTTCATCTTCCTTATTCACCTCTATTTTTTCTTCCATTTGTGTGTCCACCGCCATCCCAAACCCCTCCTATTTATAGAAAATTTCTCCTCCTCTCACAATCGAAATCTCCACCCACGTACGATCCAAACCTCCATCACGCAGCCAAACATAATTTTTCAGTTTATGTAAATAAAAAATTTTAGACGCCACTGGAGCTGGTGTCCAACTCCCACGCGCCAATGGAGATGGCGTCCCACTTTCCCCCCATTACCATGCGCCAGTGGAATTCGGCATCCCATCCTCCCCGCTATAAAATGCATAAACTCCTCTCCCTTGCTAATTGTCCTAAAATCCTCCCAGATATGAAATTTTATGTAAAAGAAAGGGTTAATTAGTTGTACCCCCTATGGTTTGTACGTATTTTGGTAACTGTCTCCGTTATTTCAAAAATAAAGAACACTCCCCTGGCTGCTTAATTTTCCACACATTTTCTTCTATGCACCAGGAGGGTACAACTAATTAACTTTATAAACTATGGGGGTGTTCTTTATTTTTAAAACAACATGATTAGTTGCCAAGATACGGACAAACCATAGGGGTACAACTAATTAACCCTAAGGCCTCGTTTGGTTCGCGGAATGGAAGGGAAATGAAATCAATTCCTTGTCATTTCCTTTCCTTTGGGAAACTTTAATTCCTATTGATTTTTCTTTCCGATGTTTGGCAATGCCAAGGAATTTGGAAAGGAAAGTGAATACTTCAATGTGGGAAAGTGATTCCTTCCTTGGATGGATGTAATCACTTTTTCCTCTAATTTTCCTTCCATTGGGAATCACTTTCCTTTCCTCAATTCCTTGGGCACCCAAACATAGGAAAGTAATCACTTTCCTTTCCCAACCGGGAGATTCCGCGAACCAAACGAGGCCTAAAAGAAACTACTAACAAACGAATACATTCAAATACAAATATCTGACTCACACTGTTTGTTTGTTACCTATATGATCATTCATGCTCTCCCGACATAGATATATATAAATAGGGCAACGGAAAGAGGAGGTGATCAAACACGACGAGATGTCCGAAATGTACGATGCAGTAGTCGTTGGGTCGGGTTACGGAGGGTCTGTTGCGGCGTGCAGGATGGCAAAGGCAGGGATCAAGGTGTGCTTGATCGAGAAAGGGCGGCGATGGGAGGCACACGAGTTCCCGAGGGATAGCCGCAGCCTCATTTCAGCCACGAGGACGGAGTGGAGGAGGTGGGGTTTCGGCTTCGGCTCCAAACAAGCACTATTTCAGGTTAGATCGACACACCCCTACTTCAAATCTTGATAGTACTGAACTATTTTAGTACTCATTTCGATGGACATGAATATATATACAGATTCATGATGAAGGCGATTCCTTGGCTGCTGTGGCATGCGGGCTCGGCGGAGGCTCGCTTGTCAACGCAGGAGTGATGGTACCGACTCCGGTGCGAGCAAGACGAGACCCGAGATGGCCCAAGGAATGGCACTTGGACTGGGAGGTTTACGCACAGCAGGCTTCCGGGATGCTGGACACGCAGAGCGTTCCAGTCGAGTTCCCGAACGCCCGCATCATGCAGCAAGTAGTGGACGAAGAGATTGAGGACTGCAGGCCTGACCCTATAAAGTTGAGCATCAATTTTGGGCAAGGGTACTCTCAAGGGGGGACGAGCAGCTGTCTAGCTTGTGGGAACTGCTTGTCCGGGTGCCCTTACAATGCTAAGAACTCAACAGACAAGAACTACTTGGCTTCAGCAATTCAGGCATGCATCTCATCTAGTTGTTCAAATTTGTACTGTAATTAGTTCATTGATGCAACGATGTTATTTCGACAGGACGGATGCGTGGTAAAGACCGAACGCAAAGTTGTCTACATCTTGGAGAATCCGAATTTAATGTTTGGAGAACTCGATGGTACTCGTCAGCAAAAGAAGTGGCGAGTATACTTAGATGATCTAGAATACATAAATGCAGATTTTGTAGTTCTATCAGGTACTATATATGATATGAACTTTGTGAGTTCCAAATTTATTCGCATAGAACAAAGTCTAATGAAAGCTGTAGGATTACAGCTGGAGTTTTGGGAACGGTCGAGATACTGCTCCAATCAAGAAGGAGGGGGCTCAATCTTTCTAAGAGACTTGGACTTGGATTGAGCTGTAATGGTAACAACGTGGCTTATGTCGCCCAAAGCCAGGCACCTCTCAATGCGCAAGGACTTGACAGAGAACAGATTCCAAATATTCCCTTCAACAAGAGACCAGGACCAGCAATTTCTTCATCTTACACTTCTTCGCTGGGGTTCACAATTCAGGTCTGAAATTTTGTTGGCAAGTTCTTCCGTGTTTAATTTTCGTGGAACATGGTTAAGTTTTTCTGATACACAATCTTGTTTACAGAGTGGAGTTCTTCCAACATCATACCCTTGCTTATTGTTCAAAGGAATAAGTACTTATGGAACGCCGAGCGGTTCTTGGTTCATCCACGGATTGATCGACAAGCTGAAGCGCTCGATGGGTTCTTCGACTGGCCAAGACATGGTTCTCAATGCAATGGGTCACGACACATCTGACGGAATGATCACATTAGACGAAAAGACAGAAATGATGTGTGTTTCTCCACCTAATGACCCCCTTCTTCCCAAAAAGATTCAAGCATTTAGAAAGCTCAGTGACAGACTAGGGGGCATTCTGTTCATGTCAAGATACAGAAGTACATCTGTACATCTTCTAGGAGGGTGCAGTGCGGCGTCGGATCCTTCTAGTGGAGTCTGCAATCCCAAAGGGCAGGTTTTCGACCTGAAGAACGACCAAGCTACGACACATGAAGGTTTGTATGTGTGCGATGCTTCACTAATTCCGTGCTCCGTTGGTATAAACCCTAGTCTCACAATCTCGACCATCGCAGAGCATGTGAGCAGATACCTAGTGCAAGATATCATGACATTTAAAAGTACGAGTCGTGGATTGAGGACAGAGGAAGAGGATTTCAGTGAGCAGGATCTTCAGTATGTCGACAAGACTATCAATTCACAATTGCAACTCATAACGAAGGAAAGAGTAGGTGATGATAAAAGGATTGCTGACGAGAATCCAATTGCAAGGCCTCAGGATACCGTTACGATACGAGAAACTATGAAAGGATTGGTTGGAGGAATGCATTGCACGGCTTACCTCGTCATCAATATGAACTTAGGGAGTGAATGTGATTGCAGCAGAACAGAATCGATCAAAGGAGCCTCTCATCATCCTCTGAAGGGAAGGGTTGGCGGCTATGTCGTGTTCCTGGCAATTAGCAAGGATAAACTCTTTATTGTGGACGGGAGGGTGGACATGTGCAGTGTAGACAGTAGAATGCCATACACACAATACATGCACTACAGACTGATTTTGGCCACGGCATCTGGGTCAAGGTACAGCTCTGTCTGTATAGGAAGTGTTTGATTTCGCAAACGATAAGCTAAAAAAGATGTCAATTTGAACACTTTGCAGGTACATTTTAGAAGGAAGAAAGATTATGAATCCTTACTTATTAGGTCTTTATGTTTTGAGTGAATCCACAACCATGAATGTGACTTTCAAGGAGCTCACTCCATATGATCATAGAATACTAAAATGTAGCAACGATATGAATGATGAGCCGCGGACTCTACAGGGAAAACTTCATATATCGTCTATCGAGCTCTTGAAAAGTTTTGTAAGGTTAGAAGGAAAATATAGAGGCAAGTTTGTTTCCCTTCTCTTGAAAAGCTTATGGAGAACCTACATCTCGCAAATACCTCGGCAGGTGGAAGAAGATCATAACCTTGTGGATATTACTCGAAACCCTTACCCAGTGTACATGCTTCATGAAGTGGAGACAGGTAACTGAAACCGTTATAGTTATCGATACTTTGTCGCAGTCGTCATTCCTTTTGTAATTATTAATGTTTTTTTCCTCTAGATGATGGTCATAAAATAGGTTGTGAAAACTGGAGGAGCTGTGCAAAGAACCGGGAAGAAGGAATGCGTCGATATCCCGTACTCTTACTCAATGGACATTCCGCAGAGAGCTACCATCTTCCATCCGAGGGAAATGATTTGGTTCGAACATTGCTCGGAGAAGGGCATGAGGTATGGTTGCTTCGAACGCGAGTACACCCATTGAATCCTTCGAACGACTTTACAATCGAAGACATCGGGAAGTTCGACATCCCTGCTGGTTAGAATCAATATCTTTGTTAAAATCTTTAGTAGAAAAGATTAACAGATCATGTGGTAACGTCTATTTTTTCTTCTTGAATTTGCTCCAGTGATGAAGAGGATTTTGGAGGTGAATGGGACACAAACAAAGATCCATGTTATTGCACACTGTGTCGGGGGCTTAGCAATTCATATTGCTATATTGGGAGGCCATATCTCTACATCACAAATAGCATCCATTGCTTGTACCAATTCCTCCATGTTCTTTAAACTAACAACCTCGGCTCTTGTCAAGATGTGGCTTCCTCTCGTCCCAGTAAGTTCACTTCACTGTCACTGTCACTGTCACAGCGAAAGCAAATTGAGCTGTAATCGTTACTTCTAGCAATGACGATTCTCTTTTCAAATACAGATAACCATGGCGCTCCTCGGAAACGATCGGATACTGTCAATGTACGCAACTACTAAGGAGAACTATCGACACCGGATAGTGAAATTCATCGCACAGGCGATCCCCCGCACCGAATGTTGCACTTGTAAGGTGTGCGGAACCTTCTCGGGCATATTCGGGAATGTGTTCTGGCACGAGAATGTTAGCCGCACGATGCACCAATGGCTAAACAAACATAGCCTACCGAAGCTTCCGCTGTCGGCGTTCCCACACCTCAGGAGGATCTGCACCTCGGGCTTCATAGTCGACTCGCGGGGCAGGAACAAGTACTTGATACACCCGGAGAGGATGTCCGTCCCCACATTGTACATTTCGGGGGGGAGGAGCCTCCTGGTGACGCCGGAGACCACGTTGCTCGCGCACAGGTACATGAGGCTGCACCAGCCCGGGTATCGTCATCGGAGGGTGGTGGTGGACGGTTTCGGACATTCGGATCTTCTGATCGGAGAGGAGTCCCCTAAGAAGGTTTTTCCTCACTTCATAACCCATATGAGGATGGTTGAGAAACAGTAGGGGAAGGAAGAGAAAGAATTAATGCAAGGGAGATATGGATATGGTGTCGTGGGAGGGTTCTTGTGAGGGAGGGTTACAACAGGGTGTTGTCCTTGCAGCATTGCTACTCTATTATTTCAGGTGCTAATAAATATTCAATAATGATTTGATTGTTCCTTTCCTCGAGAAAAAATCTTGATTCTTTTGTTGGAAGCAAATCGTTATGTTATTGAAGGGTTTTTGTTTTTATTATTTATTTACAAAAACTCAGGTTTGAATTCCCTCTTGATATTTGTCAAAACGGAGAAAAGGACACCTGGAAAAAAAATAAAAACCTAGACGAGGAATTGGTGTCGACACGTATCAGGATACATATTTCCTTGTATCCTGAATTTTAGTTATTTTTAAATTTTTTGAATATTTATCAGATACATGTAGAATATGCATTAATACGTATCTCTGAAAAAAGGAAGGGAAAGAAAGGGGGAAAAAAAAAACCTAGATCCGCTATCGTGTGTGTTACACAACCTAACTCTTTAAACTAATTAAGTTAACCCGGATAACCAAAATGCAAAGTATCATTTATACTTGTTCAGGAACTACGGAACTACATTGAGCATGACTTAATTAATCAGAAATTTTCATATAGAGTAAAATTTTTTAACGAAATTGTGAAAAAAGTAACAAGTTTGAGAAAATTTCAATTTGGGTAACGAAACGACATCACTGATGGCGCGTGCTGCTTCTCAGGAGACACACGCCATCACTGATGGCATTTCAGCTCACCCCCCCTCGGTCCTCTCTTGGAAATTCGCGTCAGGCGTGGCCTTCGGCCACGCGCCATAAACCATGGCCCTTCCCCGAGGACCCATCCCATCCTTCCTATCCCCACCACACGCCATGAGGCGTGGCTGTGAAACCCAGAATTTTAGAATTAATTAATTATTGGTTTGTAGTATAATTTTTGATTTTTTATAATTATTATTATAATTATTATTATTATTATTTAGTCGGTTTTAGAAAAAATATTATTTTTAAAGATTAATCATTGGTTTTGATTGTGGCCCTGTCCCCGATCCCGTGTCCGGGGTCCGACCCCGAGTCCGGACACCATCCCCGAACTCGATTCAGACCCCATTTTCCCGAAACCTGATTCCGTTCTAAGCCCATCCTCATTTCCCTTTTCCTGGTATTTACGTACTTATATCTGTAAAAAAAAAAAAAAAAAAAGAAAGCTAAACCCACGACTTGGCTCGGTCCCCCCATCCTATTCTTCAGCTACTCCATACTTTCCCTCTCCTCCTTATTCTCCCACTCATTCCTCATCCTACCTCTCTCCTTATAAACTACTCATACCACCAACACACTCCCACACGTTCACAACCAGCACCTTTCTCTTTCTCCAAAAGCAAATCCCCACTCCCATTTAAACAAACCCCTTCACCTAAACACCACCACCATTTCTCCTTTATAAAACACAACTTCCACCACCACCAGCCCATTACTTCCCTCTCTCTCACTATTTTCCTCACCTCTCTCCCTCCAGAGGCTAACCGACCCGTCCCGCTCGGCCTCCGCGCTCCGACCCCCGCTCCGCGCGGCCGCCCACCTCCGGCGCCCCTCCGTCGGACCTCCCGCCGGACCCCCTGCCCGCCGCTGCCGTCCCTGACCGCCGGCGCCACCCCGTACGGCCCCCGTCAGCTCGGCTCCATCTCGCGGCACTCCGCTGCTGTCGTTCCGTGCCCCGTCGGTTTCCGTTCCCGATCTGGTCTGCGGTTGCGCAGCCGTACCCCGGCGAGGTGTGTCCCGAGTCCGAGGCAACCCTTCGGATTCCGTCGATTTGGGTAATTTCTGGATAATCACAGTAGTTCGTCCTCCCAACGTGTCTGTGATGATAAATTGGTCCTCGAATTCTCTTCGAAAATTCGGTTTTCTATTACGTTATGGTTTTCGGGAATTTCGGAACCATTCTTGACATTTTTGTTCTGTAGTTTTAGTTGCTGTTGATTCGGGTTTTTCCCGAGAACTCTTCGGAAAGAGTTCTGATGGTTGGGATTATTTCGGGATTTCCGAACTTTCTTCGAAAACATCCTGGATTTTATTTTGGACGTTTCTGTGGATTGGTTTTTGGATTTCGGAATTTCGGGATTTCTGATTTATTTCGGGTTTTCTGATTAGGCTTCGGGAATGATTTCCGTGATTATATTTTCTATAAAAATGGGTTCTCCCTGGTTTGGGATATTTTTTGGAATTGTTGGCACATTTTTCCAGTTTTGGGTTGTCCCGAATATAGAGGGAATGCTGCCCAAATTTTTATAAAATTTTATAATATAATTTTAAAATAGTTTTTCGGAAAAGAATATTATTTTGGATTTTTTTGGGCGACGACCGTATTGGTCAATGGGTCCTGGCTAAGTGCAAACGAAACCGGCTTCGTCCGGACGTTGAGGCATTAGCCTATATGACACGCCCCGATTCGGTAAAATCGATAGTCGTCCCCCGGGGCGTGATGTCGTGCAAGCCTAAGTTGCGCTTGCACAAGGCGGTTCATAAGGTTATCCGAAACAACAACATATGTAAGAGTACGCAGAAAAATTGAACACATTCATTTAGAAAAGAAAACTTGCATTTTCATTGATAATAAGTAGGTTACAGACTCGATTACAAAAGAGGCCTCGCGGGCTTACAACCGACATCGATGAGATAGTCATTTCATACATTTACATCACTTTTTACAAACATCAAAACGACTCTCTAAGACCTGGGATCGGCGAGAGTTTGTGACTCATGATGCGGTTGGGTTGGAGTCTTCAAAATATTGCAGAGTTAGCCTTCGCACCAGCAAGGCTTCAAAAGAAAGGAGTGTCGCCTTCAGCTCCTTGGCACGCTATTCTGGTCCCGAGTACCTGTTGAGAGCGAGGGTCAGCACTTTACACTTTGTGTGGTGCGTGGCAATTTAAATCCCGTGCTCTCATTTGTTGAAGAATTAAAGTGAGCGTGCATGCCAATATTTAATGAAGTTGCTAGCCATCCTACTCAATTCAAACTTATATTTGAAGGCACAACCGTATAATGACGATAGATCTTACCTCCGGCAGAGCGCGCCGTCGTCGCATAAACTTACCATGTTCTTCCCTGTCATGTTGATAATAATAATACGTAATTGAGTGCGTTCGTGAAGGTCACTGGCACGACAAGCCATCCTGGACATATAGCTTGGTAGACAGAGGTCCTTCAGCGCAGGTAGCGAGCCCCGTTGAAAGCCACTGCCTACCGTGGCATGCATCCGGCATAGCTATCCGTGTTTCTTCCTAGGCCGGAACGGTCCCGTGGCCTCGGGATATCGTCCGAAGAAACAATCGCCCTTGTCGACAAGTTGTCCATGACCGTGCTAATTTAATTTATTATTTCAAGGCACATCTTATAGTATCGTTGCGACATTCATTTAATCGATTCATCCTTCCTTAGCACGGTTCTATATGATTTGATAATTGCAAGCACGATAATATTATATGACAAGCATCTGTATGGTTCGTGTTCGTGGGACGTCGTGTGACCGTTCATCGAAATATTATTCATGTCGTTGCATTACCTCTAGTATAGCACATGTCTAGTATTGATAATGTATTAGAGAAGAGGGTCGAGGGAAGAAGGGTCGGCCACTCACTTTAGTATTTTACTTGAGGCGAGAAACTGGTTGGCCGCGCTAGACGTTGCCTACGCGATCACCTGAAATCGCACAAGCAACCGATTACAATACCGTGTTATTCAAGGAATTTTGATACGAATGTGAAGTTTGAAACGTAAGCCATGAAAACCATCAAAAATATTCACAAAAACGTATTCAGAAAACAAAGCCAAAACCAACGCAAGCGACGTGAAAAGCAGAGCAACGGGAGGTCTCTCCTGACTCAGCCGCAGAGTCAATCCTTGAGGCGCAGCCCGCTGAATATGGGACTTGGTTCCGAAGAAGCCATTCCATAATGGGGAATGGATCTTAATTCAACCGTTCCCGTTCGATCGATTCGATCGATCCCAACCTATCGGTCCCGACCGAGTCGATAGCGACAGTGTTCCTTTCTCGCGCACCCCGTGGACGAACAACGGGGCACGATGTAGGGACGGGGCACTACACCATAACCAACTAAGAAAAAGTTTTGCCCTCGAAACTTAAGGACAGAACCTACCTCTATAAAAACAATGAAGGAAACTTTTCCTTCATCTCTGACTCGAGTTCCCATGTCGACTCTTCTGTCGCATGGTTCCTCCAGAGTACGCGAACGAGAGGGATCACCCAATTTCGCAGCAGCTTATCCTTACGTTCTAAGATTTGAACTGGCTCTTCAACGTAGGATAAGTCGGACTTTAGCTCCAGCTGGCCAAAATCCACCACGTGGCTAGGGTCGTGCACGTACTTCCGCAGTTGGAAGACGTAGAAGACATTGTGCACACCTTCAAGCGCCGGCAGTAGGGCAATTTTATAGGCTACTGGGGCGACCCGCTCGAGTATTTCGAACGACCCAACGAATCTCGGACTCAGCTTTCCCTTCGCGCCGAACCGAGTAACTCCTCGCATGGGCGATACCTTCAGGAACACATGATCGCCCACCCGGAACTCAAGCGGTCTTCGATGGGTGTCGGCGTAGCTCTTTTGCCGATTCTGTATAATCTTGAGTCTTTTTCGAATTAGCTTGACCTTTTTACAGTCTGTTCCACCAGCTCTGGGCCGAGTATCTGCCGTTCTCCGACTTCATCCCAGCAAATGGGCGATCTGCACTTTCGGCCGTACAAAGCTTTATACAGCGCCATTTGGATGCTGGACTGGTAGCTATTGTTGTATGCAAATTCTGCCAGCGGTAGGTGGACGTCCCAGCTTGATTTGAAGTCAATTACGCAGAGTCGTAGCATGTCTTCGAGAATCTGATTAACGTGCTCTATTTGGCCGTCGGTCTGAGGATGGTAAGCTGAGCTGAACTACAACTTGGTACCCAGAACCGAATGAAGGCTACTCCAGAATTGCGACATGAACCGTAAATCTCGATCAGAGACGATGGATACTGGAACTCCGTGCAGCCGTACTATCTCGTCAAGATAAATCTGCGCCAGGCGATCAATGCTCCAAGTAACTTTGATGGCAATAAAGTACGCTGACTTGGTCAGTCGATCGATGATGACCCAGATGGCGTCGCTCCCCCGTGGTGTCTTCGGTAGGCCAACAATAAAGTCCATCGTGACATGATCCCATTTTTACTCTGGAATGGCAAGGTTCTGCATCTCCCCGCCCGGTCGCTGATGCTCAGCTTTCACCTGCTGACAGGCCATATATTGCGACACGAAGAGCACTACATCTCTCTTCATCCCGTGCCACCAGAAGGTCGTACGGAGGTCCTTATACATCTTGGTACTGCCAGGATGCAAGGTATATTTTACATAATGTGCCTCCGATATTATCTCCTTTCGTAGTTCTGAATCATCCGGAACACATAGTCGGCCATTCATTCTCAGCATGCCGGTCTTATCTTCCGCAAAGTCGGTCGTACTACCTGTCGAAATTTGCTCGTGCATTTTTTTCAGGTACGAATCATCCTTCTGAGCGGCCATGATCTTTTCCAGCAAACTCGGCTCTAACTGCAGCTGCGCCAACCATATATCCCTGAATCGAACCCGGAGATCGATGTCCATTTCTTCTAGATCTTGTAGTAGTCTGCAGTTGATGGATAGCGAGGCAAGATACTTTCGACTCAGAGCATCCGCCACCACATTTCCCTTGCCCGGAGTGTAGTCGATCGTCAAGTCATAATCTTTGATCAGTTCGAGCCAGCGCCTCTGTCGTAAGTTCAATTCCTTCTGGGTGAAGAGATACTTGAGGCTCTTGTGGTCGGTATAGATCGTGCACGCCACGCCATATAGATAGTGGCACCACAATTTCAACGCGAACACAATCGCCGCTAACTCCAAGTCGTGCGTAGGATAGTTCTTCTCGTACGGCTTCAACTGTCTGGAGGCGAAGGATATCACCTTGTTTCGCTGCATGAGCACACATCCCAAGCCCTGGCCTGAAGCATCGCTGAATATCTGAAAACCCTCTGGCCCATCCGGAAGTGCGAGTATAGGTGCCGAAATTAGTCGCTGTTTTAGCTTCTGGAATGAAGCTTCACAGTCATCCGACCACTCATACACGACTCCCTTTTGAGTGAGGCGAGTCAGTGGCGATGCAATCTTCGCGAAGTCTTTCACGAAGCGTCGATAGTATCCCGCCAAACCAAGAAAGCTTCGAATCTCACTAGCAGACGCAGGCCGCTTCCAATCAGCAACAGCTTCCACTTTCTTCGGGTCGACTGCAATGCCTTCGGACGAAATGATGTGACCAAGAAAGGATACGCTGCTTAGCCAAAATTTATACTTGCTCTGCTTCGCGTACAACTTATTTTCTCAAAGTGTCTGGAGTACGGCCCGTAGATGT
The DNA here is from genome assembly GCA_029216955.1 of Iris pallida. NCBI lineage: Eukaryota > Viridiplantae > Streptophyta > Magnoliopsida > Asparagales > Iridaceae > Iris > Iris pallida. Next base: position 1,760,344 of record JANAVB010034820.1, on the reverse strand, counting down.
TCTGTATGCTGCGTCATGTCCTTCGAGTAGACGAGAATATCGTCAATAAAGACTACCACAAATTTATAAAAGAAGGATCGAAATACCCGATTCATCAGATCGATGAAGGCGGCAGGGGCGTTCGTCAGGCCGAATGGTATCACTAGGAACTCGTAGTGGCCGTACCGAGTGCGAAAGGCTGACTTTTGCACGTCGTCTGACTTGATCTTGAGTTGATGATAGCCCGAGCGGAGATCAATCTTCAAAAATACCGAGACACCTTGCAGTTGATCGAATAAGTCGTCTATACGGGGCAATGGGTACTTGTTCCGGATGGTGGCCTCGTTCAGCTCTCGGTAATCGACGTACAGACGCATGGACCCATCCTTCTTCTTCACGAACAATACGGACGCTCCCTACAGTGAAACACTAGGCCGAATAAACCCTTTATCGAGTAACTCTTGTAACTGGACCTTTAGTTCCTTCAGCTCGGCGGGAGCCATTCTGTACGGGGCCTTAGAAATCGGTCTAGTATCGGGAAATGTATCGATGCTGAACTCGATTTCTCGGTCGGGGGGCATGCCGGGTAGCTCGTCCGGAAACACATCGGGGAATTCTGCCACAACGTCGGTCTGACCCGCATTTGCACCATTCTGTCGCATGTCTCGGACGGACGCCAAATAGCCCTCGCACCCAGAATGCAGCATCCTCCGAGCAGAAATCGCCGAAATCAGCATGCAGGTCGACGACGCCTCACCACACAAAAAGTAGAATTTAGGCACTCCTGGAATGCGGAAGGTGACCGTCTTTCTGGCACAGTCTATGGTTGTGTTGTATGGCCCGAGCCAATCCATTCCCAGAATGATATCGAAGTCCTTCATGTCTAGGACTATCACGTCAAGACCGATCTTTTGACCGCCGATACAGATAATCTCGTCGGCGCAAGCTAAATTAGTCAGCATTGGTGTGTCCGAATGTGTGCTTACGCTAAGGTCGAGATCTAATGATATTATCGAAAATTTATGCTCGGCGGCAAAGTCCGCCGATATAAAACTATGGAAAGCACCTGAATCAAATAGTACACGAGCAGGCACATTATTGAAACTAAGTATACCAGTCACGACCGTATCTGACGCAAGTACTTCATCTAGAGTCATGGCGCAGACGCAACCCTGGGCATTGGGGCGACGGTCTTAGCCATTTTGCGGTAGGGGTTGAGGTGCTCGAGGTGCTGGAACTTAATTCCCCGGACGGTGCTGTGGATGCTGAGGCGCGTCTAAGTTGTTTCTTCTACGCTTCGGGCAATCTCCATGAAAGTGACCCCTTTTTTCGCAAATGAAACATCCGCCATTTTGAACTTCACAGTCGACGGCGAGATGTCCGTTTCGGTTGTATTTTATGCAGTGAGGTCCCTGGTTCCGCACCTGATGTCCGCCCTGGTGCCCATTGTTCGGACGCTTGGTCACGTTGTTTCCTCCTGTGTGGCTAGGGCGTTTGTGATTGTAGGTATGCACAGCGCCGGCAGCACCTGGAGGATATTGGCGTTCAAGGCGGAGGGCGTATTGAGAGACTCCCCCATCGTTTGTATTGCGGAACAGACACATGGACGTAGATGGATGGTCGTAGACCCACTTCGAACCGTCGAGCACGACTCGCCAGGGAGGGCAGGAATTCTCCAGCAAACTTGGCTAACTTGTTGAACTCTACCGCATACTGCCGCACCGTCATATTTCCTTACCTTAGCTGCATGAATTCATTTTCCTTCTCTTGTCGAACGGCTTCGGAGAGGTACTCGATCTCGAACGCCTCACGAAAGGTGGCCCAAGAAATTGCCGCTGTCTCGTCGTCACGTCTGATCGCTCGCTTTTGTACGGCCCACCAGTCGTGCGCGTTCGACCGGAGTAGAAGTTGAGCGCATACGACTTTCTTGCACTCTTCGACGCCCAGAAGCTGGAACTTGTCTTCCAGTTCCTCCAACCAGTCGATCGCCAAGGAGGGATCTTCCGTGCCGTTGAAGGAAGTACGACAGCTCTTTGTGAATTTTGACACGTCGAAGTTGAAACTTTTCGGTACTGCATGTGTAGGCTCGGGTGCCTCCGGATCGACTTTGCTTTGTCTAAACGCAGGCTCGGTTACGGCATGTGTTGTCACGGAGTTGTTGTTGGCCACCACAGTCTGAACGATCTGCTGGAGAGTATCAAGCTGCTTCTGTTGCAACTTGATTTGTGCATCGAATCGGGCCTCGAACTGAGTTTGACGTGCCTCCGTCTGCCGTCGATGTTGCTCATTCTGGCGTTGATTTTCCTCAGCTTGTCGTTGTTGCGCTTCCAGCATACGTAACATCCGCTCTATGGCATCGTTAGAGGGTCCGGGTCTCGAGCTACTCGAGCCGCTCGAAGCACTTTCTTCGTTCGCCGCCACGTTCACCGACGTGCCTTCTGGGATTTTGAAGGCAAAATACATTAGTCACCAAACTTATTGCGGGCACACTCGTATGGAACGATATATCTCATCGACACGAGACCAACGATTTTGAGACTAAAAACTCGACACTGGAGGCCAAGGACGTAAAGCCGTACTCTGATACCATTATGACACGCTCCGATTCGGTAAAATCGATAGTCGTCCCCCGGGGCGTGATGCCGTGCAAGCCTAAGTTGCGCTTGCACAAGGCGGTTCATAAGGTTATCCGAAACAACAGCATATGTAAGAGTACACAGAGAAATTGAACACATTCATTTAAAAAAGGAAACTTGCATTTTCATTGATAATAAGTAGCTTACAGACTCGATTACAAAAGAGGCCTCGCGGGCTTACAACCGACATCGATGAGATAGTCATTCCATACATTTATATCACTTTTTACAAACATCAAAATGACTCTATAAGACCTGGGATTGGCGAGAGTTTGTGACTCTTGATGCGGTTGGGTTGGAGTCTTTAAAATGTTGTAGAGTTAGCCTTCGCACCAGCAAGGCTTCAAAAGAAAGGAGCGTCGCCTTCAGCTCCTTGGCACGCTATCCTGGTCCCGAGTACCTGTTGAGAGCGAGGGTCAGTACTTTACACTTTGTGCTGGTGCGTGGCAATTTAAATCCCGTGCTCTCATTTGTTGAAGAATTAAAGTGAGCGTGCATGCCAATATTTAATGAAGTTGCTAGCCATCCTACTCAATTCAAACTTATATTTGAAGGCACAACCGTATAATGACGATAGATCTTACCCCCGGCAAAGCGTGCCGTCGTAGCGTAAACTTACCATGTTCTTTCCTGTCATGTTGATAATAATAATACGTAATTGAGTGCGTTCGTGAAGGTCACTGGCACGACAAGCCATCCTGGACATATAGCTTGGTAGACAGAGGTCCTTTAGCGCAGGTAGAGAGCCCTGTTGAAAGCTACTGCCTACCGTGGCATGCATCCGGCATAGCTATCCGTGTTTTTTCCTAGGCCGAAACGGTCCCGTGGCCTCGGGATACCGTCCGAAGAAACAATCGCCCTTGTCGATACCCGATGGCAGTGTTCTTGACCAAGGAGCGCCATTTGCTGGAGGACATAGAAAAGCTTGGACTGGAAATTGTACTGCCTGAAGAAAAAATAAAAAAATTGGGAAGAGAAGCCATTGTACCAGGAGCTGAAACATCAATGATGCAGTTGCAAGTGCGTTCAAGTCTTATGGACAGAATCAAGGAGACGCAGATTCAAGACGAGACACTTTACAAACTTAGAGATCAAGTGTTGGCAGGAACACTTGAGGGTTTCTCAATCGCCAGCGATGAAGCACTGAAGAATGGTATGAGGCTCTACGTAGCATCTGGCGAACTGAGGAACGAGCTGATGAAGGAAGCACACCAGTCGTAATATTCTATACATCCTGGAGCTAACAAGATGTATCGGGATATGCGTACCTTTGTTTGGTGGTTTGGAATGAAGTAAGACGTTGCCAGGTATGTTGCTAGATGTTTAATTTGTCAACAAGTGAAGGCTAGCAGACAAAGACCCGCAGGACTTCTACAGCCATTGGACATTCCGGAGTGGAAGTGGGAGCACATCACAATGGACTTCGTGTCAGGACTGCCTCGTTCCCAGGAGGGAAGGACGCCATTTGGGTTATAATGGACCGACTGACCAAGTCAGCTCACTTTATCCCCTTCAAAGTTGGTTTATCCACCGAGAAGTTGGTGGCACTATACATTGCGACATATCTACCGGATTCATGGAGTACCGGTAAGCATTGTATCTGACCAAGACACTCGTTTTACCTCTCACTCTTGGAAAAGTTTGCATGACAGCCTGGGGACACAATTGAAGTTCAGCATTGCCTATCACTCCCAGACAGATGGACAATTAGAGAGGACAATCTAGACGCCTGAAGACATGCCGAGATTTTGCGTCTTGGAGTTTGGAGGGTCTTGGGAAGATCATTTGCACTTGGTAGAGTTCTCTTACAACAACAACTACCAAGCCAGCATTGGTATGACCCCATTTGAAGCTCTCTATGGACGTCGTTGCCGTACACCACTTGCATGGGACGACGTAGGAGAAAGAGTACTGTTGGGTCCAGAGATGGTGACTGACGCAGTAGAGAAGGTGAATGTAAGCTCAGGATTGCCCAAGACCGACAGAAGCATTGGGTTGATAGTAGTCGTCGACCAGTGGAGTTTGAATAAGGAGATAGTGTTTCTGTGAAGTTTTCTCCTACCAGAGGAACGATCAGTTTTGACAGAGCTGGGAAATTGAGGCCAGGTACATCAGGCCATTTGAAGTTTTAAGACGATTTGGAAAAGTAGCGTACCGGTTAGCTCTACCAGCTAATCTTGAGAGTGTGCACAACGTCTTCTACGTATCACAGCTCAGACGCTACATTCCGGATCCGAGTCACATTTTGGATAATTCAGAGCTGAAGATTGGACTCAACCTTTCAGTGCCAGAGAAACTAGTAGCAATCGTAGTCAGAGGTGAGAAGAAGATCAGAAAATTTGAGCCATCACATAACTCCTATTTCTTATCTTTTCGTTCTAAACTTGACTGATGCTGCTAAGTTAGCCTAGTTTTGCAAGCTATTTCTTTATCAAGCTTGATCATGACAGTATTTTATTGGGTGCACCCACTAATATATTGTCTAATCAGGACCGGTACATGATGGTCTGATCAACCTCGTGTACTTTGGTTCGCTTTTGTATTTTTCTGCATGGATGATATCATAAATGAAACTTGTCCCTAAACCGTCTCATCCACGACTGCCTTAGAAATTCTTATTGTTGGACCTGAGTTACGGGTGCAGTACTCGTACCAACTTGACCTGAGATAATTCCTACCCTACTCTTTAATTTCGAGGACGAAATTTTCTAAGGAGGGAAGATTGTGAAACCCAGAATTTTAGAATTAATTAATTATTGGTTTGTAGTGTAATTTTGATTTTTTATAATTATTATTATATTTATTATTATTATTATTTAGTCGGTTTTAGGAAAAATATTATTTTTAAAGATTAATCATTGGTTTTGATTGTGGCCCTGTCCCCGATCCCGTGTCCGGGGTCCGACCCCGAGTCCGGACACCATCCCCGAACTCGATTCAGACCCCATTTTCTCGAAACCTGATTTCGTCATAAGCCCATCCTCATTTCCTTTTTCCTGGTATTTACGTACTTATATCTGTAAAAAAAAAAGCTAAACCCACGACTTGGCTCGGTCCCCCATCCTATTCTTCAGCTACTCCCTACTTTCCTTCTCCTCCTTATTCTCCCACTCATTCCTCATCCTACCTCTCCTTATAAACTACTCATACCACCAACACACTCCCACACGTTCACAACCAGCACCTTTCTCTTTCTCCAAAAGCAAATCCCCACTCCCATTTAAATAAACCCCTTCACCTAAACACCACCCCCATTTCTCCTTTATAAAACACAACTTCCACCACCACCAGCCCATTACTTCCCTCTCTCTCACTATTTTCCTCACCTCTCTCCCTCCAGAGGCTAACCGACCCGTCCCGCTCGGCCTCCGCGCTCTGACCCCCGCTCCGCGCGGCCGCCCACATACGGCTCCCCTCCGTCGGACCTCCCGCCGGACCCCCTGCCCGCCGCTGCCGTCCCTAACCGCCGGTGCCACCCCGTACGGGCCGTCAGCTCGGCTCCATCTCGCGGTACTCTGCTGCTGTCGTTCCGTACCCCGTCGGTTTCCGTTCCCGATCTGGTCTGCGGTTGCGCAGCCATACCCCGGTGAGGCGTGTCCCGAGTCCGAGGCAACCCTTCGGATTCCGTCGATTTAGGTAATTTATGGATAATCACAGTAGTTCGTCCCTCCCAACGTGTCTGTGATGATAAATTGGTCCTCGAATTCTCTTCGGGAATTCGGTTTTCTATTACGTTTGGGTTTTCGGAAATTTCGGAACCATTCTTGACATTTTTGTTCTGTAGTTTTAGTTGCTGTTGATTTCGGATTTTTTCCGAGAACTCTTCGGAAAGAGTTCTGATGGTTGGGATTATTTTAGGATTTCCGAACTTTCTTCGGAAACATCCTGGATTTTATTTTGGACGTTTCTGTGGATTGGTTTTTGGATTTCGGAATTTCGGGGTTTCCGATTTATTTCGGGTTTTCTGATTAGGCTTCGGGAATGATTTCTGTGATTATATTTTCTATGAAAATGGGTTCTCCCTGGTTTGGGATATTTGTTGGAATCGTTGGCACATTTTTCCAGTTTTGGGTTGTCCCGAATATAGAGTGAATGCTTCCCAAATTTTTATAAAATTTTATAATATAATTTTAAAATGATTTTTCGAAAAAGAATATTATTTTGGATTTTTTTAGGCGATGACCGTATTGGTCAATGGGCCCTGGCTAAGTGCAAACGAAGCCGGCTTCGTCCGGACGTTGAGGCATTAGCCTATATGACAACTAAACCAATATCTGAGACTCACTATTAAATTTATTTTAATTATTAGTTTTATTTATAATTAAATTGTTGGAGAGATTTCAGGACTAACCCAGATCTATTTTTTATTTAAATTCAATAATTTGTAAGGGCATAAGCCCAGCTTTTCTATTTTCTTTCTCTGTGGCCTGTAACTATTGTAGCGTAGTTTTTCTTTCATTTTCTGGTTTTGCTAATTTTTAGCGTAAACGCGTAAAATTAAAATAAATATTATTTTGATATAGAAAAATTAATGAGTTTTTTCTCACATTAAAATTTACAAGTTTGTAATATTTAAACAATGATCATGTTTTCTCATTAAACAAGAAATTTAGTTTTATATGTATAATTACGAAAAATACAAAGTTTTAACCAATTAAATTGGTAACTACGAGTTTTCCAAAATAAAAAATTAAATTGATCTTTCCCTCGTAATTAATTACAACACACCCGATAATCGAGATTTGTTGTGATAGCGTAATCCAAGATTAAAATCTGACTAGGACCTGCTACTAGAGATTGCAACTAGCACACCTAGCTTGGTTTCACAATAGTTCTAAGTCAAGTTCTCCAACTGTAGGGTCTCGGAGACGAACCTAGCATCTTCCCGGAACCAACACCGTTTCCAGTCGTAAACAAAGGCAAGTACATTTTGTGTTAGTTTACAATTATTTAATAATCGTTTTATTACAAGTTTAAACCACGATGCAATACGAAACTCTCTCTGAGAGCACTGACTGTAACTACTGTAACTACTGTAACTATTTGGGGACTGGGAAGTAGTGTAATGAGTATGACCACATCCAAAGTAATAATTTAGAACTGTATTAGCTTACCCCTCATACACACGGGGATAAGCCATATCATTCACTGTACAACCCAAGCCGGTCATATTCATTGTCTATACACATCATAATGTTTTAACTGCTGGAGAACTGTTTATTTTCAAATTGTTTAAAAGTGCATGATTCTATTATTATTTCAATTGTTAGATTATCATGAATTGTACTTTGCTCCCTCCTGACTGGAGATAACATTTTTAGGGGATTTTGAGGATGCTGAGCTGTTATACAACAGTTATTATGACCCGGTTCTGTACCCTGTGGTATTGCCAGAGTCTCCTTTGGAGGACGCAGGACCTGAGGTCGATGAACCGAACGCTTAGCTAGATTTTCCTGTTTCCAGTTTTGTTGTTTTGAAAATTTTGTTATTTGAATTTTAACATTTTATTTCAGTCTTTCTAATTCCAGTGTACTTTTCTAATGTTTAATAAAATTTTAAATTCCCGAATATTGAGTTGTGATAAATGTATATAGATGTTGTTGTGAATATCTGCTAATGGAACAGCTTACTGCCGCCGTCTCAACAACGGTGCAGGCTGGGCATGATTCGGTTCGACCCAATTATTTGGGATCGGGCCGTGACATATTTTCAGTGGTGGCCCATGCAGGTCCATAACAACAACTTAGGAAAACATACCTAGAAACAATTAGAACACTAGAACATTGGTTTGTCACAACATAGGTCCGAATTATATAAATAAATGTTTTTGTTTTATTATAAACTGGTAGGATACCTTGCTTATGTTTGCATCCTAAACCTTCTAGAGAATGGCCATTGACAAGACCAATCCTGCTGGCGATGAGGTGTCATCTCCGGATCATACCCCATCTCCTCAACCAAGTCCAGTGTTTATTCCCTCGCAGCTGATTGACCGTCCCCATAATGCATCCAGTGAAGTTTTCACTACACTGGCGATTCCTACCTCTTCTCAAACGGAGTTGCATTTCCTTGGTGAAGTACCCATTCCTGTTGCTCCACCAGTACCAGCAAACACCTCCCAAATGGTTGCCCTATTTCAAGAAATCCTGGAGTTCCAGAAGGCTCAAGCTGAAGCCCAGCAGGAACAGATGAATATTACGAGAGAAGTCATGAAGAACGTCAATGATGTAGCCTTAGCTATCTTAAACCAAGTCGGAGCGGAACCTCGTCCTAAGAGGGATACCCCTGAATCTAGAAGATATTTGAGCCCTATCCGGCAGTCATATCGTAAAAAGCTATTGGTTTGTGACTACTGTAAAAGGCTTGGTCACCAAGCCAATATTTGTCGCAAGAGATTGGGGAAGTGTTTGGCATGTGGATCTGCTGAACATCGGGTAAAGGATTGCCCCTTATCTTTCCATCAAACCAGAGCACATATCCCAGCAACACCTGTTAGGCCACAACCTAGGGACTCTCTTCCTATCCAGTAGACCTTGCCTCCTACAATAAGTCATGATGCAGACTCGAGGTTCATAGAAGATGAAGCAGTTGGAGACTGCTCATGCAAGAGCCAGAACCATGAAGAATAGTACCTAGAACTGCTGAATAGCATTATCTATTGTTATAAGAAGTTGTAACAGGATGTCTTTAGATCAATCATGAGAGTTTTTGCTGTAATTCTTCACATGAATAAAATTCTTAGTTACACCTTTATGGTAGATGTCTTTCCTGATAGTATTCCCGGATTACCCCCCAGATCGAGACATAGAGTTCACCATTAACCTAGTCCCCGGCTCTCCCCCTATTCCTAAGGGATGTTACAGAGTCAATCCGAAGGAGGCCAAGGAGATGAAGGACCAGATCAATGAACTGAAGGCTCTGGGATTCATTCGAGACGGAGCTTCACCCTGGGGAGCACCTGTCTTATTTGTGCCCAAGAAGGACGGAACAGTACGGATGTGCACCGACTACCGGGCGCTGAACAATATCACCATCAAGAACAAGTACCCTCTGCCCCGGATCGATGACCTATTTGATCAATTGAGTGGAGCCAAGGTATTTTCGAAGATTGATCTTAGATCTGGCTACCATCAGATCAGGGTCAGGAAGGAAGATATTCCCAAGACGGCATTCAACACCGAGTATGGGCAGTTTGAATTCTTGGTCATGTCGTTTCGACAGACGAATGCTCCTGCGGGGTTCATGAACCTTATGAACAAAGTTTTTCCTGAATACCTAGATCAATTATCGTTGTCTTCATCGATGACATTCTGATCTATTCAAAGACGGAAGAGGAGCACGAAGAGCACCTCAGGAAAGTTCTGAAACTTTGAGGAAGGAGAAGCTGTATGGTAAGCTTTCCAAATGTGAATTCTTTCTAGACAAGGTAAATTTTCTTGGCCATATTGTCACAGGAGAAGGAATTTCGGTGGATCCGAAGAAGATAGCCGCTGTTGAGAAGTGGTCTACCCCAAGCTCAGTTGCTGAAATCAGGAGTTTCTTGGGCTTGGCTGGCTACTACCGGAAGTTCATGAAGGATTTTGCCAGAATTGCTGAGCCGATGACGAAGCTCACTCGGAAGAATAAAAAGTTTATCTGGACGGAAGATTGCCAGGCATCATTTGAGGAGCTGAAGAAGAGACTTACCACTGCACCAATCCTTGCGCTACCCGTAGGAACCGGTGGTTTCTCAATCTACAGTGATGCCTCAAGTAAAGGACTGGGTTGCGTTCTTCAACAACATGGAAAAGTGATTGCTTACGCATCTAGAAAAATACAGACTCATGAGAAGAACTATCCCACACATGATTTGGAGCTTGCAGCGGTGACATTTGCATTGAAGCTATGGAAGCACTACCTTTATGGAGAGAGAGTGAAAATATTTACAGACCACAAAAGTTTGAAATATGTTTTCACTCAGAAAGAGCTGAACATGTGACAGAGACGATGGCTGGAGCTGATGAAGGATTTTGACATCAACCTGCAGTATCATCCGGGTAAGGCTAATGTTGTTGCAGATGCACTTAGTCGATACCCGATGGCAATGTTCTTGACCAAGGAGCGTCATTTGCTGGAGGACATGGAAAAGCTTGGACTGGAAATTGTACTGCCTGAAGAAGAAATGAAGAAACTGGGAAGAGAAGCCATTATACCAGGAGCTGAAACATCAATGATGCAGTTGCAAGGGCGTTCAAGTCTTATGGACAGAATCAAGGAGACGCAATTTCAAGATGAGACACTTTGCAAACTTAGAGATCAAGTGTTGGCAGGAACACTTGAGGGTTTCTCAATCGCCAGCGATGGAGCACTGAAGAATGGTATGAGGCTCTGCGTAGCATCTGGCGAACTGAGGAACGAGCTGATGAAGGAAGCACACCAGTCGTAATATTCTATACATCCTGGAGCTAACAAGATGTATCGGGATATGCGTACCATTGTTTGGTGGTTTGGAATGAAGTAAGACGTGACCAGGTATATTGCTAGATGTTTAATTTGTCAACAAGTGAAGGCTAGCAGACAGAGACCCGCAGGACTTCTACAGCCACTGGACATTTCGGAGTGGAAGTGGGAGCACATCACAATAGACTTCGTGTCAGGACTGCCTCATTCCCAAGGAGGGAAGGACGCCATTTGGGTTATAGTGGACCCACTGACCAAGTCAGCTCACTTTATCCCCTTCAAAGTTGGTTTATCCACCGAGAAGTTGGCGGCACTATACATGCGATATATCTACCGGATTCATAGAGTACCGGTAAGCATTGTATCTGACCGAGACACTCGTTTTACCTCTCACTCTTGAAAAAGTTCGCATGACAGCCTGGGGACACAATTGAAGTTCAGCATTGCCTATCACTCCCAGACAGATGGACAATCAGAGAGGACAATCCAGACGCCTGAAGACATGCCGAGATTTTGCTTCTTGGAGTTTGGAGAGTCTTGGGAAGATTATTTGCACTTGGTAGAGTTCTCTTACAACAACAACTACCAAGCCAGCATTAGTATGACCCCATTTGAAGCTCTCTATGGACATCGTTGCCGTACACCACTTGCATGGGACGACGTAGGAGAAAGAGTACTGCTGGGTCCAGAGATGGTGACTGACGCAGTAGAGAAGGTGAATGTAAGCTCAGGATTGTCCAAGATCGACAGAAGCATTGGGTTGATAGTAGTCGTCGACCAGTGGAGTTTGAATAAGAAGATAGCGTTTCTGTGAAGTTTTCTCCTACCAGAGGAACGATCAGTTTTGACGGAGCTGGAAAATTGAGGCCAGGTACATCAGACCATTTGAAGTTTTAAGACAAGTTGGAAAAGTAGCGTACCGGTTAGCTCTACCAGCTAATCTTGAGGGTGTGCACAACGTCTTCTACGTATCACAGCTCAGACGCTACATTCCAGATCCGAGTCACGTTTTGGATAATTCAGAGCTGAAGATTGGACTCAACCTTTCAGTGCCAGAGAAACCAGTAGCAATCGTAGTCAGAGGTGAGAAGAAGATCAGAAAATTTGAGCCATCACATAACTCCTATTTCTTATCTTTTCGTTCTAAACTTGACTGATGCTGCTAAGTTAGCCTAGTTTTGCAAGCTATTTCTTTATCAAACTTGATCATGACAGTATTTTATTGGGTGCACCCACTAATATATTGTCTAATCAGGACCGGTGCATGATGGTCTGATTAACCTCGTGTACTTTGGTTCGCTTTGTATTTTTCTGCATGGATGATATCATAAATGAAACTTGTCCCTAAACCATCTCATCCACGACTGCCTTAGAAATTCTTATTGTTGGACCTGAGTTACGGGTGCAGTACTCGTACCAACTTGACCTGAGATAATTCCTACCCTACTCTTTAATTTCGAGGACGAAATTTTCTAAGGAGGGAAGATTGTGAAACCCAGAATTTTAGAATTAATTAATTATTGGTTTGTAGTGTAATTTTAATTTTTTATAATTATTATTATATTTATTATTGTTATTATTTAGTCGGTTTTAGGAAAAATATTATTTTTAAAGATTAATCATTGGTTTTGATTGGGGCCCTGTCCCCGATCCCGTGTCCGGGGTTCGACCCCGAGTCCGGACACCATCCCCGAACTCGATTCAGACCCCATTTTCCCGAAACCTGATTCCGTTCTAAGCCCATCCTCATTTTCTTTTTTCTGGTATTTACGTACTTATATCTATAAAAAAAAAAAAAAGAAAGCTAAACCCACGACTTGGCTCGGTCCCTCCATCCTATTCTTCAGCTACTCCCTACTTTTCCTCTCCTCCTTATTCTCCCACTCATTCCTCATCCTACCTTTCCTTATAAACTACTCATACCACCAACACACTCCCACACGTTCACAACCAGCACCTTTCTTTTTCTCCAAAAGCAAATCCCCACTCCCATTTAAACAAACCCCTTCACCTAAACACCACCACCATTTCTCCTTTATAAAACACAACTTCCACCACCACCAGCCCATTACTTCCCTCTCTCTTACTATTTTCCTCACCTCTCTCCCTCCAGAGGCTAACCGACCCGTCCCGCTCGGCCTCCGCGCTCCGACCCCCGCTCCGCGCGGCCACCCACCTCCGGCGCCCCTCCGCCGGACCCCCTGCCCGCCGCTGCCGTCCCTGACCGCCGGCGCCACCCCGTACGGGCCGTCAGCTCGGCTCCATCTCGCGGCACTCCGCTGCTGTCATTCCGTGCCCCGTCGGTTTCCGTTCCCGATCTGGTCTGCGGTTGCGCAGCCGTACCCCGGCGAGGCGTGTCCCGAGTCTGAGGCAACCCTTCGAATTTCGTCGATTTGGGTAATTTCTAGATAATCACAGTAGTTCGTCCCTCCCAACGTGTCTGTGATGATAAATTGGTCCTCGAATTCTCTTCGGGAATTCGGTTTTCTATTACGTTATGCTTCCCGGGAATTTCGGAACCATTCTTGACGTTTTTGTTCTGTAGTTTTAGTTGCTGTTGATTTCGGGTTTTTCCCAAGAACTCTTCGGAAAGAGTTCTGATGGTTGGGATTATTTCGGGATTTCCGAACTTTTTTCGGAAACATCCTGGATTTTATTTTGGACGTTTCTGTGGATTGGTTTTTGGATTTCGGAATTTCGGGATTTTCGATTTATTTCGGGTTTTCTGATTAGGCTTCGGGAATGATTTCTGTGATTATATTTTCTATAAAAATATGTTCTCCCTGGTTTGGGATATTTGTTGGAATTGTTGGCACATTTTTCCAGTTTTGGGTTGTCCCGAATATAGAGGGAATGCTGCCCAAATTTTTATAAAATTTATAATATAATTTTAAAATAATTTTTCGGAAAAGAATATTATTTTGGATTTTTTTGGGCGACGACCGTATTGGTCAATGGGCCCTGGCTAAGTGCAAACGAAACCGGCTTCGTCCGGACGTTGAGGCATTAGCCTATATGACGACTGGACCAATATCTGAGACTCACTATTAAATTTATTTTAATTATTAGTTTTATTTATAATTAAATTGTAGGAGAGATTTCAGGACTAATCCAGATCTATTTCTTATTTAAATTCAATAATTTGTAAGGGCATAAGCCCAGCTTTTCTATTTTCTTTCTCTGTGGCCTGTAATTATTGTAGCGTAGTTTTTCTTTTATTTTCTGGTTTTGTTGGTTTTTAGCGTAAACGCGTAAAATTAAAATAAATATTATTTTGATATAGAAAAATTAATGAGATTTTTCTCACATTAAAATTTACAAGTTTGTAATATTTAAGCAAAGATCATGTTTTCTCATTAAACAAGAAATTTAGTTTTATATGTATAATTACGAAAAATACAAAGTTTTAACCAATTAAATTGGTAACTACGAGTTTTCCAAAATAAAAAGTTAAATTGATCTTTTCCTCGTAATTAATTACAACGCACCCGATAATTGAGATTTGTTGTGATAGCGTAATCCAAGATTAAAATCTGACTAGGACCTGCTACTAGAGATTGCAACTAGCACACCTAGCTTGGTTTCATAATAGTTCTAAGTCAAGTTCTCCAACTGTAGGGTCTCGGAGACGAACCTAGCATCTTCCCGGAATCAACACCGTTTCCAGTCGTAAACAAAGGCAAGTACATTTTGTGTTAGTTTACAATTATTTAATAATTATTTTATTGCAAGTTTAAACTACGATGCAACACGGAACTCTCTCTGAGAGCACTGACTGTAACTACTGTAACTGTTTGGGGACTGGGGGAGTAGTGTAATGAGTATGACCACATCCAAAGTAATAATTTAGAACTGTATTAGCTTACCCCTCATATACACGGGGATAAGCCATATCATTCACTGTACAATCCAAGCCGGTCATATTCATTGCCTATTCACATCATAATGTTTTAACTGCTGGAGAACTGTTTATTTTCAAATTGTTTAAAAGTGCATGATTCTATTATTATTTCAATTGTTAGATTATCATGAATTGTACTTTGCTCCCTCCTGATTGGAGATAACATTTTTAGGGGATTTTGAGGATGCTGAGCTGTTATACAACAGTTATTATGACCCGGTTCTGTACCCTGTGGTGTTGCCAGAGTCCCCTTTGGAGGACGCAGGACCTGAGGCCGATGAGCCGAACGCTTAGCTAGATTTTCCTGTTTCCAGTTTTGTTGTTTTAAAAATTTTGTTATTTGAATTTCAACATTTTGTTTCAGTCTTTCTAATTCCAGTGTACTTTTCTAATGTTTAATAAAGTTTTAAATTCCCGAATATTGAGTTGTGACAAATGTATATAGATGTTGTTGTGAATACCTGCTAATGGAACAGCTTACTGCCGCCGTCTCAACAACGGTGCAGGCTGGGCATGATCTGGTTCGACCCAATTATTTGGGATCGGGTCGCGACAGTGGCCTTCCCCCCCCCCACGCCATGAGGCATGGCCTTTCCTACCTACACGCCAAGAGGTGTGGCATTTCCCACCGCTGACACACTGACACGCCTGCCCACCACACTGACACGCCTGTCCACCACACGCCATGAGGCGTGGCCTTTCCCACCGCCTATTTATTTATTATTTAATTTCAATAGTGTGTTAGTTTTAATATATTAGTTTCAATATTTACAGATACTTTATTGTACTAGAGCATATTTGCTTTGTTTGTGTTGGACAATGCTATTTTCCGACGGACAGGAAAATAAAGTAAACGTGCGACTGTTACCCTTTTTAGACAATTTAAAAGAACATACACATCATGCATGGGGAGCTGCTACCTTAGCATATTTATATGCTAGCTTGATGAAATTTGCCAGATCAAATGTACCAAAAATTTGTGTGGGTGCATGACCCTGGTTCAGGTAATAAAAATTTAATCCCTAAATTCGTTTTGATGATATACATTTTGTAAATATTATATGTTTTCATGTCTTAGGTATGGTGCTACGAGCATTTCTATATTGGCCGACCTGTAACCAGCATTTTTATTGACCTTTCGAATTTTTTTGCTTGCTACGCGATGGGCCACAAATATAGTGGACCCTCATCATAATTTACACAAGGATATTTCAATCTACAGGGGAGAATTTGATATAGTACCGTGGAAGGAGGTAAGTACTCAATTGTCAATTCATTTCCGCTTGGAATTTTAGAGCGTTTTCAACTACAATTGTCAATTCATGTAATAGAGTCACAAATTTTTCGTATAAATTGTCATCCAATAGGTTATATGGATACCATACTCAGATGATAAAAATGCTCCAGAAATTAAAAGGACATCGTATGATTTGAGCCTACACAAATCATATATTATATACGATCGTTACACTATGTATCATCCGGCAGATCGCGTTCTCCGGCAATTCGGTTACAGGCAGATTATTCTGGATGATCCGCCTGCCATGAGTTATGATATAGCCAATGCAAAAATAGAATCGATACTGCTAGAGCCGCCTGGTATAGACGATTCCAGGATAGTAGTGTGGCAGGGCTGCCCCGAATAATGCATCCTGATGAATGTAAGTTCTAACTTACTAGTATATTTGGACCGGTAGCATTTGTCTTATGATTGTTTTTACAAAATGCAGATGAAGGTGATTTGGCTTATAAACAATGGTGGGGAGCGCCTCGTATGACCAACAGAGCATACAAATTCGAGGAGCCACGGTTCAAGTCTAGAGCCGTAGATGAATCTTCCCTGCGAGCTTTTGTTGATGACATATCTGAAGCGGTAGGACTTTATTACTATACCACTATTTAAACTCAAGAGATATATAATGACAATTATAATTTGTATATTTTATATTTCAGGCTATTATGGGCCAACAATATATCCAAGAACCAGAGAGCTATTTGTGGCCGCATGGTCGGGAGTGGATGCGAGATATTTTAACTCGCATAGATTCACTGAGTCTTGGACGGGATCCTGATATGCCTCCATTGCATACATGTATCCCAGCCGATTATCCGGCTACCACTGTTCCCCTGAGACATTCACGACGTCGTAGGGTGGACGATCCAGAGGACGAGGAGGGCGCTACTGGAGAGGGCACCAGCCAGCAGTACCATGGAGAGGGCACCAGCCAGCAGTACGCTCCAGAGTACACTAGCCAGCAGTACGCTCCAGAGTACCCTAGCCAGCAGTACGCTCCAGAGTACCCTAGCCAGCCTTACGCTGCAGAGTACACTGCCCCACACTACGCTGGAGAAGGCCTCGGTCAACAGTACGTGGGCATGGGCTCTTCCTCAGCCTTTCAGCCCTATAATCAACGCATAGCGACTGAGCAAATCAACACTACCGCAGCGTATTCGTTTGATGGCATGTCATGTTACTCACAATTGATTACGTTCCCGTCAGCCCCGGTGCCTACTCAGGAGGTCGAGGAAGAGGATAAAAGAAGAGCGGAGGAGACCACAGATGAAAGAAGAGCCCGACTTGGCCTTAGACAGGTAGAACGAAGGCATTACAAACGAATTGCCCGCAGATATGAATGATTGTTTATAATGAAATAAAATTTTATTATGTAATGCTTAAAAGTTGACATGAATGTTGGTACTACAATGAAAAATAGAAGTTCTTTTGTCGTCATTCTCTTGGTTGACTTGTACATTTTTTCTGTTGTGTCCCATCAAACCAAAATTGTCGCAGGGAAGTTCTCTTGTCGATGATTCACGTAGTTTGATACAGTTTTTCTTCGGCCTTCCGGCTTTGCGTCTCCAATTTCTCCCCTAACACTCCACGCACGTCCAGCCAACCACACTCCACCACCCCAGCCAACCACACTCCAACACCCATGACACTCTATTACTCATGGAGCACCACTCATGACACTCCTTCACTCATGGCGCGCCACCCATCATGACACTCCATTACTCATGGAGCGCCATGAGACACTCCATTACTCATGGAGCACCACTCATGACGCGCCACCCATCATGGCACTCCATTACTCATGGAGCACCATTCATGACACTCCATCACTCATGGCACGCCACCCATGACACTCCATTACTCATGGCGTTCCCGGCCCACCACACTCCTTTGCAGTACCCAAACCCCCAGCACGCCATGGAAAATGTAGTTTCGTTACCCAAATTGAAATTTTCTCAAACTTGTTACTTTTTTTACAATTTCGTTAAAATAATTCTTTACTCTATATGAAATTTTTTTTAATTAATTTTAAAACTGTGGTTGGGTTTGGATAATTGGTCGATGACTTGAGCTAAGGTCTTAATTGGTCTAGGCAATGCCGTCTATTTCTTGATCTCTTTCATTAATTCACCATATCGGCCTATCCTTTGCCTACACCAATTAAGACCTTAGAACATCATTAGTAAGGCTCTATCCCAATTTCTAGATTCTAGATTTAGAATATAGGAGCTTATTTTCTAGAATAATAAGACCATTGTAGGTTTCAATTTCTAGATTTTCAGACCAATTCGTCCAGATGAGCTATAGGTTGGATTTGAGAATTTCTAGATTCAAAACGTAGAAAATTATTTTATAGAATAGTAAGTCACAATTTGGAGTCCAATTCTAGATTTATATTATTTTTTTCACATTAATTTTTTTACCACACAATTTATGATCCAAAACTCATCCTACCTTTAGCTTTATTTCTCAAGATGAAATTTTGAACACATCTACTAATGATGCTCTTACCAGAGGGTAAGGCTAGACCCTTGCATTTTGGAGTGAATAAAGCACATTTTGGAGTGAATTAAGACCTTGCCAAAGTAAGTCTTGCCATAGGTTAAGACCAGTGTTGTAAGAACCAGATCGGACAGGCGGTTGGACCGGGTTCAACCGGTTTATTCCAAAAAAATCGGTCAGGCCGGTTCACCGGTTGAATCCCGATTTTGGAAAAAGAAAAAAAACAAGTGTGTCTAAGTTGCCTGTACGTTTGACAATATGGCTGCTTAAAAAAATATATCGTCACTAAATGCTCGAGTTATGGCAAAACAAATTAAAAAAAAAACTTATGCATTCATGTCGCCAATTCTACTGACAACATGAGTGCATGCACTCGCATTGACGACTTGTTATCTTTTTTAAATTTTTACAAACTTATTATCTTATTATTATTTAAATATATTTACTATCTTTTTGAAAAAAAATTTGTTTATGGAATTATGGATATGAATAATTGGAATAAGAGAATTCTAAGACTATGAAACCAACACCGATCGTTTCGTGTATATATCAAGGAAAAGAAGATCCGGATAAATGACGCTTCTCCACGTCCAATGAGATGTGCCAACCTCAGGATGCTTTACTTGTAACCCGATGACAATTCTAGGACGGAGCTTAACCTAAATCTTGGTTAAGAACAGCAATGATCTTCGTTTCACACGTGCTTCACGTTTACAAATTTGGAAGTTTGTTTAATTATTTGTTGCTTATGGGCATCAATTGAAGTTATGTTTTATTAGATGCCAATTCTTGGAAGCTTTCATGAGTTTAGAGGGATGTTGATCCTTGATAAGTGATAATTTTCACGATTCTAGAAGGATGTTGATCATTGATAAGTGATAACTGCATCCTGTGGAAAACAGAGAACAAAATCTGCAAAGGTTGTGGACAATTTAGTAGTGGTGTCTGTCTTTTGAGGAAAAATGCAAAAAAATTCTTCCATAGATTATTTAAATAAGATTTCGTAGATGTTTGCATCAATTAAATCCTTTCAACTATAGATAACTTGATCAAATTGTCCGCTCCTGTGCTGTTTGATGTGACCGTTAGCGACAGTTTGTTTTTTAAGTAATAAAGTATCCAAAATATCTCTCCCCCATCCCCAGTTTTCTTTTATGATGCCTTAATTTGTCTGTCTTCCTCTACTTTGATACCATATAATGGAGATATCCGGTTTCTTTTTACTCATTCCCGTTAATACTCCACCAAAAGAAACATGTGATAATCCTTATTTCCAGACAACGAAATGCAATACCACTGACTTTGGCCAATTAATTGATCATCCAGGATAGCTGGGTGAGAAGAAATTTGTGTTTGTTTCTTCTCTTGCTTGTTTGTCCGCTCTCTTTCCCAGCTGTCTCTCACTGTGGCGGTCGGCATTGTATCAATTTATTTAGCATTAGAAAACTTGTAAAGCTTTGCTCGTTTGACCATTTAATGATTCTGTACAAGTCTGTCATTGTACCCTACAAAAGAAGAAAGAAGAAGGAAGAAATCAAATCATCATTCCCTTACCCGTTGGTCACCCCCCTGTTGAGGGCTCTGTCAACACCAATGTGAATGGCGCCACATCTTCTTCATCCATTGCGTCAGTGGCTGTTGCCAGCTGGGACTCAAGGGGGGAGGTATAAGGCTGCAAGAACCTGGTATCTGCCGCTCTCGTACGGCTCTGAATGTAGCCTACAGGCTGAAATTCATACTATCCACCTGGGCATTCGTCCAGCTAGACAGTTCACCACAAAGGATATTGCCACTGAGGGTGATTCCTTAACGGCGCACAGAATTTTCAAAGGCGATATAAAGATGATTCCGCGGAAGCTACATGACTTGGCTCATTCTATCAAAGACGCAGTCCCACTATCCCACCCCCTGCATTCCTATTTGTAAGGAGGTCGGGAAATAAAGCCGCTTATAATTTGGCAGAGTATGCACTTCATAATAACTGCACCGCTCCCTTTCATTCCCCCCTGGTTGTATCGCCAGCTTTAAGCTGATGAATCCCCCTATTGTAGTCACTTCTATTGCTACTTGATAATCAAGTCTTTCTTTCAAAAAAAAATCATCCTTCCTGTGACCCCTCCTAAACTTTTATGCTAATTAAGAACATATTACAAAATGTGCTGTGAGCTTCTACTATTATAATATATGCTAGTCATGTTCAAGTGGGATGCACGTACAAATTTTTTATTATTATATATTACTGAAAAACTAAATAAAAATTTAAATTATATTGAAATATTTTAAATATGATTTGAATATATTTTAATAAGTTTTGTTACTAATATGTTTGTAGAACTTTGAATATGTTTAGATAATACAATATAGTTAGTTTAAATAAAATTTGAATAGTGAATATATTTTAATTTGAATTTGTTATATATATGTTTATAGGATTTTGAATATAGGTTGAGGTAGTTTTAAGGATTTTAAGTGTTTCGTGAGGGATATATATCGGTGGTGGTTAGAATGCTTTAAAAAGAATAGCAATCACTTGAGGATGCACATATGACTTAGACGGCTCATTTTGAATCGTTTTCAAGACCAGAGATAAAGATATATTTTTGCTCATTTTTATAATATTAACTTTGAAATATTTACAATGACCTCATATATTTCATGAGTATTACATGAATTACTCATATTCCGAAAATAATTATACTGACCATCCTTTTTTTTATAAAATTTTATAAATCATAGGTGTGATCATTGTTATAAATTTTTATAGAAAATATAAACTATAGGAAGGTCAGGTCGCAGCCCAGAAGGCCAAGTCTGGCCTTGATGTCGCTCGGAATCGTGTATGCGGTACTTGCATTACTAAATTTGTTTAGGTTGGTTGATGAAGGAAATTGAGAGTGATGAGTTTGTCTGGTATTGGGTTTATGTGATGATAGATGATTTAGTTTCTGAATTTTGTGAGACTTTATGTGGTCAGGAGAATTTGGTAGAGACAAGAAAACGTTAAAACATGGGCGAAAGTAGGTACTTTTTGCTCTTTCATTTTCCTTGTACAATAGAATGACACTTCCGAATTATTGTTCCATCATTAAATATCGTCACATGTCCCACTTATCATTCTACTAGTGTACTACACTACATCAAAGCTATGAGCAACGGTTTGATTTGGTTCAATCAAACCATTTTTTAAAAAAAACTGATAGTACCGAAAATTTTATTTTTCAAAAAGAAAAATCGAACTTTTTTTTTTTTTTTTTATCAAAATCGAACAAAACTACGTTCGGCTTCAGTCAGACCGAAAATTGAGAGGAAGTGATTTATGAACAAACTTGAAATCTACAGAAAAAAAAAATCTACAATATATGAACAAACCTGAACAAAAAGAGGAAGTGGCATTTGCATGCAGACATAACCAACCCATCCCCACTTGGAATCACTAAAAAATGCAAAATATGTTCTTGAAACAAAAAGAGATTAGACAATTGAAGCAATATATGCAAAATAAAATATAGCAATAAAAAAAAGATGTTCTTGAAACACGAGAGAGAAATGACAAACCGAGTTGCTCCCCTCGATCCGTGCGAGGTTGGCTTTTCCTCCCCGGCCCACTGCTGGGTAGCACCTTACGCTTCCTTCGCGAGACCTGCCTCCGCCGCCGTCGCATCTGAGTCAGAGAGGGATATAGCGCATGTTAGCTGCTCTTGCAAGTTTTGAGCAAAAGCTTAAGTTGCTTGTTTTTCTTACAGTCCCACATCGGATAGATGTGTGGACTTGGGAGTATTTATATTCATTCACCTTACTTTGTTTCTTTGAAGTTCTACGTGGGAGCCCCATGGACCATATGCGCGTGCCGCCGCCGCCGTCCGACCAGGTCCGGCTCTACTCGCCGCGTAACGGGTGCGGCCCACATCTGCGGGCGCCGAATGCCGATCCGATTTTCTCATCGGGTTCGGGGGCTGAGATCCTAAAATCTTTTTTGCTCCTATTCAAATTTTTGACCGTCCATTGCAATGCCTATATATTGACCCTTTTTTATTTTTCCTTGACACAGAAAATATTCCCGCTCAAAACTCTCTGCAATTCTCGTCTTCTCAAAATCGCTATTGTTCTTTGTTGTTGTTCTGGGCAGAGCTAAGTCGGGGTCAATCTCTCTGCATCGTGTGCGGCAACGAGATTCCGGTAGAACAAAAATTTTACCATTAGGGGCGTTCAGATTCAGTCTGCACATAGACCCGGACTAACTCTTACGGCAGTGCTATGTGCGCGACTTCCCCGGAAGCCGGTAACATTTACTTAATTTTATTTTCTTGCAGATTGTAAACAAAGAATTATTGAAAAAATTTCAACAATCTAAGAGTTATATCATTTTACAAACATATTTTCTTCTGTTAAAAGTTGTTAGTAAAAATTTGTACACTGAAAATTCTGTTCAAAGTTCATTGTAAATTTGCTCACTGAATATTTGTTACTATCAAACAATTGCTCACTAAAATAAATTTGTATTTAGAAAGTTTTCATTCATAATTAGAAATATAAACATTTTCTTAAGAAATTGCTACTATTTGCTTAAGAAAGGTTAATTCATAATTTATGTACAAAACCTTGCCTAAGAAAGGTTCAGTGAAATATTTGCTTAAGAAATTCCTACTGTTTGCTTATTAGTGCTCTTAAACAAACCTTTTCTTACTGTTCATGACATTTTGTTGACACTTAGCAAATCAAATAAATTGCTTATTAGTTGTTTTCTTTTAATATTAATTGTGACCAAATAGTTGTTACTTATTTAACATTAGTGACTTATTAACTTTCAAATATTTGTCACATTTTTAACAAACTGTCATTTTATTTTCCTTTACTCAATATTTAGTTTAGACTAAACCAAACAGTTGATTGATTTAGTAAATTCTTTTAATGTTAAAGTTCTAAAGTTGAGTTTTGTTTGGGTACAAGCTGAAAGGGCCCTTCTGTCAACAAGGCGAAAAATCGTCTAAGCAACCGGTATTTAAGTGTTCCTAGTGAACCTTCGCTTGCTGGGATCCGGCCCCCACAGCTAACCTAACCTTGTCATACTTGAAAAACTAAAATTTTAAAGGTAGATTACTAAAATTATTTGAATTGTTAATTTTAGCTTAATCCATCTTATTGAGTAAATATAAATTTTACAGACTTTTTACAAATCATGTCTGTCAAGGAAGAGACCTACTCTGCAAAATCCGCTAAGTTCAATGGCAACTACTTCAAGAGGTAGCAGAGCCAAATAAAATTTTGGCTTACCACTTTAGACCTGATTTCTGCCATTGATGGATCCATACCCATCACAAATGATTCTGATGAGACTGAGTTTGACGTAGGGGTATCCAAGTCCTCTTCATCTACCAAACCTAAGACCCCTAAGAAAATAGACTACCATTGCTTCCACAGAATCTTAAGCGCTATGTCTGAGTCACTCTACGACATATTTTTTGAATATAAAAGTGCTAAAGAACTCTGGGATGCTTTGGAAGATGAATATGGTTGTGATGATGCTGGAATTGATAGATTCAATTCCTCCACATTCAACCGATATGTCATGGTAGATAACAAACATATCAATGACCAAATTCATGAATTCCAAGAACACCTTAGGCATGTCCAAGCCAAGGGAACTTTCTTTTCTACTGAGCATAAAATAGAATGCTTGATAGACAAACTCCCTCATTCTTGGTCTAATGTGGCAAATGATCTCCTCCATCTACAAGGATCTATTACATACCCTCAAGCTCTAAAAAGACTTAGAACAGAAGAAGAATATAGGTCAAAGTCCAAAGCTAGATCTAATGCCACAGCTAGGGTAAACCTTATAGAAAGCCATGTAAAACCAAGGATAACAACCATCTCAAACCCAAGAAAAACTCACTAAAAAGAAGTAGAGTTTTCAACCAAATTACCAAAACCCTCATCATCCTCCTCAATGCCATCAATCTCAGAAACCTAGAAACTTTGGTCAGACTCAGGATCAAAGAAGATTTTATTTTGTGTGTGGTAGACCCAACCATACGGCCATCAACTACTTCCAAAGGAAGAAAGAACCTATCAAGACCTCCTTCAAAGAAAAAAGGCAAGCCAGAGGCTAACATGATTCTGAATGGGCCTTTCAGTGTAATGCCCCGCTCCGCACGGTACATTATATTGAGTCGTTGACTCAAAGAGTTGCGTTGACCCGATGAGGTATCGATGCGAATCGATGCATGTGTTACGTTGGCCAAAGGTAAGCCTTGAGTCGATTGGAATCTATGAATCGAATCGATGCAAAGGATAAGTCCCGTTTGAGCAAGTACTAACGTTAGTTGATCTGGTGTGCAGGCTACGCCTTTATGCTGGATTACAGATTGTGGCATGGGCGCGATAGGCTAAATCAACCGAGTAGCTCAAAGGAATGGCTAAGTCCGGGAGTTAGCTATGTGATCGAGTTATGGAAGCGAGACGTTTCAATCGGCGAGTCGGCAAGGCGTATCGGCTTAAGGTGGGCGGGTTCTTGACTCTCTCTCCCTATTCCTTCACGTCTAATAAAATGTATTATGGTATGCGTAAGATGTTATCGAGTTAGCGAGCGTGGCTCGGCGAGTAAGTGTCTAAATATGTGTTGAACACTAAGATAGAACATTGAACAATCGAACAATTGAAGCGACGTGCATCGAGTGCATGGGTCGCGGTAGGACAATGATGGTAGAACATTGAAAAGATGATAATGAGATGTGCATCATGTGCACGGCTCCGAGAACATTGAACACTAGGCATAGAACATTGATTACGGTGCTGAGCGTGCCCTCGGGCACTTATGTTACGAAAAGACTAAGTAATACGGAATTATGCTATGAGAATAAATTACGAATGGTACGCGTTGACTACGAGTATGAGATGACTAAGTCATTGGACGTCGTGCATCAATATGGATGTGTTGGGGCATAACGCCGACGGAGCTCCCCATATGAATGGTGGATTATGTTTATGGCACGAAAAACCGTTTATGGCACGGGAAACCGTTTATGGAACGAAACTATGTTTATGCAACGGAGGATTTGGTTGGATTGTTATGTGTGTTTGCTATGGCGCATATTGCATGGTCAATGGACTCGGATGGCCCGTGCACGGGTACGGCTTCCCTCGAATGGTTACGCCGGGGCGCCGGGACCGTTCGGCCTAGGAGGGAATTATGTGTGGTATTTATGGTACACAACATTCGGACGGATTACGACCGTCCAGTGCTGTGATAAGCTATGATATCCGTAAGTTTGGGATCCTTCGGATACTGGGCTAGCAACCCGTATCGAAGCGATTGTAGGCTTACACATAAGAGATACCAAGTCCATTACGGTGCGAAACACCGTGACCTTCATATAGTTAGGGCCGGTGGGCTGAGATGAGAGCTGGATGCAGGCGCAGGGCCTGCCACCCATTATGCATATGTTTACGTTTATGAATTGGTTGGTTGTACGAATCATATGTTTGCTTATGTTAAGTTCTAACCACTGCAGGCTAAGGAAAATAGGATGGGATGTGCACGCTCACTATGTTTATGTTCCTATTATGCCTAACTGTATCTGCTGCAGGAACACGGAATATGGGACACATTTATGATAAGTTGTTATATACGAAGATTGCCATGAAACCGATCCTAAGGCTAAATAGAAAGATCACAAATTGATATGCATGTTCACTAAATGTATTTAGTGTTTGGTTTGGGTGCGAGCGGGTCTTGATCAGTGCGATGCGAGGACGAAAGCACTAATCTCCCACTAGTTTATGTGCAGGCTCAGGTTATGATCGTCTCGGGGCGGAGCTTGGCTTGGACGTGCCGAGGCATGGAGTCCTTGGCGTTCAAGAGGAGCTTCCGCATATGCGTTCGGACTTGCGACATGGAGATGTTCGGCCGAAGACTACTTGGTGGCTATAAAGAGGCATAATGTATGGAACAAATGTAATCCTTTGTGTGCTAGAGAGATCATGAGCGTTGTAGCCAATTGGCATTTTATGTTGGGCTATTCAGAGCCTTTGTAACCTTCAGTTCATTATGAATAAAAGAGATTCTTGTGTTATGCTTTGCTTCCTTCCGCTGCTTATGTTATCAAATTGAGATAGTTCTATGTGAACCTGTTATCTTGTCTTGCACGAGCGCAACTCCAGGCTCGTGCGGCATCACGCCCCAGCGAGGACGATGATTCGGATAAAATCTAGCGAGGACGAGCGATTTCCCGGATCGGGGCGTGACATTCAGCTCCTTCAGGTCTGTAAGCTATCAACCTGTAGTAAACTTTTTTTTCCATTCTGATGAATGGTGGTTGGATTCTGGAGCTAATGTTCATGTTTCATTTGATCGCTCATATTTTTTAACCTATCAGGAATCATGTGGATGAGGCGTGACTCTAGGAGATGGTTCAACGACACAAATCATAGGAAGAGAAAGAATTGATCTGAAGATGACATCCGAAAAAATTCTACCTCTCCATAATGTGCTTCATGTGCCGTCTGTTAGAAGAAACCTAGTTAATAGATCATTACTTATAGCCTCATGATACAAAATTTTAATGAAGGCCAATAAAGTAGTTTTTTCTAAGAATGAACTTTTTATGGGGAAAGGATTTGTAAAAGATTGACTCTTTATTTTAAGTACTATGAATAAAAGTTCAAATCCTTCTTTTGTTGCAAATATTGAATCATCAAATGTTTGGCATGGCAGATTGGGTCATGTAAATTTAGGATATATTAAAAGGATAATGAACATAGATCTTATCCCTAAAACTCCTATAGATGATGAACACAAATATGAGATCTGTGTTCAAGACAAACACACTAGATTACCTTTCAAATCTGTCCATAGGGATTCTGAACTCGTAGAACTTATCCATAGTGACGTTTGTGATTCCAATAGGATTTTAACCCGAGGCAGTAGAAAATACTTTGTCACTTTTATTGATGATCATTCAAAGTATTATTACACCTACTTTCTTAAGACCAAAGATGAAGTTCTAGACAGATTCAAGGTCTATAAGTCTGAAGCTGAGAACCAGCTAGATAGAAAAATTAAGATCCTTAGATCAGATCGTAGTGGAGAGTATACCTCAAATGAAATGACAAACTTCTGTGAAGAGTATGGAATTATTCACGAAGTTACCGCTCCTTATTCACCACAGTCCAACAGAGTTGCTGAAAGGAAGAATCGCACTCTTTAGATATGGTCAATGCCATGCTTCTCAGCTCAGGTGCCCCTAATAATTTATGGGGAGAAGTCTTATTGTCAGCCTGTTATATCCTTAATAGGATAACCAGTAAGACTAATGACAAGACCCCATATGAGTTATGGAAAGGCAAAACCCCTAGGATCAATTACCTCATAGTTTGGGGATGTCTAGCTAAGGTAGGGATTCCAGAACCCAAAAAAAGAAAGATAGGACCTAAGACTGTAGATGTTATGTTCATAGGATATGCCCTAGATAGTAATGCCAATAGATTTCTTGTAACCTATTCTGAAGTAAATAAAATCTCTAATAACACAATTATAGAAGCTAGAGATGCAGTTTACTTTGAGAATATATTTTTCTTCAAGGATAGAACCCCTTCATCTTCCTCCAACCATTCTCTTACTCCATCTACTAGTTCTCATGATCTAATATCAAGTCCACAACCTGGACAAGTCATAGAACCTAGAAAGAGTAAAATATCATGCCCCGACCCAGAATCACCCGAATCATCGTCCTCGCAGGGGGCGTGATGCCGCAAGAGCCTGGAGTTGCGTTCGTGCAAGGCAAGATGATAAGTTCTCAAATGGTTATCTTTGAGTTGATATTAACAATGAAAGAAAAACAGAGTATACGAAACAATTGTCTTTATTGATATTCGAACTAAGATTACAAAGGCTTTCAATAGCCCAACTAAATTTGCCAGGTTGGCTACAACACTCAAGTTCTCTCTTGCCCATAAAGGATTTCACCATTCTATACATCATGCCTTCTATATCTCGGTCGCATCAATCCTGTTGCAAGTCCGAGCGTCAATGCGATCGTACGCTTCAAACGCTACGGCATTCCATGCCTCTGTGCGATCAAGTGAAGCTTCGCCGTGAGCAATCCATTTCCTACACCCTGTATGAAAGCTGGTGGGAGATTAGTATGTTTGTCCTCGCATGTACTGACGAAAAGACCAACTTTCTAAACCGACATTTTAGTATTTATGTTCAATCATGCAATTTAGCTTATGATCTTGCTATATTCTCCTTAGGGTCAATTTTATGGCATATTCGAAAGCGGTAAAGCATTTTATCATGGCAAGCATGTTATTCGAATTGAATAGGCAAGCAGGCAAACAATCTTGTATTTGTTTCATGGCACGACTTCTTACCAAGTTGACGCACTCGCCCTTGCACCGACGCAAGGTGAATACGTCCTATTCCTTCCCTGTCATGTTATAAGTGCTCTCTATGCAGGATCTATGTACGGGACACATACGTGTCTGTACTTTCAACCCATCATTTTTTAAATATATGAAATGGTCGTTGGCGTATTCGCGCCAAAATGGAATTAAGGCGTTTCTTTTCTTCTTCTTTTTTTTTCTTTCTTTCCTTTCTTTCTCTCTTTCTTTTCTTTCTCGAATTTGGGTAGCCCGACGTTTCACGGGTTGGGTTGCTATCCCAAACAATCGAAACATACTGTTGTATACCATCATTTATGGCTTTTTATATCTCGCTAAGCGGTTGCTAATCGTCTTACGAATGTGCGCCTATCAAAGATTATATCCCTCCTAGGACGAACGGTCCCGGTACCCCGGAGTAGCCAGTTCGGAGGGAACGTTCTGCGCACAGAAGATTATCACAATTATCTCAAGTCCATTCGACCAGGCAACGCCCTATTATTCAAACAACCAAACATAGTCTTGAGTCCGGGACTCAGACTTTATCATCTCATATTTCTTCCATTAACTTTCTATGTTCTTATATTTCATACTTCATTTCAATGTTCAGTGGCATCATGCCTCAACTCAATGTTCGTCAACCGAACGATCCGAAGGTCTCGAACACCTTTCGAGGCATCATGTCATATCTGATAGTTCCGCCACATTAATGCCACAACTGTATTCTTTCGCAACAAAGCCATATTTTATGATCTCGTGCACGTAGGCACGTTTTGACACATTTATCATCTTTTCCCTCGCGGCGTGCACTTGGTGCACGCATTGAAGACGTATTTCCATGTTCCATGACTTACTATTCAATGTTCGTGGCTTGCACGCTAGGGCGCTCGCCTATTGTCTTTCAATGTGCTAGCCTTTCTAATTCGTGCGTGAAGGCACGAAATGAATCGTGCACGAAGGCACTCGCCGAATACAGTTATCTCATGTTCTTGCGGCTTGCGCACCGAGGCGCTCGTCTTTGCGATATCCAATATTTTATAGCGACTCGTGCATTTGATGTATGTTTTATTTTAATTGTTCTAACTAGTGTTCGACACACACTATGATTTATCTTTCGATCAGACCACGCCCGTGGCGTCGACAGGTTAACTTAGCATACAATGATATATTCTGACTTAGGCATGAAGGAGTAAAAAGAAGAGTCAATCCTCCCATCTTGAGTCGATACGCCTTGTTGTTTCGCCGAGCCGATGCTGCTCAATTTCATAACTTCGTTGCACGGCCAACTCTCCTGACTTAGCCATTCGAGCACTTCGTACTTCATTGAATTATACATCCGATTTGGCTTACTGTGCCAATGCCTTAGTCTGTCGCAAGGTGACGATTGGTTTCGCGGATCCCTTTCTGAATAAGGCAAAATATCGACCTAAAATATTTCAGCGTAAACGTATAGCCTGCATATGAAACCAAATAAAATTAATACTTGCATCGATTCGGACTTGCGCCTTGGTCGATTCGATTTGTTTGAATCTTCGAGCCGATTTAATGCACTTATCTTTCGGGACAATACGACGCTTTGCATCGATTCAACTCGATGCATTTTTTGGGACAATGCAACTCTTCTCATCGACTTAGTTTGATGCATTGCTCGGGACAACGTAACTTTTTGAGTCAACGTCTCAGCGTAATGCACCGTGTAGAGCGGGGTATTACAGAATATATCAATAAAAACAAGGCTCATCCTCGAACCAAAACCAACACTCCAATTAAGTGTTTTGTAGATCGTTTCACGATCTCGACCCACCAATGTTGTTCAGTTTCACATTATCTTGCAAGCTTTTCATTAACATTTCAAAGTCTTTCCTACAGCTCGATTTGAATTTGTATACAACTCGATTTGGATTCGTACCTATATTCAAGGTGTCCCAAAGATATATGTATTTCGACCAAGTCCAGTGGTAGCAAATAGAAACAAAGCAGACATGTAAGTTTTAATCCTATGCTTGCTATCTCATACTCGCGATCGGACTTATCTTTAGCAACTGTTCTCAAAATTTTATCGCATACGTATATTCGATACATACGTGATTCATTCCATAAAGTCACTGCATGCGACGCAATTCAAAATCGCATTTCTTATTTCGTATGTTTCGTATGGACTATCAACTCTATGCGTTGCGTCGAGCCGTCGCGCATCTGACCACAATGATCCTTCGCAAAGCCTTGCGTTCGAAGTCGCTACCCAACTATTTTCGAAGTCTGGCTATGCAACTTATCTCGATATGATTTCCTTTGTTGACCTGCAAATGTATTAACATTCAGGACTACGTCCGCTAGGTTACTTATCTAGACACCGTGCTTAATTTCTTCCGACACAACATTTAAATTGACTTTGCACAAAGGTCACAATCTATCCAACACAAAGTTTAATTTGAGTCGACAATGCTCAAGGAAATGATTCGCCTTAACACGAAGGTCTTTATGATGCATCTTACATTCGATTCCTAACGAGTAGGAGTTTCTAGCCAAATTCTAAACTCGTTCGTCTTGCAACATCGAATATAAGTTCGATTCACGCAAGCTCAATTCTAAGGTGAATCCAAATCTAATGACATAGCTCGTAAGTCATCACGATTCTCGCTATCGCCCATCCGAATCACCAAGTTCGTTGGTGAATTTCTAGTTCGATCATCAACCAACATAAACATTCAAGCACTCATCCGACGAATACTCAAAATCTAACTATATCGTTCTCAATCGAAAGCTGTTCCACCAATTCTTGATCCCCTAAACTTATCGTCAACATGCACCACATTTTCTTTCTCGATGCAATTTCATATTCGACATCACATGGGTCATCTTATGGATTTGCAACATTCAATTTGATTTGGCGGTCAAGGTTTCTAGGGTCAGCTGCTCCGAAGCTACGCTCGATAATTGTGGATCATTAACGAAGGACAGTTTTACTACGAACCATGCTATATCTTAATTCGGAGCCAAATCACATTCCGACGATTTCTATGCTACTACCCAATTTCGGATAAGAACCATTCCTATCGGCGCCACTGATGTGTAACTATCCTCCGAGTAAAGCCATACACTACCGTCGATGATTCTGCTATTCACGACGCATTTACTCGTATTGAGTTCGAGTCTATCTTATTTGCGATCGACACACGAGATGCTATACGCATCAAACAATCATCGATGACTTATAGTCCCGTCTTGATCAATGACAAAGTTCATGATCAACCAGTTTGTTCGTTCCCGTATTGTTATTTACAAAATTTTGATAGCGTGAGGCACACTCCATTTTGTTTTCTCACATCGTGCTTACGTTTTTTCACGTATCGATCTCGATACGTCATATCAATTTCGATAGCGTTGTAGGCCTTAAAAATGACAGTCACGCTGAGTTGATCAGAACAGAGTCAAAAGTCACGCTCAGTTGATCAGGACAATATTTACAAATCACGCTGAAGAGACAGCTCATCATTTGTCAGAGAGTCATTATGACTGACAGCACGACAGTCGAAGAATGTCTCTTCGTATGCCACGTATGCACGGAACTCGAGAGATCACAGCCGACTATTGCGTGACTTTCGAAATCTTCTTCAGCAAGACTCAGCCTTCGTCAAGCTGGCATACCAAAAGAGTTTCTTGTCATTTAATGCGACTGACAAAGCAATCACTATCAGAAATTTTGTGTCAGTCGAGGCACGCCAAATCGAGACAGCTGGCAGTCTTATCTCAAGTCTGCGTGTATTGTGAGATCTTCATCTCAAGTTTGCGTAGATTCTGAAGTTTTCTTCCTCAAGTCTGCATGGATTTTGAAGCTTTTTGCCTCGAGTCTGCGTGGATCCTGAAGCTTCTTGCCCCAAGTTTGCGTGGATTTTGAAGCTTTCTACTCCGAGTCTGCGTGGATTTCGTCTTCAACAAAGTCTGCGTAGATTTTATCAAATTGGAGTACGTGGCAGCCATGCCACTGATCTCTCGCCTGCGTGTCCTGTAACTTGTACACGACTCATGCATGATCGCCATGTGTCCAACAGTTACAGGCCACGTCCAGTAACTTCTCACAACCTTGCGTATGTTAAATCCTGCGTGATTTTCAACTAAGCACAGGCTGTGAAGACAGTTATCTTTTCAGTTTTATTTTTGACTCTATAAATAGAGTTCTTTTTCTCATTCATTGTACAGATACATAGTTATCTACTGTCAAAATTTTGAGAGCTTTTCTTCTTCGCTTAGTCCAAGGGATAAAGTGATCGTCTTCTAGATCAGATTCCTACAGTTGTAATTTTCCCAGAAATACAATAAATAAAGTGAATTTATTTATGGAAAACAAATTGGCGACTCTGCTGGGGAAAACCATCTCCTCTTCTGAGATGGCAACAACTCAATGCGACACTTCGTCAATCGGCTCGACGAAGAAGGTGATGACGATCCAATTCGATCAACTCGCCTATGAAGAAATACAGCGGGCTAAGAGTGGCAAGTCTACTTCAGCCTCCATCATCACTGCCAAATCGAAGGGACACTCTGTCTATGTCCCTAAGAATCAGTTGGTAGTCAATGGTGAAGTCTCTGCCACAGTGTCTACTCCTAACACTGGCAAGAACTCTACTGTAAGCACGCACACTCTTGTGCGCTCGAAGATGACAGCATTCAAAAGTCATGCTGATAGCACTGGCTCCTTAGCCAAGTCTGTTCCAGCATGCAAATTCAACTCTAAAAGTCACGCTGACAGTACTGGCTCCTTAGCCAAATCTGTTCCAGCGTGTCTCTCTAAAACCAAAAATCATGCTGACAGTACTGGCTCCTTAGCCAAATCTGTTCCAGTGTGTATTTCCAAAATCAAAAGTTACGCTGACAGCACTGGTTCCTTAGCCAAGTCTGTTCCAGTTTGTACTTCCAA
This sequence comes from Iris pallida, assembly GCA_029216955.1. NCBI lineage: Eukaryota > Viridiplantae > Streptophyta > Magnoliopsida > Asparagales > Iridaceae > Iris > Iris pallida. The sequence goes on along the minus strand of JANAVB010034820.1, from coordinate 1,726,295 downwards.
AGTTAAAAGTCACGCTAATAGTACTGGTTCTTTAACCAAGTCTGTTTCAGCGTGTATTTCATCTAAGAAGAATAGCTCTTTAGCTATCTCTTCTTCTTTGCCAAGTTCTACTAGAACTAGGGGTGGTCTTCCACACAAAGTCCCTTCGAAAAGGAATAATTCTTTAGTTGTTCCTTCTGCTCCTGTAGTTTTTACTTCAGGAACAACTTTGACTGATAATTTTGTTAGTCAAAGAAAAGGAGATGGTCTTTTGACTACTCTTTCTTCTGGACATTCTATGTCTCAAATCTTGAATGAGTCTAAGAAGAAACATTCTGTAATGTCTTCTTCTATGACTTCTTCAAATTGGGCACAAAATTTGTCCATAAAAGAGGGTTTGTTACCAACTCCTAATCCAAGGGATGGTTCTATTTTTCCTTCTCTGCAAATATCCAGATCAATGGAAGAAAAACTCCAAGTTTCCAAAACTAATGTGTCACCTCCAATTGATCTAAGAACAAAACTTAGTACTTCTGGTGTTAAGAAACCACATCAGTTGGAAACAAGGATAAAAGATCCAGATGCAGAGTATGCTAGAAACTATGTGGCTCATATTAATCATTCTTTATATAATCAAGAGCCATCAAGAACCAAGAACATGAAATATACTCCTCAATCTTCACAAACAGATTTACGAGAATATCTTCAACAGAAGAGAAGGAGTAATTCTGTGTCAAAAGAACATGCTGAGTGTGACTTCCAGCCAAGAGTCATAATTCAATGCAGATGTCAATCAATGGCTCATGACCATGTTGATCATGAATGTGACTTCCAGCCAAGAGTTACAATGCAATGCAGATGTCAAACTAAACGACAATCTGTCTTCAATCGGATTCAGTGTGAACCTATGCCTGATGAAGATGAGCCTTTGTTTGCTTCTGTCAACATGACCTCTCGGGATGCTGGGGGTAGAGCTGATAGTCCAGATGGAGTATATAGAAACACCAGAGTAAGAGTCTTAGCTTCTAGTCAAAGAAATTTGATCTCTGAAGATGATTCTGAATTTCTAGGAGAATCTAATTTCCCACCTCTTCCTACTGGCGGTAGTTCTCCTTTAAATGATTTTAATGCACGAAGCAGTGATTCAGAGCATACAACATCCACTAATTCATCAATAATCCCTCGTACAGTCACTACATATATGGTGGATGAAAATACTGAATTGAACAATGAACCTTCCTCTTCGGTGACTCCTCAGGACCAAAGAATTGCTTCTTTGGAACAGCAAATGAAGTCTATGGCTGATACTATGAAGACGATGTATGAACTCATGACAGCTCAGTTGTAGAATCGATGGACTGTATCAGATGCCATACCAACTGACACTGATATAAGTCCAGTACAAGTTCCTCCAGCAGTACAATCCAATACTCCTGGACCAGCTCAACCAAATCCTAGTCTCTCTGGAGCTGGGGGTAGTGCTTACAATGCTGTTCCTCCTCCTAACTATTCTCTACAAGTTACAACTCCACAAGCTTCTGGAGTTGTTAATGAAGAATTGAGGAATCTCAAAACTCAATTCGAGGCATTCAAATAGAAAGATGGTTTACAAAGGTTAGGCATCAAGCAACCTTACCCGATAGAATGGAAGCAAGTATCATATCCTCCTAAATACAAGCCTCCTACTATCTCATTCTATGATCGAACCTCTTCTCCAAGTCAGTTTATTAATCACTTTGAAGTGATGACTGATCAATTGCAACCAAGTGACGCCCTCCTTACTCGAGTGTTTATTGGATGTCTCAAGGGAACTGCTTATGAATGGTATAGAAGTCTCCCAGATGGGTGCATTACCTCATTTGCCGGTTTCAAACAGATGTTTCTTGAACGGTTCTATGAAGGGCTCAATGACATGACTATGTCCCCTCTTATTAGAATCAAGCAGAAAAATAATGAAACTACAGAGGATTTCATTGAACGATTTCGAAGAGAAGCTCTGAAGATGCCTCTTGGAACTCCAAATGCTGTCACCATCGACACATATAAATCAAACTTGTTACCAATCATCAGCATGTGGACAGGATCTACTCAATTTCAAGATTGGCCTTCCTTTATAGTCAGTGCCAAGGCCGTAGAAATTAGTGCTGAAACCTTTAAAGGTTTAGGAGTGCAGATGACTCCCAAAGAAACAGGTCAAGGTACTAACAATAAAAATAATGCTCGCAAAGGAAAAGAAACTCCTGAAGTTAATCTTCAGAGCAAAGATGCATCAACTGTTCAAACTTCTCCTACCTCTACAACTCAACAACCAAGAACACCTCGCCCCAAAGAAGAATACTCTTTCGATGATGACGATGTCCTTGGTATCTTTGAATGTCTGCTGAAAGGTAATAAAATACAATTACCTGAAATCAAAAAACCTGATGAAGCTGGTAAGACAGATCATCCCAAATATTGTCCATACCACAGAATATTGGGTCACACAATTTGTATATATTATGTACTGAAAGGAAAGATCCAAGAAATGATTAAATCTGGAGCTATCTCTCTTACTCCAAAAGAGAAGACCGTCACCTCCAACGTCGTCTCTATGCAATTCGGAGATTTTCCTCCTCAACTCCTTGAAAGTGGGATCGTTCATATTCCCAAGGCAACTCTTGAGATAGTGAATATTCCTCCTCCATAATCTGAAGGATTAGTGCCAATCACTTTGGAAACTGAAGAAATCATGTGGATTCATCCTGATCTAGTGGCAGATTTTGAATCTCCTTTTCCTCAAAATACTACTTCTCGAAAGTCCAAGAAGGCTGAAAAAATTAAGTCATGTCATATGACTTCTCTTGGATCTACCTCTGACACAGAGCTAAAATAGAAGGAAGAATCACTTGCTACTCGAACAGGGAAACCTTATCTAAAGGATTATTCCAAGAATCTTGAGGATACTCCTGATATCCCTCCAGCTGATAAAGATGCTCCTAATGTTCCTCCTGAAGAAGAATCATCTACTGTACCTGTTCCTTCAACTACACCAGTTGAACCTATTCCTCCTAAATCCACAGTTCTGGAGAAAGGCAAACAACAGGCTCGGTTTGATAAACCAATCAAGAAGTCCCCTCCTCTTGGGCTTCAGAAGCCTTACAACTTCGACATTCTAGCTCAACTTGCTAATACTCCAGCTAGAATGTCCCTATTTGAACTTCTACGTCTTTCTAAAGAAACTCGGGAGACGTTAAGTGAAGCACTTCTTCAAGCAGACTCTTGTCTTGCACAATTGAAGAAGCCAGATACAGAACCTGCCACTTGCTTACATTACAACAATGTATTAGAGATTATCCCAAATATCACCTTTACACAAGACGACATGCTATTGGAGGATAATCGACATGATCGGCCTCTCTACTACACTGGTTATATCGATACGATGAAGATAGATCGTATCCTCATTGATCCAGGGTCTGCTATAAGCATAATACCAAAGAGTCTGTTGGATGAACTAAAAATCCCTCTTCACAAGCTCTCTAAGACGGTTACTACTATCTTGGGATTCAATCAAAGCCGAAGCGAGCCTTTGGGAAAGATTCATCTGAAACTTCAGATAGGCGATTTCAGATCCAAAGTCACTTTCTATGTGATTGAGATCGTGGGATCCTATAATCTTCTTCTTGGGAGGCCCCTTCTTCATAAAAATAATGTGGTGCCTTCTACTCTTCATCAGTGTTTTAAGTACATTGATAGCAATGGAAGAGTACAAAAAGAAGTTGCTGATATAAATTCCTTCCATGGGGTTGAAGCTTATTTCAATGATTCCCGAATGTACAAAAAAGAGTATACAAGGGTCATACAAGCTATGGAGAAAGAGGATTCACAAAGTGAGACTTTAATAATCCCTGTTAAAGGTCGAGCTACTCAGCAACAATCTCCCAAACCCTCTGGAGAAGGTTCTTTCATTATTCCAGTGAGTGGACGGATCTCTCCGTTGCCTCAGTCGTCTGCTCAAGATATAATGATCATTCCTGTTAGTGGGCGTACTACAGTTCCTGTATCTTCACAGGATACTCTGCTAATTCCAGTTGGAGGGCAGATTACTCTTCCATCTCAAGCTTCAAGGGAGCTCACCTCTTCTGAGCCATTTGTTATCGATCTTAATCGAAACAAAGCTTCTTCTCATTCTTCTTCCCCTTTAGTCATTGACTTGGCTAAAATCTCTAAGGCTCAGCCTTCTTCCAATGTAAATATTGCTGCTTTTACATTTAATGAAAAGTCTCCATCTTTGCAGTACGCTGATGTGTGTAATTATGTTCATAGTTATTTACATTTGTTAGATGACTTGAGTACAATAACCATAGGAGTTGTACAGACTGTTCATACAGATGTATCTCTAGAATCTGTACAATCTTCATACTTTCTAGTTTCCAGCAGAAAGCCAGGAGACATTCCAATACTCTTTTACAAAGGGCCCCAAAGTCCTTTTGATTTAGAAGATGATGACAAAAACGATGATACAGGAAGATTACAACTACGTCGCTATAGTCAGCAATCTAAAGACATCATCAAAAATATGGGCTATGACTTCAGGACTGGCCTCAATAGTAGAAAAGGAAGAAAAATGCATGTTCGTATTCCTCCTCTGAAATATGGGAGGACGAAATACGGATTGGGCTATATTGCTCCTACTCCTTTTATCAATACTATCCATGAAGATCCTGAATCTGACGAAGATAAGAGATCTGATTCTTCTAGTAACACTTCTTGGGATTCCGATACGAGTATCGGTGATTTCTACTGCAACATTTTGTCTTCCAACATGGTTTCTATTGACTGTTCTGAAGAAAGTGATGAAGACGAAGAAGAGTTTGAAATCTTACCTGAATCAGAACAATGGGCCCAAAGATTAGATAATCAATGGGAGTTCCGTTTCGAGCAAAAAGAACCTCCGACTGAAGATAAACTTTTTCAAATAGATGTTGGTGAAGAGGGATCCCCCAAACCAATATTCATCAGTGAAAGTCTTTCAGAAACTGATAAGCAAGACATGATTAAACTCATTCGTAATTACATCGATGTCTTCGCTTGGAGTTATGAAGATATGCCAGGACTTGATCCACAAATCGCAACTCACAAGCTCAATATCTTGCCGAATGCTAAACCGGTCAAACAACAACAGCGACAATTTCGTCCAGACATTATGGATGCAATTGAAGCTGAAGTTAATAAACTCATGGCCTCCGAATTTATTAGAGAGGAACAACATCCCGATTGGGTGGCTAACATAGTTCCTGTCCTTAAAAAGACTGGCAAGATCAGAGTATGCATAGACTTCCGTGATCTCAATGCGGCATGCCCTAAGGACGAATTCCCTCTACCAATCACTGATGTCATGATCGATAATACCTGTAGATTTGAACGGATGTCATTCATGGACGGGTATTCTGGATACAATCAGATTAAAATGTTTCCAGACGACGAGAAGCACACTTCTTTCAGAATGCCGATTGGTACATATTGTTATACAGTTATGCCATTCGGTCTCAAGAATGCAGGAGCAACTTATCAACGAGCTATGAGCACTATATTCCGTGAACATCTGCGGAAAATAGTCGAATGCTACGTTGATGATATTGCAGTCAAAAGTCGACAAAAGGAGGATCATATCCAAGATTTGAAGACTATTTTTGATCTAATGCGTAGGCATCAATTAAGGATGAACCCTACTAAGTCCTTCTTAGGCGTCTCTAGTGGTAAATTTCTCGGCTTCGTCATTACCTCTAAAGGTATACACGTGGATCCCGAGAAGATCAAAGCCATCCAAGAGATGCGTCCTCCACGCACCTTAAAAGATCTACGAGGATTTCAAGGAAGGATCGCTTATATCAGGAGATTCATCTCTAATTTGTCAGGACGCTGCAGACCATTCAACAAACTTATGAAGAAAGGTGTCTCTTTTGTCTGGAATGATGAATGTCAGCAAACATTCGATGATATAAAACAATATCTGATGAGCCCTCCAGTATTGGTACCTCCCGTTTCAGGAATTCCATTTCTCCTATATACTCGAGCAATGAGTCATCCATTGGGTGCATTACTTGCTCAAAAGAATCAAAATGGCCATGAACAAGCCATCTACTATCTCAGTCGTACTATGACCAGAGCTGAACCTCGATATTCAACGGTCGAAAAAGAATGTCTAGCCTTAATGTTCGCTGTTCAGAAGACACGGCATTATATCATTGGCCAGACTATTTATGTCATCTCCAGGATCAATCCTATACGGATCATGATGAAGAAATCCAGTGTTTTGAATTCTCGATTAGCTAACTGGGGAATCCTACTAGCTCAGTATGACATGCATTATATTTCTCAGAAATCAGTCAAAGGACAAGCTTTAGCCGATTTTCTGGCTGCTCATTCAATTCCAGAAAATTCAAAACTCTATGACGAAATTCCAAATGAGGTCTTAGATTCAAACCAAATTGCTGAAGAAGATCCTACTTGGCGTCTATTCTTTGATGGAGCTTCAAGGATAGGTCCTACTGGTGATATTGTCACTGGAGTTGGAATCGTTCTTGTATCGCCAGAAGGTCTTGCTATCCAAAGAGCTTATTCTCTCGACCAGCCGTGTTCAAACAACGTAGCTGAATACAATGCATTGCTTATTGGTCTTCAACTCGCTAAGCATCTGAATATTCAACATTTGGAGGCGTACGGAGACTCTAAACTCATTGTCAATCAGATAAGGGGGACTTATGAAGTTCGCCATCAAGATCTGGTTCCTTATCATAGATCAGCTATATCTATGGCTTCTTTGTTTGAACAATTCTTCATTGAACATATTAGGCGAGCATGTAACACGGAAGCTGATGCTCTAGCTAATCTTGTGGCGGTGTTAGCTATTCCAATTAGACGACAACAAATGATTATTGTTCGCAATCGAGAATTATTTCATCTGGAAAATAACCTAACTCTAGGGCTTCCAATTGACATTGAAGAATCAACATCTCATGACGTCAACACAACAAGAGGATTTGGATTTAGTCGTAAATCTTTGTCATCTTCATCTGATTCCAGCATGGAATTTATCTTCAGTAACTCGGCCGAGAATCAAAATATGGATAAAGATTGGAGACTTCCTTTCTTAGATTTCGTATTGTATGATATTCTTCCGGATGATCCGAGTGAGGTAGCATCTATCAGACGACGATCACTCAGATTCTATTACAATCATACAACAAAGACCTTATATCGTCGAGCTTATGATGGTTTACTTCTTCGATGTGTTGTCGGTGACGAGGCTCAACAAATTATTCGCGAAGCACATAATGGAATTTGTGGAGCACATCAGCCTGGACCAAAACTTCAAGACCGTATTCGACGTATGGGTTATTATTGGCCCACTATGGTATCAGACGCCATCGAATATGCAAAGAAGTATAAAGCTTATCAAATCCATGCATATTTTATTCATCAACCCTCGGAGTTTCTACATCCAACGGCAGCGTCATGGCCCTTCGAAGCTTGGGGCATGGACATTATCGGCCCGATTAATCCGCCGTCATCCAAGGGTCATCGATTTATTCTTGCAATAACCGATTACTTCTCCAAATGGGCCGAAGCCATTCCTTTATCTGAAGTTAAGACGTCCAATGTCATCAGCTTTATTAAGCATCATATCATCTACAGATTTGGTGTTCTTCGACGCATTATTCATGATAACGGACCATATTTTGTCAGTCAGAAGTTTACTCGATTCTGTGATGATCACCAGATCAATAATGTGGCTTCTACCGCGTATAATTCGGCAGCTAGCAGATTAGTAGAAGCTTTCAACAAAACTATCATCAAACTCCTAAAGAAGTTTGTCTCTACTAACAAACGTAATTGGAGTGAGAAGCTCGGTGAATGTTTGTGGGCTTATCGCACTACAGTTCTTAATGCTACTAAATGTACACCCTTTTCTCTGGTGTATGGTTGCGAAGCTGTTCTTCTATTAGAGATTCAAATTCCTTCTTTAAGGATAGCAATCGCTAATGAACTCACTGCCGAAAATAATGATCATCTTCGACTTCAGAAATTAGAAGCTCTGGATGAAAAGCGATTATCTGCTCAACAGAATATTGAATTCTATCAAGCTAGAATCTCAAAAGCTTTTAATAAGAAAGTCAGAGTTCGATCGTATCAGAAAGGAGAACTTGTTCTAACAGTCAGTCGTCCTATAACTATGACTCATATGAGCAAAGGCAAATTTGACGCAAAGTGGGAAGGACCCTATATTGTGAGCAGAGTTTTCTCAAATGGAGCTTATCAACTCTCAGAATTGGATGGTCGAAAAGTTTTGATGCCTATTAATGGCAAATTCCTTAAAAAGTACCATGTATAAAAGTAAATGCTTGTAATCATCAGACAAATTCATATTTAGAAATAAAATTTTTATTTTATTTTAATCATGAATGATGGTACATGATATTAAGGAAGATCATTATCATCCTTTTCTACATTTGGACGTGGTCCACTGCCATTCTTCTCGAAGACGTGATCAGCAAAAGAGCCGAGGATCTCCTTGCTGGAACCTACGAGGAACTTACAAGCGGCCATCCTCATGGCTTCTTCTTCTTCAGTCATTCCTGGTTCGAGCAGAAAATCCAGAATGTCCCTTGGTGGCTTGGGTGCAGATGAACCTTCGCCTGCTTCCGCCTTCTTCGATTGAACTGGATCTACAGGGTGTTCTTCAGTGCCTTTCTGAACCTCCATGGCAATTTCAACCTTCTTGGATGCTTCTTCAGACGACATTTTTATGTTTGAAAGAAGGAGTGTTCGTTCTTGTCAGATTTCTGCTATATTTATAGGCAGAAGCTCCTCAAATAATGAAGCGTCACATTCATCCGACGATTCACACGTTCATTAATGCTTGACGGTTCATCCGTTCATTTATTACATTTATCCGACAGTTCATTCGTTCATCTGACGATTCGTCCGTTCATAATCTTCTATGCCGAATCTACTTGCTCATTTGTTACTTGTCATTTTTGACCTCTACATAGAAATCAATCTATTTTCTTTTGAGTTCCTACATATTATCACGTCCATACTACCTCTGATAATATTACGTACTCTAAATCAGAAAAGAAGATTTCATTATCTATCATGTCCACAATTCATTCAAATACAAATCATTGAGCATAGAAGAATTATCATTTCCACTCTCATATTATCATAAAAAGTCTATTACATTTTCTTAGACTTTCTTACAAATCATAATGGAAATCTATTACAAATTTTGGATTTTCATTCTACGCCACAACAATAACCTAATAGAGATCTATCTTCTTCCTTGGATCTTCTCCGTCGGACCTTCTCCGTCAGGTTCATTGTTGGTGGCAGTTCCTGACTATCTGGGTTCCAGTCACGACCAGATCAGCAGGAATCAAACTCTGGTCTTCTCTCTCAGACGAGAGGAGAACCACAGAGTATGGCAGCCCGAAGTCGTGGTGCTGCCAATACAACTGGTGGATTGGGGGTAACCTTTCAAGGGAGATAGGAATATATTCCACATTGGGATACAATTCCTGGTTCTGCCTTGAAAGGAACTCTACTACCCGATTTCTCTGGGTAGAGTTGACTCCACCATCCAACTCTCGTGTATAAAGGCTCTTCCTACCATCTGAGGAAGACCCTTCTATCTTACGAAGAGTTCTGAGTTGTCTGATGTACGCGTCAAAAGCGTATGAGCTCCCTGATGTAGGTGTCAGCAGGATATTCTCCACAGCATCCACATCACCAATGCCAGTTCTGAAGAAAAGTTTTAGTCGAATTCCTGCAGAAAGCATCAAGGAAGAAGAGATTAAATCGACAGAAATGACATTTGGCACGCACTGGCTAGTCAAGCGTGCATTTTTCAGTTAGAAACATAAAAGCCTATCTTCAACAGTAACAAAAATGGTACGCAGACTTACCATCAAGTTTGGTGCTAAGGATTGGCAAATCCATGTTTGATACAGTGCGCAGAAATCGAACATTAGAAAGCATTGCTTTCCTGTTTGAGAATGAAATCTCCCAAAAATTTCATTCTCAGAGAAGAAGAAGAAGAATGGGAGACGAGTATCTATGAAACTCATTTATCTATTTAAAGGACAAAGTACAAGTCTATTCTTGGAAAAGATTCGAGTAAATAGCGCTCATAAATTATGGAATGAGTGTCACGTGTGCTTTAGAAGACAGCACAACATTGGAAACAGTCAAAGAGTGCCATTTAATATTCTTCATTAATGCATGCTGTTCAAACACAAAAGTTGTACTACATTCTTCAAGACAGGCACTGATGGCCTTACAAAAGACAAAAAAAGAAGTGTAACATTTTCAAAAGAAGCATAAAAGACACGCTCTATTTTGCAGAGCGGCTGAGCTTAGTGCCCAGTTCTTCTATGCTCTTGACCTCCATACGGTGTAACAGAGCATTCAACATTTCACGCTGTTCTGCAAGGCTGCGTCCATCAGAAGAAGACGAGCCATCCAAGCCAAAATAACTCAAGAAATTCTTGGCTAGTTGAGTAGGGTCATCTTTGAACTCGAAGACAAAAGGTTCCGGTTCCGTACCCCCAAAAGTAGGGTCGCCATGGGAACAAAAACCCAACTTGCGTGCTTCTTCTTCAGCTTCTTCCTTTGGTGTCATGTTGACGTAAGATGAAGATTAAAAATGAATCCTCTTCCTGTTTATATAACAGAGCTCGCCGGCGGTTCATATTCCACCATAAATTGGATGCAATCAGTCTCGAAAAATGAAGAGTCATCATGACATTTAATAAGTTCATTTGGATGTTTTCAATGAACTTCGTAGTCTTTTCGACTTCCAAAAAAATTTTAAGTCATCTCAGCGTGACTGATTTCATTTTAACATCTCGATTTCAAAGTATTTCGAAATAATTTATCATTTTTTTCGAAAACTTTGAAGGGGGTTTTGTAGGCCTTAAAAATGACAGTCACGCTGAGTTGATCAGGACAGAGTCAAAAGTCACGCTCAGTTGATCAGGACAATATTTACAAATCACGCTGAAGAGATATCTCATCATTTGTCAGAGAGTCATTATGACTGACAGCACGACAGTCGAAAAATGTCTCTTCGTATGCCACGTATGCACGGAACTCGAGAGATCACAACCGACTATTGCGTGACTTTCGAAATCTTCTTCAGCAAGACTCAGCCTTCGTCAAGCTGGCGTACCAAAAGCGTTTCTTGTCATTTAATGCGACTGACAAAGCAATCACTGTCAGAGATTTTGTGTCAGTCGAGGCACGCCAAATCGAGACAGCTGGCAGTCTTATCTCAAGTCTGCGTGTATTGTGAGATCTTCATCTCAAGTTTGCGTGGATTCTGAAGTTTTCTTCCTCAAGTCTGCGTGGATTTTGAAGCTTTTTGCCTCGAGTCTGCGTGGATCCTGAAGCTTCTTGCCCTAAGTTTGCGTGGATTTTGAAGCTTTCTACTCCGAGTCTGTGTGGATTTCGTCTTCAACAAAGTCTGCGTAGATTTCATCAAATTGGAGTACGTGGCAGCCATGCTACTGATCTCTCGCCTGCGTGTCCTGTAACTTGCACACGACTCATGCATGATCGCCATGTGTCCAACAGTTACAGGCCACGTCCAGTAACTTCTCACAACCTTGCGTATGTTAAATCCTGCGTGATTTTCAACTAAGCACAGGCTGTGAAGACTGTTATCTTTTCAGTTTTATTTTTGACTCTATAAATAGAGTTCTTTTTCTCATTCATTGTACAGATACATAGTTATCTACTATCAAAATTTTGAGAGCTTTTCTTCTTCGCATAGTCCAAGGGATAAAGTGATCGTCTTCTAGATCAGATTCTCACAGTTGTAATTTTCCCAGAAACACAATAAATAAAGTGAATTTATTTATGGAAAACAAGCGTAAGGGTAAACTTTGATTCTGTTTCAACGTCGATAACTTGCATTGCATACGTCCAAGTTCTCCACAAATATTTTCGTACGTTTCGAATCGTTTCTCGATTTATTGCATTCGGTTATGCTTTGATCGCGTAACCGAGTTACCGATTATCCAACATCGAACCCTCGAATTATACGATCATACCCTCTAAGTTTTTACGTGTTTCAGTCATACTCAATTGAGTTTCGCCGTAACATAACCAACTATCTCTTAGGTACTAATTACCCGCATCAACTAACTCTTCACCGAAGTCGTACCTCGTGCGATCCGATTATAATTCGCCTCGCCCAACATTTCTATCGAGATCGCAAGTCGGACGATTCGATTCGTCTCGTCCAACATTTCTATCGAGATCGCAAGTCGTGCGACTCATTTATAAGTTCGAGTTTTTCTTTTCCGTCGATCTGATTATTGCTTCATGGTATAACCGTTCCGCTAGTCTCGGTCGTCCGACCGAATTATAATTTCCGTCCGACGTATTATTTATTCATACGAGTCTCGCCTTATCGTCCCAAACGATTTTCGAAGAACACTTGCATTAACATACCGTCATACAAATTTCCAATCGAGTGTCGATACTCTTCCGTCTATTACGGACAAACCTTCCGCAATTCTCACAACGCATCGATGCAATTTATTGCACAAGTGGTATATCATATACCACTCGGAATCGAGTCATTCATCGCATACGTGGTATGGCATATACCACTCGGAAATCAAGTCATTTCCTTCGTATTATACTCAGTATGATACCAACAATCTCTTCCGACTCACGATTTCCGCAGTGATCGTACTTGATCACAACCGTAACTTTGATTAAATCAAAATCCAACACAACTCGGCTAACGTTTTCATTTGCCAACACAAGTTTGGTGTACCGAACGATTTATTCTATCGATTTATGATTTCAGTTCCTTCCGTTGTATCTTGTGCAACAATTTATTTCCAATCTCCTTTGTACTCCGTGCAACGATTACTTTGATATGCGTTGCACCACGTGCAACAATTTACTTCCGACACGCATTGTACATCGTGCAACGATTTATTTTCGACATCTATTGCACCTCGTACAATAATTTATTTTCGACTTTCAAAGTCATTGCTCAAATTCGTTCAACATATTCGATATTGACTTATCACTTTCATTATAACGTACATTCATAATCAACTCGTTGCACTTCCTGTAATGCATTATTTAAGTTCCCACATTAGTGCAACCAACATTCACAACCCATTGTACTTCATACATCATTTCATTTCTCATTCGACATGTTATATTGCAACAACATCATCTCAAATCGCATTTCACAATTTGTTGTACTTGCAGCAACTAACATTTCACGGCTCGTGCATTCAATACAACGAAATATTTTACGACTTTCGCTGCAACATCAAGTAAATTCGAAGTACTTGCGGCAACGTTACCCGACTTTGTATTAGACTTATTGTATGGAACCTCCAGTGTGGCATCGAGTAGAGTCAAGAGTGATTTCGATTGGTGGTGGACAACTCTTTGGAATTGAAACAAAGCAAATGTCCTGAGAAAATTGAGCCTAGAGCTCTGATACCAATTTGTCATGCCCCGACCCGGAATCACCCGAATCATCGTCCTCGCAGGGGGCGTGATGCCGTATGAGCCTGGAGTTGTGCTCGTGCAAGGCAAGATGACAAGTTTTCAAATGGTTATCTTTGAGTTGATATTAACAACGAAAGAAAAACAGAGTATACGAAACACTTGTCTTTATTGATATTCGAAATAGGATTACAAAGGCTTTCAATAGCCCAACTAAATTTTCTAGGTTGGCTACAACACTCAAGTTCTCTTTTGCCCACAAAGGATTCCACCATTCCATACATCATGCCTTCTATATCCCGGCCGTATCAATCTTGTTGCAAGTCCGAGCGTCAATGCGATCGCACGCTTCAAACGCTACGGCATTCCATGCCTCTGCGCAATCAAGCGAAGCTTCGCCGCTTGTAATCCATTCCCTATACCCTGCATGAAAGCTGGTGGGGGATCAGTACGTTCGTCCTCGCATGTATTGACGAAAAAACCAACTTTCTAAACCAAAATTTTAGTATTTATGTTCAATCATGCAACTCGGCTTATGATCATGCTATATTCTCCTTAGGGTCAATTTTATGGCATATTCAAAAGTGGTAAAGCATGTTATCATAGCAAGCATGTTATTCGAATTGAATAGGCAAGCAGGCAAGCAATCTTGTGTTTGTTTTGTGGCGCGACTTCTTACCAAGTTGACGCACTCGTTCTTGCACCGATACAAGGTGAATACGTCCCATTCCTTTCCTGTCATGTTATAAGTGCTCTCTATGCGGGATCTATGTGCGGGACATACACGTGCGTGCACTTTCAATCCATCGTTCCTTAACTATATGAAATGGTCGTTGGCGTATTCTCCTGTATAGATCTACGCAGCGCCAGATTTTGGATTTGGATAGTTGAGGACGGAGCAGCAAAGATGACCATAATAGTTGGATATTTTCTCTTATTTTTGTCATTTTGCTTTTTCTAATTATGCATGTTTATTATTGTGTGGTTGTTTTTTTTGAAAAACCAAGCCTACATTAATAATGGACAACATGGACATAATATCAACTAGTAGAAAAACCTTCATTGTTAAATAACTAAGTGGAAAAGGATTTTTATTTAGTATAAATCCTATGGTCTCCATTACTGGTTTGTAGGTGATGTAATTATACTTGCGTGTTAGCTTTAGTGCTTTTCTCCATATCGGATGAGTATAATTATGGATCACCAGTACAAACTTCCTTAGGGATAATTGTAGAAAGTTACCTAGTATGTGTTCACTTCTCCATCTGAAGGAATTCATTACAAGGTAATGGACTTAGTATTAAGTAATGGTATACACTTAGATACAAATAATGGTATCCTCCCCCATCGGAGTCACTGCTATTATTTGTATGACCAGAGCAAGACCAGCATATTAGTTTTATTTATCATAAAGTTATATTGACATGATAGTAAAATTAATAAGAAAAATCTACTTGAACAAAGTTGAATTTGTATACGTCCACACTATCGTGGCATGCTAAATTCATGGTGTTCAAGGTGTTGGTGAATTTCTTATTATTGTTTTGAGGGAATCAATATTTAGTTAATTCAAAAAGTTTTTTTTGCCCTACATAATTTTATTTATGTGATTCTCAGGATTTCAAAAATGGGTTCTTTCAGTCCACTTATGGTGATTCTTAAAGAAAACAAACTTACTGGACCTAATTATATTGACTGAAAACATAATTTGGACATTGTTCTGACTGCTGAGGAGTACAAATATGTACTTGTTGAGGAATGCCCACCTAAGCCTGATGCTAACTCTGATGAAGAGGTCAAAGAGGCTTATAAGAAGTAGAAAAAGGCAGATTAGATGGCGCGGTGTTACATTCTGGCATCTATGTCAAATGTACTGCAACATCAGCATCAGGCCATGACCACAACTTATGACATGATGTATAACCTTAAGGAACTCTTCGGACATCAGAGTAGAGCAGCTAGGCAGTTTGCTATGAAATATTTGATGAATACAAAAATGGCTGAGGGGACACCAGTAAGGGATCATGTTCTCAAGATGATGGGTCATCTGAATGAGATGGAGATCCTTGGTGCTGAAATCGATGGAGAAACCCAGGTCGATATCATTCTCGGGACTCTGCCTAAAAGTTTTGACAATTTTTGCCTTAATTACAACATGAACAAAAGGTTGTATAGTTTGGTAGAACTTGCAAAAGAGCTACAGGATGCTGAATCTATCTTTAGGCAGAGTGGTCAAGTTTTTGTTTCTGAAAAGGCTTCTACTTCTAAGCCAAAAGACGGTAAGAAGAAGAATAACATTCAGAAACAGGCAAACT
Organism: Iris pallida; assembly: GCA_029216955.1. Lineage (NCBI taxonomy): Eukaryota > Viridiplantae > Streptophyta > Magnoliopsida > Asparagales > Iridaceae > Iris > Iris pallida. Next base: position 1,710,477 of record JANAVB010034820.1, on the reverse strand, counting down.
TAGCAAAGAAGGGCATGGGACCTCAAGGCGCGGTGAAAAAGCCGAAAGGCAAATGTTTCAAGTGCAAAGGGTCAGGACATTGGAAGACTGATTGTCCACTTCTCAAACAAGGGAACAAAGAAGGTATAACTCATTTACTAGTAGTTGAAACATGTTTAGCGGTATTATCTACCGGCACCTAGTGTGTAGATACAGGAGCCACTAATCATGTCTACAATACATTGCAGGGGTTCCAGGAAACCAGACGGCTCAGTGATGGAGAGATATGCTTGTTCATGGGTGATGCTACAAAAGTATCGGTCATTGCCTTAGGATATGTTACTTTATCTTTTGGTAGAAATAAGTCTTTGACATTGAGAGATTGTCTTTATGCACCTTCACTTAGAAGGAATTTAGTTTCTGTTTCTATGTTAGTTAAGGATGGATATTCAGTTTATTTTAATGATGAAAGAATAAATATTTTATCTGTTTTGGTGCATTGATTGATAATTTGTATGTCATTAATCCTATTTCGCCCACAATGCAACTTATGGAAATGAATAATATGTCATCTAACTTAAATAAGAGAAAAGAACCTTCTTGTATGAACCAAACATATCTTTGGCACTTACGATTGGGGCATATTAACCTAAGAAGGATTTAAAGACTGGTGGAAGATGGACCTTTGAGTTCATTGGAAGTTGAGGCACTACCAGTCTGTGAATCCTGCTTGGAAGGTAAAATGACCAAAAGGCCTTTTACGACAAAGGGGTATAGGGCCAAAGATGTGTTGGAATTGGTTCATTCTGATTTGTGTGGACCCATGACTATCCAAGCTAGATGTGGCTTTGAATATTTTGTCACATTTATTGACGATTATTCAAGGTATGGATACATTTATTTGATGCACCGTAAGTCTTAGTGCTTTGAGAAATTCAAAAAGTACAAGGCTAAAATGGAGAAACGTCATAGAAAATGTATCAAGTCATTACGATCAGATCGTGGTGGCGAGTACCTCTTTGGAGAGTTTAGGGATTATTTATCAGAGGCTGGGATTGTATCCCAATTGACTGCACCTGGAACGCCCCAACAGAATAGTGTAGCCGAAAGAAGGAATAGAACTCTTATGGAGATGGTTAGATCAATGATGAGTTATTCGGATTTGCCAGATTCGTTTTGGGGATATGCCTTAGAGACTGCAGCTTATATTTTGAACTTGGTTCCTTCTAAGTCAGTACCTCTTACTTCCACAGAACTGTGGATTGGGCGTAAGCCTAGTCTGAAACATGTTCGTATTTGGGGTAGTCCAGCACATGTGCTGAATAGGAAAGCAGATAAGTTGGAATCTCGTACAGAAGTACGCTTGTTTGTAGGCTATCCAAGAGGAATGAAAGGAGGTTTATTTTATAGTCCTAAGGATCAGAAGGTCATTGTTAGCACTAATGCCCGATTCTTAGAGGAAGACTATGTGATGAACCATAAACCCACAAGTAGAGTTGTTCTAGAAGAACTGAGACGTGAGACACCAAGTACTTCAGTACCAACAGTACAAGAGGATGAACCACAAATAACTGCACAACGTGTCACAAATGTTACACCACAACCGATAGTGCCTCGTCGTAGTGGGAGGGTTGTGATACAACCTGATAGATATATGTTCTTGGGAGAGTCATCAGACTTCGTCCCTGAGGAACAAGATTATGATCCCTGTACCTACAATGAAGCACTCCAAGATAAAGATACAGAGTCTTGGCAAAAAGTAATGATATCTGAAATAGAATCTATGGATTCTAATCAGGTCTGGAAGCTTGTAGAACCACCCATTGGTGTAAAAGCCATTGGATGCAAGTGGGTCTATAAGAGAAAAAGAGGATCAGACGGTAAGGTTGAAACCTTTAAAGCTCGGCTTGTAGCAAAAGGTTTTACTCAAAGAGAGGGTATCGATTATGAGGAAACCTTTTCTCCTGTAGCCATGCTTAAGTCTATTCGGATTCTTTTATTTATTACAGCTCATCTCGATTATGAGATTTGGCAAATGGATGTCAAGACAGCTTTCCTTAATGGAAGTCTTGAGGAAGACATCTATATGAAGCAACCAGGCGGGTTCATTGAAAAGGGCCAGGAGCATCTTGTTTGTAAGCTCAAAAAGTCCATTTATGGACTTAAGCAAGCTTCCAAATCTTGGAATATCTGTTTTGATCTGGTGATAAAATCCTATGGATTTGATCAATGTCAGGATGAATCATGTATATACAGAAAGTGTGACGGAAACGTGGTGGTGTTCCTAGTACTTTATGTGGATGATATCTTGCTCATTGGAAACAATGTGAAGGTATTATCTGATGTAAGGGTATGGTTATCTAAACAGTTTGATATGAAGGACTTGGGAGAAGTAGGTCACATCCTTGGGATCAAAGTTCTACGAGATCGCAAGAAAAGGATGTTGGGCTTATCCCAAGCTTCCTATATCGATACTGTACTAACTCGTTTTAGTATGCAAAATTCTAAGAAAGGTTTCTTACCTTTTAGACATGGAATTGCTCTATCAAAGGAACAGTGTCCGAGGACACCTAAAGAGATAGAGAACATGAAGACAGTTTCTTATGCTTCAGCAGTAGGAAGCTTAATGTATGCAATGCTATGTACGAGACCAGACATCTGCTTTGCCGTAGGCATGGTCAGCAGATATCAGTCTAACCCAGGATAAGAGCACTGGACTGCCGTAAAGCATATTTTGAAGTACCTGAAAAGAACTAAAGAGTATATGCTAGTTTACCAGGCAGATAGTTTAGTTCCCTTAGGGTATACAGACTCAGATTTTCAGTCAGATAGGGATTCTAAGAAATCTACCTCAGGTTATGTGTTTACTTTGGGAGGTGGAGCCATTGTGTGGAGGAGTATCAAGCAAAAATGTATTGCTGATTCCACCATGGAAGTCGAGTATGTGGCAGCCTCTGAGGCAGCCAAAGAAGCGGTTTGGCTCAAAAACTTTCTGTTGGACTTGGATGTGGTACCTAGTTTGCCTAAGTCTATTACACTTTATTGTGATAATAATGGTGCAGTAGCAAACTCAAATGAACCACGAGCCCATAAGACAGGCAAACACATTGAGCGTAAGTACCACCTGATACGAGATTTCGTAAAAAAAGGAAAAGTTGCTGTGATCAAGATAGCATCAGCCGACAACCTAGCTGATCCCTTTACAAAGAGCTTACCAGCTAAGGCTTTTGACAGTCATGTTGAGGGAATGAGAGTCAGATGTGTAGCAGCATGGCTTTAAGTATAAGTGGGAGATTTGTAATAGTATACTGAAAAGCAATGCTTTGAGTATAAGTGGGAGATTTTTAGGGTTATATACTAAAAGCATCACTTTTGTAGTAACCTTATTTCCTTAAATTTTGAATGAGAATCATATGGGCAAATGTTTGCATATTGTATTTGTTGCAATTGTTAATGCAAATGTCTGATATTTTATATTGTAGATAATATGGTGTGTGGTGTCACACAGAAGATCATATTATCAGTTTCCTATGGAGTATATAAATAGTTCACAACCTAGATGGACTTGGACAATCTATTAGAAAGGTTGTAATGTAATATAGTATTAGTCTATCTTGACTATAGATTTACACTAGTACACTTTGTGTGTATTGAACAGGACCACTTGAGGTTGTTCTCTTTGTACTGACTACATAAGAGAACAAACACCTCTGTTATTATGGATGCTTGTACTCTTAATCCGGATATAATAACGGATATGTATATACAATGTGCATTACTTTGACTCATAAAAGAGTGAGATTCATTATGGATCAATAACCTCTATGAATTGGGTAATAACATTGTATGTATGATGGGCTGTTGATTATAAATGGAATCCATGTCCCGATACATCGGGTTGATGATGTCCTCTTAAGGAGCTCATAAGGATTGTCATGTAAACCCTGCAGGTGGATTATATCCGACATGACAAATAAAGTTGAGCGGTACTACTTAAGGATAAAAGATGTCGAATCAATATAGTTGTCAGTAACTTAATTTGATCAACGGACATACGATATCTTAACATGGGGAGCCAAACGAGCATATAATAAAAGGAGCCCACAAACATAATTTGGGATTAGGGAGGTAGTGCAACAATAGCTCATTAGTGGACCGAGCTATCGTTAATGGGCCTGGATTGTGTGTTCGGGCTGAACACGGGATATCCAGATCTGTTAGGAGGCCTAACCCTAATTTCTCTTCATGGTCCCTGCCGTAGCCTATATATATTCTCTATTCTCTGGCCGCCAGATGACTGATCAAAAATCTAAAATTTTCTCTAAATTCGTGATTCACGTAAGGAGAGAAAGAGAGTGCTGCCAAGGAGAAGAAACAGTTGGGAGATCGTCGCCCACACGATGTCCAACTCGAGGAAGGAATACGTGTAGAAGATCTTGGGGTCGTCCGCTCGAGATTGTCAGGAATTACTTGTCTCCTTTCCGCCGCAGGTATAATTCGTGAACCCTAGTTTCCGCCTATGAAGAGTTAGAACACGTATTAGATCTGTTTAACTTTCTATCGATCAATACGCACACCAAAGGAAGGGTCCTGGGAATCCCCAGTTCCATCAGATATTTCTATTACAGTTCTCTCTCTCTCTCTCTGTTTACATACTGTATTTCTTCAGTACCTGTATCTTACTTTACTGCATGATTATATTTCTAACCTGCTATGAACTGTTGAGATGTATTGTGCTCGCTCCTGTCCTGATTGGACCTGTTGAAAATATTATAGAGGACGAGGAGGAGGCCTGTGTGGATACCTTCTACGGAGCAGTCCTAGATGACACTTGTGAGCTGGATTCTCAGGAGGACCTAGCTCTAGCTGAGGACTTTATCCCTATTGCCTAGACTAGCTTAATTAGGCCTTATCTTACTTGTGTTGTCTTGAGACTAGTAGTTAGACTTTATTTCTGTCTTTGAGATCTGGGTTGTATATTCTTTTATATTCATTAGCTGAGATCTTGTACTCTGGATATCTGCTGAGATGTTATCTTAGACTGTCTGATCATCTGTATTTTTTTTTTGAGTTCTATATCATATCGTGCTTTCTTCTTCCTTAGTTGTGATTGAGTTTACTTCTGCTATGTCACCCCCATTCGGGGAGTATAAACTGCTTAACTTTATATTGTTAGATGTTGTAGCCTAGGACAACGTTCTACCGTCGACACTGCGGCGTAGGCTGGGCATTGTTACGTTCTCGTACCCTCACAGTGGGTGCGGGTCGTGACACACCTTTATGTCAGAGCCATCAATCTGTTGTGTCAGGGCTGCTGCATCGCGTCAGAGCATTAAATGAGCCATCTGCTTATAGTAATGATGGCCAGCTGTGGATGTCTGCTTTTGACCTACCCACGGCCATGTGGCTTTTCCGAGTCGCATAGAGCTCTCGTGGACTTCTGGGCCGCATGAAGCTCTAAGGGACTTATGAGCCGCATGAAGCTCTGAAGGATTTGTGAGCCGCATGGAGCTCTATATGATTTTCTGAGCCGCATGAGACTCCCACTACTTTGAGCCGCATGGATTTTACTTGTTCTTTTCCATGCTTCTACAAGACCCCCTTCAAAGTTTTCAATTTGCAAAAATTGAAATACTTTGAATAAGAAGCATGGCTATGTCCGTATAAGATCTCTGCGCCGCATAGACTCCTCTGGCCGCATAGAATGTTCTGGCCGCATGGACGTTCTGGCCGCATGGACGTTCTGGCCGCATGGAAGTTCTGTCCGTATAGACTGTTCTGGCCGCATGGACATTCTGGCCGCATAGACTACTCTGTGCCATATAGGTATCTCATTTATTTGCCCGTGATTCGCTTTGATTTAAAGCTGTCTTTTGGGATAGGATCCCAAGAGTCAGTTTTAAATATTTAGATTTGCTTTAATGATTAGGATTTAATCTTTTCGCATGCAGGGGTTAGAAATCCAAGAGTCGACTTTGTTATCTAGGTGGTGCGTCATACGAAGCGTCCCTCGATCCGCACGCCCCCCATCAGCCTATAAATATGGGTTTTTTGGGAGAGAGACTCTTTACTTTCTTTTCTCTTCAACTTTTCCTGCCCTAGTTGCCGTCGTCTTCTCTCTCGATCACCGATCAACAATGGCCCCCAAAGCTTCCTATAGTGCTGAGACGAAGGGTAAGAAAGCGGCTTCTTCATTGACTGAGGCGCCCGCAATTCATCCTGATGTCCATCCCGCCATTTATGGTAAGGATTATGTGGAAGACCGTATGCTTCAAACCCTAACAAAAAAATGGCTCTATCGCATGTTTTATGCACAAGCCTTTTCTCCTTGGCATTTAATGTGTCCTTCGTCTTCATTGAACTGCCCAAATTCAGTACGATGAAGCCGCATATGTTGTATGGGCCGCATGAACTTCTCATGTCCGAGCCGCATGGGGTATGCCCCATGTTTGAGCCGCATTAGAAATGACTGAGCCGCATAAGCACCTTTAAAACTGAACCGCATGAAGTCCTACAGAACAAGACCACATGAGCTTCTGATGAACTGGGCCGCATAAGCTCCAACAGATCAGAGCCACATAAGCTTATCTGAACTGGGCCGCATAAGCCCCATTAAACAGAACCGCATGAGCTCTTTTAGAACTAAGCCGCATGAAGTCTCCTTTAAAACCTGGACCGCATAAGCTCATCTGAACTTGATCGCGTGGGACCCTGCTAAACAAAGCCGCATGAAGTCCCTTGAACAGAACCGTATGAGCTCCTGATGAACTGGGCCGCATAAGCTCCAACAGATCAGAGCCACATAAGCTTATCTGAACTGGACCGCATAAGCCCCATTGAACAGAACCGTATTGTTGAAGCATGGAATTTCACGATCAGAAATCCTATGCGCCAAACACTACACGCGCCAGGGAGCTTAGATAAAGTACTCAAACAGAAGCAAAAGAATAGACATCAAAAGAGGATTTTTATTTTCATATAAAAGTCTATTAAATTTCTAGAAAAGGTTATACAAAGGAGAATTTCTACAAAGAAAAGATCCTAAGTCTACAGTTCGGCGCAGTAATCGCCATGCGCCCTCAAATAGGCGCAACAATCGCCATGCGCCCTCAAATAGGCACAGCAATCGCCATGCGCCCTCAAATAGGCGCAACAATCACTATGCGCTCTCAGCCAGGCGCATCCCTTCAGCAGCTCAGTTATGTGCATCCTCAGTTATGTGCATCCCTTCAGCAGCTCAGTTATGTGCCACCCTTCTAGCCAGGCTCATCTAATGCTTCGACTAATAAAGCATTTATTGAGCAGAGCGAGGGTGGTAATCAACCCTCTAGCTGGAGGAGGAGCTCCCCAAATCGAGGAAGAGAAGAGCACCATAAATGAAATCGCGGCTAAAGGAGCAGCTTTCAACACAACCAGAATGGGCAACACCCACTCTGACAGAAGAAAGAGCCTCCAAAGACGCAGCACCATAATTCCGATCAGCGGCTCTTCCAGCATAACGGAGACGAGGCTCGTGCATCCTGATATTTAGATGCAACAGGCACCTTCTGCCTGCCTCGGAAGCCCTCGACTCTGACTTTTGGATGTAACAGTCACCTTCAAGTGTATCAATAAAGATAATGCGTCGCATCTTCACCCTCGGGAGCATCTCATCAACAGAATGCACTCGAGTAAACAAGTTCATTTTGGAAAAACGTGAGAGAACGAGAAGCAAGCTCTCTCCATGCCACTATTTATAGGCCGGGCAAATCAAACCCATGCGCCAAGTGGATGGCTCTCCGAATCCCGTGCAATGAATTTGCGTTAAATGGATGAACCAGATGCTTCGAATTCAGCCAAGTCAAAAACGGCTATTTAAAGCACTCGAAGAACGGAACAGTCGCACCAAAAGACGTATCAAGCGGAGCGAATGCGCCGGTCAGGCCGCACATCACACAGACGCGCCTCTCAACACCAAGCGCTTCACAAGCATGCGCCCCCATGCGGCCCATGCGCCTAGTGGAACGCCGATCGATGCGCCCATTCTAACAGTCTATCACCTGTCAAAAACATTAAAGGCTGAAGTCTGACAGGGTTGGCAGTACGCCTCTCGAGGACTGAACAGTTGACAGCTTTTTCAGAAAACGAAGCGTCGCCAACGTCAGCATCATCATTACTTTCCACCGACGGATACAAGCCACGTGGCCGCCCAACCACTCGCATGCACCTCTGCGGCCATACGCCCAAAGTTCTGCATGCGCCTCAAAAGCCATGCGTCTCAGACTTTCTCTCTGATCCCTAAAGACAAAATTAAAGTCACTACTGAAGCTCTGCAAGCGCCTCAAAAGTCATGCATCCCAGACTTCTCTCTGATCCTAAAAGACAGAAGTAAAGTCACTACTGAAGCTTCGTATACGCCTCAAAAGCCATGCACCCTGAATGGTTCGTGACTCCCAAAGGTTACGAGCCAAAGTCTCCTCATGCGCCCAATCCCAGGCGCATCCTACCAGATCATTCCCCGCCAAATCCGAGATCTCCGAACAATGGGCCGATGACACCTGTCCTTTGACTCGATTCACCCAAGATCTCAGCAACAAAAAAATCCTCTTCTTTACTACGTGCTGGCCCACAACAGCAGTATGAAGAATTCAACCCCTTAATCAGGGTGCATCGTCCACACACACACACACAGAGGAACATACATAGACAGACAGAGACATCGTACAACCAGAGAGGCAGATACAGACACTCAACGTCTTCCTCCTCTCAGCAAGCTCCAACACCCAGAGCAATCCAAACCTTCAGAGAACCAATAACCGTCGTCAGATCGTCAATGGAGTCAACGCATTACCACTCGCTCCATCGACACAAGGGACCCAGATAAACAAAAGTGTACTCCTAGGACTACGTCTAAGTCCTATATTGTAATACTGTTCTGTCTGTATTGAAATTTGCAATCAAAAGATTTTAATGGCAAACAAGCTGGCGACACTGCTAGGGACCTCTTTCTCCTCTACCTATAAAGTTGTGTCGCAATCCGACGATGTGAAGGTAGGCTCCTCCCACAAGATGCTGGTCATACGCCTCAATCAACAGGCGTATGAGGAGTTCATCTCTGAAGGTAGTACGAGTCCTTCGAAGCGGCTGCCAAAGCCGAAGAAGACCCGCCGAGTCTGGGTGCGCAAGGTCGACGTCTCTGGCACCACCACCGAAGGCGATGCACCGATCCAGCCTTCCCTTCCTGCTGACGTCCTTAGCAACCAAGATGCGCCCACCGGCGTAGCACATCCCTCGGGGAAACGTGCAGCTGACCACATTCTCCAGCCATCTCCCTCTCAGGCGAGGAAGACGCGTCGACGGAGCAGGGGCGCAGCTAATGCCCCGCGCATCACCTCCGATGCGCCACAGAAGGTCTCTGTCTTTGACAGACTCACTCGCTGTAGTGGTGAGGAGAATTTGGATTCTGAGTGCTATGCACCCCAGCGGGCTAGTACGAAGAAGTCCAAGGCAGCACGGGCCATGCGTCCCAAACATGCTATGCCAGCAGCAAGCCAGAAGCATGCGCTCACAATCATGCGCGCTGCTGATGGTAAGCTGTATAAGGTTGACTCAGGTGCTTCTGCGCCAAAAACGAGCCAACCTTCAAAGTCCTTATCTCACTTGGGCGCATCTGTTGCATTTGCAACCAAGTCGAGTAAGGCAAACCCAGTGGTCTTGAACTCCCGTGCCTCCTCTGGTTGTGCATCTGAGGTTCGTTCAAGTCACTTTAAATGTTGCTCCCCCACTACTGAACTGAGCACCTGTTTGGTGTTGGATCAGGGGGTGCAGCATTCACCTGACCACCCCGGCGCTTGGTCTTGTTATGCGCCTAAAGGGGGTACGAAGGTGGCACTCTCCTCCAACGATCTGCATAACGTGATCACTCACAAGCGCCGATCAGGAGAGTCAACTGACAAGCACGATGCACCCCTCACAGGGCACACTTGTGCTGTAGTCACCATCAACTGCTGTTGCAAGACAGCAGTCCCACCAAGACAGTCGGTGTCCCAGCGGCTGCAATCATCGACACGCCTCCGACGTCGCCTCGAGAAGAAGGTGTCAACAAAAGAAGAGCCAGAGGTTGCTTCATACAACGTGATCTCTAACTCCTCGTCAGTCCGAAAGGTGACTGGCAATTCCTCGTCCTCGTCCAAAAGCCAGCCAAGAAAAACCAAGACGAGTGTCCCGTCCTCCGGAGTGTTTGAAGGCACTCAGGGGAGAAAGAAGATCTTGGAGGAAGCTGGGGGTAGTCAAATCCTTATTGATCCTCCTTCCGAAGATGAAGATGTCCTCCGGAGCACAGCTGGGGTAGATCTTCATCCTGGAGACGAAGTCAGCCTTCCGGACATAGCTGGGGGTAGTCTAGCCCCTGTGGGTCTGCGTCCCGAAGACGAGGGTGTCCTCCAAAACATAGATGGTGGTGGCCTAGCCCCTGCGGATCTAAGTCTCGAAGACGAAGAAGTCCTTCAAGACAGAACTGAGGGTAATCAGGCCCTTGCAGACGCTCATGTCAAGAATGTCCTCCAAAACATAGCTGGGGGTGGCCAAAACGAAGCTCCAGGAGAGGCGACTCCCCTACAGGAGAGTGAAGCCGAGAGTGAAGCCTCAACCGATCCATCCAATTCCAGCCGTGTCATGACAGTATACATGGCTGGGGGTGATACCGAGTCAGATGCGCCACCAGCAGACCTCGTCCAGCGCATGGATACCCTGGAGGGAGGACTCAAAACCCTCTCTGCCTCTATGCAAACACTGACTCAAGCAGTATTTGAGATACGGTCAGCTTTGGCCAGGACGCCTTCTACCTGTCCCGACCCAGGGGCCAATGGAGAGTCAAGTATACCCCCTCAACGGGTATCCTTGGATACGGATCGTCGCGAAGCCCCTCGGACGTCGGAGCCCTCAAATGCTCAACTCCAGGTCATACCACCCCCGACCCCCAGCTCCAAGGAAGACGTGGTCGAAATGATCAGGGACCTGCGCGAATGCTTTGAGTCCAAGAATAGACAAGAGGAGCGCTAAAAGATGGGCATCCCCCAACCTTATCCCCTCGAATGGAATAAAGTGGTTTATCCTCCCAAATATAAACCATAAAAGTTGATGCCATACGATGGGAAGGACTCTCCACGTCGCTATTTGACGTACTTCCAGTCCCAAACGGGACATCTGCCGAAGGAGGACGCGCTACTCACCAGCATATTTGTCGGCACACTCAAAGGAGTGGCGTACGACTGGTACTACAGCCTCCCCGACAATTCCATATCTTCCTTCGATGATTTGACGTGCCTTTTCCTCGACCGTTTCTACGACGGCGGGAAGGACATGACAATAGCGTCCCTCATAGAGACACACCAGAAGGAGAAGGAAACAGTTCGGGTATTCATCGAATGCTTCCGACAGGCCTGCTTCAGAATGCCCCCGGGCATGCCAGAACATGCACTCCTCTCCTCCTGCAGCATGAACATACTGCCTGCAGTCAAACTCTGGCTCAACTCTACTTCTCCTCCCGACTGGAGTTCCTTGATCATCGAAGCCGAGGCCGTAGAAAAGAAGGTGGCCAATGCTCGTCTTCTGGGAGTCAGTTTCCCCGCCTTTGAAGACAAGGGGAAATGGCCTGCAGCCAACAACTCCGGATGAGAGACGAAGGGGAAACAGGCATTGACTGTCAATGCCTCAAAAGGTTCATCAGCGCCTACTCAGAAGCCTCCACTTGCACCACGGCAAAAGGAGGTTTATTCGTTCAATGATGAAGACACCCTGCAACTCTTTGAGATACTGAAGCAGGGTGACAAGATCAAGTTGCCGGACCCGAAGCGTCCCGACGAGGTTCGGAAAGTGGACAATCCGAGGTACTGTCACTACCATCGGTTTGTCGGACACCCAACCAAGGACTGCTACGTCCTCAAAAACTACATTCAGTGCATGATCAATGCGGATGTTATCTCCGTCGACTATGAGGAGAAGATGGTGTCGGCCAACGTGGTGTCACTCCAGTTCGGTACCTTGTCGCCAACTACAACAGAAGATGGCGTCGTCCCCATCCCTAAGGCGACAATGGAGGTAGTTAACTTACCACCTACTCGTGACAACGTGAGTGGACTCATCCCACTCACCACATCTCGAGGAGAGATCTTATAGGTTCACCCTGATCTTGTCTCCGAAGTTACTCAACCGGAGGTACGTTCTGCCTCCAGAACCAAAGGCAGGAAGATGAAGTCTTGCCGTATGGTCTCTTTCTCTGCGAAAGAGGCACTTCTTGTACAGACGCGTTCACAATAGAACGCCCAACCCGACGAAGCTGTCGTCGAGGTGGTGCCTCCTTGCACCATCCCTACTGCCCAGGAAGAGGGCCCGTCTAAGCCCTCAACAACCAATAAGCAGAAGCATGTAGAGGCTCGTTTCGACAGACCTCTACGAAAGGAGAATGCTTCGGGGCTAGCCAAGCCCCACAACTTCGACATACTGGCACAACTGGCCAGTACACCTGCCCACCTATCTCTGTTTGAGCTCCTTCGCCTTTTCAAAGACACTTGCGAAGTCCTCTGTGAAGCCCTGAAGGATGCTGAGTCCTTCATCAGTCAGGTCAAGCAGCCTGAAGATCTCCCAACTACATGTGCACACTGTCATTGTGCGGATGAGGTTATCCCTAATATAACCTTAACCCAATAAGACATGCTGTTCAAGCACAATCGACACAACAGGCTGCTGTATTATACAGGGTATATCGGTTCTGTCAAGGTGAAGCGGATTCAGATCGATCCGGGGTCTTTCCTCAGCATCATTCTGAAGACGCTGCTCTCAACACTGGGGATCCTAATGTACCGACTGGCGCCATCCAATACAACAATCAGTGGCTTCAACGCTAGGAAAAGTGAGCCACTGGGCAAGATACGACTAAAGTGCCATATCGGTAACCTCAGAACTGAGGTGACTTGTTATGTCGTGGACGCCGACGTCAACTACAACCTACTATTGGGTCGTCCATGGCTGTATGAGTACATGGTGGTGCCATCCACACTCCACCAATGTATGAAGTACGTGTCCACCAACGACGTCAATCGGACGGAGTTTGTAGACATTGACCCTTTCAAAGGGGTTGAAGCCTACTTCACTGATTCCTCCTTGTACAAGTCACCTGACGAGGAGGAAGCTAATGATGCTGACGATGAAGCAGAAACGGAAGCAGAGCCGGACATGGAGCCAGAGATGCCTCCCGACGCTCCTTTGAAGATCTGACTCAAAGGCAAACCGCCTCAGAAGTTGCCTCCCATGAACATCAAGCTACCCGGGAAAGCACCAACTGCTCCTGAAGCTCCCTTGAAGATACGGCTCAAGGGAAACCTGCCTCAGACATCAGCTCCCCTTGTGGCAAAACTACAAGGAAAGGCACCAATCACCGGAGGCACAGTGGAGGCACCTCTGAAGGTGCGTCTTAAAGGCAAGCTGCCGCAATCCAAGTTGCCAGAGAAGGCCCACATAGCCCTCTCGGACCCCGAAATCAAAGCTGTGGTGGACTCTCCCGATCTAACCCCAGTACTCACAGATGAAGAGCTAGGGGAATATATCTCTGCTGATGTAGACGCTCCCTCTCTGGACAATGTAATCCCGCGGGATAAAATCTCGTACTTCATCAATAATAGAGTGTCTTTTAATTATTTTAGTCTTCCACATTGGAATGCCATGTATACATTAGATAACGCTCTACGGTCGTTGCAAACACAAATAACGACTGTTCATTATGTAAATCGAGTAGTCCCGTTCTAAGGAGTCTGTTCTGTAGTCCCACCGCGGAGTCGAGATGAAGAATCCATCATTTTTGGTAAAGTTGAGCGTCATCAAGACCTCTCGCCACTCGAGCCAGAACCAGATACCGACAGAATACAAGTCTATCGGTACACGGACAAGGCAAAGTACCTCATCCAAAAGATAGGTTACGACCTAAAAAGCAACAAAGGCCTGAACTACGGCAAGGGTCGACGTCTTCCTCTCCGGCTTCCAACACCTAAAGGAAAGTTGCAGGACTACTATAATCGGACTCAACGGGCGATAGGCTATGTCACGCCGCCGTCAACTCCAGAGAGTTCGGAGGCAGAAGAAGCAGAACATTCTAATTCGTCTGAAGCATTAACTTGGAATTCCGATACCAGTATCGGCTTAGTCTTCAAGAGAGTGCTGTCAGCCAACATGACATCTGCTCAACCTCAAGAAGAGGAAGGCGAAGACCAAGTGCCGGAATTCTTCGAAGAAGAACCCTGGGCGCAATGCTTAGGAGAACAATGGAAGTCTCGTTTTGAGCTACGTGAACCCCCTACCGAAGACGAAGTCGAGCAGATCGACCTTGGGGATGGATCTTCTTCCAAACCCATCTTCATCAGCAAAAGCCTAAAAGAAGAAGACCGGGAGTCTTTAATCCAATTGGCTAAAGAATATATTGATGTCTTCGCCTGGAGCTACGAAGACATGCCAGGACTTGATCCTTAGATCGCGATGCATAGGCTCAACATCTTACCCGATGTCACGCCCCAGAACCAGAATACTGGAGAGCGGGGGCAGACATAGCTAGCTACGTATAATGAAATGGAATCCACATCACTATACGGTCATGGCTGTCTAGATATATGAGGGTTTAACTACAATCCATCTGTCTCCTATGGTCAAGAACAAGCCTATTGTCTCAATCACAAGCAAGCAGTAACAGTCACAAGATGTTAGAGCATCAATATACAATAGTAAGGCGTCCCATACATTACATATTGGATGATCATGAAGCTAGTCGTACAAAATGTCAGGACTAGCAAGAGTTTTAGTCAATACATGATCAACCCTACGATTTGTCAATTATGTTACAGCCCGTAGGCGGACAGTAAATAAAGGTACAATACGAGCTAACACGTGCTCGCCGGCTAAACGCCTCAAAAGAATAATTTTACAAACAGAGTGGGAGGACAAAAGAAATCCACTCGTTGTCCTGGTTACGCCTGGTGGTCACCATCGGGCTGGAAGACAGGGGGATCCTCTGGTGTTGCTCTGATATCTGGCCACACAAAACTAGCTGGGTCAGACCCCAGAAAGAACAAGTGCCACAAAGGAGGCTTCACTTAGGAACTAAAATAAGCATATCACAATAGAATATTAAAGATAATAAATAAAAAACTGAAAATAATAGAGATAACAACAGTAAACTGAGTACGAGAAAACTATTCAAGTAGCCAGGTCACAACCCTTAAACCAAACATGGACGGGGGTTGCAGCCCTTCACCTGAATAGAAACCCGTCTCAAATACTATTGGTACAGTGAAGACAATAAACGAAAAGAGGACACTGAACTGCTCCAGGAGCCAGGTTACAACCCTTAAACCAAACAAGGACCGGGGTTGTAACCCTTCGCCTGAACAGAACTGGACCCCTGATCTTTATTGCTAAGGCCAATATAAATAATCATGGTATTAAGGTAAGGTAAAATATGACGAACATGGCATGGGGTTGCAATAAGACAATAAACGAAGAGAGGATACGGAACTGCTCCGGGAACCAGGTTACAACCCTTAAACCAAACGAGGATCGGGGTTGTAACCCTTCGCCTGAATAGAACTGGACCCCCGATCGTTATTGTTAAGACAAGCATCAATAATCATTTCATGTCACAATCTTGTACAAGATCAGGATAAGACTAAGCTGGAATAAACTCCATCTAATCAATCACGGCCAATCAAGAGTACGGCTTGATACTTTTAACTAACTAGGGTTATCACATGCCTAGTTACTAGCAAGATGCAATGAGGTTATCCCAACAGCTACAAGCCCTGTAGACCATCCGGTTATCCAGGTCGAATGTCCGTTTAGGAAAAAATGCAACACGTGACTGTGTGCTGGAAATGTGCCCTACTCATCGGTAGGCTACAAGTCCACTGAATGTGCCCAGATAACGGGATTGCCTGTAGCTGGGAATCTCTTCATGACTACTGAATCATTCTAGTTAATTATCTTTAGTCAATTTCAGTAGGTACCCCTAACCGTGGTACTCAGGGGTCCCCATCCTAGACATGATGCAAGACAGTACTAGTTTATTTGTACAAATACAATCACCCACGGTGTCCAAGCCTTTCATACTTGTCATGTCAGGCTAGCTGTCGTAACAACATACCGAAATATATCATGTCAGTTTACTTGTCAAGAGTGCGCCACAGCGGGCCACTATCATGTTCTATTCTTACAATATCATGAATGAGAGAAACTTGTATAAAATAACTAGTAACATATTCTTGATGCCAAGGAAAAGATCTACAACTTCCACGTTGGGAGTTAGGAGAAATTCGAGCCATAATTCAGTCAATTAGGACATATAACAGTTAGAAATAGCCAAAATAGGCATTCTGTGGCCTATTCTGCGACACCATATGCGGCCAACTGCGATATGCGGCCTATGCGGCTCAACTGCGACATCATATGCGGCCAACTGCGACATGCGGCTCAACTGCGACATCATCTGCGACCAACTGCGATATGCGGCTTATGCGGCTCAACAGCGACAGCATATGCGGCCAACTGCGACATACGACTCATGCAACTCAACAGCGACATCATATGCTGTCACGACCCACACCCTAGAATTAGGGCACGAGAACGTAACAACGCCCAGCCTACGCCGCAGTGTCGGCGGTAGAACGCTGTCCTAGGTCTCAATACATCTAACAGTAAAAGACTAAACAGTTTATACTCTCCGAATAGGGGTGACATAGCAGAATGTAAACTCAATCACATCTAAGGTAGAGCATAAAGGAAGATAGATAAAACATGAAATCCAAAGAGATACAACAGATAGAAGTCTAAGTGTCTAAGATACATAAACTCAGAATACATCTCAAAACTCAAATACAGTAATCTATAAATATATCTCAAGACAACTGAGAATAAACTATGAGCAAACCCTAGCTATCTATACAACCTCTATTGTCTCCTCTAGGCTAGCAGGCAACCTCCAGGCTATCTGTAAAATTTATCAACAGGTCCAGTCAGGACAGGAGCGAGCACACTACATCTCAACAAGTCATAACAGGAAAGGAAATGTAATCATACTAGAGAATAAAATACAGGATCTGAAGAAATAGCATAATATAAAAGAGAGACTGTAAGTAAATATCTATGATATATAGAGAGAGACAGTGCTAGTGATTCAGAGTACAGGATAAACATGTGAATGGCATAGGACTGATTCATGATTACACTACTTGGAATTGATTCATGATTACACTACTTGGAATTATTCATATGTTCATTTATACTCCCCCATCCCCAATCAATACACAAGGATCCAATCAAGTTACGTTAAGATTCATGATTATACTACGTTGCCCATAAAGGGTGATTCATGAATTGATTCGTGAAGGCTCGGTGATCATGAGGGTACAAGAGTCACTAGTTGATTCCTGAAGATTCATGATAATAGAAGCATGAGATACGTGATGTAAGTGAAACACACATGACAAAAGTATCTGATGCTCCCGAGAGGGATAACATCTCATGATGGGATCCATATAGTACCAATCCGTGTTACCAACGTGTCACCATCAAGTAAGATAGTCTAAAGCAGGAAATATAATCCTAAACATGATATGAAATGATCAGAGAATGTACTCGCCTGATATCTGAATGTCCAAGGTAAATATACTGTTCGAGAAGAGGTATCTGGCTCCAAATTGGAACAACACAAGTCACAACATGTCCAGAAGGGTAATATAAAGCACTACAATGCATTCTACATGAATCTAGGTCAAACTAGGCCAAAGTCAACCCTTGGTCAACTCTGGTCAACTGCACTAGTCAAACTAGGTCAAACTAGGTCATGTCCTAACCCAGCAAGTCTTACTAGGCCTAACCAAGACTATCCTAGCAAGCACACATCAATACAAGGCTATACAAGCCAATATACACCCAACTCTATATAGCATGCAATTATTTAATACTCAAATAGGCAAAAATTCACATTGGATATACACTAGGTAATCTATTACTTTAAGCTATATATGTCTACACATATATACACATGCATATATTAGTATTCAATATTAGGTCTATAATCATGGCATTTCAAATGGTTATATAAACTTATATATTACAACACAATATGCTAACATATATATAATATACATACATAACTAAGTTAACTATATTCATAAATACTTATTTAAGAGGCTATGTGTGTGTATGTGAACATGGAAAAGGGGCAAGTGAGGGTTAAATGGGCATACATAGTGTATACATATCAAAGAGTGTCAAAGTGTAAGTGAACAAAGTGTCAAGTGTGATAGTGTCAACATAGTGTAAGGGGTACATGAGGTAATATAGGATTTGTGTTAACATAGAACATTACATCTCATTAACTTGTATATTGCATTCATTACATCTATTATTATATTACATTCATGCTTGCATTCATTCATCATTCATTTATTCTCTTGCACTACTATATGCACCATACATTACATACTATGGAACCTATATATTCATTACAAGCCATACTTATACATGCTTACATTAGATAGGATACTTACACCTCATACATCATTTATTTAAACATTTACTCATGCTTGCATTCTCTATTTAATTACATAATGTATATACATTAACATGGGTTAAAATCAAATAGAATATTATATTACACACAAGGGTGCACAAAATGCATATGCCGAATAGTAACTCCTACTAATAATCAATACTGTACCAACTCAGCATGAATTAAATTCTAGGATTAAATTATGTTATAGATCTATGTGTTGACTTTCCGAAACTTCAAACGGATCGCGTTTTCGTTTTCGGAAACTCCCAGAATCGCGAAAACATCGAGAACGCGTTTATCTTTCGTACAACTGACACTCAAATAATTCTCCAGAAAGTTACAGAATGAATTAGGCCTATTAATACATGTTTTTGGAAAGCTAACTTCAATACGCTTCTTTTAAAAAAAATGGAAGATTAAACCGAGCTTTGAGCTAGAAGTTATGACATTTCTAAGTTAGGGCTGAAATTAAAAACGTGGATAAAAATCATGACGGATTTAGATAGTTTGAGCCAAAAGAATACACAATATATATCCTAATTATCCACAACAATAATAGCAATAATAATATGAGGAACCACACTCACAACTTGATTATATAATCATCATTATAGATACACTCTCATTACAAATCTATATATATACATACACAAATCTATATATGTAACATGAACACATCTATAAGAGATACATGAATGAAATGTAAAGTACTCAAGAACACATCTCTACATATTCAAATCTGAGATTTAATATGAATTAATTCATTTAATCAATATTTTAAATATAAAGTGTGTCCAAGTTTAGGGGTTTTCTCCATGGACACAAGACACAACAATAATACAATAGAAATCCCTAAAGGACACATAATGGACACAAGAGGACACAAAAATAGGGACACAACAATGGGGGTCATTCACCTCTCTCTAAAAAAATAATGGGGGTCATTCCTATGGTTAAAACTTTCCTAAATGCAAAATGGAGAAATAAAAGAGAAGAAAATATTACCTAAAGGAGAGAAAATCTTGGGAGAGCTTGAGAGCACTTGGGGAAAAAGACTTCTTAAAGAAAGGAAATGAGATGGGAGTCCTATTAGGGCCGGCCACAATGGTTATATCCCCCTTCATTGAATATTAAAGGTTTGCCCCTCCCTTAGTTACAAGTGTTTAGAACAATTTTGGTTAGGGTTTGGGAGAAAAAGGGTCAAAATAAAAACTCTAAATGGTTAACCTAATAATTAGGATTATGACTAATCTTTCTAACATGACTAATTAAAATGTGGGCCATGGCTAACTAATGCATGGGTCCAACTAGAGTCTAAGTTACCCCGGGTCCCCGTTACAAGTCGGATTGAGATAAAATTCGAACCCGACTCAAATAATCCCAAAACAAGATCATAAATAATAAAATAATATCAAAATAATTCAAAGAGGTCAAATGCAAAATATCCTTAGGCCAGAAATGACATTAAAATATCATAATCACATGGTTAGGCTCTAGGTCAAACAGTCTCTAGGATTTCACTAGCAAAACGTCAAAACCACAAGTCATTGATTTAAATAATTTTAAAATGATTTAAAATCACCAAAATCATATCATGAATTAAATATCATTATTAAAATAATTATAAACACGAAATTTTAAAATTACCCTCATTTGGAAAACTGGGTGCTACAACTCTATCCACCTTAGAAAAATTTTGTCCTCGAAATTTAAGATCGATAGTACTCCTTCTAGAGCCTCTAACCTACCCAATATCTAAGGTAACACTTCCTAACACTGGAATAATAAACGGACATCTAGATAGTGTCAATCTAGGAATACCTCCAACACTGCTCTGCTGTACGGCGGTAATGGAACTTCAATAAAATATGGACTGGAACCTATATCCAAGGGACTGGACCTATTTTAAAGTGGTCTTAACTAAGGATGGAAAGGAACTGATCATAGGCTATAGGTATGCTCAAACTATTATCTTCCTATTAACCATCTATTGATACATTCTATTACCATATGACGATGCATTACTAAGACATATAGGCCCCTATCTCTCATAACACATTTATACTCACCAAAAGACTAGTATATCCTATCAAGGCTGATACTATAATCTCTCATAAATCTCATAAGCTACATGTTTATAGACACACATCCCCACATCAAGGACTAACCTATATATATCTACAACAGATACTAATGGGGTGACGTCCCTATTTTCCAACAATCAAGGTCTTAAGAAAATTTATCTAAATCATGCAATTTGAAGGAATGGTATACAAGGTCAGGGCATACCATAGCAGTTGGAAATCTCCCCTAGGTACACTAATCATTCTAGGTCAAAACAGTACTATGGTATCAACACACAAACAATCTAGGGTGTCCTAATTGGAAAGGTAAGGGAACAACAATCATCAAGGTTGTAGGGCTGTCTACCATCCTATATAAAAATTGGTCATTAACAAGCAACTAAGAAATTATTAAAAGATTACTATTCCATAAAATGGCAAAATGAAAATTTAGGCACAACAATCACAAATAGATTTTTGTCTTGACACGATCTAAGTTAATCAATTTCGGGATAAAACGAGATTTGGGTAAAAAGGGAAATCAATAAAATCAAAGTATGAGCACGAGCATCCAATGATGGAGATTCAGGTCATGATTAAATTTAATTCGACTGAGTACAAATACGAGGTTCATAGGCGATAAAAAATTTCAAGGAGAATTATCAAGGCTGTCGCGAATGAGACTCTAAGGTCAAGTTTAACTATGTCTCCATTCTCGTAGATTGATGCATGAAAAAGCGAACCAAAGTGCAATAGGTTGATCAGACCATCATGTACCGGTTCTGATTAGACAATATGTTAGTGGGTGGCCACCCAATAAAATATGTCATGACCAAGCTCGAAAATAGATAAGCTTGCAAAACTAAGGCTAATTTAGCAGCACAAGATATAAGGGTGGTAAGGATGAAAGGAATTACATAGTCCAAGTTTCTTAACCAACGGGTCAAGTAATCAGATAAGGTACAAGGTTAAGCATCTAAGGAAACAAGCAGAACACCATCACAGGTCGGGTCGAAAGAATTGAGTCAAGGCTGGATTTCTAATTAAAATAAGAAGAAATTTAGTATAATGGTAGAGGTTATAGTTTAGCCAGTTGACCAGAAAATCATATCAAGAAAATAGAGTACAAGAAGACGGGTTTTAGTGGGACATAATATACCTACACGAAGGTGAGCTCGTCTAGGTCTTGCATATAAGATTTGTTGGAGGGTAACAGCTAGTATTATATTTCGAATATCAAAGTCACGATAAGGAACGTCAAGGATCTCAATTAGAAAGTGGGAGTTCAAGAGGTGGTAATTAATGCACAAAAATAATGAAGATCGAGTTAGTCATCTGCTTCTGATACTCTTAAGTTCATCTGGTCATAACTTGCTAATCATATCTTTACCTCACCAGTCTCCATATAAAAATTTAACCTTTACTTAAACCCTTACCATGACTACCGTAGGCAATTCCCAATTTCCAAACATCACTCTTGAAGCACAGCCCTCACATTTAGGAATCAACATTAACCATTTATTTAAATTTCTAAGTTCTTTCACCTTGTCTTAAATTTGACCCAAAACCTCTAAATCCCGTTTACGAATTCCTTGAACTTGTTCAAATTGTTCTCCTCGTATTATTTAATTTAAATCTCTAGGCCTTACAAAACTTATCTTCCATCATAAAATAAACTTCCGTATTTTCTTCGACATACACCCTTGAATATTATTCTCCTAAAAATATTTCACAACAATCTCTAAACTTCCATAACTTTGTGTTCTCTCTATCCCTAATCATTTCCTCGCAACATCTTGTTTAATATCCTTATTAAACACAATTAACTTCTCTTTTCCATTACTAACCTTCTACATAGCCTTAGGGTAAAACCTCCCAAGAATCAATAACCAGAATTTCGTGGTTCTCCAATCTAGGTTGACCTTGAATATCGTTATCAGTTTTGAATACACCTATAAACTATCTCATAACCCCAAAATTTTCTCTAAATGTGATTGTTTCCAGATTGGTAGTATACATCTCTTTATTCTATTCGAGACCTTTACCATATTTCTATCTCAAGTTTCTATATGGAACACTCCACATTTGATTTTCTTTAGATCATCATATAATAACCAGTTACGTCTTCTTTGAGCTACATGATTTACGTCACTTCCTTAGCCTTCTCCATGCAAAAGATACGAAGATTCAAGGGTTTTGAAGTACATCTGGTAGGGATGACAAGATATGGGTAATTAATGTAATGAGACAGAGTTTAAGATAAGAGGTAAATAAGAATACAAGAGAATAATGGCGAGAAAGAATAATGAAGATATGTTCCTTCTCATCGGCTCAAACGAGAGGAACCCATCAAGCTTAAATTCAATAGCAAGGAATGAGGGTGAATCCAAACAAGAGAAAAAAAAATTCCAATTGAAGTTCAAAATAAGTTTCTCAGGGGTCGTCCCAGAAATCTCTCAAAGAATCCTAAGTGTGATTGAGTACCTTGGATTTGAAAATATTAATCTAAATACAAAATTAAATCAACAACTACAAAATTTTATCAAAATTATCAACTAATACCAGGATTCAAAGTTCTACAATGATCCACAAAATCAAATTCAAATCAAGGAAAAAGGTGAATCAAAACAAGGAAAAGGAGTTTAAATCGGAATTCAAAATGAGATTCTCAAGGGTCATCCCAGGAATCTCTCAAGGAATCCTAACAGTGATTGAGTATCCTCTCATCCTAACATCTTAATTTATATATCCTATAGCAGGCTCGTAGTAGTACAACTACGTCGTTGCGCTACTACGAAATCGCACTAATGCAAATCTCGACCTACATGGGCCACCACTAAAAATGTGTCACGACCCGTACCCTAGAGTTAGGGCACGAGAACGTAACAACGCCCAGTCTACGCCACAATGTCGGCGGTAGAACGCTGTCCTAGGTCTCAATGCATCTAACAGTATAAGACTAAACAGTTTATACTCCCCGAATGGGGGTGACATAGCAGAATGTAAACTCAATCACTTCTAAGGTAGAGCATAAAGGAAGATAGATAAAACATGAAATCCAAAGAGATATAACAGATAGAAGTCTAAGTGTCTAAGATACATAAACTCAGAATACATCTCAAAACTCAAATACAGTAATCCATAAATACATCTCAAGACAACTGAGAATAAACTATGAGCAAACCCTAGCTATCTATACAACCTCTACTGTCTCCTCTAGGCTAGCAGGCAACCTCCAGGCTATCTGTAAAATTTATCAACAGGTCCAGTCAGGACAGGAGCGAGCACACTACATCTCAACAAATCATAACATGAAAGAAAATGTAATCATGCTAGAGAATAAAATACAGGATCTGAAGAAATAGCATAATGTAAAAGAGAGACTGTAAGTAAATATCTATGATATATAGAGAGAGACAGTGCTAGTGATTCAGAGTACAGGATAAACATGTGAATGGCATGGGACTGATTCATGATTACACTACTTAGAATTATTCACATGTTCATTTATACTCCCTCATCCCCAATCAATACACAAGTATCCAATCAAGTTACGTTAAGATTCATGATTATACTACGTTGCCCATAAAGGGTGATTCATGAATTAATTCGTGAAGGCTCGGTGATCATGAAGGTACATGAGTCACTAGTTGATTCCTGAAGATTCATGATAATAGAAGCATGAGATACGTGATGTAAGTGAAACACACATGACAAAAGTATCTGATGCTCCCGAGAGGGATAACATCTCATGAAGGGATCCATATAGTACCAATCCGTGTTACCAACGTGTCAGCATCAAGTAAGATAGTCTAAAGCAGGAAATATAATCCTAAATATAATATAAAATGATCAGAGAATGTACTCGCCTGATATCTGAATGTCCAAGGTAAAGATACTATCCGAGAAGAGGTATCTGGCTCCTAATTAGAACAGCACAAGTCACAACATGTCCAGAAGGGTAATATAAAGCACTATAATGCATTCTACATGAATCTAGGTCAAACTAGGCCAAAGTCAACCCTTGGTCAACTCTGGTCAACTGCACTAGTCAAACTAGGTCAAACTAGGTCATGTCCTAACCCAGCAAGTCTTACTAGGCCTAACCAAGACTATCCTAGCAAGCACACATCAATACAAGGCTATACAAGCCAACATACACCCAACTCTATATAGCATGCAATTATTCAATACTCAAATAGACAAGAATTCACATTAGATATACACTACGTAATCTATTACTTTAAGCTATATATGTCAACACATATATACACATGCATATATTGGTATTCAACATTAGGTCTATAATCATGGCATTTCAAATGGTTATATAAACTTATATATTACAACACAATATGCTAACATATATATAATATACATACATAGCTAAGTTAACTATATTCATAAATACTTATTTAAGGCTATGTGTGTGTATGTGAACATGGAAAAGGGGCAATTGAGGGTTAAATGGGCATACATAGTGTATACATATCAAAGAGTGTCAAAGTGTAAGTGAACAAAGTGTCAAGTGTGATAGTGTCAACATAGTGTAAGGGGTACGTGAGGTAATATAGGATTTGTGTTAACATAGAACATTACATCTCATTAACTTGTATATTGCATACATTACATCTATTATTACATTACATTCATGCTTGCATTCATTCATCATTCATTTATTTTTTTGCACTACTATATGCACCATACATTACATACTATGGAACCTACATATTCATTACAAGTCATACTTATACATGCTTACATTAGATAGGATACTTACACCTCATACATCATTTATTTAAACATTTACTCATACTTGCATTCTCTATTTAATTACATAATGTATATACATTAACATGGGTTAAAATCAAATAGAACATTATATTACACACAAGGGTGCACAAAATGCATATGCCGAATTGTAACTCCTACTAATAATCAATACTGTACCATCTCAGTATGAATTAAAATTTAGGATTAAAGTATGTTATAGATCTATGTGTTAGCTTTCTGAAACTTCAAACGGATCGCATTTTTGTTTCCGAAAACTCCCGGAATCGCAAAAACATCGAGAACGCATTTGTCTTTCGTACAGCTGACACTCAAATAATTCTCCAGAAAGTTACAGAATGAATTAGGCCTATTAATACATGTTTTTGGAAAGCTAACTTCAATACGCTTCTTTTAAAAAAATGGGAGATTAAACCGAGCTTTGAGCTAGAAGTTATGATATTTCTAAGTTAGGGCTGAAATTAAAAACGTTGATAAAAATCATGACGGATTTAGATAGTTTGAGCCAAAAGAATACACAATATATATCCTAATTATCCACAACAATAATAGCAATAATAATATGAGGAACCACACTCACAAACTTGATTATATAATCATCATGAACCATTTATTACATATATAAATATAGATACACTCTCATTACAATATATATATATATATATATATATATATATATATATATATATATATATATATATATATATATATATATATATATATACACAAATCTATATATGTAACATGAACACATATATAAGAGATACATGAATGAAATGTAAAGTACTCAAGAACACATCTCTACATATTCAAATCTGAGATTTAATATGAATTAATTCATTTAATCAAAATTTTAAATATAAAGTGTGTCCAAGTTTAGGGGTTTTCTCCATGGACACAAGACACAACAATAATACAATAGAAATCCCTAAAGGACACATAATGGACACAAGAGGACACAAAAATAGGGACACAACAATGGGGGTCATTCCTATGGTTAAAACTTTCCTAAATACAAAATGGAGAAATAAAAGAGAAGAAAATATTACCTAAAGGAAAGAAAATCCAAGGAGAAAGGCTTCTTCCTTGGGAGAGCTTGAGAGCACTTGGGGAAGAAGACTTCTCAAAGAAAGGAAATGAGATGGGAGTCCTATTAGGGCCGGCCACAATGGTTATATCCCTCCTTCATTGAATATTACAAGTTTGTCCCTCCCTTAGTTACAAGTGTTTAAAATAATTTTGATTAGGGTTTGGGGAAAAAAGGGTCAAAATAAAAACTCTAAATGGTTAACCTAATAATTAGGATTATGACTAATCTTTCTAACATGACTAATTAAAATGTGGGCCATGGCTAACTAATGCATGGGTCCAACTAGAGTCTAAGTTACCCCGGGTCCCCGTTACAAGTCGGATTGAGATGAAATTCGAACCCGACTCAAATAATCCCAAAACAATATCATAAATAATAAAGTAATATCAAAATAATTCAAAGAGGTCAAATGCAAAATATCCTTAGACCAGAAATGACACTAAAATATTATAATCACATGGTTAGGCTCTAGGTCAAACAGTCTCTAGGGTTTCACTAGCAAAACGTCAAAACCACAAGTCATTGATTTAAATAATTTTAAAATAATTTAAAATTACCAAAATCATATCATGAATTAAATATCATTATTAAAATAATTATAAACATGAAATTTCAAAATTACCCTCATTTGGAAAACTGGGTGCTACATATGCGGCCAACTGTGACATGCGGCTCAACTGCGACATCATCTGCGGCCAACTGCGACATGCGGCTTATGCAGCTCAACAGTGACAGCATATGCGGCCAACTGCGACATGCGGTTCATGCAACTCAATAGCGACATCATATGCGGCCAACTGCGACATGCGGCTCAACTGCGACATCATATGCGGCCAACTGCGACATGTTCCTCATGCGGCTCATTTCGCGACATCATATGCGGCCAACTGCGACATGTGCCTCATAAGGCTCATTTTGCGACATCATATACGGCCAACTGCGACTTGTGCCTCATGCGGCTCATTTCGCGACATCATATGCGGCCAACTGCGACATGTCAGAATCAACACAGATGAACATAGAAATGGCCAAAAATGCTTTTGGCCATAACTTTCTCATCCAAAGTCGAAATCAAGCGAAACAAAAGCCAAAACTACATGAAATTGAATTCTCTACAACATAGAACCATTAGTTTTCGAAAATAACCAAGTTTTAGAGATCAAAACCAAGAAAACCAAAAAGTTACAAACTTAGATCTACAAGAAAATATCCATCAAAATAAAAAAGGCCAAGTTCTAAAGAGTCTTAGAATCAAGTAAGGAAGAGAATGGAACAATAAAACTTGAGATCCATCATGAAGCAAGTTTGCACTTGCCTAGCTCTCTTCCCTGGTAGGTAGAAGAGTAATGGTGGAGAAGAAGAGGTGAAAGAGAAGAATAAATGAAGAGAGAGAGAGAGAGTTAGGTGGAAATATAAATGAGGGTGGTGGTGGTAGGTGGGGGTTTTTTTTTGGTTCACAACCAAACCAAGCCGAACCAATTCAAGCCAAACCGAACCAAGATGAACCATGGCTAAGCAAATGAAAATACCCAATAAATTAAGCAAGTAGACATGCAATAAAAAGATAAAATGCGTACACGTATTCCAAAATACGTAATACGAACAACATGCATTACAACTCTACCCACCTTAAAAGAATTCCGTCCTAGAAATTTAATTAAGAGGCTAGAGGGACAAGAACAAGCTATATTATTCATAGGCAAGCTATACTAATCAAGCAATCAAGTAATTATTCATGCAAGCAAGGAATCGAAGGCATAAGGTATAAGAAAGATATTATACCTCACGAGTCAAACAGGTCTGGATATCGCGATCGGATATCATTCTCACGCTCCCACGTCGACTCACCCAAAGAGTGATGTCCCCAAGCAACACGGACTAAACTAATAGCCTTGTTCTTGAGTATCTTCTCTCTCCGGTCCAATAAAGACACGGGCCTCTCCTCATACGAAAGGTTGGTACCAACAACCAATTTCGAATGATCCAGAATGTGGCTCAGGTCCAGGATATACCGTCGTAGTTGGGATACATGGAACACGTCATGCACCTCACGTAGCGACGGTGGAAGAGCGAGACGATAGAACACACCACCTACTCGCTCCAGAACATCGAACGGCCCTATATACCTAGGACTAAGCTTTTCTCGTACGCCGAAACGAATGACGCCGTGGTTAGGCGAAATCCTCAGGAATACATGGTCGCCGACAGAAAACTCAAGATGGCGCCGATGAGAATCGGCCCAATGACGCTGGCGATCTTGAGCAACTCGAAGATGATCTCTGACTCTCCTGACCACCTCAACGGTCTGAGCAATCATTTCTGGACCGAGCATCTGCCTCTCCCCGACATTGTCCCATGCTTGCGGGGATTGGCACTTCCTACCATACAGTGCCTCGAACGGTGCCATCTGGATACTAGCTTGGAAACTGTTGTTGTACGAGAACTCCACTAGGTGCAGGTGATCTTCCTACGAACCACCGAAGTCGAGTGTACATGACCGCAACATATCTTCAAGAGTCTGGATCGTGCGTTCTGACTGACCATCTGTCTGTGGGTGATAAGCTAAACTGAACTGGAGGTGAGTTCCCAAACTCTCTTGTAGACTACGCCAAAAGTGTGACATGAATCTCGAATCTCTGTCCGAGGTGATACTGACCGGTACTCCATGAAGTATGACTATCTGTCTGAGGTTCATCTCTGCTAGCTGAGCCGTCGATTGACCAACTCTAAATGGGAGAAAGTGAGCCACCTTCGTGAGTCTGTCTATAATAACCCAAATAGCGTCTCTGCCAGCCGGGGATCTAGGCAATCCAGTCACAAAATCCATGGTTATATGCTCCCATTTCCACTCGGAAATCGGCAATGGTTGAAGAAGTCCCGCGGGCCTTTGATGTTCAGCCTTAACTTGTTGGCAGACTAAACAACGAGAGACAAACCGGGCTATCTCCCTCTTCATGCCATTCCACCAAAAGTGCTGACGAATATCACGGTACATCTTCGTGCCATCGGGATGAATAGAATACTTTGAACTGTGGGACTCTGCCATGATCTCCTGTCTGATATCTCCACTGGGTACACAAAGACGCTTACCATGTCGAAGTTTACCGTCTTCATGAATACATAACTCTGGTCTTCGTCCTGCCTCACACTCTGCTCTGAGTCGCTGAAGCTTGGAATCTGTTGACTGCGCCATCCGGACCCTCTCGACTATAGTGGACTGAACTTACATGCTGTCCATCAATGCCATACTGGAAGGGAGGACAACTTCTATACCCATCTTCTGAAGATCGGCTAACAGTTCTGGTTGCGCTGTCAGAAAATAAACTCCGGCTCTCCTGCTCAATGCATCTGCAACAACACTAGCCTTCCCTGGGTGATACTGCAGGTTGACATCATAATCCAGAAGCAGCTCTAGCCATCTCCTCTGACGCATGTTGAGATCCTTCTGGATGAAAATATACTTCAGGCTCTTGTGGTCGGTGAAGATCTCCACCCTATCTCCGTACAAGTAGTGCCTCCAAAGCTTAAGTGCAAACACTACCGCTGCCAGCTCCAAGTCATGGGTTCGATAATTCCTCTCATGATCATGAAGTTGTCGCGACGCATAAGCTATTACCTTCCCATGTTGCATCAGAACACATCCTAAACCTCTGCCCGAAGCATCACAATACACTGAGAATCCTCCAGTTCCATCTGGAAGCGTGAGAATAGGAGCCGTCATCAAGCCTCGCTTCAACCTCTCAAAAGAATCCTGGCACTCTTCTGTCCAAGCAAACTGCACATCCTTACGGGTCAACTGGGTCAATGGCGCAGAAATTCGAGCAAAGTCTGAAACAAATCGCCGGTAGTAGCCGGCCAATCCAAGAAAACTGTGAACTTCTGCGACTGTTCTGGGCACCGGCCACGACTCAATGGCCACGATCTTTTAGGGATCCACTTCAACTCCTCCTCGGGTGATGATATGACCCAAGTACGAAATGCGATCGAGCCAGAACTCGCATTTACTAAACTTGGCATACAACTGGTGCTCTCTGAGAATCTGGAGGACAACTCGAAGATGCTGCTCATGCTCCGCCTCACTCTTGCTATAGACCAGGATGTCATCTAGGAATACAATTACGAACTGATCCAAATAAGGCATGAAGATGCGATTCATGAGGTCCATGAATACAGCCGGCGTATTGGTTGCTCCAAATGGCATCACAAGGAACTCCCAATGCCCATATCTCGATCTAAAAGCTGTCTTCGGGATATCCTGCTCTCTGACTCTGATCTGGTGGTATCCTGACCGCAAGTCAATCTTCAAGAACACGGCTGCCCCTTTGAGTTAATCAAACAAGTCATCTATCCTCGGGAGAGGGTATCTGTTCTTGATTGTCACCGAGTTCAAGGTACGATAATCAACACACAATCTGGACGTACCATCCTTCTTTTTCACAAGAAGCATCTGGGCTCCCCAAGGCGATCCACTAGCACGAATGAATCCCTTGGTTCTGAGTTCTTCAATCATCTTGTACAATATCTCTAGCTCTGACGGTGCCATCCTGTAGACTCTATCTGACACTGGGGCTGTCCCGGAAATCAAGTCGATGATAAACTCGATCTCTCGCTCTGGCGGCATACCTGGAAGCTCTTCTGGGAAAACATTTGGTAACTTTTTGACTATCCGAGGCAACTGCACTGCTGCTACTGCCATCCGCAATAATGGAGGAAAAAGTTCAACTTCGCCTCGGAAGAAGGAAAACTTTGGCTCTCCGGGAATGCTAAAAACAACCCTGCCAAGGTGGCAGTCTATCCTAGCATACTGGTCCCTCAACCAATCCATCCCTAAGACCACATCATAATCCGCCATCGGAAACTCTATCAATCTAGCGAGGAATTCTCTACCGCTAACTACGATCCGACACGAGGAAAACACTCTATCTACTCCCACAAGTCCATTACCAGTAAGTATATTGAGCCTCACTGATAATGACTCGGGCTCCAATCCTACCCATGTCGTGAATCGTGCAGGCATAAATGAATGCGAGGCACCAGAATCAAATAATACTGAAGCTGGAAAGGTGTTGACGAGAATAGTACCTGCCACCACCTCACCTGGTGCTATTCCTTCTTCTCCCATGGTCAAAGCCAACACTTGACCATGTCCTCTAGGTGTGGGTCCCCTCTGCTAAAAATTCCTCTGCCTGCTCTGGATTAGGGCTTGGGCTTGGACATACTGCTGCGGTCTCTGCTGCTGGAATGACTGGGCCTGCGTCGGCAATGACCTCGTGAACAGGTACTGCAGCTGCTGTTGCTGCTGGACTGGTACTGGTCCTCTAACTGAAGGACTAAAGAAAGCGGATGAACTCCCCATGTTCGGGCAGTTTCCAACCCTGTGGTCCGGGGTACCACAAACCAAGCACAAACCCTGTGCTCTGCGACACTCCGATACCACATGCCCTGGCTTCCCGCAGTATGAACATCCTACTGCGGAAGACTGCTTCTGTTTCTGCTGCTGAGGGTACGTCGGGATGGAATGCTGAACCGACGTTACTGAGGCCGCCCGCCTCGGAGCTCCAATAGTCAAAGCCCTGGCTGCCGGGACTGGTGCTGATGACTGATTCATCTGCCCGTGAGATCGCTTCCGACTTCCGGTCCTATCCACGATCCTCTGGGAGGTATATTCATGCCTCCGGGCTGCTCTCAACACTGCATCAAAAGTATGATGCTCAAACTGCTCCAC
Organism: Iris pallida; assembly: GCA_029216955.1. Lineage (NCBI taxonomy): Eukaryota > Viridiplantae > Streptophyta > Magnoliopsida > Asparagales > Iridaceae > Iris > Iris pallida. Next base: position 1,678,255 of record JANAVB010034820.1, on the reverse strand, counting down.
CGCCAATAAAATCTCTAGGTAGAGCCCCTGCTGGAACCGCTGGGCTCTATCGAACTCGGTCGCCACCAAGGTGGGAGCAAACCGACTAAGCCTGGAGAACTCGACCGCATATCCATCGACCGTCCTGCCCATCTGCTTCAGATTGGTGAACCTCGTATGTAGATCGTACCGAGCTACAGCATCAAAATACTTGGTCTGAAATCTCTCCCCGAATACTGCCCATAAAATAGGGGCCACTAAACCATCGGCCTGCGCTGCCCACCAGCTGCGGGCAAGATCTAGTAACTGCAGGCGTACCACGGCCACCTTTTCGTTCTCTGGAGTCCTGGCTGCTTCTAGAATTACCTCTGTGTCCTGAAGCCATGCATTTGCAGCGATCGCATCTTCACTGCCGTCGAAGAAGGAAGGGTTCAAGCGCTTGAAGCTGTTGGCCGCGCTATTACCCTGATAACCTCCCCTGGTCAAAGCGTCTGCCACCGCCTGGTGCACGGCATCTCCTCGACGATCTTGGGAAGCTAATAATGATCTGATGATACCCACCAAAGTGCCATCATCAGGCTCTGCAGGCTGGACGGGCTGAATTGGTGGTTCTCCTCCGGTAGACATGACTCTGGAGGCTACTCATGAATGCTGGGTTTGATCTCCATGTTGCTGCTGGTCCGCTGGAGGTGCGCCGCCTTGCTGATCGGTAGGTCCAGGAACAATGCCGCTGAAGAAGACGACATAGGAAACAATAAGGAAGGACCAGGACAGATCAACGATACAAGCATGTGATCAAGTCAAGATTCTCAGGGATTTGAAGATACGAGCAGAGATCAAGGACGAATACTGATTGAGACATCTATTCGGTAAACCCTCACATATCTTGATTTACAAGACCTGCATGGGCCACCACTAAAACCATGTCACGCCCCAGAACCAGAATACTGGAGAACGGGGGCAGACATAGCCAGCTACGTATAATGAAATGGAATCCACGTCACTATACGGTTACGGTTGTCTAGATATATGAGGGTTTAACTACAATCCATCAGTCTCCTATGGTCAAGAACAAGCCTATTGTCTCAATCACAAGCAAGCAGTAACAGTCACAAGATGTTAGAGCATCAACATACAATAGTAAGGCATCCCATACATTACATATTGGATGATCATGAAGCTAGCCGTACAAAATGTCAGGACTAGCAAGAGTTTTAGTCAATACATGATTAACCCTAGGATTTGTCAATCATGTTACAGCCCGTAGGCAGACAGTAAATAAAGGTGTAATACGAGCTAACACGTGCTCGCCGGCTAAACGCCTCAAAAGAATAATTTTACAAACAGAGTGGGAGGACTAAAGAAACCCACTCGTTGCCCTGGTTAAGCCTGGTGGTCACCATCGGGCTGGAAGACAGGTGGATCCTCTGGTGCTGCTCCGATATCTGGCCACACAAAACCAGCTGGGTCAGACCCCAGAAAGAGCAAATGCCACAAAGGAGGCTTCACTTAGGAACTAAAACAAGCATATCACAATAGAATATTAAAGATAATAAATAAAGAACTGATAATAATAATAGAGATAACAATAGTAAACTGAGTACGAGGAAACTATTCAAGTAGCCAGGTCACAATCCTTAAACCAAACAAGGACCGGGATTGCAGCCCTTCACCTGAATAGAAACCCGTCTCAAATACTATTGGTACAGTGAAGACAATAAATGAAAAGAGGACACAGAACTGCTCCGGGAGCCAGGTTACAACCCTTAAACCAAACAAGGACCAGGGTTGTAACCCTTCGCCTGAACAGAACTAGACCCCTGATCTTTATTGCTAAGGCCAGTATAAATAATCATGGTATTAAGGTAAGGTAAAACATGACGAACATGGCATGGGATTGCAATAAGACAATAAACGAAGAGAGGACACAGAATTGCTCCGGGAGCCAGGTTACAACCCTTAAACCAAATAAGGACCGGGATTGTAACCCTTTGCCTGAACAGAACTGGACCCCTGATCGTTATTGTTGAGACAGACACAATCAATCATGTCATGTCACAGTCTTGTACAGGATCAGAATAAGACTAAGCTGGAATAAACTCCATCCAATCAATCACGGCCAATCAAGAGTACGGCTTGATACTTTTAACTAACTAGGGTTATCACAGGCCTAGTTACTAGCAAGATGCAATGAGATTATCCCAACAGCAACAAGTCCTGCAGACCATCCGGTTATCCAGGTCGAATGTCCATTTATGAAGAATGCAACACGTGACTGTGTGCTAAAAATGTGCCCTACTCATCGGTATGCTACAAGTCCACTGAATGCGTCCAGATAACGGGATTGCATGTAGCTAGGAATCTCTTCATGACTACTGAATTATTCTAGTTAATTAGCCTTAGTCAATTTCAGTAGGTACCCCTGACCGTGGTACTCAGGGGTCCCCATCCTAGACATGATATAAGACAGTACTAGTTTATTTATATAAACTTAATCGCCCACGGTGTCCAAGCCTTTCATACTTGTCATGTCAGACTAGCTGTCGTAACAGCATGCCGAGATATATCATGTCAGTTTACTTGTCAAGAGTGCACCACAGCAGGCCACTATCGTGTTCTATTCTTACAATATCATGAATGAGAGAAACTTGCATAAAATAACTAGTGACATATTCTTGATGCCAAGGAAAAGATCTAGAACTTCCACGTTGGGAGTTGGGAGAAATTTCAGCCATAATTCAGTCAATTAGGACATATAACAGTTAGCAATAGCCAAAATAGGCATTATGCGGCCTATTCTGCGACACCATATGCGGCCAACTGCGACATGCGGCCTATGCGGCTCAACTGCGATATCATATGCGGCCAACTGTGACAAGCGGCTCAACTGCGACATCATCTGCGGCCAACTGTGACATGCGGCTTATGCGGGTCAACAGCGACAGCATATGCGGCCAACTGCGATATGCGGCTCATGCAATTCAACAGCGACATCATATGCGGCCAACTGCGACATGCGGCTCAACTGCGACATCATCTGCGGCCAACTGCGACATGCGGCTTATGCGGCTCAACAACGACAGCATATGCGGCCAACTGCGACATGCGGCTCATGCAACTCAACAGCGACATCATATGCGGCCAACTGCGACATGCGGCTCAACTGCGACATCATATGCGACCAACTGTGACATGTGCCTCATGCGGCTCATTTCGCGACATCATATGCGGCCAACTGCGACATGTGCCTCATGCGGCTCATTTTGCGACATCATATGCGGCCAACTGCGATATGTCAGAATCAGCACAGATGAACATAGAAATGGCCAAAAATACTTTTGGCCATAACTTCCTCATCCGAAGTCGAAATCAAGCGAAACAAAAGCCAAAACTACATGAAATTGAATTCTCTACAACATAGAACCATTAGTTTTCTAAAATAATCAAGTTTTAGAGATCAAAACCAAGAAAACCAAAAAGTTACAAACTTAGATCTACAAGAAAATATCCATCAAAATAAAAAAGGCCAAGTTCTAAAGAGTCTTAGAATCAAGTAAGAAAGAGAATGGAACAATAAAACTTGAGATCCATCATGAAGCAAGTTTGCACTTGCCTAGCTCTCTTCCCTGGTAGGTAGAAGAGTAATGGTGGAGAAGAAGAGGTGAAGGAGAAGAATAAATGAAGAGAGAGAGAGAGTTAGGTAGAAATATAAATGAGGGTGGTGGTGGTAGGTGGGGGTTTTCTTTTGGTTCACAACCGAACCAAGCCGAACCAATTCAAGCCAAACCGAACCAAGATGAACCATGGCTAAGCAAATGAAAATATCCAATAAATTAAGCAAGGAGACATGCAATAAAATATAAAATATGTACACGTATTCCAAAATACGTAATACGAACAACAGGCATTACACCCGATGCCAAGCCTATCAAACAACAACAGCAACATTTTCGTCCTGACATCATGAACGCTATCGATCAGGAGGTGGACAAACTCTTGACCAGAGGCTTCATCCGTGAAGAACAGCACCCGGATTGGGTAGCCAACGTCGTCCTTGTTACCAAGAAGAATAGGAAGATACGAGTCTGTATCGACTTCAGGGATCTCAACACTGCTTGCCCGAAGAACGAATTACCACTTCCAATCACCGACGTGATGATCGACAACACATATGGCTTCGAACGCATGTCTTTCATGGATGGGTATTCGGGCTACAACCAGATCAAGATGTTCCCCGATGATGCAAAATACACGTCATTCAGGACTCCGAAGGGGTTTTTTTGTTACACAGTGATGCCCTTCGGCTTGAAGAACGTCGGTGCGACATACCAACGAGCTATGAGCACCATCTTCCATCAGCATCTTCGTAAGACAGTCGAATGCTATGTTGACGACATCGCAGTTAAGAGCCGTCTCAAAGGAGATCACCTACAAGACCTGAAGACAGTCTTCGATCTCATGCGGGCGCATCAACTCAAGATGAATCCTGCTAAATCCTTCTTGGAAGTTTCTAGCGAAAAGTTCTTGGGCTTCATTATCACGACGAAAGGCATTCATGTCGATCCCGAGAAGACCAAAGCCATCCTCGACATGGGCCCTCTAAAGAACCTCCGAGAACTTCGAGGCCTGCAGGGGCGTCTGGCATACATCCGGAGGTTCATAGCAAACCTTTTCGGAAAATGTCAACCCTTCACTCAGCTTATGAAGAAGGGAGTCTCTTACGTCTGGACAGAGGAATGCCAAAAAGCTTTCGACGACATCAAAGCTTACCTGATGAGTCCGCCAGTCCTAGTGGCATCCATCGTCGACAAACCATTCCTCCTCTACGTCCGTGCCATGGATCATTCCCTCGGCGCTTTGCTGGCTCACAACAGCGATATAGGCTATGAGCAAGCCATCTACTACCTCAGTCGAACACTCATCGGGGCCGAACACCGGTACAACCCCGTTGAAAAGGAGTGTTTGGCGTTGGTGTTTGCCATTCAGAAGACTCGCCATTATGTCTCGGGCCAGACAATTCATGTCATCTCCCGAGTCAATCCTCTCAGAGTTCTTATGACGAAGCCAGGGTCATTGAACTCCCGGCTAGCTACGTGGGCGATCCTGCTAACGCCATACAACATGGTGTTCATTCCGCAAAAAGCCGTCAAGGCTCAAGCCCTGGCCGACTTTTTAGCTGTACACCCCATCTCCGAGTCCTCAAGACTTTATGAAGACATCCCGGATGAGGTCCAAGAATCAAACGTCATCGAGAAAAGTCCCGTCTGGCGAATGTTTTTCGATGGCGCTTTAAGAACAGGCCCCAAAGGCCAACTCATCGCAGGAGTGGGGGTAGTCTTGGTCTCTCCCGATCAGCTGGTCATACAGCGTGTCTACTCCCTTTTGAAGCCGTTCTCCAACAATATTGTCGAGTACAATGCGCTCATCATGGGACTCCAGCTGGCGCAACAGCTGGGGGTGAATCATCTGGAAGCCTACGCTGACTCAAAACTCGTCGTAAACCAGATCAGAGGGCAATACGAGGTTCGCCATGAAGACCTGATCCCTTACCATGAAGTTGCGTTAAACATCATTTTAACCTTCGCCAAGTTCTTCATCGAACATGTACCTCGGTTACAAAATCTGGAGGCTGATGCTCTGGCTGGCCTCGCAGCTTCGTTAGCAGCACCTCTCGGGACTCAACACTACGTCACGGTAGTTGGTCGAGACTTGGCCTGTCCTAAAAACAACCTATGCTCACAAATGGCCCAGGCCATGCCGACAAGTACTGGTGTTAATGTCCAAGACTGGAGGTTCCCATTCATCGACTTTGCTGTCTACGAAATTCTTCCCGAGGACCCGAAAGAAGCCGTCTCAATCAGGAGGCGTTTCCTTCGGTTCTATTACGATACAGCTACTAAAATGCTGTACCGACGCTCCTACGATGGACTTCTCCTGCGATGTCTGTCCAACGAAGAAGCAGCCGAAGCCCTTCGAGAAGCTCACGATGGAACCTGCGGAGCCCATCAACCTGGCCCTAAGTTGCAGGACCGACTGCGACGCATGGGCTACTACTGGCCAACCATGGCCGCTGACGCTGTCGACTATGCTAAGAAGTACCATGCGTGCCAACTTCATACAGACTTCATTCATACACCGTCAGAACCACTACATCCTACAGTCGCCTCCTGGCCCTTCGAAGCTTGGGGTATGGACATTGTGGGACCGATCACCCCTCCTTCATCGAGAGGACACCGCTTCATCCTAGCCATCACCGACTACTTCTCCAAATGGACAGAAGCAGTCCCGCTGGCGGAATTAAAGAGCTCCAGGGTGATCAGCTTCATCAAACACCATATCATCTACCGTTTCGGGGTACCTCGGAGGATTATCCACGATAACGGTCCTCAGTTCATCAGCCATGTTTTTAGCAGATTCTGCGACAAGAATCGCATCCAAAATGTGGCCTCAACCGCCTGCAATCCGACAGCAAACGGATTGGCCGAGGCGTTCAATAAGACTATCGTCAGGCTACTCAAAAAGGTCGTGTCATCCAACAAACGCGACTGGGACGAAAAGCTCGGCGAATGCCTTTGGGCCTACCGCACAACGGTACGGACCCCGACGGGCAACACACCATTCTCCCTGGTCTACGGAAGCGAAGCGGTACTACCTCTCGAGATCCAGATACCCTCACTCCGCGTAGCAATCACAAACCAACTCACAGAAGAGGACAATCAACGTCGTCGTCTGCGGGAACTGGAGGCACTTGACGAAAAGCGTCTCCTGGCTCAACAACGTATTGAACTCTACCAAGCCCGTATATCACAGGCTTTCAACAAGAAGGTCAAGCAAAGGACTTTCCAAGTAGGCGACCTAGTTCTGGCAGTCAGGAGGCCGATGGTGTTGACTCACAAGACACCAGAAAAGTTCGAGCCCAAGTGGGAAGGACCTTTCATCATAGAGACGGTATACTCAAACGGTGCTTACCGCCTCGTTAAACCCAATGGAGACTTGTTCATGATGCCCATCAACGGCAAGTTCCTAAAGAAGTACTACTCCTAACATCTTTCAGACATGTACTTCCATTTCTACCCAACAAGGGAGTCCGTGGACCCAATCATCAGGGCTCACATACAATTTCCTTCCACAAAATCATATGCTTCCGAAACCCAGTTGTTCCGTGGCATCCTCCAGTAGAAGGACAACCACGTCCATATCACCTCTGAGTTGTCCCCTACACCCTGCAAAGCAGAATCTTACATCCCGTAAGACTATGCTATCCATCATATTTACCACGTCCACATTACCTCTGTGTAAACATCCCGTACAGACAACCCCTGCGTTGCCGTACATTGATCGCAGAACTTCCACGTCCACATTACCTCTGAGTAGTTCCGCGTATCCCCCAGAGTCATTCCTACCACGTCCATAACACCTCTGAGTAGGAAGATTCCATCATTTGAATCCCATATTTTCCATGTCCACATCACCTCTGAGCAGACATGTTGGTTCTCTCAAACTTATTATCTGTACCTAAAAACTAAGGTGCACAAAAGATAATAGGTCCATACAAATTATCAAGTTCATGACAGCAAAAATGAACACATCACAAAAATCTTTGTATTTCTTTATTCTAAAAAAGAGAGTAAAGGATTACACCCTCCCCAGCAAGAGTTGCAAATACACAAAAAGAAGAGACTACAATCCCTAAATATCCCCAGGGTTGGCTGAAAGATCTTCAATCCGGCGCCTCAAGTCTGTCGTTCGAGTCTCCACAGTCGCCAGGACCCGACGTTCAGCTTCTTGACGCATCGCCTCTATGGCCTCAGGAGAAGTGTCATCCTCATGCTTCTCATCCAGCTGCTGCCGCTGCTGAGCCAGAGTAAGATCCCGGTGGATGAAAGCTGCTTCCTCCTTCTTGAATGCTACATGTTCAGCCTGGGCACGTTCAGCATCTAATAGGAGTCAGGCCCGCTGGTCCTCAAGGTGGCGAATCTGGACATCAACCTCCGCGATACTAGCGTCCAACGTAGTTCGTAACTCTACCTTCTCCTGCGTAGACTGAGACAACCGCTCCACTGCAGCTTCAGTCTCAGCCACTTCGCGTTCCCAGATACCCACGGTGTCCTGATAAGAGAACTCAATCTCAGCAATCAGCTTCTCCTTTTTCGCGTCTATCAGGTTGGAAAGATCATTCCGCTGGATACGCTGAAACTTGGAAAGCAGCTGATCCAGCTCAGTCACCGAGGCCTCCAGAATCTCGGCCATATGATCATGGCCCTGGTGGAGACGTATCAGGTTGATGTGTGGAAGCGCCATGGATTTTGCCATCGTAAAACTTCTATTGGTGTTCATCACTGTCGACACACCCTTCTGCAGCATCTTGTATACCTCAATGATGAATTTCACGTACTCATTCGCATCCGCCAACACTTGTGGTGTCATGGCAGGAGTTGGAGGAGCTACCCTGGATGGCGTACCTGAAGAAGACCCGTCGATCTCAATCTGCGAGGTTTGAACATCGACCTCAGCAGACTCTCCCGCACCATGAAATTGAATTCCGCTACCAGCGCCAGATGCCAAGAGTGCAGAAGGAGTTGGGTGGGGCGTCGATATCGTCCTCCAAGTCGAAGAAACAATAGAGGGCTCATGCATCAGCAAGCCCTTGCCCTTTCCCGGCTAAAAGGGACTATCAACATCCGGAGCTGCCTCCTCCACCACCGAGGCGCGATCTATAACCAGCACGGAGCCTTCCTCTGGCAAGCTAACCGGATTAACTCCCGTTTCCTGGCGGAGGCGTCTTCTGGGGTCGGGCTCGGCAGACGAGTCTCCTTCTCATCATCGAATCCCTCCACGGGGACCAAATCTATCGCCACCTCCCAGTCGGCAGCCACCTCAGCTTCCATTGCTGAGCCTGGGGTAGGGCTCGGCAACGCTACAGCCGACCTCCCCGCATCATGACAAGGAGGGGAATCAACCCTCTCCTCTGTTGCAATCACGTATGTTGCCCCCGCAACAGACTCACGCATCTCTGGAGGAACGTCTTCCGAAGACGACGAACTCCACCCCACTTCGTCATCTGGAAGCCCCGTGTCCGTAGGACCCTCAACGTCCAAGGCCCCCATGGCAGCTTGCACCATTCCGGAAGTTGCTGCAACCTCAGTATCTCTTCCGACAAAGTCCGGAGATACTAAAATCTTCGCAGGAATAATATCTTCAGGATTCTCCTCCATTGGAGACATTACCATCGGAGGAATTCGCTCATCAGAGGAGCTTGCCACCTCCTTCGGTTTTACTGACACCCGGTTTCGAAACACGGGTTTTCTTCTTCAACGATCCCTACAAGAAGAAAAGCACAGGTCACCAAAATGACAAGATGAGCCAGATTACGGAGGACTCTTTACCTCAGTAGGGACTGATTCTAGTGACGCAGCCTTTGGAGTCGTCACTTTCTTCGACCTTTTTGGTACAGACGAACCGACCTCTGCATCAGCCCGTCTCTTTCCAACAGGGGGATCTCTCACTGATGCTACAGCAGCAGCCCGATATCCCACCAATTCTGGTGGACGATATGACCGAACCGCCACCAACATATTTGTCGTAGCCTCTAGCTGAGTTCCAATGATGAAACTGGTCTCCCTATCATAACCAGGAGACACAGTATTCATGGTGCAATACAGTTTAACGGCTGAATACAGGATTTATGGCCGAGGGTTACGAACTGGCATAGTAAAATGAACACCAGTGCACCCGGCATTATAATATTGCCAGCCCCGGGCTCCGTCCAGCAAACTCCCGGCAAACCCCAAACTGTTACTGGGGTTTTGTAACATTAACTGGGTGTAGCCGAACTGGCGAACAAACCGGCTTGGCAGATATGGCTCCAGATAACACCTATTCTGGTTGCGGTAGACCAAGTGGGAAGGCCGAATACTTTGCAACAAACGAAAACCCCATTTCGGCAGAGTAATCGCATCTTCACCAGAGTCGTCTAAATCTTGGTCGACCTCGAAATCTTTGAAGATGGGACCGACCTTGACAATCTCCCACCCCTGAAAATGGGACAAAACTCTCTTGCAGACGGGGACACCAGTGTGCAACCACTTCCTCTTTTAGAAGCGGCAGATAAAGACGTCACCTTCAACGTGATCCTCCTCCGGGCCTGGACTCATCACGTTCGGATGATGTAGAATCAACCATCCCATCAGATAATGGAACGGTAGTTCGGTCCGGGGAAAGTTGTTATTTCTACCTCTCTCATGGATCACGCCCTCAGCAAAGGTCCTCAAGCCCCGCAACAGGTTACACACCATCGCGGGGAGAAGAGCCAAAGGACGACCAAAGGCCAATTTCACTGCTGGCAAAATGAGGTTCCGGTGTACCCTTTCCACGGAACCCGATCCGCTCGCGAACACACAATCCCGGAGCCATATCATCAAATAAGCAGCCAATACTGCCTTAGATGACATCCGGTGCACACAGTGCCAGAAACAGCTATACACGTTATCACCACTCTCATTCGAACGAGGAGCCCTCTCGTCCAATCGGCTCATTTCAGAAGTCACTTCCGCAAGTTTCAGCCCTTGCGGAGTCATAAACCGGATCTTCGAGAAATCCGCCAAGTCCTGCTTGAAGACGTAATCCCTCCAAGCAGTCACGTGAGGTTGAGACTTGTCTTTGTCCCTCCGTTGCATCAGATAATGATGGCTCGCTACCTCTTTAAAAACGTCCATCATCTCCGGGTCCTTCTTTTCCAAGACAAGGATCTCTTCGTTTGACGGGAAATACTCTTCGTACGGTTCCGAGCCCTAGGGAAGCCTGGATACCTCGTACATTTCATGGAGAGCCAATCCCAACTCTCCCACTGGAGTAAAGAAAGTGTCGGTCTGGGCATTGAACATCTCCAAGAGTGCAAGGAACATATGCTTATTGAGATCCATGCCAGCCTGTTTGGCATGGATAGCGGCCGTCAGCCCAATTTCTTTAAGCTCAGCCTTGAACTTTGACAACACCCAAAGGGTCAACTCGTCCCACTTCGGCATATGGTGACACCAACCTTCAACTCTAAAGCTACCTTTCGGATACATGACCCTCGATATTAGCATCCGATTTGTAAAGGTCGAAGCACTGAAGGCAAAGGTGTCATTAGGGACCTCACTATAAAGGCTCCCAGGACGCAAAGTTCTGCAACTAAATGAGGGTCCGGCTCGCGAAGCGGCCAAGGTATCCCTTTGATTCGAAGTAGCATCAATCGAAAGAGTACCTCCCAATGCCCCTCCTTGAGAAGGAGTAAGTTCCCAGGGCATCCTTCTCTTGAAAGCTAAACGGTAGAAGGCCGTCAGCGGCAACTGGCGTTCAAGTTGTCGCATATACAGAACCATGCCCTTTGCAGAGAAGAACCAGTCTTCTTTGATCTTCAGTATCTTCGCCTCGGAGGAGATCAGTCGGTTACCGAACAAAAAGGCAGGTTTTAAGAAAGTTACATCCTCGGATTCAGCAGACTTCAGTTTATCGCTCTCCATCATACTCTGGAGGAAAGTCGGCAACTGATTCTGGATCAGCAGCATTCTTTCAGGAGGTTGATTCTGTAGGATAGCATCCTTCGCGGGGTTGATAACCTCCTCGTCAAAATCAACTCCCATTTGACAAAGAGAAGCATCCAGAAGGACTTCATTCAGCAATGGGATAGTCATCAACACTGACACAACAAAAAAAAGTCAGGCAAGAGGCTTTAAGAAGACAGTGTGTCAAGCAGCCTGGCACATCATTAGGGTGTGAACCCATGTGCATCAGCAGTAAAACTTCGGCACATCATCAGGGTCTAAACCCATGCGCGTCGACAGTGAAGCTTCGGCGCATCATCAGGGTGTAAACCCATGCGCGTCAGCAGTGGAACTTCGACGCATCATCAGGGTATAAACCCATGCGCGTCAGCAGTGAAGCTTCGGCGCATCATCAGGTTGTAAACCCATGCGCATTAGCGGTTAAACCTCGGCACATAATCGGGGCCTAAACCCATACGCTTCGGCAACAAAGAGTTAGAGCACACCAACTCAGCCGTATGATCCGAAACTCGTCAGAACAAAAATTAGTGGAAAAGACGACACCCACCTGTCACCGCAGGCCGAACGTTGGCCGGAGTCACAATGGTGACAGGTGCGTCTTCCCCGGCGAACTCCGCAGGCTCCTTTCCCTTGCCAGCACTGCCGCGAGGAGTCTTGGGAGCCATTTCTTGAAAGGAGAAAGTTAGGATTTTTCGAAGAAGAACTCTGAAAGACAAAAACAAAGAGAGGAATCAGGCTAGAACTCTCTCTCTCTTCTCCTCACGCCTATTTATAGGCTCAGTCGCACGCGTGAACCGATGAAGTGTGACCTCAGCCGCCGCTTCGGGTTCTGTGAAGAGATAACTGCAGATAAATCTAAAAAGATCATCATTAATCTTCTTGGTTATTGAGGCGTTATCATCTGCATTAACTGAGAGGAGCATGCGCCCCATCACTGATGCGCGGAGTATCCATGTGCACGAACAGTCATGCGCCCCAACCACCATGCTTCTTATTCAAAGTATTTCAAAACTTGACAAAAAAGTTTTGAAAACTTTGAAGGGGGTCTTGTAGAAGCATAGAATTTCACGATCAGAAATCCTATGCGCCAAACACTACACGCGCCAGGGAGCTCAGATGAAGTACTCAACACAGAAGCAAAAGAATAGACATCAAAAGAGGATTTTTATTTTCATATAAAAGTCTATTACATTTCTAGAAAAGATTGTACAAAGGAGAATTTCTACAAAGAAAAGATCCTAAGTCTACAGCTCGGCGCAGCAATCGCCATACGCCATCAAATAGGCGCAACAATCGCCATGCGCCCTCAAATAGGTGCAGCAATCACCATGCGCTCTCAGTCAGGCGCATCCCTTCAGCAACTCAGTTATGTGCATCCTCAGTTATGTGCATCCCTTCAGCAGCTCAGTTATGTGCCACCCTTCCAGCCAGGCTCATCTAATGCTTCGACTAATAAAGCATTTATTGAGCAGAACGAGGGTGGCAATCAACCCTCTAGCTGGAGGAAGAGCTCCCCAAATCGAGGAAGAGAAGAGCACCGCAAATGAAATCGCGGCTAAAGGAGCAGCTTTTAACACAACCAGAATGGGCAACACCCACTCTGACAGAAGAAAGAGCCTCCAAAGACGCAGCACCGCAATTTCGATCTGCGGCTCTTCCAGCATAACGGAGACGAGGCTCGTGCATCCCGATCTTTGGATGCAACAGGCACCTTCTACCTATCTCGGAAGCCCTCGACTCCTACTTTTGGATGTAACAGTCACCTTAAAGTGCATCAATGAAGACAATGCATCGCATCTTCATCCTCGGGAGCATCTCATCAACAGAATACACTCGAGTAAACAAGTTTATTTCGGAGGAATGTGAGAGAACGAGAAGCAAACTCTCTCCATGCCACTATTTATAGGCCGGGAAAATCAAACCCATACGCCAAGTGGATGGCTCTCCGAATCCCGTGTAATGAATTTGCATTAATTGGATGAACCAGACGCTTCGAATTCAGCCAAGTCAAAAACGGCTATTTAAAGCACTCGAAGAACGGAACAATCGTACCAAAAGATGTGTCACGCGAAGCGGATGCGCCGGTCAGACCGCGCATCACACAGACGCGCCTCTCAACACCAAGCACTTCACAAGCATGCGCCCCCATGCGGCCCCATGCGCCTAGTGGAACGCCGATCAATGCACCCACTCCAACAGTCCATCACATGTCAAAAACATTAAATGCTGAAGTCTGACAGGGTTGGCAGCACGCCTCTCGAGGACTGAACAGTTGACAGCTTTTTCAGAAAACGAAGCATCGCCAACGTCAGCATCATTATTACTTTCCTCCGACAGTTACAAGCCACGTGGCCGCCCAACCACTCGCATGTGCCTCCGCGACTATGCGCCCAAAGTTCTGTATGTGCCTCAAAAGCCATGCGTCTCAGACTTTCTCTCTGATCCCTAAAGACAGAAGTAAAGTCACTACTGAAGCTCTACATGCGCCTCAAAAGCCATGCATCCCAGACTTCTCTCTGATCCCAAAAGACAGAAGTAAAGTCACTACTGAAGCTTCGCATACGCCTCAAAAGCCATGCGCCCTGAATGGTTCGTGACTCCCAAAGGTTACGAGCCAAAGTCTCCTCATGCGCCCAATCCCAGGCGCATCCTACCAGATCATTCTCCACCAAATCCGAGATCTCCGAGCCATGGGCCGATGACACGTGTCCTTTGACTCGATTCACCCAAGATCTCAGCAACAGAAAAATCCTCTTCTCTGCTACGTGCCGGCCCACAACAGCAGTATGAAGAATTCAACCCCTGAATCAGGGCGCATTGTCCATGTGCCTCCATCAGCAATCTCCACGTGGCGTCCCCGTGTCCAGGCGTATCCGACATATGCACGCATGAGCAGCCAGCCTGCAAAGTTATAACTAGAGGGATTATTTTCTTCGTCCACACACACACACACACAGAGGAACATACATAGACAGACATAGACATCACACAATCAGAGAGGCAGATACAGACACTCAACATCTTCCTCCTCTCAGCAAGCTCCAGCACCCAGAGCAATCCAAACCTTTAGAGAATCGATAACTGTCGTCAGATCGTCAACGGAGTCAACGCATTACCACTCGCTCCATCGGCACAAGGGACCCAGATAAAAAAAGTGTACTCCTAGGACTACGTCTAAGTCCTATATTGTAACACTGTTCTGTTTGTATTGAAATTTGCAATCAAAAGATTTTAATGGCAAACAAAGCTGCATGAAGTCCCTTGAACAGAACCGCATGAGCTCCTGATGAACTGGGCCGTATAAGCTCCAACAGATCAGAGCCACATAAGCTTATCTGAACTGGACCGCATAAGCCCCATTGAACAGAACCGTATGAGCCCTTTTAGAACTGAGCCGCATGAAGTCCCCTTTAAAACTTGGACCGCATAAGCTCATCTGAACTTAACCGCGTGAGACCCTGCTAAACAAAGCCGTATGAAGTCCCTTAAACAGAACCGCCTATGAACCCATCAAAGTAGAGATGCATGAACTCCGTTAAAACTGAGCCGCATAAGGACCCCTCAAAACAGAGCCGCATGAACTCCGTTAAAACTGAGCCGCATAAGGACCCATCCAAACAGAGCCGCATGAAATCTGTTAAAACTGAGCCGCATAAGGACCCATCTGAACAGAACATCATGAACTCTTTTTAAATATTTTCTGGTCCTCTCCTGACTTTGTTTCCTTTGTCCTTCTTTCAGTGAACTTGCCAGTTAATGCTACGGGAGAACCTCTGGTGGGTCATGCCCAATCTGCTATGGGCTATAGGTATGACCACATAGTCGAGTATATGGTGAACCAATTTCTAAAAGACGAACCTTTGGAGAGGTTGGATGACATAAAAAAGCAGTCCTTCGTCTTTATTTCGGGGATGATGAACTCAGGGCTGCTTGGGGACAAACACTTGAATCCCGTATTCCTCTTCCGGGATGCCCTGACTGTGAAGAACTCCCAAGTTCTGGATGTATCTGAGAGCTGGGATTTTACCTCTGACGGGATGGCCATCCATATTCCTCTGATAGAGCGTCACTTCCCACTGTCATGGTTCAATATGTTGCCCATGACCAGGAAGATGGAGGATTCCTTGACTCCGACCCGAAGCGGAATGATTGTGGACAAAATATACTACAACAATAACATGCAGTCAGCGTACGCGGGCAGTGTACCAGTCAGCCGATACGTGATGGGGTTGGTCCTGGCCAGTTTCTTGAATGTACAGGGTCCCAATTTCACGTTCTCTGAAACTAACACTTTCATAAACCAACTTACTCGGAAGGGGTCCTATCCTGTTGGCCGGTTGTCGCTGCCGAGTTAGATACTCCCTCTCCCTTCGTGGACCAACTTGTCTATGTAGATCGCGCGGAAGTACGAGACTCTCCTATGCGAGATTGGACTATACCATGCCATTCGGTGCACCAGCTATGGCTTGCCCATAAACAAGAAATTGTTTATGGCTTTGCTAGAAATGTACAACTATCGTACAGGGACTTTTTTCACACCCGTGGGGGAGATGGGGCTCGCTCTACATGAGATGCACGCAGTCTCCAAGCTACCTTGGGGAGACGAAGTTTTTGAAGTGTGTACTCCGACGAACGAAGAGTTCGAGGATCTGGAGCGACAGTTCCTGGGTTTCGTAGCTGTCTACCAGGAACTACTGTGTCATCACGGTACATGCTACCAGATATCCATCAAGAAGGACGGCAGCTCGGAGGGGAACCTTCCCCATACTTTGTCCTGGCTCACCTACCTTTTTATGATAGGTGCCTCAGGCCGGGTTTCTCCCCGCAGTCCTCGAATCCACGAGGAAATACAGAGCCAAATGTTGACGGCCAAGAGATCGAGGGCCACAGGAGACAGATTTGGGAGTAAAATTGACTCCTTTAGCTATTTTTACCAGGATACCCAGCCGATGTCTGAGAAGGCTCTCTTGGCGGGATTCCTGATGGTATGGCAGCGAAATTGTGTGGTCTTAGGAGGGGCTGGTTCGATTGAGAGACTCAGCCAAAATTTTATCCTCCCTGCTGTGAAGCTGGTCTTCGGAGTCAGGCCAGCTCTACTCTCGGCCATAGTGTGCAGTATACACCGTGGCCTTCGCACATTTACGTCCAAGGTCATCGCCCGGGATACGACAAAGTACTTTGAACGTGTTGAACTGCCATACCACTATCTGATGGGGTGGTTGCTGATGCATTGTCGATCTTTAATGAGGCCTGGGCCCGAAGATGGCGTAATTGCAGATGACGCCTTCATCTTCCAATATCGCTGCATGCCTTGGGATTGTGAGACTATGCGCGCTTGTAGAATGGCACTGTCAAGAGTGGACAGATACAAATATTTCGTATCTGTTCCTCGATTTACTGCTGAGGAAATAAGGGATGTACATCTGGATGGTATTGGGCCTCCCCACTTCTTAGATGGCAAAATACTTCTTTGGTTGCACAACATTCGCCCTTTCCACCTGGTATACGGCAACCACAACACTGTCTTCTTGGAGCCTTACTTGTCTAGTAGGTTCGCCCGACAGTTTGGGTATAGCCAGATTTTTCTGGACAGTTCCAGCTCTTGCCTAGGTTTTAAAGGCAGCGTCCTCGATGGCATCAGAGCCTGGCATTATTATACTGGAGATTTAGGAGAGATCTTGTATCTGGCGGCTCTCTACCACGTTATGGCGAACAAGCTTCCTTTTGGCTTTGACCCGAGTACCAGCTTCATTATTGGTACCGGGTTGGAGGAGAAACACAAGGGGTCTAAGGCGAGGAATAGGAAGGAGAATATGGTCGATGTACCGGACTCGGAGTCCAGCGACGCAGACGAAGAGGATGACGAATACGCTCCCGATAACACTCTTCCTCCTACAGATAAGGTGGTAGTGGATCAACCGCCTGTTGAGCCGAGCCCTTCCCGAAAGCGAAGCAGGCCTGAGTCTGCTAGTGGTGGCAGAACCTACTCCATGAAACGGGCTGCGGTTAAGCCTCGTCGGCTGCTCATTAAGGAGAGAAGCGAGGATATGAGCGCCATTTCGGAGGTGAATTGAATTACAACCCTCTCTTTCTTTGGCTTTTCCTAGATTATGTTCTAATCATTTTTTCTTTTCTCTGTAGGCGTCCGAAGAGTCAGACCCTCAAGAGCCAGCCACTGTTCTGAAATCGACCCGGTCCTGACCACTTTGATTAGTGATATGTGTGCCGAGATTATTTTTGCCGGGGTTCTCTCGACGGCGGCTGAGGGGTCGCACGTTGCTGAGGTTTCGACCCAAGGCGACGTGGGCTCCGCTGAACCCGTCCTCGAGACTGCTAAACTTCAGCAGGGTGACGCTGATCCAGCTGTATCTCCTTCCGGGGCGGCTGGTGCAGAAGAACCAGCTGAATTCGACTCGGGTGTCACTGGCGAAGTGATTACGGCGGCTGTGAGCGAGACTCAGCCTCCGCAACTCTCCCCTGGCAAGATAAGCCAAGTCTTGACTAGTGAGGAGGCTCATTCGCTCTATCATCACATCCTCTGGATTAAGCTGATTGATGGTTGCTCTGGACATACAGGTCCTGCTCCTTCACTACCAATGACGGACATTGTCAGGGTAGAGCTCGTCAGAGAGAAACTGGTGGAAGAGAGCGTGCCTCCTCCCCCTCCGACTTATATTGAGGGACCTTTCGCTAAATCAAGTTCGGAAGGACAAATGGCAGAACGGCCGGAGCAGGAAGAACTAGTCCATGCACCCTCATCTGTTAATGTGGCTCCGGAGGTCGACCTCTCTGCCATGCCGAGCCTCCGGATTCTTCGGGCTGCGGAAGAAGAATTGGCCGCTATTCAAGCGTCCTTCCGCTCAGAATTTTTTTCCCTCGTGGCAGGGGCATCAAGTTCCGATGCATCTTCTTCGACTCTGCCAGCCACTCTCCCTTTGACGCCGTCTTCTTCGGAAGTTCTGGATGAATCGTCAAGAGATGTGGTTGACAGTTTCTACCTTCACCTGAGGCGAGGAGTCGAAGCTGCTGTGGAGAGGGGGATCTCCTTTGCCCTGGCCCGTCAATGCGCTCGGGGCCAGATTGAAATCCTTAGAACCCTCCCCAGTGGGACAGGGATAGTTGAGCTGCTGAGCCCAAATTGCTAGAGGCAGATCAGCTTGTGGTCCAGTTTCAAGTACTGCGACAAGTTGATCTGTCTTCAGCGATAGATCAGGACCGGGCCTTCCTCATCACTGTCTTGGAGAAGATAAGGGCCGCGCGAGATGCGTCTAAGCCGGTTATCACGAAGGACCTCGACGATCTGTCTCTCCAATATGATCAGCTGAACCGCATGAGCTAGGATTACACGGCTCGGAAAGCGGCCGCCAAACGCAGAATAATTGATACGAGGGAGCAGATCCTCGAGCTTCAGAGGAAGCTGGCTTTCTTGGAATCTGAGCTCGAGGCCTCCCGCGCGGATAAAGAGCTGATC
Organism: Iris pallida; assembly: GCA_029216955.1. NCBI lineage: Eukaryota > Viridiplantae > Streptophyta > Magnoliopsida > Asparagales > Iridaceae > Iris > Iris pallida. Next base: position 1,659,259 of record JANAVB010034820.1, on the reverse strand, counting down.
GTTCAGGAGGCCAAAAAGGTCACCCGAGCTTCTGCTGGCCTGGAGCGTGCTCTGAAGAGACTCGAAGGTGGCTGGCAGACCCACGCGCATCTGGAGGATGCAGAGCAGCTGAATCAGGAGGCTGAGTGTTGGGCCAAGATGCGAGTTGAGCGGTCGACCGCCGTGCTGAGGGATCGACTCAGAGAATTATGTATAGCCGAACCATAGTCGGTCCCTTTTTCTTTCTTTGTCGTTTTCCTTTGTTTTGATAGGGACGTGGTCCCTGAATATGTTGTACTTTTGCTTTTCAATAAATGATTATGTTTTCATCATCCATCATCTATTGTGCTTGTACTGTATCTTTGGTATTTGTGATGTTTGCCCCACTGGGGGACTATTTGTGGACCTATTACCCTTGGCATACCTCGGTTTTAGGTACGGATAATAAGTTTGATTAGGGATACCTAGAACGATTCTACGGTAGGGTGACCATGGAAGTTCTTGGTATCGAGTGAAAGAGTGCCATGGGGCAGCTGGGCCCCAGAGGCATGATGAGAAAGAAGTTGCATGTACTAGAGGACTTAGTACAAGATTTGTAGTCACAGAGGACATTTGTGGTCAACAGAGGACATTTGTGGTCAACCGAGGACATTTGTGGGCCTATTATCCTTGGCGTACTATAGTTTTGGGTACTGATAATAAGTCGAGAGAGAACCAACATACTTACTTAGAGGTAATAAGGACGTAGTGAATATGAGGGTTTCTTCGATGGAATCTTCCTACTCAGAGGTAATGAGGACGTGGCAGGAGTGGACACCATCAAGGGTACATAGAAAAACTCAGAGGTAATATGGCGTGGAAGTTCTATGTGGGGGATGGTTTGTTTTTGATAGAAGTGAAACAACTCAGAGGTGACATCGACGTGGTTGTTTTGGGAAATTTGTGGATTTGTTACCCTTTTTACGCACTGAAAGTGCAGGTAGTAGATCGTGAGGAAGATGCTCTTTTAGGAAGGAAGTTCAGAGGTATGATCATACATGACTTAATACCCAAAAGATGTGATATAGATTCATCTGGAGTGACCAGAGCGTAAGTTCAGCGGTACCTGCGAGTACATAACAATCTGGAAGATTTGGAGTCAGAGTGTAAGTTCAGCGGTACCAGAGGATACATAACTCAATAATCTGGAAGATTTGGCATCAGAGTGTAAGTTCAGCGGTACCAAAGGGTACATAACTCAACAATCTGGAAGATTTAGCGTCAGAGTGTAAGTTCAGCGGTACCAGAGGGTACATAACTCAACAATCTGGAAGATTTAGAGAATATCGTTCTAGACACATTACTTCTTCAGGAACTTGCCGTTGATGTACAACATGAGCAAGTCTCCATTTTTAGTTTCGCGAGGCAGTAAGCACCATTGGAGAATACAGCCTCGATGACAAATGGGCCTTTTTACTTTGGCTGGAATTTGTCGGTAGTTTTGTGAGTCATAACCATCGGCCTCCGAACTGCCAGAACGAGATCGCCCACTTGAAATGTTCTGATTTTAACCTTCTTGTTAAAAGCTCCCGAGATACGTGCTTGGTACAGCTCGATTCGTTATTGAGCTAACAGGTACTTCTCATCTAGAGCCTCCAACTCTTGTAGCCAGCGATGGTGATTATCATCCATTGTCAATCGATAGGTAAGGGCAACGCGGAGTGAGGGGATTTGAGTCTCCAATGGGAGAACTGCCTTACTCCCATATACCAGAGAGAATGGTGTTTTCCCAGTAGCCGTCCGGACTGTAGTACGGTATGCCAATAAGCATTCGCCAAGCTTCTCATTCCAGTGGCGTTTGTTGGAAGACATGAACTTTTTGAGCAGCTTGATTATAGTTTTATTGAATGCTTCTGCCAACCCATTTGCTGTCGGATTGTATGGCATTGAAGCAACTTTCTGTATTTGGTGTTTTTCGCAGAACTGATAGAAAGCGTGGCTTGCAAACTGCGGACCGTTGTCGTAGATAATCCTTCGGGGCAGTCCAAAGCGATAGATAACATGATGCTTAAGGAAGCTGATTACGTTTGAAGTCTTTGCTTCCGTAAGCGGAATAGCCTCTGCCCATTTGGAGAAGTAATCTGTGATTGCAAGTATGAAGCGATATCCTCGGGACGAAGGCGGAGTGATCGGACCAATGATGTCCATTCCCCATGCTTCGAATGGCCAGGATGCTACCGTCGGATGTAGAAACTCGGATGGTTGATGGATAAAATCTACGTGGGCTTGACAGGCTTTGTACTTTCTTGCATGGTCTATCGTATCTGCAACCATCGTGGGCCAGTAATAGCCCATTCGGCGAAGGCGGTCTTGCAATTTCGGGCCAGGCTGATGGGCCCCGCAGACGCCGTCGTGAGATTCACGTACAGCTTCTTTGGCTTCTATATTTGACAGACACCGAAGCAGTAATCCATCGTATGATCGTCGATACAGCATTTTCGTCTATGTATCGTAGAAGAATCTGAGGGAACGTCTTCTGATGGAAGTAGCTTTCTTTGGATTCTCGGGCAAGATGCCATAGACTACGAAGTCAATAAATGGATGTCTCCAGTCTGGTGCTTCGTCGACTGTCATAGCGGAGTAACTCTCAACATATTGAATATTGTTTTTGGGGCAGACCAATTCGTGGCCTATTACATCCACCAAATGATGAGTATATTTTGGGACCGCTAGGGAAGCGGCAAGACCTGCTAGGGCGTCGGCTTCGATATTTTGGAGTCTAGGAACATGTTCTATGAAGAACCCTTCAAATGAGGAAATGATGTTAATCGCTATTTGTCACGCCCCAGAACCAGAATACCGGAGAGCGGGGGCAGACATAGCCAGCTACGCAATTCTAAAGTACGTTAATACTCTGAAATCACGTATAAGCTGTCAAGACATGGGGGTTACTCTACATGCCATCAGTCAATCCTATGGTTTAACAATCCTAGGTATCTCAATCACAGGCAATTATACAAGAGCAAGAGTACGATCATCATACATACAATAGTAAGGCGTCCCGAACCATATATACATGACTGATCATGAAGCCAGTACCACAGAACTGATGACTAGCTAGAATATTAGTCGTACATAATAAGGACTAGCTATAGTCTAGAATACACATATCATGTTTATGCCTGTAGGCTACAATATCAAGGAAAATACCAAAACACGAGCTAAACACGTGCTCGGGGCTAAACGTTACAAGAAGAGAATTTACATATCAGTAGGAGAATGAAAAAGAGCCCACTGAGGCACTTTGGTGCTCCGGCTGGTCAACGTCGAGTGAATGGTACGGTAGATCCTTCGGACTCTTCTAGCAGAATCTGGCCATGCAAAACCAGTGGGGTCAGACCCCAAATAGCAAGTACCACAAAGGAGGCCGAACAATGTACTTAAAACCAGCAATCATAGGAAATCAACAGAGAGAGAAAGCAATAAGTAAGGGAGGATCGAGATTCGTGCAGTACCAATGCACTTAACCCGAACATAAGAAGGCAGTAAGTAAAGCATTTAGTAAACACAATTAAAAGTAGACTTGTTAAGCAAACGATCTTTTAAGAGTTTATGCAAAGCAAGTAGTCAAATCAACAGGTGAGATAAAGTAACTAGAGAACATATTAAATAACTAGAGCTAGGCAATATACAAAGAGAGGACGAAAGTACTATTCCGGAAGCCAGGTTACAACCCTTAAACCAAATAAGGACCGAGGTTGTAACCCTTCGCCTGAACAGAACTTGGTCTCTGATCATTTATTGCTAAAGGTGACAATCATTAAGTGACACTCAGAGAGTGACAAACAGGGAGTGACAATACAGAGTACAATACATTAGAGTGACAATCATTGCAATCATTATCCTGGAAACAATTAGGAACTGGATCTAAACAAGACTTAGACTGGGAAGGTGATATACGATGAGATAACCATGGGACTATTCAGATAACCAGGTTACAACCCGTAAACCAAACAAGGACCGGGGTTGTAACCCTTCGTCTGAACAGAACTTGGTTTCTCCTACCATTTATCGGCAAGATAAAGTAAGAAATCAGGACATGTAACAACCAAGTACAAGATCAAGACAAGACTAGACTGATCGAACTTCATCCAACATTCACGGCCAAGCAATAAGTACGGCTTGATACTTTAACTAACTAGGATTATCACAGGCCTAATTACTAGCAAGATGCAGTGAGATTATTCCACAGCCACAAGCCCTGCAGACCATCCAGGTTATCCAGGCGAATATTAGTACAATAAGGGTGCAACACATAACCGTGTGCTGGAAGTGTGCCCTACTCGTCGGCAGGCTACAAATCCACAAGCGCGTCCAGGTAACGGGATTGCCTGTAGCTGGAAAATCTCTTCATGACTACTGGATTATTCTAGTTGTTAACCTTAGTCGATTTCAGTGGGTACCCCTGACCGTGGTACTCAGAGGTCCCCATCCTAGACGTGATGCAAGACAAGACGGGTTCATTTGTACAAGCACAATCGTCCACGGTGTCCAAGTTATTCAATCTTGTCAAGTCGTGTTAGCTGTCGCAACAGCATTCGAGATATATCATGTCAGGTTTATCACGTCAAGAGTGCGCCACGGCGGGCCACTATCAAGAATTATCATTATCACTTATCAAGAGTGTGCCACGACGGACCACTATCAAGAATTATTAATCATCTTATTACCAATCTGGAGTGCACTACAACGGGTCACCATCGTGTCAAACAATTTCATTCATTTAAGAAATAACAAGCTATTAAGTGGGTCGTCGCAATATAGGCCAAGAATAGAAAATGTACAGTACAATCAGGAGCTCCATATTAAAATAAAAGAAACTTGCACAGTTAGTTAATATTATATATATATATTCTTGAAGCCAAGGAAAAACTCTACAACTTTCATGTTGGGAGTTGGAAGAAATTCGAGCCATAATTCAGTCATTTAGAACATATAACAGTTAGAAATAGTCAAAATATGCATTATGCGGCCTATTCTGCGATATGCATGCAACCGCGACACCATATGCAGCTCAACTGCGACATGATATGCGCCTACTGTGACATGATATGTGTCTCATGCGGCTCAACTACGATATGATATGCGCCTACTGCGACATGCGCCTCATGCGGCTCAACTGCGACATGATATGCGCCTACTGCGACATGCGGTTCATGCAACATGCGCCTACTGCGACATGATATGCGGCTACTGCGACATGCGTCTCATTGCAATATGCGCCTACTGCGACATGCACCTTCTGCGACATGCTGTGCGGCAACTGCGACATGCGCCTCATTGCAACATGCGCCTACTGCGACATGCGCCTTCTGCGACATGCTGTGCGGCTACTGCGACATGCGCCTCATTGCAACATGCGCCTACTGCGACATGCTGTGCGTGCTGCAGATGAACATAGAATGACCAGAATTGCTTTTGACCATAACTTCCTCATCCGAAGTCGAAATCAAGCGAAACAAAAGCCAAAACTGCATGAAATTAAATTCTCTACAACATGGAACCACTAGTTTTCGTAAACAAGTAAGTTTGGTAGATCAAAACCCAAGAAAACCGAAAATAATATAAACTCAGATCTACAAGAATCCACCCGATAAAATCAAAAACTCTAAGTTCTAAACATGCTTAGAATCATGCAAGGAAGAAGATGGAATAATCAAAAGTAAATTTGTTCAAGGTTCGGCAAGGTGTACTTGCCTCTCCTCCTTGGTGAAGAAGGAAAGAAGAAGAAGATGAAGATGGAAAATAAAAATGAATAATGGAGGAGAGAGAGTGGTAGGTGGCTTATATAACAAGCCCAAGCAATCTCCACCATTCATTCTTCTCCACTCAATCTAAACCATACACCTCTCTCATAAGGAACCAACTAAACCAAGTCCAAGCCAAACCAAACCATGTTAAACCAAACCAATAAAACCAAGTCAAATCAAATTAAAACCAAGTCATAATTCATACCAAAATAAATGAAACAAGCCAGTATACGGGTCACCCGACGATTGTCAGAAATCCGTACAATGACAATTCAGCAACTTTAAATATTCTCAAAATTCAGGAAATACGAAATACAGCTCAAATAAATATGTATCCGTATAAACTACTGATACAGTGAGGCGGGCCTCACAACTCTCCACCCCTTAGAAAAATTCCGTCCTCGGAATTTCCTGAGGCTAGTCGAGCAAGATAACAAAACAAAAGCTCCAGGAACTCAACAATCTTAATAAATCAAGCACGGCATATAAGTAAAGTAAAACAATCAGTAATGTAATTAAATACGTAAGCGGTAAATAAATGCACAAGAACAAATACAATCATGATCAAGAAGGGCTGGAGGCATATGGATCAATATGTCTCCTGAGACAGTTGTGTAGAAACCAACGTCCTCGCTGGCCTAAGCTGACTCCCAAAAATGGATAAAAGTCAAGCCTCAAGGTAAGTCGGTACCAATGACTTAGTTCAAGACATGACTCTATCCAGGACGTATCATCGTAGTTGAAACAGATGCATGAACTTATCACCTGTCTCAAGATACGAAGACAGAAGAGACTGGCTGATCGAGATGGACTGATATCTTTGCCTGCATGCTGAGACTGATCCTCCATAACTGGCCTGGCTAAAGAATGCTGAGCTGCCCTCGGCAAAACACGAACAAGATAATCAGAGGGATCAAGAACAGTGCCCTTGAAAGTTGAAGGACACAAGATCAAATCATGGGAACAAGAATGACCAACGATCAAAATAGATATCAAGTCGAGTATCAGAGATAGAGAATAATCCGAAGGAGATCAATAAAGATAATCATGATTGAGATATCTAAACATGGTAACCCCCATAAATCTGAAAATCGAGACCTGCATGGGCCACCACTAAAACTATGTCACGCCCCAGAACCAGAATACCGGAGAGCGGGGACAGACATAGCCAGCTACGCAATTCTAAAGTACGTTAATACTCTGAAATCATGTATAAGCTATCAAGACATGGGGGTTACTCTACATGCCATCAGTCAATCCTATGGTTTAACAATCCTAGGTATCTCAATCACAGGCAATTATACAAGAGCAAGAGTACGATCATCATACATATAATAGTAAGGCATCCCGAACCATATATACATGACTGATTATGAAGCCAGTACCACAGAACTGATGACTAGCTAGAATATTAGTCGTACATGATAAGGACTAGCTATAGTCTAGAACACACATATCATGTTTATGCCCGTAGGCTACAATATCAAGAAAAATACCAAAACACGAGCTAAACACGTGCTCGGGGCTAAACATTACAAGAAGAGAATTTACATATCAGTGAAAGAATGAAGAAGAGCCCACTGAGACACTCTGGTGCTCCGGCTGGTCACCGTCGAGTGAATGGTGCGGTAGATCCTTCGGGCTCTTCTATCAGAACCTGGCCATGCAAAACCAGTGGGGTCAGACCCCAAATAGCAAGTACCACAAAGGAGGCCGAACAATGCACTTAAAACCAGCAATCATAGGAAATCAACAGAGAGAGAAAGCAATAAGTAAGGGAGGATCGAGATTCGTGCAGTACCAATGCACTTAACCCAAACATAAGAAGGCAGTAAGTAAAGCATTTAGTAAACACAATTAAAAGTAGACTTGTTAAGCAAACGATCTTTTAAGAGTTTATGCAAAGCAAGTAGTCATATCAACAGATGAGATAAAGTAACTAGAGAACATATTAAATAACTAGAGCTAGGCAATATACAAAGAGAGGACGAAAGTACTATTCCGGAAGCCAGGTTACAACCCTTAAACCAAACAAGGACCGAGGTTGTAACCCTTCGCCTGAACAGAACTTGGTCTTTGATCATTTATTGCTAAAGGTGACAATTATTAAGTGACACTCAGAGAGTGACAAACAGGGAGTGACAATACAGAGTACAATACATTAGAGTGACAATCATTGCAATTATTATCCTGGAAACAATTAGTGTAATGCCCCGCTCCGCACGAGGCATTTGGTTGGCTTGTTGGATGGGATCAGAATGTTGGACCGTAACTTATGTTGGAGATCTAGAGAATTGAGACTGATGCAGTCTTTCTTAGCTGGCTAGACGGAATGGATATTGGAACGTGGCTCGCTGGTGGAGCTATGCTTAGTGGGATTGGAGCAGGAAGACCATTACATAAGGCAAGTGGAACTGTCCTCCTTCCTCCTTATTCCTGCATGCTTAATAAATGGAATAACGTGATACTATGAATATGTCCCTAAAGTCTCTTACCTAGAATGTTGAACAATTGTGAAGTGATGCTTAGTTGCTAAATCGATAGAGATGCATATGCTAGAAATTATTGAATGAATAACACACGAACATCGAACTGCTAATGTAACATGATGCCTGAGAATGAATCGATAATGTCCCTTATGCTTAATCTGATGAAATGAATGAATCACTTGAGTAATGAGATGCTACGAGAATGTTACATGAGTAATGAACTGGCTATGCCATTAACACAAAGAATTGAATGAAACACTAGAATCATGTACATTCTGTATAACTGTTGCTGTTGCTTACTTCCTTATAAGCAATGAAAGAAAGTATACTGTCCCTATGATATGAATGAAATGATGCTGGTCCTATCGGTATGAAAGAAATGTTATTGTTTCCTCTTAGAAAGGAATGATATGAGAAATGTTGCAATGATTGATGCAATGAGAAATGATGAGGCTTGGGATCATTGAGATCACCAAGTGAACAGGTGGAAATATTGGAAAGACGAGATGATGAACTGTTGCCTTTTCTTATCTTATTATTTTATCATGCGACTTCGAACACGATCGGGTCGGACACGCATTCGCATGACCATAGACGTACTTGTATACAAGGATTTCCTCGAACGGTACCCGCGGCGGTGGGATCGAGTCGGCCTAGGAGGAATTGGTGCTTTGGTAGCACGGTATTGGGATCCTCATTCGGGCTCGCAACCTGGTGAAGGGTACATCCCATACCCTATGAAGTCCTATATGGCACGTCGACATGGTGCACAATCACCAGTGGTCATGTAGTCAGGATGCATGCTAATGAATGTTTTATGCAGACAGAGTAAGAATATCTTATTATCCTGTATTTTATGCAGGTACGAGGGAGTCGGCTATCGGTAAGAAATCACTTAATGTGATAATTCAATATACATGTTGGTTTAACTTGCGTGCTTAAGTTCCAAATAAGTAAATGATGCTGTATGTAGCCTTTCAGTATGAGATCCTGCTTAACATGTTAAATTGAGTATGCTAGAAAGATGCCATGCTATAATTAATGCTCAAACACAACATACATGCTAAGTGATGCTTGAAGTGAGAACTGTTATAACATGTTTAAGATGTTAATATTAACGATGCCTCAATGATGCCTTTTCATGATAATACTTAGTATGCCTCAATGATGCCTTTGCATGATAACACCAAGAATGCTAAAAAGATATGTCCACATGAATGCTATTAAGAATATGTTACATGCTTCACTCTGACTATTACCCATGAACTGTAAACTGATGCTAGGCCCAATTAGAAAGATCATTCTAATAAATGCTTGATTAAATGATCACTTTAAATGTTGGTTTATGCGAGTGGGTTGGATTCTGCTCGCCAGTACATAGATGATGTACTGACCCACGTTTTGTGGGCAGGTGCTCTTGATTGGAATATTCAACACACGAAGTTTTGGCTGGATTGGTCCCGCGGCATCGAAGATTTGTTGGGCATACAGAAGCTCTCCTTGTACAAGATGATGTCTTCTGTTTATAAAGGGCATAATGTATGGAACATTGTAATCAGTTGTACCAGTGAGATTGTAAGCCAAGTCAGTGTATCGAGTTGTAATCCATTGTATCCAAATACCAGATGTAAGCTGTATAGCATTGTTCAGTTGGTTTCTATTGTAAAGTGAGATATGCTGTAATCATTGTACTTCAATACAAGTCTTGTACTCTTCTTCAATTATCAATAAAGAGAATGAAGTTTTATATATCTCTGTGTGGCTTCAAGTTACTCTTTTCTCCGCTGCTATAATAAAGTGATGTACTTCTATTCAATGAGAAAGATTGTCCTCATTAAATTTAATTTATCTGCTTCTGCCGCTGCGATGTGTTCCTATTTGAACAATAATCGATTATGTACCATCTTTGCCTTGTACAAGTGCAATACCAGACTTGTACGGCATCACGCCCAAGCGAGGACGATCGATTCCAGGAGATAAAGTATGTGAATAAATGACTCTACGAATCGGGGCGTGACAAATTGGTATCAGAGCACGGCTTTACGTCCTTGGTCTCTTCTTTGATTCATTTTAAATCAAAGTTGCATCGGCGATTAACCAAGTTGCATCCGCGATCACTCAACGTTGCTTCCGTGATTAAATCAATGATTGCTTCCGCGATTATACCGTTGTTGTTCGGTAATCATCCTATGTTGTTTATGTCTGAAAGTTCGTTGACCCTCATGGCTGCTCACTGGATGTTCCATACAATAAGTCTATATACATTGTAATGCCCCTAAATGAATGATTGTTGTTGGTTTGGATACAAATAACCCAACAATGACTCGATGCCATAGTATGCTATATTGTGAATGTTGTTTGGAATTGTGGGAATAGAAGAAAGTGACTATGTATGCTGTAACAAGTTGAGAATTGCATGTGATGTTGGAAAAGAATTTTGAATAGAATAATTGATGAATGAGTTTAACAGAACTATTGAATTGACTCATGTGTGTTGGCTACTGCTTTGAGACCGTAAGAATGTTGGCTTGTGATATTGAGACCCCGAGATGTTGGTTGAGCATTGTGATCATTATAAATCACGAATGTTCGGAATAGATTGAGTTGGTATTGTTTAAGGATGGCTTCGTTTCTGAGTGGTATATTGCCTCTACCACCTCAGAACGAGATGTTTGTTGACCCTTTCCATAGGATAGCAAGGAGACTATCTGTGGGTATTGGGTAGTGCCGAGACTTAGCTGGAAGTCATGTATTGTGGCTAGATAACTCGAGTGTCCCTTGACGGTTATGCTATGTTGGGTAGCGAGATTGTTGGAATTGTAACAGGTGGCTTTGGTTAGAAATTGTTTAGTCGAGTGATGACTCAGACTAGTGAGACCGTTAGTATGTTACGGATAAATGGATTTGGCTAGAGAATGTTGTGGCTTAGAATATCTAAATGTTGACTTCGGTTGGTTGAATGCAAATCAGATGTGGCTAATACAAAGTTGGTTGCTAGGCTGAAAGTTTTAGAAATATTGTCGGTGAATCAAAGGAATATTAGAGATATATGCTTTGACCCTAAGGTGTAATAGATGTTAATCCATCTTGATCACCAAAGGATAGTTGTTGCCTATGTGCATGTATGCTGAGGAATTTAATGGGATTAGAAAAGTAACAAGTAGCCACCTTGAATATTTGTGTTGCATAGATGATGGTTAAGTGATACATAAATTGTCGGATTGAAAGGAATGAACTACTCGACCCTTGAGGTAGAGAATTTTAAGAATGTCCGTATAAGATTTTGATGGCTGGGAAAGGAACGAGATTTAAGAATATCTGTAAGAGAGTTTGATGATTGAGAAACGAATGGAAACGAGAAACTTCAAATGTGTTGGATAATGTCGGTATAAGTGATTGTTGGTTGGGAGATAGATAGTTGGCTTATGACTTGGTGGTGTGACTCTGTCATACAGACCGAATAGTATGATTCCATAGTTATGTTAAGACTATCGGAACCGATGACCCTTGAATAGTTAACCTTGGTTTATAAGTTTATGTGGGTACAAAGGAATTGGAATAGAAATTTGGATCATTGGAAATTTACTTGATGGATTATTAGAACGATGAAGATCGTATGTCGGATTTGGAATTGACCGTAATGTTGATAGATCGATCTTAGTCGATTGTTGGGTAAGTCTAGAATGAGCCTCTGTGGGAATTATTTCCTTGAGGAAGACCTGAATAGATAGACTTGACCCTAGCGACCAGTTGATGATTTACCAATTGCTGGCTTAGCCCAATTGGCGATTCATTATTCAGACTGAATTGATACCCATAGGTTTGGGTAGAGTTCCTTAGAACTGTCGGTTGCTTATTGGCCCTAAGAAACAGAAACTAGTATAACCCTAGTAGCCGTCCACTCTAGGGAAGTCACCTGAATGATTAAGTTTAGCTGTCAGTGTAGCTAACCTTAGAGATTGATTAAATAATAGGTGACCATTGGAGACCCATAGAATAACCTTGTGGCATTGAATGAGGGATGGTGCTAATGAGTATTGACCTAAGGGAATGTATGCTTCAACTTGAGCCTGAAGAGATGTTTGACCATTGAGGATTATATGTCGGCCATAAGTGGGAATTGCAATCGTAAGGTAAGGCTTGAGTGTACCTATAGTCGGGTAGCTAAGTTAACCTTGACTGTTGCATAGAATTATACCCTGATTCGGGTAATCGATAGTGGGTGACTTCGGATTGTATCTTTTAGAAAAGATGAATTGTCTCGGTGAAAAAAATGTTGTTGGATTTGGGAAGGAAAATGATTGTCGTTGTGAAACCTTGATATGATTGGCTCTAAGTTAGACCCTTGATCGAATGTTAGAAATGTTATGCTTGGATGGAGATTGTCCTTGATGTTAAGTGGTGGCCTGGAAGATAGTGATTTTGGCAAAGTGAATAAAGCAATAAGTCAATTGAAAGGATGCTAAGTTGGATTTAGAAAAGAGAATTATATTGTGGCTGATCGAATCGCACTAACATGGAAGTTGGCTGAAGTACATATGTTTTGGGGACACCTAAAATATGTGTATGGATCCAGCAGAAGTGATTGGTTGTGACTGAGATAACATTATGGGAAGAATTTATCGCACTAGCACGGACTTTGGCTGAAATGCATATGTTTTGGGGACGCCTAAAATATGTGTATGGATCCAAACGAAGTGATATGTTGCGACTGAAATAGAAATATAAGGAAAATGTTGGCGAATCAATGAGAAGTTACAAGTAATTGAAAAAGAGATAGACAGATCGAATCGTTGATGGATTTAAATGGTACAGTTGGATAGATATTTTGAAATGACCGAGTGTGCTGAAATGAATATTGATTTGAAGCTGAATGAGTAAACTCATGGTGATTAAGTGAATCTTGTGGAAGACTTGTTTCCTTAAGTTTCGAGGACGAAACTTTTTCTGAGTGGTATATTATGTAATGCCCCGCTCCGCACGAGGCATTTGGTTGGCTTGTTGGATGGGATCAGAATGTTGGACCGTAACTTATGTTGGAGATCTGGAGAATTGAGACTGATGCAGTCTTTCTTAGCTGGCTAGACGGAATGGATATTGGAACGTGGCTCGCTGGTGGAGCTATGCTTAGTGGGATTGGAGCAGGAAGACCATTACATAAGGCAAGTGGAACTGTCCTCCTTCCTCCTTATTCCTGCATGCTTAATAAATGGAATAACGTGATGCTATGAATATGTCCCTAAAGTCTCTTACCTAGAATGTTGAACAATTGTGAAGTGATGCTTAGTTGCTAAATCGATAGAGATGCATATGCTAGAAATCATTGAATGAATAACACACGAACATCGAACTGCTAATGTAACATGATGCCTGAGAATGAATCGATAATGTCCCTTATGCTTAATCTGATGAAATGAATGAATCACTTGAGTAATGAGATGCTACGAGAATGTTACATGAGTAATGAACTGGCTATGCCATTAACACAAAGAATTGAATGAAACACTAAAATCATGTACATTCTGTATAACTGTTGCTGTTGCTTACTTCCTTATAAGCAATGAAAGAAAGTATACTGTCCCTATGATATGAATGAAATGATGCTGGTCCTATCGGTATGAAAGAAATGTTATTGTTTCCTCTTAGAAAGGAATGATATGAGAAATGTTGCAATGATTGATGCAATGAGAAATGATGAGGCTTGGGATCATTGAGATCACCAAGTGAACAGGTGGAAATATTGGAAAGACGAGATGATGAACTGTTGCCTTTTCTTATCTTATTATTTTATCATGCGACTTCGAACACGATCGGGTCGGACACGCATTCGCATGACCATAGACGTACTTGTATACAAGGATTTCCTCGAACGGTACCCGCGGCGGTGGGATCGAGTCGGCCTAGGAGGAATTGGTGCTTTGGTAGCACGGTATTGGGATCCTCATTCGGGCTCGCAACCTGGTGAAGGGTACATCCCATACCCTATGAAGTCCTATATGGCACGTCGACATGGTGCACAATCACCAGTGGTCATGTAGTCAGGATGCATGCTAATGAATGTTTTATGCAGACAGAGTAAGAATATCTTATTATCCTGTATTTTATGCAGGTACGAGGGAGTCGGCTATCGGTAAGAAATCACTTAATGTGATAATTCAATATACATGTTGGTTTAACTTGCGTGCTTAAGTTCCAAATAAGTAAATGATGCTGTATGTAGCCTTTCAGTATGAGATCCTGCTTAACATGTTAAATTGAGTATGCTAGAAAGATGCCATGCTATAATTAATGCTCAAACACAACATACATGCTAAGTGATGCTTGAAGTGAGAACTGTTATAACATGTTTAAGATGTTAATATTAACGATGCCTCAATGATGCCTTTTCATGATAATACTTAGTATGCCTCAATGATGCCTTTGCATGATAACACCAAGAATGCTAAAAAGATATGTCCACATGAATGCTATTAAGAATATGTTACATGCTTCACTCTGACTATTACCCATGAACTGTAAACTGATGCTAGGCCCAATTAGAAAGATCATTCTAATAAATGCTTGATTAAATGATCACTTTAAATGTTGGTTTATGCGAGTGGGTTGGATTCTGCTCGCCAGTACATAGATGATGTACTGACCCACGTTTTGTGGGCAGGTGCTCTTGATTGGAATATTCAACACACGAAGTTTTGGCTGGATTGGTCCCGCGGCATCGAAGATTTGTTGGGCATACAGAAGCTCTCCTTGTACAAGATGATGTCTTCTGTTTATAAAGGGCATAATGTATGGAACATTGTAATCAGTTGTACCAGTGAGATTGTAAGCCAAGTCAGTGTATCGAGTTGTAATCCATTGTATCCAAATACCAGATGTAAGCTGTATAGCATTGTTCAGTTGGTTTCTATTGTAAAGTGAGATATGCTGTAATCATTGTACTTCAATACAAGTCTTGTACTCTTCTTCAATTATCAATAAAGAGAATGAAGTTTTATATATCTCTGTGTGGCTTCAAGTTACTCTTTTCTCCGCTGCTATAATAAAGTGATGTACTTCTATTCAATGAGAAAGATTGTCCTCATTAAATTTAATTTATCTGCTTCTGCCGCTGCGATGTGTTCCTATTTGAACAATAATCGATTATGTACCATCTTTGCCTTGTACAAGTGCAATACCAGACTTGTACGGCATCACGCCCAAGCGAGGACGATCGATTCCAGGAGATAAAGTATGTGAATAAATGACTCTACGAATCGGGGCGTGACAATTAGGAACTGGATCTAAACAAGACTTAGACTGGGAAGGTGATATACGATGAGATAACCATGGGACTATTCAGATAACCAGGTTACAACCCGTAAACCAAACAAGGACCGGGATTGTAACCCTTCGTCTGAACAGAACTTGGTTTCTTCCACCATTTATCGGCAAGATAAAGTAAGAAATCAGGACATGTAACAACCAAGTACAAGATCAAGACAAGACTAGACTGATCGAACTTCATCCAATATTCACGGCCAAGCAATAAGTACGGCTTGATACTTTAACTAACTAGGATTATCACAGGCCTAATTACTAGCAAGATGCAGTGAGATTATTCCACAGCCACAAGCCCTGCAGACCATCCAGGTTATCCAGGCGAATATTAGTACAATAAGGGTGCAACACATAACCGTGTGCTGAAAGTGTGCCCTACTCGTCGGCAGGCTACAAATCCACAAGCGCGCCCAGGTAACGGGATTGCCTGTAGCTGGGAAATTTCTTCATGACTACTGGATTATTCTAGTTGTTAACCTTAGTCGATTTCAGTGGATACCCCTGACCGTGGTACTCAGAGGTCCCCGTCCTAGACGTGATGTAAGACAAGACGGGTTCATTTGTACAAGCACAATCGTCCACGGTGTCCAAGTTATTCAATCTTGTCAAGTCGTGTTAGCCGTCGCAACAGCATTCGAGATATATCATGTCAGGTTTATCACGTCAAGAGTGCGCCACGGCGGGCCACTATCAAGAATTATCATTATCACTTATCAAGAGTGCGCCACGACGGGCCACTATCAAGAATTATTAATCATCTTGTTACCAATCTGGAGTGCACTACAATGGGTCACCATCGTGTCAAACAATTTCATTCATTTAAGAAATAACAAGCTATTAAGTGGGTCGTCGCAATATAGGCCAAGAATAGAAAATGTACAGTACAATCAGGAGCTCCATATTAAAATAAAAGAAACTTGCACAGTTAGTTAATATTATATATATATATATTCTTGAAGCCAAGGAAAAACTCTATAACTTTCATGTTGGGAGTTGGAAGAAATTCGAGCCATAATTCAGTCATTTAGAACATATAACAGTTAGAAATAGTCAAAATATGCATTATGCGGCCTATTCTGCGACATGCATGCAACCGCGACACCATATGCAACTCAACTGCGACATGATATGCGCCTACTGCGACATGATATGTGTCTCATGCGGCTCAACTACGACATGATATGCGCCTACTGCGACATGCGCCTCATACGGCTCAACTGCGACATGATATGCGCCTACTGCGACATGCGGTTCATCCAACATGCGCGTACTGCGACATGATATGCGGCTACTGCGACATGCACCTCATTCTAACATGCGTCTACTGCGACATGCGCCTTCTGCGACATGCTGTGCGGCTACTGCGATATGCGCCTCATTGCAACATGCGCCTACTGCGACATGCGCCTTCTGCGACATGTTGTGCGGCTACTGCGACATGCGCCTCATTGCAACATGCGCCTACTGCGACATGCGCCTTCTGCAACATGTTGTGCATGCTGCAGATGAACATAGAATGACCAAAATTACGTTTGGCTATAACTTCCTCATCCGAAGTCGAAATCAAGCGAAACAAAAGCCAAAACTGCATGAAATTAAATTCTCTACAACATGGAACCACTAGTTTTCGTAAACATGTAAGTTTGGTTGATCAAAATCCAAGAAAACCGAAAATAATATAAACTCAGATCTACAAGAATCCATCCGGTAAAATCAAAAACTCTAAGTTCTAAACATGCTTAGAATCATGCAAGGAAGAAGATGGAACAATCAAAAGTAAATTTGTTCAAGGTTCGACAAGGTGTACTTGCCTCTCCTCCTTGGTGAAGAAGGAAAGAAGAAGAAGATGAAGATGGAAAATAAAAATGAATAATGGAGGAGAGAGAGTGGTAGGTGGCTTATATAACAAGCCCAAGCAATCTCCACCATTCATTCTTCTCCACTCAATCTAAACCATATACCTCTCTCATAAGGAACCAACTAAACCAAGTCCAAGCCAAACCAAACCATGTTAAACCAAACCAATAAAACCAAGTCAAATCAAATTAAAACTAAGTCATGATTCATACCAAAATAAATGAAACAAGCCAGTATACGGGTCACCCGACGATTGTCAGAAATCCGTACAATGACAATTCAGCAACTTTAAATATTTTCAAAATTCAGGAAATACGAAATACAGCTCAAATAAATATATATCCGTATAAAATACTGATACAGTGCGGCGGGCCTCACACTATTTTGTGATAGGGGATCATATCTTCATGGCGAACTTCATATGAACCCCGAATTTGATTGACGATTAACTGCGAATCGTCGTATGCTTCAAGATACTCTACCTCCAGCTCCTTTGTAAGTCGGAGGCCAATGACCAAAGCGTTGTACTCGACCACATTGTTTGAACAAGGCTCCGTGAGAGAGTAAGCCCGATTGATCACCAGTCCTGAGGATGAAATCAGTACCACTCTGACTCCAGCGACGATGTTACCCTTGGGCCCAATTCTGGAAGCGTCGTCGAAGAACATTCGCCACACGGCATCATAAGAGACCCTATTTGAATTGGCGACCTCATTTGGAATCTCTTCGTCTATTCTGGTAGATTCTGAACCTGGATGAGCTGCTAAAAAGTCTGCCAGACCTTGACCTTTAACAGCCTTCTGCAGGACGAAGATCATGTGGTAGGGAGACAATAATATTGTCCAGGTAGCAAGGCGAGAGCTGAGTGCGCCTTGCTTGGTCATGAGGACCCTGAGGGGGTTAACTTTTGATATGACATGGATGGTTTGTCCCGTGACGTAATGTCGCATCTTCTGAATGGCGAACACCAGAGCAAGGCACTCCTTCTCCACGGCAGTGTATCGATGCTCAGGCCCCATCATCATTCGGCTGAGGTAATATATAGCTTTTTATGGCCTGCATCATTGTTTTGTGCTAGTAGAGCACCGAGAGAATGCTCCATAGCTTGCACATAGAGCAAAAATGGCTTTCCAGCAACTGGGGCCACCAGGACTGGAGGGTTCGACAGGTATTCTTTGATGTTATCGAAGGCACGCTGGTTCTCTTCATACCATACGAAGGAGACACCTTTCTTCATGAGGTGCATGAAGGGTTGACATCATCCGGAGAGGTTAGAGATAAACCTCCTGATATAAGCTAGCCTCCCTTGAAGGCCTCGAAGTTCACGGAGATTTCTTGGAGGATCCATCTCCATAATTGCCTTGGTCTTCTCAGGGTTGACATGGATACCCTTGGAGGTAACGATGAAACGCAAGGACTTCCCGCTGGATACGCCTAAGAAGGACTTCGTGGGATTCATCTTCAAATTGTGCGCCCGCATGTAATGCCCCAGAACCCGAATACTGGAGAGCAGGGGCGTACATAGCCAGCTACGTATATTGAAGTGTAACCCACCTCGCTATATGGTCATGGCTGTCTAGATATATGAGGGTTTAACTACAAGCCAACAGTCTCCTATGGTCATGAACAAGCCTATTGTCTCAATCTCAAACAAGCAATAATAGTTACAAGATGTCAGAGCACCAAATATATAATAGCAAGGCGTCCCATACATTACATATTGGATGATCATGAAGCTAGTCATACAAAATATCAAGACTAGCAAGAGTTCACTCATACATGATCAACCATAGGATCTGTCAATCATGTTACAGCCCGTAGACAGACAGTAAATAAGGTGCAATACGAGCTAACACGTGTACGTCAGCTAAACGCCTCAAAAAAATAATTTTACAATAAAGTGGAAGGACAAAAGAAACCCACTCGTTGCCAGGGTTACGCCTGGTGGTCACCATCTGGCTGGAAGGTAGGTAGATCCTCTGGTGCTGCTCCGATATCTGGCCACACAAAATCAGCTGGGTCAGACCCCAGAAAGAGCAAGTGCCACAAAGGAGGCTTCACTTAGGAACTAAAACCAGCAAATCATAAATAAATAGTAAAGGTAATTAAAAGATACTGATAATAACTGAGATAACAATAATATATTGAGCACGAAGAAACCATTCAAGTAGCCAGACTGCAACCCTTAAACCAAACAAGGACCGGGGTTGCAATTCTTCGCCTGAATAGAAACCCGCCTCAATTACTATTGATAAGGTAACAAGACAATAAACGAAGAGAGGACACAGAACTGCTCCGGGAGCCAGTTACAACCCTTAAACCAAACAAGGATCGGGGTTGTAACCCTTCGCCTGAACAAAACTGGATCCCTGATCTTTTTTGCTAAGGCCAGTATAAATAATCATGGTGCTAAGATAAGGTAAAATATGACGAACATGGCATGGGACTGCAATAAGACAATAAACGAAGAGAGGACACAGAACTGCTCCGGGAGCCAGGTTACAACCCTTAAACCAAACAAGGACCGGGGTTGTTGTGAGCCCCTATTTTTCAAAATTTATTTAATTAGTGTTAATTAATTTTTAATGTCATATTTAGCCTTAAAATATTTATTATTTTAATATAGTTATATAATTTATTAAATTGTTACGATATCAGTTTGTAATTAATCAAATGTTTTAATTGCAGAATGCAAATTCCTATTTGCATTTACCTACTGTTAGGACCCATTTGTAATAACCTAAACAAGGAGGACCTAAACGTAAAATCCTATTCTACCTACCTCCGACGACTCGGCTGACCGACTGCCATGCCGACGACGACCCCGCGTTTTCCGGCCGACCTAGTCCCAGCCCGTCCGACTCGACCCCCCTATAAAGACCCCTCACTCCCCTCAGCTCGACCACCACCACGACAACCCCCCAGCCACCCACAACCGCCCTAATTCCTCCCCAAACCCTAACCGAAACCCTAACTCCGGCCATCTACCCAAATTTACCCCCACAGCGACGCTCACCGCCTCCAACTACCGCCGACAAGCTCGTCGTGACGAGGCGAGTCGATCGCCACCCGAGCGCCACCGCCCTGATGCTTTCTCTGCCGTCCAGGGCTCCCGAAACCCCATATTGAAGACGGACACGTACGTGTCAGTTTGTTTTCGTGTCCTATTGTGTCTCGTTTTTACTTGTGGGACTCGCCAACACACGAAGACTCTATTGGTGAGTGTGGACACAGCAAACTCGTGTCGTACGAGTCGTAAACAACCCTGACACAAGACACCTGTGTCCCTAACTGTCAGGACACAGGATTTGTTATATCGTGTGTACTGTTATAAACTTAAAACCTAAATAAAATAAATCTAAATCCTAACCCTAACACAACGAACGGGCTGACCCTTTGGCCAGCACTACCTAGTCTAAGAACCCGACCCGTAGGGTCGAGTTCGATCCCCCCTGCGCTGTTCTTTTATTTCTTTTTCTTTTTCTTTTGTTTTTCTTTTGTTTTATTATATATATATATATATATATATATATATATATATATATATATATATATATATATATATATATATATATATATATATATATATATATATATATATATATATATATGTACATGTATATATGTATATATGTATACATATATTTGTATATATATATGTATTATTATATATACTGTATTATATATATATATGCTGTATTTTTATATATATATATTTTATATTTAGTACTTTATTATATCATATATGTGTATATATATACGTATTTATGTATATATATGTATATATGTTCATGTGTATATATTATTATATATATACTATTTTATATATATATTTTACTATACCTAGTGTAAATTATTATTATGTAAATATACTTGTCATATTTATATGACCATTATGTATAATTTTACCCTATTAAAATATTAGTATTTATTATGTATTTTTACGTCTTTATAGTTTTGTGTATTTAAATTACTGCAATCATTTGGTGTCCAAGCCTAGCATGGGTTTTTGGGCTCAAATGTGTTTTCCCACATTTAAGACCTGTACAAGTCATATTGGACTTGATTCATGGCCTTGGGTCCTGTATTTGAACTTTGGTTCAAATTATGTACATGGACAAAATACGCAGATAATTAATTATTTAATTTTAATTGTGTACAATGCTGATTTTGAATTTCTAAAAATACTTAAATTACTGTTAAAATTCTGGAAAAATAGTATTTAGATACTATGTTAATTTAGCTAATTTAGTATAATTTTCATAATATTTAATTTACAGTTTTGCCACTATTTTGGCATATGAAACCAGAACTCATTTTCTGTGTACTTAGTAAAACTGATTTTTTTATAAAATACTTGTACTAGTTAATAAATTCCAAAAAAATTATAATAAATTTTTATAATTAACAAGGATCATTTTGGTACTTTATTTTATGTAAAATTAAGCATTTTGTCTATCTCAAAAATTGTTGGAACACAATGTTCATTTGATTTATTTATTGAATAATTACGACTTGCAACTTTTTGTATTATTTTGAGTTTTAGCCGTGTTGAACCTCACCCCTCACTAGTGTAAAGACCCTAGAAAGTTAGTTATAGTAGTGTGTCGCCCCACATTGGTCTCCTATGCTAAAGTCATCATTTTGGCTAGGTGCCCAGTCACAAGTCGTGTTGCACCAATTAGTGTCCTAGTATTTTAGCTTAGTATAAAAACTAAGTTTATGTATTTATTTCTACAGTGACGAGTTACCAGACATCTATAGCACTTTTATCGCAGCTTGCTTTGCTAGAGGCAAGTACTTTCTACAAACTTTACATACTGCTATAAACCATAAACTGTGATTCACCAACCATGTTAAATACTGATCCTTAGGGTAGCAAGTTAGAACTTTACATGTTGTATTACTTTCAGTCTCTGTCTGGTTTAGGATACTTTTCATATCTCTCACATGCTTAAATAACGGGTTAAGGGGAAACTGCTTGTAGTGTACGTGATCATGACCCCCTTCTCCGTATGTACTTACCGAGCACCGTTATATTCTATATGTATCTATGTCGTATGTCTGGTCCCGCATTTGTGTATGGATGTACACCGATGCCGTTAAGTGTACGTATGTATACTTCAGAAAATTGATATGTACCGCTGTACATCCTGATTATCTATTGACTGATTACTCACCTACTATAGTTTTAAACTTTAAAATAAATATCTATCGCCATGCTAAAACATACCTAAAACGGAACAAACATGATATGTCATTTTTTTTATCACATGATCAGTATTATATGTTTGTTAGATTCAGTACTTGCTCCCGTCCTGACAGGATAACGTTGTAGGTATACTTACTGAGGAGGAGTTGCTCTGTGATTCGTATTATAGAGTTACTGTCGAGGACCCGGCTTTGCCTTACGAGGATGTACCTGCGGGGAACCTCGCCTAGTTGTCTTTTTGCTTTAGACTTTTGAGAGTAGTCATGTATTAGACTACGTATTTGTAACTGGACATGTATCCAGTTTTACATTTCAGACTTGTACTTTGGACTTATTTCTATATGAGACAACTTTTGTGTTTGGAGCATTTATGACTTTTATTCACTTATAGAACTTTTAGCACATTTAGTCTTATCTTGTTATCTCTAGAACAGCTTACTGCGTTTTATTCCAAACGCAGGCTGGACATGACTCATCCCAGTCCAATAATTTGGGTAGCGGATCGTGACATGTTTTTAGGGTGGCCCATGCAGGTCCTGACTAAATTGTTTGGTTACGTTATTGTACCAAACATGCCTGCAATTAGGAACTTAAGGTAATTAGACAACATTAGGAATGACGCTTAGAACACCTAGAGGAATGCTAGGATTGCAACATAGGAAATAAATCACATGCTTGCTATTATAATTAGATTTTTTGCCTATGATTGCCTACTTTAAACAAGTCCTTATAAGTCCTTTTTATTGAAATTAGATGGGGCTTACTCGTTCGTCCCAGTATGTTACACCTGAGAATGGTGCACTCCATATCCAGTCAGCTGACCAGTTGACTGATACACCTCCACCTCCACCTACCACATTCTCCCACTCCACAAATCTACCAACCCAGATGCCTCCACCACCTTCCATATCACAGTCCCAGCAGGACCCGATACTTCCACCACCCCCTATCACTATACCTACCCAGGCTTTCGTCACACTCAACGGGAACCAGCTGCTCACTCTGATCCAGGGGTTTCTAACAACCCATCAGGAGCAGACTACCCTACTCCGCCAGAGCATGGAGCATTCTGAGGAACGTACCGTGGTTCCACCATATGTAGAGCCATGGCAGAGAGCGGGGACGATCAAGGACTTCATGGGTCTGAACCCCAAGGAGTTCTCAGGGACTTAGGGCATAGTAGTAGCAGATGACTGGCTGGACTCGGTAGAGAGGAAGCTCCTTGGAGTTAGGATGCCGGATGACCTCCAGGTCGAGGCAGCGGGATTTCTGCTGATAGACTTGGAAGGAGTTTGGTTCTGGAATGAGTCGTTGTTTGCGAGAGGGAGGGCCACTTGGGATCTGTTCAAGACCCAGTTCAAGAAAAAATTCTTCTCGACGACTGCTAGAGTAGCCATGGGGCTACGATTCCAGAACATCCAGCAGGAGAACCGTTCTGTTGACGAGTATGCGGCAGAGTTTAGTTGCCTGAGCCGTTTCGCTCCTAGTCTGGTTGCAGATCCAGAGGAGATGACCCGTAGGTTTTTTCATGGTCTAGTTCCAGACATTGGCATCCTTATAGTGGCGAACGGTACGACTGACTACTACCAGAGCCTAGAGTTGGCCCGGAGCATCGAGGAGCGTCTTCTGTCATGCAAGAGGCCGGTTTTTGTACATAATGAGGGACCTTCCAAGCGTCAGGCTTTCCAGCAGAAAGTGCCGATGCCACACCAGCAGACATATCGCCCTCCTACATCACATCATCAGACCCCGCCAGTTAGAGCCCCGGGACCCCGACAGCAGCCGAAGGGAGGTTTTTGTGTTTTTTGCAAGAGGGCAGGCCACGACGCTACCATTTGTAGGAAGAGGTTGGGTCAGTGTTTGGCTTGTGGGTCTGCCACCCATCAGCTTCGGAGCTGCCCAGTAGCCACGAGACCTAGAGGACCACTCCCGACTCAGCAGCAGAGGTTTGGGCAGTATCTGCAGCAGCAGTGGGACCCCAGGGGAATGCTTATAGTCTAGCCCTTGAGTCGGAGCCAGGACAGGTTTCAGAGCCAGATTACTTAGCTGACGTCATCACAGGTCATATTTATTTGCATACTTTTCTAGCTCTATGCTTGTTTGATTCTAGTACATCTCATAGCTTTTTATCATTAGAGTTTATGCATAAACACCATCTAGTAGCTACACCTATTGCGGAGATTAGTAGAGTGATGACGAGAGGAAGACCAGTGCCTATTAGAGCTATCTATAGATGCTCTATTACTATAGCCGGGAGAGAGTTTGAGGGACGATTCTTTATGATGCCACTCCCCGGTTATGATATCATATTGGGGATGGACTGGCTTAGCTATGCCCATGCATCTATAGACTGTCATGAGGGTAGTATTTTGTTCAGTCCCCCAGGCACCGCACCATTCAGAGTCAGGAGGACAGGGACGGAGATTAGCCTAGAGCCGAACTATTGTGCGACAGTTGGGGACATAGCACCGCCACACCCTATCATTAGAGAGTTTATAGATGTATTCCCAGAGGATATTCCAGGACTTTCGCTTGACAGAGATGTGGAGTTCACTATATATTTAGTGCCGGGTTCATCACCAGTATCCCGGACTTGCTATAGAGTGAATCCCAAGGAGGCCGTAGAGATGAAAGAGCAGATTGATGACCTATTAAAAAAGGGTTTCATTCGATCTAGTGCTTCTCCATGGGGAGCTCCAGTGCTCTTTGTGCCTAAGAAGGATGGTACAGTTCGGTTGTGTATTGACTATCGGGCGTTGAATGCCATCACCATTAAGAACAAATATCCTCTGTCCAGGATAGATGATTTGTTCGACCAGTTGAGTGGGGCAAAAGTATTTTCCAGGATAGACTTGAGATCCGGGTACCACCAGGTGAAGGTTAGGACAGCAGACATCCAGAAGACGGCGTTCAACACGAAGTACGGGCAGTACGAGTTTCTGGTGATGCCATTTGGTCTCACAAATGTGCCAGCTGTCTTTATGAATTTGATGAATAAGACATTTTACCAGTATTTGGATAAGTTCGTCGTAGTGTTTATCGACGACATCCTGATATACTCGAAGACGCCGGAGAAGCATGCAGAGCACTTGCAGATAGTTTTGGAGATTCTGAGGCAGGAGAGATTGTTTGCCAAATTGCCGAAGTGCGAGTTCTTTTTAGACCGAATGGAGTTTCTCGGCCATGTAGTTACTGGAGAGGGAATCTCGGTGGATCCCAGGAAGATTGCTGCAGTTGAGACGTGGAAGGCTCCGACGTCAGTTTCAGAGATCATGAGCTTTCTGGGTTTAGCAGGCTATTATAGAAAGTTCGTCCAGAACTTTGCTAGGATAGCTGAACCCATGAAGAAGCTGACGCAGAAGGACGCAGAGTACATTTGGTCAGAGGACTGCCAGGCAGCATTTGAGGAGCTGAAGAGCGACTGCTCCAATTCTGACATTACCTTCAGGTTCTGGAGGTTTCACCATATACAGCGATGCTTCAGGAAAGGGGCTAGGATGTGTCCTACAGTAGCATGGAAAAGTGATTGCTTATGCATCTAGACAATTACGGACTCATGAGCAGAATTATCCTACCCATGACCTAGAGTTAGCTGCGGTGATCTTTGCACTCAAGTTATGGAAACATTACTTATACGGAGAGCGTGAGGAAATCATTACTGACCACAAGAGCTTGAAGTATGTGTTCACGCAGAAAGAGCTGAACATAAGGCAAAGACGATGGTTGGAGTTGATGAAAGACTTCGATATCAATTTACAGTATCACCCCGGGAAGGCAAATATGGTGGCGGATGTGCTGAGCAGGCATCTGATGGCATGGTACCTGATGATTGATCGACATTTGCGGAAAGATCTGGAGAAGCTCGGTATCGAGCTAGTTCGGCCAGGATCAGTGATATAGATGATGGCGCTTGACATCCAGTCAGGTTTGATAGAGCAGATCCGGGAGGCACAGTCTACAGATGAGAGCCTTCGCAGACTTCGAGCCCAGGCTTTAGCTAGATTGCTGGATGACTTCACTGTAGCAGAGGATGGATCCTTGAGGCATGGCAGCCGGTTCTGCATGCCGAAGGGAGAGCTGATAGAGGCATCTTGTAGGAGGCGCACCGATCGAGATATTCTATTCACCCTGGTGCTAACAAGATGTACCGTGACTTACGGGAACATCTTTGGTGGCACGGGATGAAGAGGGATGTATCACGTTTCATCTCGAGATGCCTAGTTTGCCAGCAGGTCAAGGCAGAGCGCCAGAGGCCAGCTGGTTTGTTGCAGCCGTAACCCATTCCCGAGTGAAAGTGGGAACATATTATGATGGACTTCGTCTCAGGGCTTCCTCATTCCCAAGGAGAGAAGGATGCCATTTGGGTCATCGTGGACAGGCTGACGAATTATGCGCACTTCATACCCTTCAAGGTGGGGCTTTCCACCGAGAAGTTGGCGGAGCTATACATGCAGCAGATAGTTCACCTACATGGAGTGCCAGTGAGCATCGTGTCGGACAGAGATAGCAGATTCACGTTCCACTACTGGAGGAGCTTGTAGGAGGAGTTGGACAGTAGGCTCAAGTTCAGTACGGCATAGCACCCGCAGACAGATGGACAGTCAGAGAGAATGATATAGACACTGGAGGATATGCTGACGACCTGCGTGCTGGACTTTGGGGGATCATAGAAGAGCCATCTGCACTTGGTAGAGTTTTCATACAACAACAGCTACCAAGCCAGTATCGGTATGTCTACTTTCGAGGCGCTATATGGACGACGATGCCGTACACCACTCTTTTGGGATGATATTGGAGACAGAGTTATGCTAGGGCCAGAGATGATCACGGATGCAGCAGAGAAAGTCGGGATGATCAAAGACAGGCTCAGAGTAGCTCAGGACAGGTAGAAGCACTGGGCTGTTGCTAGTCGCAGACCGATGGAGTTCACAGACGGTGATATGGTACTGGTGAAGATATCACCTACTAGAGGGACAATCCGGTTCGGACGAGGAGGGAAGTCGAGCCCCAGATACATCGGGCCGTTTGAGATACTTGGCAGGATTGGAGAGGTAGCTTACAGGGTTGCACTTCCACCCAACCTAGGAGGAGTTCACGATGTCTTTCACGTATCTCAGCTGAGGAGATATGTTTCAGACCCCAGCCATGTGCTAGATCATTCAGAGTTGGAGGTCGGACCGAGCCTTACAGTTTCTGAGCAGCCAGTGGAGATATTAGACAGGAGAGAGAAGAGGCTGAGGAACAAGGTTATACCCTTAGTACGAGTAGCTTGGAGCCGTCACTCTCCGGGTGAATCTACTTGGGAGAGGGAGTCGGACATGAGGGAGAGATACCCTTACTTGTTCGATCCAACCGCTGCGAGGGAACCACCCGTTCCCGCTTGAACCTTAGCGGTTAGTTTCGATCATAGCCTTAGTCATTTGTTGCATTGCTTGCTATGTTAGAATATTGTAGGGTCTTCAATCCTTGTGAATTTCGAGGACGAAATTTTTCAAGGAGGGAAGACTTGTGAGCCCTTGTTTTTCAAAATTTATTTAATTAGTGTTAATTAATTTTTAATATCATATTTAGCCTTAAAATATTTATTATAAATTTTAGAAATTTTTCTACAATTTTTAAATGATTTTTAAATAAGTTTTAATAGCTAAAAATATCATTTTGTAATTAATTAAAAAGTTTTAATATCATTCTATAATATTTAGAATTGTTTTAATATAGTTATGTAATTTATTAAATTGTTACGATATCAGTTTGCAATTAATCAAATATTTAAATTGCGGAATGCAAATTCCTATTTGTATTTACCTACTGTTAGGACCCATTTGTAATAACCTAAACTAGGAGGACCTAAACGTAAAATCCTATTCTTCCCACCCCCGACGACTCAGCTGACCGAATGCCACGCCGACGACGACCCCGCGTTTCTCGGCCGACCTAGTCCCAGCCCGACCGATTCGACCCCCCTATAAAGACCCCCTCACTCCCCTCAGCTCGACCACCACCACGACAACCCCCCCAGCCACCCACAACTGCCCTAATTCCTTCCCAAACCCTAACCAAAATCCTAACTCTGGCCATCTACCCAAATCTACCCCCACAGCGACGCTCACTGCCCCCAACCACCGCCGACAAGCTCGCCGTGACGAGACGAGTCGATCGCCGCCCGAGCGCCACCGCCCCGACGCTTCCTCCGTCGTCCACGGCTCCTGAAACCCCCTATTGAAGACGGACACGTACGTGTCAGTTTGTTTTCATGTCCTATTGTGCCTCGTTTTCACTTGTGGGACTCGCCAACAAACGACGACTCTATTGGTGAGTGTGGACACAGCAAACTCGTGTCGTACGAGTCGTAAACAACCCTGACACAAGACACCTGTGTCCCTAACTGTCAGGACACAGGATCTGTTATATCGGGTGTACTGTTATAAACTTAAAACCTAAATAAAATAAATCTAAATCCTAACCCTAACACAACGAACGGGCTGACCCTCTGGCCAGCCCGACCTAGTCTAAGAACCCGACCCGTAGGGCCGAGTTCGATCCCCCCCTGCGCTGTTCTTTTATTTCTTTTTCTTTTTCTTTTTCTTTTTCTTTTGTTTTTCTTTTGTTTTAATATATATATATATATATATATATATATATATATATATATATATATATATATATATTATATTTAGTACTTTATTATATCATATATGTATATATATATATATATATATATATATATATATATATATATATATATATATATATATATATATATATATTATATTTAGTACTTTATTATATCATATATGTATATATATATATATATATATATATTTATATATATATATATATATATATATATATATATATATATATATATATATATACTATTTTATATATGTATTTCACTATACCTAGTGTAATTATTATTATGTAAATATACTTGTCATATTTATATGACCATTATGTATAATTTTATCCTATTAAAATATTAGTATTTATTATGTATTTTACATCTTTATATTTTTGTGTATTTAAATTACTGCAACCATTTGGTGTCCAAGCCTAACATAGATTTTTGGGCTCAAATGTGTTTTCCCACATTCAAGACCTGTACAAGTCATATTGGACTTGATTCATGGCCTTGGGTCCTGTATTTGAACTTTGGTTCAAATTATGTACATGGACAAAATACGCAGATAATTAATTATTTAATTTCAATTGTGTACAATGCTGATTTTGAATTTCTAAAAATATTTAAATTGTTGTTAAAATTCTGGAAAAAATAGTATTTAGATACTATGTTAATTTAGCTAATTTAGTATAATTTTCACAATATTTAATTTACAGTTTTGCCACTATTTTGGCATATGGAACCAGAACTCATTTTCTGTATACTTAGTAAAACTGATTTTTTTTATAAAATACTTGTACTGGTTAATAAATTCCAGAAAAATTATAATAAATTTCTATAATTAACAAGGATCATTTTGGTACTTTATTTTATGTAAAATTAAGCATTTTGTCTATCTCAAAAATTGTTGGAACACAATGTTCATTTGATTTATTTATTGAATAATTACGACTTGCAACTTTTTGTGTTATTTTGAGTTTTAGCCGTGTTGAACCTCACCCCTCACTAGTGTAAAGACCCTAGAAAGTTAGTTATAGTAGTGTGTCGCCCCATATTGGTCTCCTATGCTAAAGTCATCATTTTGGCTAGGTGCCCAGTCACAAGTCGTATTGCACCAATTAGTGTCCTAGTGTTTTAGCTTAGTGTAAAAACTAAGTTTATGTATTTATTTCTACAGTGACGAGTTACCAGACATCTATAGCACTTTTATCGCAGCTTGCTTTGCTAGAGACAAGTACTTTCTACAAACTTTACATACTGCTATAAACCATAAACTGTGATTCACCAACCATGTTAAATGCTGATCCTTGGGGTAGCAAGTTAGAACTTTACATGTTGTATTACTTTCAGTCTCTGCCATGTTTAGGATACTTTTTATATCTCTCACATGCTTAAATAATGGGTTAAGGAAAAACTGCTAGTAGTGTACGTGATCATGACCCCCTTCTCCGTATGTACTTACCGAGCACCGTTACATTCTATATGTATCTACGTTGTATGTCTGGTCCCGCGTTTGTGTATGGATGTACACCGATGCCGTTAAGTACACGTATGTATACTTCAGAAAATTGATATGTACCGCTGTACATCCTGATTACCTATTGACTGATCACTCACCTACTACAGTTTTAAACTTTAAAATGAATATCTATCGCCATGCTAAAACATACCTAAAACTGAACAAACATGATTTGTCATTTCTTTTTATCACATGATCAGTATTATATGTTTGTTAGATTCAGTACTTGCTCCCGTCCTGACAGGATAACGTTGTAGGTATACTTACTGAGAAGGAGTTGCTCTATGATTCGTATTATGGAGTTACTGTCGAGGATCCGGCTTTGCCTTATGAGGATGTACCTGCGGGGAACCTCGCCTAGTTGCCTTTTTGTTTTAGACTTTTGAGAGTAGCCATGTATTAGACTACGTATTTTATAACTGGACATGTATCCAGTTTTATATTTCAGACTTGTACTTCGGACTTATTTCTATATGAGACGACTTTTGTGTTTGGAGCATCTATGACTTTTATTCACTTATAGAACTGTTAGCACATTTAGTCTTATCTTGTTATCTCTAGAACAACTTACTGCATTTTATCCCAAACGCAGGCTGGACATGACTCGGCCCGGCCCAACAATTTGGGTAGCGGGTCGTGACATTTGTAACCCTTCGCCTGAACAGAACTGGACCCCGAATCGTTATTGTTAAGGCAAGCATAAGTAATCATGTTATTAAAATAAGGTAAAACATGACGAGCATGACATGGGGTACAATAAGGCAATAAAAGAAGAAAGAACACAGAACTGTTCCGGGAGCCAGGTTACAACTCTTAAACCAAACAAGGACCGGGATTGTAACCCTTCGCCTGAACAGAACTGGGCCCCTGATCGTTATTGTTGAGACAAGCACAATCAATCATGTCATGTCACAGCCTTGTACAGGATCAGAATAAGACTAAGCTGGAATAAACTCCATCCAATCAATCACGGCCAATCAAGAGTACGGCTTGATACTTTTAACTAACTAGGGTTATCACAGGCCTAGTTAGTAGCAAGATGCAATGAGATTATCCCAACAGCCATAAGTCCTGCAGACCATCCGGTTATCCAGGTCGAATGTCCGTTTATGAAGAATGCAACACGTGACTGTGTGCTGGAAATGTGCCCTACTCATCGGTAGGCTATAAGTCCACTGAATGCGCCCAGATAACGGGATTGCATGTAGCTGGGAATCTCTTCATGACTACTGAATTATTCTAGTTAATTAGCCTTAGTCAATTTCAGTAGGTATCCCTGACCGTGGTACTCAGGGATCCCCATCCTAGACATGATGCAAGACAGTACCAGTTTATTTGTACAAATACAATCGTCCACGGTGTCCAGGTCTTCCATACTTGTCATGTCAAACTAGCTGTCGTAACAGCATGTCATGATATATCATGTCAGTTTGCTTGTCAAGAGTGCGCCACAGCGGACCATTATCGTATTTTATTCTTACTTTATCATGAATGAGAGAAACTTGCATAAAATAACTATTGACATATTCTTGAAGCCAAGGAAAAGATCTACAACTTTTATGTTTTGAGTTTCTCAAGATTCTAGCTACAAAACAACTTAAACATGCAAAAACAATGAAATAGAGCAATTCCAGCGCATGGGATTCCTGCACAATCGGCGCGTGGGATTCCTGCACCATTGGCGCGTGGGATTCCTGCACAATCGGCACGTGGGATTCCTGCACCATGGGCACATGGGATTCCTGCACAATCGGCGCATGGAATTCCTGCACCATTGGCACGTGGGATTCTTGCACAATCGGCGCGTGGGATTCCTGCACAATCGGCGCGTGGGATTCCTGCACAATCGGCGCGTGAGATTCCTGCACCATTGGCGCGTGGGATTCCTGCACAATCGGTGCGTGGGATTTATGTACCATTGGCGCATGGATTCCTGCACAATCGGCGCGTAGAATTCCTGCACCGTTTGCACGTAGGATTCCTGCACAATCGGCACGTAGGATTCTTGCACCATTGGCGCGTGGGATTCCTGTACCATTGGCGCGTGGGAAACTCACGTTGCGTCTTCAGCACATGCGCGTAGGGAACCTACGTGCATGACACGCTCGGAGTTAAGGGATTCATTGCCGGGACTTCACAGCGCATGGCCTCCCGGCGCATGGCCTCCCGGGCGCATGGGGCTCATCGTCCCCAAACAGCAAGTTCAGCCATAAAAGTTCCGAAAACTTGCCATGGCCATAACTTCCTCATCCGAAGTCGAAATCAAGCGAAACAAAAGCCAAAACCGCATGAAATTGAATTCTCTACAACATAGAACCATTAGTTTTCGAAAATAACCAAGTTTAGAAGTCAAAACCAAGAAAACCGAAAAGTTACAAACTTAGATCTACAAGAATCCATCCATCAAATCCAAAAATGTCAAGTTCTAAAGAGGCTTAGAATCAAGTAAGAAAGAGAATGGAACAATAAAACTTGAGGTCCATCATGAAGCAAGTTTGCACTTGCCTAAGCTCTCTCTCTCTCTCCCTCCTGGTGGTTGAAGAAGTAATGGTAGAGAAGAAGAAGTAAAATGAAGAGAGAGAATGAGGGAATGGGTTAATAAATGGTGATAGTGGTGGTAGGTAGGGGTTCTTCCCTTGGTTCATGATGAACCAATAAACAACCCAAGCCGAACCAAGCAAACCCAAAATAGACCAAGCCAGGAGACATAAAATACGAGTTAAGATACGTATACGTATTTCAAATACGTAATACGAACTACGGTCATTACAACTCTACCCACCTTAAAAGAATTTCGTCCTCAAAATTTAATTAAGAGGCTAGAGCGGCAAGGACAAGCTATACTAATCGTAAGCTATAACAAGCAGTCTATCATGCAGTCATTTATCCAAGCAAGGAATTGAAAGCATAAGGCATAAGGAAGACATTATACCTTACGAGTCAAATAGGTCGAAATATCGCGATCGGATATCATCCTCACGCTCACACGTCGACTCACCCAAAGAGTGATGACCCCAAGCAATACGGACTAAACTAATAGTCTTGTTCTTGAGTACCTTCTCTCTCCGGTCCAATATAGACACGGGCCTCTCCTCATACGAAAGGTTGGTACCAACAACTAATTCCGAATAATCCAGGATGTGGCTCGGGTTCGGGATATACCGTCGCAGTTGGGATACATGGAACACGTCATGCACCTCACGTAGCGACGGTGGAAGAGCGAGACGATAGGATACATCACCTACTCGCTCAAGAATGTCGAACGGCCCTATATACCTAGGACTAAGCTTTCTCTGCACGCCGAAACGAATGACGCCACGGTTAGGTAAAATTCTCAAGAATATATGGTCGCCTACAGAAAACTCAAGAGAGAGCCGATGAGAATCGGCCCAATGATGCTGGCGATCTTGGGCAACTCGAAGATGATCTCTGACTCTCCTGACCACTTCAACGGTCTGAGAAATCATTTTTGGACCGAGCATCTGTCTCTCTCCGATATCGTCCCATGCTAGCGGGGATCGGCACTTCCTACCATACAGTGCCTCGAACGGTGCCATCTGGATACTGGCCTGGAAACTGTTGTTGTACGAGAACTCCACCAGGTGCAGGTGATCGCCCCATGAACCACCGAAGTCGAGCGTACAAGATCTCAATATATCTTCAAGAGTCTGGATCGTGCGTTCCGACTGGCCATCTGTCTGCGGGTGATAAGCTGAGCTGAACTGGAGGTGAGTTTCCAAACTCTCTTACAGGTTACGCCAAAAGTGTGACATAAATCTTGAATCTCTGTCCGAGGTGATACTGACTGGTATACCATGAAGTCTGACGATCTGCCTGAGGTACATCTCTGCTAGCTGAGCCGTCGACTGACCAACTCTGAACGGGAGAAAATGGGCCACCTTCGTGAGCATGTCAACTATAACCCAAATAGCATCTCTACTAGTCG
Source organism: Iris pallida (assembly GCA_029216955.1). Lineage (NCBI taxonomy): Eukaryota > Viridiplantae > Streptophyta > Magnoliopsida > Asparagales > Iridaceae > Iris > Iris pallida. The sequence goes on along the minus strand of JANAVB010034820.1, from coordinate 1,624,529 downwards.
AGGATCGAGGTAATCCAGTTACCAAATCCATGGTTATATGCTCCCACTTTTATTCTAGAATTGGCAAGGGTTGAAGAAGTCCAGCTGGCCTCTGATGCTCAGCTTTAACTTGTTGGCAAACCAAACATCGAGAGACAAACCGGGTTATCTCCCTTTTCATGCCATCCCATCAAAAGTGCTGACGGATATCACGGTACATCTTCGTACTGCCGGGATGGATAGAATATTGAGAACTGTGAGCTTCTGCAATGATCTCCTGTCTGATATCTCCACTGGGTACACAAAGACGCCTCCCATGCCTAAGTGTACCGTCTTCATGAATGCATAACTCTGGGCGCCGTCCTTCCTCGCACTCTGCTATGAGCCGCTGAAGCTTAGAATCTGCTGACTGAGCCATCTGATTCCTCTCAATTATAGTAGACTGAACTTGCATGCTGGCCATCAATGCCACACTGGAAGGGAGAACAACTTCTATACCCATCTTCTGAAGATCCGCTAACAACTTCGGCTGCGCTGTTAGGAAATAAACTCTGACTCTCCTACTCAATGCATCTGCAACGATGTTGGCCTTCCCTGGGTGATACTAAAAGTTGACATCATAATCCACAAGAAGCTCCAGCCATCTCCTCTGACGCATGTTAAGATCCTTCTGGGTGAAAACATATATACTTCAGGCTCTTGTGGTCGGTGAAAATCTCCACCCTATCTCCATACAAGTAGTGTCTCCATAACTTAAGCGCAAATACTACAGCTGCCAGCTCCAAGTCATGGGTTGGGTAATTCCTCTCATGATCATGAAGTTGACGTGACGCATAAGCTATTACCTTTCCATGCTACATCAGAACACGTCCTAAGCCTCTGCCTGAAGCATCACAATACACTGAGAATCTCTCGGTTCCATCTGGAAACATGAGAATAGAAGCCGTCATCAAACCTCGCTTCAACTTCTCAAAAGAATTATGACATTCTACTGGCCAAGCAAACTGCACAACCTTGCGGGTCAACTGGGTCAATGGTGCTGAAATTTAAGCAAAGTCTGAAACAAATCGCCGGTAGTAGCTGGCTAATCCAAAGAAATTACGGACTTCTGCAACTGTGCTAGGTACAGGCCATGACTCAATAGCCACGATCTTCTGGGGATCCACTTCTACTCCTCCTCTGGTGATGATATGACCTAAGTACGAAATACGATCGAGCCAGAACTCACATTTACTGAACTTGGCATACAACTGGTGCTCTCTAAGAATCTGAAGAACAACTCTGAGATGCTGTTCATGCTCTGTCTTACTTTTGCTATAGACCAGGATGTCGTCTAGGAACACAATCACGAACTGATCCAAATAAGGCATGAAGATACGATTCATGAGGTCCATGAATGCAGCTGGCGTATTGGTTGCTCCAAATGGCATCACAAGGAACTCCCAATGCCCATACCTAGATCTGAAAGCAGTCTTCGGAATGTCCTGCTCTCTGACTCTGATCTGATGGTATCCTGACCGCAAGTTGATCTTCGAGAATACTGCTGCCCCTTGAGTTGATCAAATAAATCATCTATCCTCGGGAAAGGGTATCTGTTCTTGATTGTCACTGAGTTCAAGGTACGATAATCTACACATAATCTGGACGTACCATCCTTCTTTGTCACAAGAAGAAGCGGGGCTCCCCCAAGGCGATCTACTAGCACGAATGAATCCCTTGGTTCTGATTTCTTCAATCTTCTTGTACAATATCTCTAATTCTGACGACGCCATCCTGTAGACTCTCTCTGATACTGGGGCTGTCTCGGGAATCAAGTCGATGGCAAACTCGATCTCTCGCTCTGGCGGCATCCCTGGAAGCTCTTCTGGAAAAACATCTAGAAACTCTTCAACTATCCGGGGTAACTGTATTGCTGCTACTGCCATCCGCAACACGGAGGACAAGGTTCAACTTCGCCTCGGGAGAAGGAAAACTCCGGCTCGCCTGGAATGCTAAAAATAACCCTGCCAATATGGCAGTCTATCCTAGCATACTGGTCCCTCAACCAATCCTTCCCTAAGACCACATCATAATCGGCCATCGGAAACTCTATCAATCTATCGGGGAACTCTCTATCGCTAACTACGATCCGATACGAGAAAAACACTCTATCTACACCCAAAGTCTATTACCAGTAAGTATATTGAGCCTTACTGATAATGACTCGGGCTCCAATCCTATCCGTGTCGTGAATCGTGCAGACATAAATGAATGCGAGGCACCAGAATCAAATAATACTGAAGCTGAAAAGGTGTTGACGAAAATAGTACCTGTCACTACCTCACCTGGTGCTATTTCTTCTTCTTCCATGGTCAAAGCCAGCACTTGACCATGTCCTCTGGGTGCGGGTCCCCTCTGCTAAAAATTCCTCTGCCTGCTCTGGATCAGGGCTTGGGCCTGAGCATACTGCTGCGGTCTATACTGCTGGAATGCCTGGGCCTGCGTCGACAATAGCCTCGAGAATGGGTACTGCAGCTGCTGCTGCTGCTGGACCGGTGCTGGTCCTCTAACTGAAGGACTAGAGAAGGCTGGTGAACTTTCCCTGTTCAGGCAAAAAATATAAAAAAAATACTATTCGCAACGAACAATGTCAATATATAATATCCTCAACAAACCAAATCAATATCCGCAAATACGTACAAACTCAGTATCCTCAACGAAAAAACTAAATATCCCCAAATACGTATAAAGTCAAAATATAAAATATAGAATCTAATCCCTGGGTTCGCCGAAAATACAAAAACAAAGATTGACACACAGTTCTAATTCATATGTATTTTAAGTGTGAGAATGGATGGCTCAGAACACAACCCAAAATTCATTCTAGCATACATTAGTGTGAATCATCTATGTTCTGTACATATGGTGTAGTATACGTTCTTATCGAATCAAGTATCTAGTATCTGAAGAATGTAACAGAATCAAGATGAACTCACATAATGTAATACTAAAATATCATCTACTACTATATAAGATATAGTAATAGGTTATTGTATCATCATTGCCGAGGGATGAGGGTTGGAGGACAGTCAACTTTATCTACAGCTACATAGTTTTTGCCTCGCCAGTTGAATGGCTGCAGGGACTACGTCCTGATCACCATGTCGTACCATAGTTTCTGCCTCGCCAGTCGAATGGCTACAGGGACTATATGTCTCGATCACCATGTTACCAATTAACCAACCAACAAAACTACTTGTTATAAATATCGGCACTATATGTCGTGAAACGTCGCTATGACGTCGCTAATAGCGACTAATTTAGCGACGTTAGTATGAACGTCGCTAAATTCTAATTATATTCCCCCACCAATTCATTTCCTCCCATTTTACTCTCTCACTCTCTCTCCTCCCCCCTCCGACGCTCTTACTCCCTTCGGCGCTCTCACAGTACTTAAGTGTGGGAACGGATGGCTCAGAACACAACCCAAAATTCATTCTAGCATACATTAGTATGGATCATTATGTTCTGTACATATGGTGTAGTATATGTTCTTATCGTATCTAGTATCTGAAGAATGTAACATAATCAAGATGAACTCACATAATGTAATACCAAGACATCATCTACTACTATATAAGATATAGTGATAGGTTGTCATATCATCATTGCCGAGGGATAAGGGTCGGAGGACAGTCAACTTTATCTACGGCTACATAGTTTCTGCCTCGCCAGTCGAATGGCTTCAGGGACTATGTCCTGATCACCATGTCGTACCGTATATTAATGCAAATGGAGCTGGAGCCTGAGCCAAAATACATAATACAAAATACAAAATAAAAAATCCAATTCCTGGGTTCGCCGACCCCCTCGGTGGAACACTCAACACCGGCACGCACAATACATTCTAAAATATACAAAAAATATAAAAAAATACTATCCACAACGAACAATGTCAATATCTAATATCCTCAACAAACCAAATCAATATTCGCAAATACGTAAAAACTCTGTATCCTCAACAGGAAGGATCAGTATTTTCTAGTTCTCTTTCTTCCATCCATTCCTCCGTTCTGATCAAGCCTCCACATATGATATCCAGCTCAAGTGTAGAGGCGGGAAAGAAGAAGTGGGCAGGAAGATAAGGGGGAAGCAGCACAGCCGGCGGCATGACCTGGAGGAAGTACAGAGACTTTCTTCAACATCCGTAGGAGAACTATAAGGATATATTTTTTCACAACATGTCACCTTGTCAAAGACCCTTAATGTGACAACCATGTTACCATGGTGTCAGAAGACTAACATGTCATAATTTTCTAAGTCGTGTGCTTTGACATAATCCTTCCAACTCTTTCCTCCTATGTAGTAATCTTGTATTTCTTTATGAAGTACAAGATTACTACATAGGAGGAAAGAGTTTGGAGGATTATGTCAAAGCACACGGCTTAGAAAATTATGACATGTTAGTCTTTCGACACCGCGGTAACATGATATTCACATTAAGGGTCTTTGACAAGGTGACATGTTGTGAAAAGATATATCCATATAGTTCTCATACGGATGTTGAAGAAAATCTACCGAAATTCCTCCAGGTCTTGCCGCCGGCTGTGCTGCTTTTCCCTCCTCTTCCTGCCTACTTCTTCTCCCCCGCCTCTACACTTGAGCTGGATATCATATGTAGAGGCTTGATAGAACGGAGTGTCACCCTCATTTCCCGTATTTCCCGTATTTCGTATTTATACTCATATCTGGATTTTGGCATGTATTTTTATTTTTCTCAACTTGTGGAATTTTAGTATTTCTCGTATTTTGGGTTTTGACATGGCTCGGTTTTAATTGGATTGGGTTGGTTTGGTTTGGTTTAATGTGTATTGGAACACCTTAGCCTATGCTCCACCCTCAACATACCACATCCTACCCTCTTTAAAACTCCACCAACTTTTTCTCTCTCCTCATAACCTCCATTAATTTCTTCTTCTCCTTCCTCTACACAATACTCTTCTCCTTCCTCTACACAACACCCACCCATAGGCAAGTGCACCTTGCCACCACATGAGAACCCTATTTTTATTTGTCCATTTGCTAGATTAGGACATGGTGATCAACATTAGAACTTGGTATTTTGTGATTTGGAGTCTCCATTGTTCTAGATCTAAGTTTTCCTTATTTTTGGATTTACATGGTTTTGATCTATTTAAGTTAGATTTTTATGGGTTTTGATATTTCCATGTGGAAGAGAGTTCAATTCCACCCTGGTTGGAACTTTGGAAATTCGGTTTTGGAGTTCGGATGGCCAAATGGTGATGTTTTAAAGTTTTGGGAGCCATTGGAGCTTCTTCTCAGCCATGGAGAAGAAGACCCTTTTCCTTGCGTGCGTGCTTTTGCACGTACGCAGCTCCCTTGCGTGCGTACTTTTGCACGTACGCAGCTTCCTTGCATGCGTGCTTTTGCGCGTATGCAGCTCCCTTGCGTGCGTGCTTTTGTGCGTACGCAGCTCCCTTGCGTGCGTGCTTTTGTGCGTACGCAGCTTCCTTGCGTGCGTGCTTTTGTGCATACGCAGCTCCCTTGCGTGCGTGCCCTTAAGCGTACGCAGCTCCCTTGCGTGCGTGCCGTTATGCGTACGCTACTCCCCTGCATGCGTGTCCTTGCGCGTACGCTGCGTGACCCATGCACCCTGACCCCTTGCTTAACCCATTGGCTCTAGGAGTATTGGTTTTATTTCTCGACTTGGTTTTTTTGTTTGTGGATTGAGTTTTCCTGAGATCTGTTCAACACAGCACGACTATCTTGACCCGACACGGCCTAACACGGTTTTCAAGTAATTGTTTATGACTAGTACGGTTCTCAAGATTTTCTGTGGATTATGATTTTGGTATTCTCTGATCTCCTTGCTAGTGACCCAGTGGGGTGCACACCTAACTTGTAACTGTTATTAATCCTTGTGACTTGATAACTTGATAGTGGCCCGTGGCGGCGCACTCCTGACTTATAGCATGACTTGATAACTTAATGTTGTTGCGACGGCTAACTTAACTTGACCTGCCTTGACACCGTGGGTAGTTCTTTCTTGCTTGCTTGTTAAATCCACTTGTCCTGTCTTGCATCATGTCTAGGATGGAACTCCTGAGTACCATGGTCAGGAGTACCTACTAAAATAGATTAAGGTTAATAACTAGAATAATACAGTAGTCATGCAGAGATGACACAGCTACAGGCAATCCCGTTACCTGGGCGCTCTTAGGATCTGTAGCATGCCGACGAGTAGGATGCATTTCCAGCACACTGTCATGTGTTGCACCTTCTAAGTCACCTAAGGGTACATGCATTTCCTGGATGATGTACCCACCAGAATTCAACCCCTAATTTTTGACCTGGATAACTTGGATGGTCTGCAGGGCTTGTGGCTGTGGAATAATCTCACTGTATCTTGTTAGTAATTAGGCCTGTGATAACCCTAGTTAGTTAAAGTAGTAAGCCGTAGTATCTGCTTGGTCGTGATTGATTGAATGAGGTATAACCAGTCTAGCCATGTCTTGATCCAGTACAAGATTGCTCCCTGTCTTGATTTCTTGCATTATTATCTTGCCGATAAATGGTGGAAAACCAAGTTCTGTTCAGATGAAGGGTTACAACCCCGGTCCTTGTTTGGGTTACGGGTTGTAACCTGGTTATCGGAATAGTCCTATGGTTATCTCGTCGTATATCATCCTGACATGTTTTCGTAAATTCTAGTTTTAATATTAAAGTTTCTTGTGCTAATTGCTGGCTTTTGTTCTTATTTCGTGGCCCCCTTGTGGCACTTACCCTTTCTGGGGTTGACCCAGCTGGTTTTGTGTGGCCAGATTTCGGAACAGCTCCCGAGGATCTACCAAGCTTCCAGCCCAATGGTGACAACTAGACGAAACCCGGGCCAAGAGTGGGTTTTCCTTTTGTCTTGTCCACTTCATTGTAAAACTATTCTTTTGAGGCGTTTAGCCGACGAGCACCTGTTAGCTCGATACATTTTTACTTACTATCTGCCTACGGGCTGTAAACATGATTAACAAATCCTAGGGTTGATCATGTACGACTAAACTCTTGCTAGTCCTAACATTTTGTAACGACTAGCTTCATGATCAGCTGAATATGTAATATTTGGGACGCCTTATTATTATATATTTAATGATCATACATCTTGCGACCTTACTTACTTGCTTGTGATTGAGACATTAGGCTTGTTCATGACCAAAAGAGACTGTTGGCTTGTAGTAAACCCTCATATATCTAGACAGCCGTGACCGTATATCGAGGTTAAGTGGTGGCCCATGCAGGTCTTGTAAATCAAGATATGTGAGGGTTTACCAGATAGATGTCTCAATCAGTACTCGTCTTTGATCTCTGTTCGTATCCTCTGAATCCCTGGATTCTTGCCCTGATTCTGTGTTTATATCATTGATCTATCCTGGTCCTTTCCTTATTGTTCTCTGTGTCATCTTTTTCAGCGGCACTGTACCTGGTCCTACCGATCAACGAGGGAGAGCACTTCCCATAGGTCAGCAGCAACCCGGAGATCAAGCCCAGCATTCCGGGGTAGCCTCTAGAGTTGTGCCTACTGGAGGAGAGTCACCAGTTCGGCCCGTCCAGCCCGCAGAGCCAGATGATGGTACCTTAGTAGGCCTCATCAGAACCTTGATAGCTTCCCAGGATCGTCGAAGCGACGCCCTATACCAAACAGTTTAAGATGCTTTGACCCGAGGCGGACATCCAGGGAACCAGGCGGCAAACAGCTTCAAGCGATTGAACCCTCCTTTCTTCGACGGCAGCGAGGATACGATTGCCGCGGATGCATGGCTTCAGGATACCGAGGTGATTCTGGAAGTAGCTAGGACACCCGAGAATGAGAAGGTGGCGGTGGTACGCCTGCAGTTGTTGGACTTGGCTCGCAGTTGGTGGACGACGCAAGCCATGGGATTAGTGGCACCCATTGCTTGGGCAGTGTTTAGAGAGAGATTCCAGACGAAGTATTTCGATGTTGTGGCTCGGTACGACCTGCAGACCAGATTTACCAACTTGAAGCAAGGAGGCAGAACAGTCGACAGTTATGCATCAGAGTTTTCTAGACTCAGTAGGTTTGCCCCCACCTTGGTGGCGACCGAGTTTGATAGGGCCCAGCGGTTCCAGCAGGGACTGCATTTGGAGATCTTGTTGGCGGTTGAGCAGTTCGAGCACCAGACATTCGATGCAGTCTTGAGAGCAGCTAGGAGGCATGAGTACACCTTCCAGAGGATCATGGATAAGACCGGAGGTAGGAAGCGGTCCCACAGTCAGATGCACCAATCATCAGCTCCAGCCCCGGCAGCTAGGGGATTGACCATTGGAACTCCGAGGCGGGCGACCTCAGTAACGTCGGTTCAGCATTCGACCCCGACGTACCCGCAGCAGCAGAAGCAGAAAAAGACTTCTGCGATGGGATGTTCTCATTGCGGGAAGCCAGGGCATGTGGTGGCAGACTGTCGCAGGGCACAGGGATTGTGCCTGGCTTGTGGAGCAGCAGATCATAGGATAGGGGCTTGCCCGAATAGGGTGGTTCATCAGCATCCAACCCTTCTAGCTCTTCGGTGAGAGGACCGGCCCCAGCACCAATTCAGCAGCAGCAGTATCAGTCTTTGAGGCCCTTGCCGCCTCAGTCTCAGGCATTCCAGCAACAACAACCCCAGCAGTATGCATAAGCCCAAGCTCAGACCCAGAATAGGCAGAGAGGTTTCCAGCAGAGGGGACCAGTAGCCAGAGGACAAGGTCAGGCCATGATGATGGCTATGGAAGAAGAAGTTGCACCAGGTGAGGTTGTGGCAGGTACTATTCTCGTCAACTCCTCTCCAGCGTCTGTATTATTTGATTCTGGTGCATCGCATTCATTTATGTCTGCACGATTCGCGACACGGATAGGATTGGAGCCCGAGTCATTATCAGTGAGGCTCAATATACTTACTGGTAATGGCCTTGTGGGAGTAGATCGAGTGTTTTCCTCGTGTCGGATCGTAGTTAGCGGTAGGGAGTTCCCCGCTAGATTTATAGAGTTTCCCATGGCAGACTATGATGTAGTCCTAGGCATGGATTGGTTGAGGAACCAGTATGCTAGGATAGACTGCCATATTGGCAGAGTTGTCTTTAGTATCCCCGGCGAGCCAGAGTTTTCGTTTTCCAGAGGCACAGTGGAGCCATCTTCCCCAGCATTGCGGATGGCAGTAGCAGCAGTGCAGTTACCACGGATAGTTGAAGTGTTTCCAGATGTCTTCCCAGAGGAGCTTCCAGGGATGCCGCCGGAGCGGGAGATTGAGTTCACTATAGACTTGATTCCCGGGACAGCACCAGTATCAGAGCGAGTCTACAGGATGGCGCCTTCAGAGTTGGAAATTTTATACAAAATGATTGAAGAACTGAGGACCAAGGGATTCATCCGTGCAAGTGGGTCGCCTTGGGAAGCCCTGATGCTTCTTGTAAAAAAGAAGGATGGTACGTCCAGGCTGTGTGTTGATTATCGTACCTTGAATTCGGTGACAATCAAGAACAGATACCCTCTTCCGAGGATAGATGACTTGTTTGATCAGCTCAGAGGGGCTTCAGTGTTCTCGAAGATCGACTTGCGGTCGGGATACCACCAGATCAGAGTCAGAGAGCAGGACATCCCGAAGAAAGCATTTAGATCGAGGTATGGACATTGGGAGTTCCTTGTTATGTCCTTTAGAGCGACCAATGCACCGGCCGTATTCATGGACCTCATGAATCGTATTTTTATGCCTTACTTGGATCAATTTGTGATCGTGTTCCTAGATGACATCCTGGTCTACAGCAAGAGTGAAGCAGAGCATGAGCAGCATCTCAGAGTTGTCCTCCAGACGCTTAGGGAGCATCAGTTGTACGCCAAGTTCAGTAAATATGAGTTCTGGCTCGATCGCATATCATACTTGGGTCACATCATTACCCGAGGAGGAGTGGAAGTGGATCCCCAGAAGATTGTGGCTATGAGTCATGGCCGGTACCCAGCTCAGTGGCAGAGGTTCGCAGCTTCCTTGGATTGGCCGGCTACTACCGGCGGTTCGTTTCAGATTTCGCAAGGATTTCAGCGCCGATGACCCAGTTAACCCGCAAGGATGTGCCGTTTGTTTGAACAGCAGAGTGTCAGGAATCATTTGAGAGGTTGAAGCAAGGTTTGATAACGGCTCCCATTCTCACCCTTCCAGATAGGACCGGAGGATTCACAGTTTATTACGACGCTTCAGGCAGAGGATTGGGGTGTGTCTTGATGCAGCATGGGAAGGTGATATCTTATGCGTCACGTCAACTATGTGATCATGAGAAGAATTACCCGACCCACGACTTAGAATTGGCGGCGGTAGTGTTTGCTTTGAAGTTGTAGAGACACTACTTGTATGGAGATAGAATGGAGATCTTTACTGATCATAAGAGCCTGAAGTATGTTTTCATCCAGAAGGACCTTAATATACGGCAGAGAAGATGGCTCGAGCTACTGGTGAACTATGATGTGGATTTGCAGTATCATTCCGGGAAGGCCAACGTTGTAGCAGATGCATTGAGCAGGAGAGCCGGAGTTTATCTCCTGACGGTGCAACCAGAATTATTGGCAGATCTTCAGAAGATGGGAATTGAAGTGGTTCTTCCAACCAGCGTGGCATTGATGGCCAGCCTACAGGTTCAGTCTAGCATAGTTGAGAGAATCCGGATGGCGCAGTCAACATATTCCAAGATCCAGCGACTCAGAGCAGAGTGTGAAGCAGGAAGAAGGCCAGAGTTATGTATCCATGAAGACGGTACACTTCGGCACGGCACTCGTCTTTGTGTACCCAGTAGAGATATCAGACAGGAAATCATGGCAGAAGCCCACAGTTCACAATATTTTATTCATCCGGGTGGTACGAAGATGTACCGTGATATTCGTCAGCATTTCTGGTAGAATGGCATGAAGAGGGAGATAGCCCGGTTTGTCTCTCGGTGTTTGGTTTGCCAACAGGTTAAAGTTGAACATCAGAGGCCCGCTAGACTTCTTCAACCCTTACCGATTCAAGAATGGAAGTGGGAACATATAACCATGGATTTCGTGACCGGATTGCCCAGATCTCCGGCCGGCAGAGATGCTATTTGGGTAATTGTGGACAGGCTTACCAAGGTGGCACACTTTCTCCTATTCAGAGTTGGACAGTCGACGACACAGTTAGCAGAGATGTATCTCAGGCAGATCGTCAGGCTTCACGGTGTGTCAGTCAGCATCACCTCAGACAGGGATTCAAGATTCACATCACACTTTTGGCGCAGCTTGCAGAAGAGTTTGGGGACTCGCCTTCAATTCAGCTCAGCTTATCACCCGTAGACGGATGGTCAATCAGAGCGCACAATCCAGACTCTTGAAGATATGTTGAGATCATGTACCCTTGACTTCGGTGGTTCGTGGGAGAATCATCTGTACCTGGTGGAATTCTCGTACAATAACAGTTATCAGGCCAGTATCCAGATGGCACCCTTCGAGGCTCTTTATGGCAGGAAGTGCAGATCCCCGCTAGCATGGGACGATGTCGGGGAGAGGCAGATGCTCGGACCCGAATTGATTTCCCAGACGGTCGAAGTGGTCAGGAAGGTCAGAGATCACCTCCGAGTTGCCCAGGACCGCCAGCGCCATTGGGCCGATGCTCATCGGCGTCCCTTAGAATTTGCTGTCGGCGATCATGTATTCCTTAGGATCTCGCCTAACCGTGGCGTCATTCGCTTTGGCGTGCGGGGAAAGCTTAGTCCTAGGTATATAGGGCCGTTCGATATTCTAGAGCGAGTACGAAATATATCCTATCGTCTCGCTCTTCCGTCGTCGCTAAGTGAGGTGTATGATGTATTCCATGTGTCCCAATTACGACGGTATATTCCGGACCCGAGCCACATCCTAGACCATTCGGAATTGGTTGTTGGTAGCAACCTTTCGTATGAGAAGAGGCCCGTGTCTATATTGGACCGGAGGGAGAAGATACTCAAGAACAAGACTATTAAATTAGTCTGTGTTGCTTGGGGTCATCACTCTCTAGGTGAGTCAACGTGGGAGCGTGAGGAAGACATCCGATCGCGATATCCCTACCTATTTGACTCGTGAGGTATAATGTCTTTCTTTTGCCTTACGTTTTCCCTTTCTTGCTTGCATTGTATGATTGTATGATTGAACTGCTTAGTGTAACTTGCCTGTGCTTAATGTAACTTATCGTGACAATCTCTAGCTCCATGATTAAATTTCGAGGACGGAATTCTTTTAAGGTGGGTAGAGTTGTCACCCTCATTTCTCGTATTTCCCGAATTTCGTATTTATACTCGTATCTGGATTTTGGCATGTATTTTTATTTTTCTCAACTTGTGAAATTTCGATATTTCTCGTATTTTAGGTTTTGACATGGCTCGGTTTTAATTGGATTGGGTTGGTTTGGTTTGGTTTGGTTTAATGTGTATTGGAACACCTTAGCCTATGCTCCTCCCTCAACACACCACATCCCACCCTCTTTAAAATTCCACCAACTTTTTCTCTCTTCTCATAACCTCCATTAATTTCTTCTTCTCCTTCCTCTACACAACACTCTTCTCCTTCCTCTACACAACACTCTTCTCCTTTCTCTACACAACACCCCATTGTTCTAGATCTAAGTTTTCCTTATTTTTGGATTTATATGGTTTTGATCTTTTTAAGTTGGATTTTTATGTGTTTTGATGTTTCCATGTGGAAGAGAGTTCAATTCCACCCTGGTTGGAACTTTGGAAATTCGGATTTGGAGTTCGGATGGCCAAATGGTGATGTTTTGAAGTTTTGGGAGCCATTGGAGCTTCTTCTCAGCCATGGAGAAGAAGACCCTTTCCCTTGCGTGCGTGCTTTTGCGCGTACGCAGCTCCCTTGCGTGCGTGCTTTTGCGCGTACGTAGCTCCCTTACGTGCGTGCTTTTGTGCGTACGCAGCTCCCTTGCATGCGTACTTTTGCGCGTACGCAGCTCCCTTGCGTGCGTGCTTTTGTGCATACGCAGCTCCCTTGCGTGCGTGCCCTTGCGCGTACGCAGCTCCCTTGCGTGCGTGCCCTTGTGCGTACGCTGCTCCCCTGCATGCGTGTCCTTGCGCGTACGCTGCGTGACCCATGCACCCTGACCCCTTGCTTAACCCATTGGCTCTAGGAGTATTGGTTTTATTTCTCGACTTGGTTTCTTTGTTTGTGGATTGAGTTTTCTTGAGATCTGCTCAACACAGCACGACTATCTTGACCCGACACGGCCTAACACGGTTTTCAAGTAATTGTTTATGACTAGTACGGTTCTCGAGATTTTCTGTGGATTATGATTTTGGTATTCTCTGATCTCCTTGCTAGTGACCCAGTGGGGTGCACACCTAACTTGTAACTGTAATTAATCCTTGTGACTTGATAACTTGATAGTGGTCCGTGGCGGCGTACTCCTGACTTGTAGCATGACTTGATAACTTAATGCTGTTGCGACTGCTAACTTAACTTGACCTGCCTTGACACCATGGGTAGTTCTTTCTTGCTTGCTTGTTAAATTCACTTGTCCTGTCTTGCATCATGTCTAGGATGGAACTCCTGAGTACCACGGTCAGGAGTACCTACTAAAATGGATTAAGGTTAATAACTAGAATAACACAGTAGTCATGAAGAGATGACACAGCTACAGGCAATCCCGTTACCTGGGCGCTCTTGGGATCTGTAGCCTGCCGACGAGTAGGGCGCATTTCCAGCACACTGTCATGTGTTGCACCTTCTAAGTCACCTAAGGGTACATGCATTTCCTGGACGATGTACCCACCAGAATTCAACCCCTAATTTTTGACCTGGGTAATCTGGATGGTCTGCAGGGCTTGTGGCTGTGGAATAATCTCACAGCATCTTATTAGTAATTAGGCCTGTGATAACCCTAGTTAGTTAAAGTAGTAAGCCGTAGTATCTGCTTGGCCGTGATTGATTGAATGAGGTATAACCAGTCTAGCCATGCCTTGATCCAGTACAAGATTGCTCCCTGTCTTGATTTCTTGCATTATTATCTTGCCGATAAATGGTGGGAAACCAAATTCTGTTCAGATGAAGGGTTACAACCCCGGTCCTTGTTTGGGTTACGGGTTGTAACCTGGTTATCGGAATAGTCCCATGGTTATCTCGTCATATATCATCCTGACATGTTTTCGTAAATTCTAGTTTTAATATTAAATTTTCTTGTGCTAATTGCTGGCTTTTGTTCTTATTTTGTGGCCCCCTTATGGCACTTGCTCTTTCTGGGGTTGACCCAGCTGGTTTTGTGTGGCCAAATTTTGGAGCAGCTCCCGAGGATCTACCAAGCTTCCAGCCCAATGGTGACAACTAGACGAAACCCGGGCCAAGAGTGGATTTTCCTTTTGTCTTGCCCACTTCATTGTAAAACTATTCTTTTGAGGCGTTTAGCCGACGAACACCTGTTAGCTCGATGCATTTTTACTTACTGTCTGCCTACGGGCTGTAAACATGATTAACAAATCCTAGGGTTGATCATGTACGACTAAACTCTTGCTAGTCCTAACATTTTGTAACGACTAGCTTCATGATCAGCTGAATATGTAATATTTGGGACGCCTTATTATTGTATATTTAATGATCATACATCTTGCGACCTTACTTACTTGCTTGTGATTGAGACATTAGGCTTGTTCATGACCATAAGAGACTGTTGGCTTGCAGTAAACCCTCATATATCTAGACAGCCGTGACCGTATATCGAGGTAGTTTCCATTTCAATATACGTAGCTGGCTATGTCTGCCCCCGCTCTCCAGTATTCTAGTTCTGGGGCGTGACACGGAGGAATGGATAGATGGAAGAGAACTAGAAAACACTGATCCTTCCTGTTGTGAGAACTGTGAAGAGTGAGAAAGGAGAGGGGGGTCTTTGATTTTCGCGTTCATCATCATTAGAGGGAGCAACACTGGAAAAGTTGTGACGTTGACAGCATGAGAGAGGGAGAGGGGAATGGAGGGAGGGAAGTGGCTGCATGCCTTTGGCTCACTCGAGCAGTATTTGTGCGTCAGATAAAATACAGAAAATTTGCGACATGGTGATCAGGACATAGTCCCTGCAGCCATTCGACTGGCAAGACAGAAACTATATAGCCGTAAATAAAGTTGCTGTCCTTTGACCCTCATCCCTCGGCAATGATGATATGACAACCTATCACTATATCTTATATAGTAGTAGATGATGTCTTAGTATTACATTATGTGAGTTCATCTTGATTCTGTTACATTATTCAGATACTAGATACGATAAGAACATATACTACACCATATGTACAGAACATAGATGATTCACACTAATGTATGCTAGAATGAATTTTGGGTTGTGTTCTGAGCCATCCGTTCTCACACTTGGCAAAAAATCAAATTTTCTGTATTTTATCTGCTTTCGAAAATGTACTCAAACGAGATGGCACCCGTTCTCACAGATGGCACCTAAGATCCGAGGATCTCGCTTGAGGGAGGCACAGATGGCTGTGAAAGAGGAGGTGGCTCCAGCTCCAGAGGGCAGTTCCACCGATAGAGCTGCTCCAGAAGTAATTCCTAAAGTCGAGGGAGCTGTGAAGGAGGAGGTGGCACCACAGGACAGTTCCACCGGGAGTTCCAGTCATCTATCTCCTCTGGATATTGATCTGGCTGCCGCGGATCCTACTTATGCGCGCTGGCTGAGGGAGTTCTATCTGCCCCAGCATAGACGACAGTAGATACATATATTGACTGGATTTATTTTAATGGATATATCTCATCTGGATATTGTGATGGATATTTGTTTTGATGGATATATCTCCTTTTAGATATTGTGATGGATATTTATTTTCTTGTGTGTGAAGTATATTGGTACAACTTGCTGTGTGATGCATATTGTGATGTATATTTGTTTGTGTGATGTGTGATGCATATTGTGATGTTCCGAGAGGCTTGAGGAGAGGACCAATTATTTTTGGTCTATTCTGGATTGTATTGTGCGGGCCGGTGTTGAGTGTTCCACCGACGGGGTCGGCAAACCCAGGGATTAGATTATGTATTTTGGATTGTACATTTGCATTCTAGATTCTTTTTAAAAAAAAAAATTTCAATTTAGCGACGTTTATATTCGTCGCTAACATTTAGCGACGAATATAAAGGTCGCTAAAAACGTCGCTAAATTGTTGACGTGGCAAACAATCTGATGCCACCACATCGTCGCAAGAACGTCGCTAATCGGCGGCCACTTGAAAACGTCGCAAATTAGCGACGTTATAAACGTCGCTAACTAACGTCGCCCTAGCGACGTTTTGCGACGTTTTCTCGATTAGCGACACATTTTTTTCCGTCGTTTATTAAACGTCGCTGAAAACGTCGCTAATTTAGTTTAGCGACGTTATGGCCGAGTTTAGCGACGTTTTGGAACGTCGCTAATCTGACAAATTTTTGTAGTGTCCTGGTAGGCTCCCACTTTCACCATTTGTTTTTATTAAATGGAGAAAATACTACGCTCATACTCCGGCAATGCCTCCTACCTCGGTCACTTATATATGATACCATGAAAGATTAGAAGAGCATAAATTTGTTTAGATGCTTTCAAAGCTTACACTCCAATTTTCTCATTACATCCCCATTTATAGTGCAATTACAATTCAAAGTATATTAGAGAAAATATAAGCTTATTACAACTAATTAAGAGAAATTACAAATTTAATCGTACTATTTGATACACAAAACAATCATGCTATTTGGCACGCGTGCGTGCTCGCACACGATGGAGCAGTAGGAGAGAGGCAGCGGAAGAAAGGAGGCATCGACGATGAAAAAGGGTGGGGGGGAGGCGGCGAATGGCGGTCGAGGAGAAGGAGGGAGGCTATGGCATAAGAGCATGAGAGAGGTGGTGGCGGCAGAGGTACAGTACTAAGATATAAAACGTTAAACCACTAATTCA
Organism: Iris pallida; assembly: GCA_029216955.1. Classification (NCBI taxonomy): domain Eukaryota; kingdom Viridiplantae; phylum Streptophyta; class Magnoliopsida; order Asparagales; family Iridaceae; genus Iris; species Iris pallida. The sequence continues at coordinate 1,607,598 of JANAVB010034820.1, read as the reverse complement.
ATTCCCAACAAAATAGAATTAGTTCTAGACTATACCGCATTTGGAGTTTGTCTTCATTAGGTTGAGATAGAGTGAGTTTAATTATGTTTTGGAGAACTAATACGATTGTTAATTATTAATTGGTATCTGTTCTTTAATTTCGTGATGCTGAGAGAGAATGATGGAATTAAGAATTGAGAGAGAAGAGTCATAGGGAGAGATTTTGGACGCTTCTGCCGTTTAAAGTTCAGATTAGGGGTGTAAAACGGACAAAGTAGTCCGTTGTCCGTACGTGTCCGGCTCGATAAATGGTTCGACCGCGGAATGTCCGATTCATTAACGAACAAAACTTGGACATTTTTTTTGGTCCGATTAAAAATCGGACCCGGACACGGTCATATTCATGTTCGGTCCGAATTAGTCCGCGAACAGTCCGATAGTGGAGACTTCTTTTGGTTTTGTATCAATTATGTCATAATATTTTGGTTTTGTATCAAATTTTTGTTGTCCCGTCTCGATTTTTCTTATCCTTTTACTATTGTTTGTTGTATTCTATAACCTTCAAATGTATTTTCTTTCAACTAGATTTTTTGAACCAACTATTAAGGTATCTTGATAAAATAATAACTTTTGGTAATATATTTAATTTGTCCGCGGACCGTCCGATTGAATTAACAAACAGTGGTTGTCCGTGTTCATCCGGCCCAAACTTGAACAATGAACTGTCTGTGTCCGTCCGTCCGAACTCATTTTCATTAACGGACCGAACACGGACAGTGGACTGTCCGTGTCCGTCCGGTCCGTTTACACCCCCTAGTCCAGATCCTTACATGATTTTGTAGAAAGAGATTAATAGAATTAATGCTCGAGTCCTAGGGAGAAAAGTCATAGGGAGAATAATAGAAAAGACATTTGCAGGCGTATTAATGCTTGAGTCATATTTTCTCTCTCAATTCTTAATACAATAACTTCTCTTCTTCTTCTAGAAAGGATATCAGAGATGGTTGTGTAGAAGGAACCGAAGCTATGGCCTAACCTATGAGAAATGCGAGGTCTTTTGGTATATATTTTTCGGCACTGCTATTTGGTCCGCGGACGAACCAATCTGCCGCCACGTGACGTTCTTCTTTTGACAGGTCAGCGATATGGAGATGGAGTCCATGCGAATAGAGGGGTGGGAGAGCACCAGCGGCTGGTCGCCTGAGGACAAAAAAGAAGGGTAAAGTGCATTTAAACCCTCCTTGGAGTTGTCTCGTTTGCAAAATAAGACCTTTTAGAAAACTTAAAACAGTTTGCACCTCCCGCAAATCTGTTTTGCGCAGAATACCCATTTCCGTCAAATTGACGTTAAAACAGCCGTTAGAGGCCATTTTTTGGATTTAAAAAAAAAGTGCACTTCCCAAAATACCCCTAATGCTTACATTTGGCTGTTGGCTCTCTTTCATTCTCTATGTATAAGACAATGTTTGTTTGAAACATAAAACCTAAACTTTATATTTTCTATTTTTTGACCGGTTGGTTGGAAGGAAAAATAATATATTTTTTTATATTTCTTTTTTTTTTACTTATTTGCTCTCATTTAATATATTGAAACTTTTTCTTACCTACCGATTTCAAATCCAACTGCAATTTTTTTTTATATTCTCTTTTTTTTTTTTTTACTTATTTGCTCTCATTTAATGTTTGAAGCTTTTTTTACTTAGTTCTTATTTCATATTTTTTTTTCATCTTTTTAATAATCTTTTCTAGTTTTTTAAGAGTGACTTTTATTTTCAAATTTGTATAGTTTTTGTTTTTGTCTTTTTTCATTGTTTAAGATTTATCCTCATTTTTTGGTTTTTTGGAATATTTTGTCTATTTTTTATTTTTTCCATATTTTAATAGTATTTTTTGTTATTTGGTTTTTTTTTTTCCAGTTTTTCATCATTTCTATTTTTTAAGAATTGATTTTTTTTTATTTATCAGTTTTATTTTTCCCAAAAATATTTATATATTTGTTAAATAAAAAATAATTTATGACAAAATAATTTTAAATAATATTTATCCATTTTTTTGACGAAACTAACCGTTTTTAACAAGTTAATACTAATTAAAATAATTTTAATAAATAATTTTACTAGCAAACACCATTTTCCCTTTGTTAATATTTATCCACTTTTTAACAAGTATTTTTGCGTAACCGTTTTTAACAAAATAATTTTAGAACTAACCGTTTTTAACAAGTTAATATTAGATAGCCCAGGGATAAAATGGTCAAAACAACCCCATTTTAACACCCGTAAACGAAAAAGTTAGCGGAGGGGGTGATTTGAGCATTTTCGTATCTAGTTGGATTTTTCGGATCAGCGAGTCTTTATTTGTATTTTCGTGCATCTAAGGAGGGTTTAAATGCACTTTACCCCAAAAAAGAATTTTAGTATTTTTTTTTGGAATGTAGTATAGAGGCATTAATGGAAAGATTGGAAGAAAGAGGAAAAGTCAGAGTTATAGAAAGACATTTGGTGGCGTCTTCCATGCATGCTTTCTGTAATAAGTTTTCGGCCTCGTGGGCGGAGTCATGGGATCTCTCTGGCTAGAATTGAAAAATAAAAGTTTTTTTTTTTTGGGATGTCAAAAAGAAAAAAAAGAAAAAGAAAAAAAGAAAAATAATTTTCATAAACAGAAATAGAAAAAAAAAATGGGTTTTCTTGTCCAACTAAAAATTCACTTTTTCACTCTAGAAAAAATTTAAGTTCTTCTAATTTTTGGCCTTTCCAAACACCGGGAAGAAAAAATAAATGGAGATTGGAATAGAAAAGAGCAAGGAATTGCTTTTCTATCCTTTCCTTTTCGCGCACCAAACGAGGCCTTTGAGTATTTTACCCTCTACCGAACTCATCCGGTTCTTGTGGTCAGCAAAAAGAGGTATAACTTTTTTGACTAGACGGACGGTTTCGGAATCGAACTACAGAGGAGGTGTGGAGGTGTGTGTATGAAAATTAGAAATAATTCGTCCAAATAGTATACGATGTAGTATACACAAAGTCCGTTATGCTGGACGTGGCAAAAAAATTTTTTCCTACCCTTCTTTACCTACGAGTTCCATTACGTAAAGTGGTCATCAAGAAAGAGCTTGTTTTCCATTTCACGTAAAGTGGTCATCAAGAAAGAGTTTGTTTTCCATTTCCGGTCCGGATGTATGGAAGACTTGTTTTCTCATGGACAACAACGGAGGGTCGGCACACGCACTGCGACTCGAAGCCGGTCCAAGTTCCCGAACAAACGAATACATTCAAATACAAATATCTGACTCACACTGTTTGTTTGTTACCTATATGGTCATTCATGCTCTCCGGACAAAGATATATATAAATAGGGCAACGGAAAGAGGAGGTGATCAAACTCGACGAAATGTCCGAAACGTACGATGCAGTAGTCGTTGGGTCGGGTTACGGAGGGTCTGTTGCGGCGTGCAGGATGGCAAAGGCAGGGATCAAGGTATGCTTGATCGAGAAAGGGCGGCGATGGGAGGCACACGAGTTCCCGAGGGATAGCCGCAGCCTCATTTCAGCCACGAGGACGGAGTGCAGGAGGTGGGGTTTCGGCTTCGGCTCCAAACAAGCACTATTTCAGGTTAGATCGACACACCGGTACCCTACTTCAAATCTTGATAGTACTGAACTATTTTACAACATATGTACTCATTTCGATCGACATGAATATATATACAGATACATGATCAAGGCGACTCCTTGGCTGCTGTGGCATGCGGGCTCGGCGGAGGCTCCCTTGTCAACGCAGGAGTGATGGTACCGACTCCGGTGCGAGCAAGACGAGACCCGAGATGGCCCAAGGAATGGCACTTGGACTGGGAGGTTTACGCACAGCAGGCTTCCGGGATGCTGGACACGCAGAGCGTTCCAGTCGAGTTCCCGAACGCCCGCATCATGCAGCAAATAGTGGACGAAGAGATTGAGGACTGCAGGCCTGACCCGATAAAGTTGAGCATCAATTTTGGGCAAGGGTACTCTCAAGGGGGGACGAGCAGCTGTCTAGCTTGTGGGAACTGCTTGTCTGGGTGCCCTTACAATGCTAAGAACTCAACAGACAAGAACTACTTGGCTTCAGCAATTCAGGCATGCATCTCATCTAGTTGTTCAAATCTGTACTGTAACTAGTTCATTGATGCAACGATGTTATTTCGACAGGACGGATGCGTGGTGAAGACAGAACGCAAAGTTCTTTACATCTTGGAGAACCCGGATTTAATGTTTGGAGAACTCGGTGGTACTAATCAGCAGAAGAAGTGGCGAGTATACTTCGATGATCTAGAATACATAAGTGCAGATTTTGTAGTTCTATCAGGTACGAACTTTTGAGTTCCAAATTTATTCGCATAGAACAAATTAGTCTAATGCCAGTAGGATTACAGCTGGAGTTTTGGGAACGGTCGAGATACTGCTCCAATCAAGAAGGAGGGGGCTCAATCTTTCTAAGAGACTTGGGCTTGGATTGAGCTGTAATGGTAACAACGTGGCTTATGTCGCCCAAAGCGAGGCACCTCTCAATGCGCAAGGACTTGACAAAGAACAGATACTAAGTATTCCCTTCAACAAGAGACCAGGACCAGCAATTTCTTCGTCTTACACTTCTTCGCTGGGGTTCACAATTCAGGTCTGAATTTTGTTGCCAAGTTCTTCCATGTTTTTCGTTGAGTATAGTTAGTTTTTTCTGATACACCACCTTTCTTGTAGAGTGGAGTTCTTCCAACATCATACCCTTACTTATTGTTCAAAGGAATAGTTACTTATGGAACGCCGAGCGGTTCTTGGTTCATCCACGGATTGATCGACAAGCTGAAGCGCTCGATGGGTTCTTCGACTGGCCAAGACATGGCTCTCAACGCAATGGGCCACGACGCATCTGACGGAATGATAACTTTAGACGAAGAGACAGAGATGATGTGTGTTACTCCACCTAACGACCCCCTTCTCCCCAAAAAGATTCAAGCATTTAGGAAGCTCAGTGACAGACTAGGGGGCATTCTGTTCATGTCAAGATACAGAAGTACATCTGTACATCTCCTAGGAGGATGCAGTGCAGCATCCGATCCTTCTAGTGGAGTCTGCAACCCAAGAGGGCAGGTTTTCGACCTGAAGAACGACCAAGCTACGACACATGAAGGTTTGTATGTGTGCGATGCTTCACTAATTCCTTGCTCCATTGGTATAAACCCGAGTCTCACAATCTCGACCATCGCTGAGCATGTGAGCAGATACGTAGTGCAAGATATCATGGCATTTAAAAGTAAGAGTCGTGGATTGAGAACAGAGGAAGAGGATTTCAGTGAGCAGGATCTTCAGTATGTCGACAAGACTATCAATTCACAATTGCAACTTATAACGAAGGAAAGAGTAGGTGATGACAAAAGGATTGCTGATGAGAATCCAATTGTGAGGCCTCAGGATACCGTTACGATACGAGAAACAATGAAAGGATTGGTTGGAGGAATGCATTGCACAGCTAACTTTGTCATCAAGATGAACTTAGGGAGTGAATATGATTGCAGAAGAACAGAATCGATCAAAGGAGCCTCGCATCATCCCCTGAAAGGAAAGGTTGGCGGCTATGTCGTGTTCCCGGCAATTAGCAAGGATAAACTCTTCATTGTGGACGGGAGGGTGGACATGTGCAGTGTAGACAGTAGAACTCCTTACACACAATACATGCACTACAGACTGATTTTGGCCACGGCATCTGGGTCAAGGTACAGCTCCGCTCTGTCTGTATGGGAAGTCTTTGATTTCACAAACTATAAGCTGAGAAAAATGTCAATTTGAACACTTTGCAGGTACATTTTAGAAGGAAGAAAGATTATGAACCCTTACTTGTTAGGCTTTTATGTTTTGAGTGAATCCACAACCATGAATGTGACTTTGAAGGAGCTCACTCCATATGATCGAGTAATAAAAAGTAGCAACCATATGAATGATGAGCCAACAACTGGTCTACGGGGAGAACTTCATATATCGTCTATCGAGCTCTTGAAAAGTTTTGTAAGGTTAGAAGGTAAACATAGAGGAAAGTTTGTTTCCCTTCTCTTGAAAAGCTTATGGAGAACCTACATCTCGCAAATACCTCGGCAAGTGGAAGAAGATCATAACCTTGTGGATATTAGTCGAAACCCTTACCCAGTGTAATGCTTTATGAACTGGAGACAGGTAACTGAAACCGTTATAGTTATCGATCCTTTTTCGCAGTCGTCATTCCTTTTGTAATTACTAATGTTTTTTCTTCTATAACAAAGCAGATGATGGCCATAAAATAAGTTGTCAAAACTGGAAGGGCTGTGCGAAGAATCGCGAAGAAGAAATGCGTCGATATCCCGTACTCCTACTCAATGGACATTCCGCAGAGAGTTACTATCTTCCATCTGAGGGAAATGATTTGGTTCGAACACTGCTCCGAGAAGGGCATGAGGTATGGTTGCTTCGAACGCGAGTACACCCATTGAATCCTTCGAACGCCTTTACAATCGAAGACATTGGGAAGTTCGACATCCCTGCTGGTGAGAACCCATATATTTGTTAAAATCTGTACTAGTAATTTGAAATTAACAGATGTGATAACCTAGACATTATTGCATGGTGCGGGTTTACCGTACATCCTTCAATGTCATCCAGATAAGCACATGAACAAATCCTCATGCAATCAAATAAATGATATGGAAGGTGTATGGTAAGTCCGGCTCATAGAATAATTTTTCGTGGTAACGTCTCTTTTTTCTTGAATTTGTCCCAGTGATGAAGAGGATTTTGGAGGTGAATGGGACAGAAACAAAGATCCATGTTATTGCACACTGTGTGGGGGGCTTGGCAATTCATATTGCTATATTGGGAGGCCATATCTCTACATCACAAATAGCATCCATTGCTTGTACCAATTCCTCCATGTTCTTTAAACTAACCACCTCGGCTCTTGTCAAGATGTGGCTTCCTCTCATCCCAGTAAGTTCACTTCACTGTCACTGACACAGCGAAAGCAAAATTGAGCTGTAATCGTTACTTCTAGCAATGTCGACGATTCTCTTTTCAAATACAGATAACCATGGCGCTTCTCGGAAACAGTCGGATATTGTCAATGTATGCAACTACTAAGGAGAACTATCGACACCGGATAGTGAAATTCATCGCACAGGCGATCCCCCGCGCCGAGTGTTGCACTTGTAAGGTGTGCGGAACCTTCTCGGGCATATTCGGGAGTCCGTTCTGGCACGAGAATGTCAGCCGCACGGCCCACCAGTGGGTGAACAAACATAGCCTGCCGAAGCTCCCGCTGTCGGCATTCCCACACCTCAGGAGGATCTGCACCTCGGGCTTCATAGTCGACTCGTTCGGCAGGAACAAGTACTTGATACACCCGGAGAGGATGTCCGTCCCCACGCTGTACATCTCAGGCGGGAGGAGCCTCCTGGTGACGCCGGAGACAACGTTGCTCGCGCACAGGTACATGAGGCTGCACCAGCCCGGGTATCGTCACCGGAGGGTGGTGGTGGACGGTTTCGGACATTCGGATCTTCTGATCGGAGAGGAGTCCCCTGAGAAGGTTTTCCCTCACTTCGTAACCCATATGAGGATGGCTGAGAGACGGGAGGGGAAGGAAGAGAGAGAATGCAAGGGAGATGTGGTGTCGTGGGAGGGTTCTCGTCGTCGTCAGGGAGGGTTACAATTCTTCGCTAAGCTTACGAGCCTCTTGTGTGTCCTCGCAGCATTGCTACTCTATTATTTCAGTTGCTAATTAATCAATAATGGTTGATTGTTCTCTTCCTCGTAGTTAAATTAACAGGTGTGGTTGAGTTATGATAAGGTATTTTCTAAAGGCACCACCCTTTTTGTTTGGATTTTTATATTAGCAAAAAGGCTAATCCGGATTGTGGCTAGCCCAAAAATTTTCTAAAGGCACCACCCTTTTCAGTTGCTAATTAATCAATCCCTTCTCTTGAAAAGCTTATGGAGAAAGGATGGTGCCTTTAGAAAATACCTTATCATAACTCCATTTTCAGTTGCTAATTAATCAATAATGGTTGATTGTTTAGGGGTGAGAATTATTCGGTTTTGGACCGAAAACCGAACCGAACCAAACCGAATAATTGGTTCGGTTCGATTTTCAAAAATTTCGGTTCGGTTTCGGTTTTGAAAATACTAAATTTTCTTATTCGGTTTCGGTTTCGGTTTCGGTTTTGGGTTTCGGTTTCAGTCCAAAACCGAAAACCGAATAAGAAAATTTAATTAATTAATTTATGTGTGTGTGTGTGTGTGTGTGTGTGTGTGTGTGTGTGTACTATATATATAAGTATTAATATATATAGGTATATACTAAATATATATAGGTATATACTAAATATATTTATGTATATTTAGTTACTATATATATTAACAAAAAAATCTCAAAAAAATAAAAAAATATGAATAAACCGAATAAACCGAAAACCGAACCGATTTAATTCGGTTCGGTTTGATTCGGTTTTGGGCCAATTCGGTTCGGTTTCGGTTTTGCTTATTCGGTTTCGGTCCAATTCAGTTTTGGGTTATTCGGTTCGGTTTAAACCGAATAAACCGAATGCTCACCCCTATGATTGTTCTCTTCCTCGTAGTTAAATTAACAGGTGTGGTTGAGCTATGATAAGGTATTTTCTAAAGGCACCACCCTTTTTGCTAGTCCGGATTGTGGCTAGCCCAAAAAATTTTCTTTTGAAAAGGGCTAGCCCAATATTTTGATTGGGGTTGTCCCAAATTTCTCTCCTCCCTCCAAACCCATCTGAACTGGACTGCCAGAAGAATGAGCAGTCCAAGTCACAGCATGTGTAACTTTGGACTGCCCATTCTTTTGGCAGTCCAACATAAAAACTGGACTGCCAGAAGAATAGGCAATCCAAAGTTACACATGCTGTGACTTGGACTGCACATTCTTCTGGCAGTCCAACATTCAGTCTGGACTGCCAGAGAGTTGGGCAGTCCAAAACTAAAGTTGGGCTCTCCCCCCCGCAGACCGGCTCCAAAGCCTACCCCTTCGTCTTCACCCAGTGCCAGGCCATCCACGCCCGCTCCGTCTTTCCCTGCCAGGACACCCCCGCCGCCCGCATCCGCTACTCCGCCCTCCTCAACCTCCCCTCCCCCCTCTCCTCCGTCATGTCCGCCGCCAGGACCCGCTCCGCCCGCCCCCCCCGTCCCGGGGGAGGCCCCCCCGTCCCGGGGGAGGCCCCCCCGTCGCGGGGGAGACCCCCCTCGCCGCCCCCGACGACCTCTGGTGCGCCGACGGCCGCCTCGTCGAGGAGTTCTCCATGGAGCAGCCCAACAACAAACACCTTTCGGAGAGATTGGGATAGCCATGATAACTTTTTCTAATGGCAAACTTGTAGTTAAATCCAAAAAAAGGGCTAGCCTTGATAACAATTGGATGTGCCCATATAAAAAGCCTTTTACTTGGGGCAGCCCAAAATAGTTTAAAAAAATTACAAGTTTGCCATGAGTTTTTTTTTACTTGGGGGCAGTCCAAGCTTTGGTATAAAATCCAACTTCTTTTTTTTTCCTCTTTCCTTCCTCTACTCTTTTCTTCTCTCCCTCAACTCTTTTCTTCTCTTTCTCTCCATTTTAGCTTAGAACAAAACCTAGCCAAAATTTTCCCCCAACCTAAATTTTGGAAAGATTGTTGGTAAAATATCTAGTAATAGTGTCAATGACTTCTCTCATTTATTGGTAAGTCATTGAATTAATATTTGTTTAATATTTTAAACATGAATTTCACATATAAAAGTTGAATTATGTGTTTAATGTAGAAAAAAATTGAACATGGAACAACCGGGATCATCAAATGTTGTATACTCTCTTCCCGCCACGTCCGAAGAACACTTTGATGCATCAGAAGCCCTCTTGGTAACTAAATTTTAACTTTTTGTCAGATGAAAAATCGGGTTGTGACACAGAGAACTGTCACCTTTCTGGCAGTCCCGATCATAGATTAGGACTGCCAGAGAGGTGGCAATCATTCACATATGCATGACTGCCAGATTCTTGGCAGTCCTATTATAGTGAAGGACTGCCACCTCTTTGGCAGTCCTAATCTATGAGTATATATTGACCTATTTGCTTTATGATGTTGGTTAGTTATATTAACTTTTAAGTTCTATTGTAGGACTTGAGATCTTCCGATTTTACGGTACCTACTCCAATTGCAGTCGATGTAGGCCATTTATTCTAGACCGATCTTTGGTTTGAATCAAGCGACGGTGCGGTACATTGGTGTCGAAAAGTTGGACGGAAAAACAACATAGTTCTAGTAATATCCAGATCGGCCTGAAATCGTCCAGGACGACAAACTGTGATGGTTGGCTGTGAAAGAGGTGGTGTGTTCAAAACGTACAAGAAAGACACAGTTATTCAAAGTAAAGTTCCAAAAAAAATATTGGAACGAAGAAATGTGGTTGTCCATTCACGATACATATTAGAAACGAAGAAGAAGGGAAGTGGACAGTAGAAGTGAAGAATGGAACCCACAACCATGAGATTGCCGAGACACTATTGGGTCATCCGTATATCGGACGGTTGAACAATACGGAGAAGAAGATAGTCGAAGACTTGTCCAACTCCGGAGTTGTACCGAGACAAATATATTTCGTCATACGATGTAGTGCCCCGTCCCTACATCGTGCCCCGTTTTCGTCCATGGGGTGCGTGAGAAAGGAACACTGCCGCTATCGGTTCGGTCGGGACCGATAGGTCGAAATCGGCCGAGTCGATCGAACGGGAACGGTTGAATTAAGATCCATTCTACGTTATGGAATGGCTTCTTCGGAACCAAGTCCCATATTCAGCGGGTTGCGCCTCAAGGATTGGCTCTGCGGCTGAGTCGGAAGAGACCTCCCGTTGCTCTGGTTTTCATGCCGCACTTGATTTGGCTTTGGCTCTGGTTTTCGTGAATGCATTTTTCGTGAATGTTTTCGATAGGTTTTCGTGACTTGCGTTTCGAGCTTCGCATTCATATCGAAATTCCTTGAATTACACAGTGTTCTTATCAGTTGCTTATGTGATTGCAGGTGATCGCGTAGGCGACGTCAGCGCAGCCAACCGGTCGCTCACTTGAAGCAAGTCTAAGGCGAGTGGCTGACCTCCTTCGCCTCGTTCCTCTACTTCAAAATCAATATGAAGTAAATGAATGTTTGTCATAATAGAGTAGAATCAAAAAAATTGTGGCACGATTCTTCACGAAACACTTGCTATCAAACTTGCCGGTATAGAAAATGGAAAACGTGCTTCCTTATGCAATTCCACTTAGCCTATGCAAAATAATGAATAAATTGATTAACGTTTATCGCAACAATATGGCTAACTGAGTAAATTGACCAAGTTCAAAAGAAAGGCTAAGTTTCGCTCATAAAAGAGAAATGATAAGGTTCTAGAAAAGAGATAGAATTTTTCAAGACTCTGTAAAACGGTCATTGGACAACTTGTCGACAAGGTGTAGTTTCCTCGAACGGTTGCCTAGGCCAAGGGACCGATTCGGCCCGGGAGGAACGAGTATAGCAAGCACCAGCCTTTTCATCGACGTGGGTTATTCGGGAAGTTTCGCACAGGGCTCGCTACCCGCCGCGAAAGGGTTGCCGTCTAACCCGGCTATAGTCCGTGATGGTTTGACATTGCCAGTGACCTTCACACCCTTTCATTGCTTAACAAATGCACGTGACACGAGATGAATATGATAGCTGCTTAATGTTATACAATTTCATACGCTTGCCTCAAAACATGTTAACATGCAAATCGAGCATGATGGTTAAAATGATCACAGAAATAGCTAGCTAACATGTTTATAAAACTTCTTGAATCAAATACAGAGCTTGGATTTTAATTAGCCATTCGCTAGTACATGTGATCGTACTGATCCTCGCTCTTTGCAGGTCCCACGAATCAGGAAGCTTCACTACAACAAATATGGCCTACAATAGCATGCGCAGAACGCTATAGAAAGCCTTCTATAGCGTATTCTGTCCGCTATAATTGCCCACGCTATAGTATGTCAAGGCATGTGAATGCTATAACATTATAGCGTTCTTGAATGCTGTAGTTAGATTATAGCGTTCGTGTATGATGTGGATGGTTTATAGCGTTTGTGAATGCTGTGAATGCTTTATAGCGTTCTTGAATGCTGTAGATGGTTTATAGCGTTCATGAATGCTATGGATTATTTATAGCGTTTGTGAATGCTGTGGATGCTTTATAGCGTTCGTGAATGCTGTAGATGGATTATAGCGTTCATGAATGCTGTAACATTCAAGAATGTGTTGATGAATGATAGTGTTCATGAACGCTGTAGATGGTTTAATTTATTATAGCGTTCGTCATATGCTATCGTGATAGCAGCCAACAGTTTTGAAAATGCTATTACATTTAAAAGTTTTGAGTGCTATAAATCTGCTACAGAATTTTATATCTAAATAACCTATTTTGTATCACATACAAATAACCATATGAATTCATACTAAATCGCAATTTTGATTTCAACAATTTCAATCACAACTTCCATTTCGATCAATCAAGATATAGGAAAGGTTTGCCAAAATATGAACATGTTTCATTAAAACATTCAAGATGTACAAAAAGTAGTTGTCATTAAAATATTCAAGATGTACAAAAAGTAGTTGTACGCCTAGTAGTCCAAAATAAACTATTCCATTTATAAAATATCTGTAGGCCAAAAAATACCTTGATCGTCTCTTTCCTTATAGCTATCCACAATCATCAAAAATTTATACGCCAACCTACACAAAATTAAGAAGAAAACACATTATTATATAAAAAATAAGTTCACACAAGATCATATATTGATGAACAAGATTTATTTATCTTCAACTGAAGAAACGACAAAAACTATTTTGTTTTTCGGAAAGCAAGAAAAAGAAGAAACTGAAAAAGTGTCTATAACTATGATTTATTTATTCGACTAGAGCTAGAAATGAACCTAATTTCTGCAGGGCAACTAGATAGAAACATTTGACACCATAAAATGAAATAAGAGTGTTACCAAACAACTTTTACTGCTACTTTCCAAAGAATATGCAAAAATAGCCCTGATAAGCAGTAGAATACGTAAAAACAGCTTTTACTGCTCCTATATATGCCATGTAAATTAGGTATGCAGGACCCTGAGACATATATTAATGTCTTAACATGTCCAATAAAATTAACTCTTCAGGGAAAATAACATTAATAGATGTCTCCAAGAAACTATGATTTGAAGTTTATGTTGAGAAAAAAGACCAAGAATTTATTGAAGAATACCAATAGTATTGTATCCAAGGAAACATAAGAAAGGGAAGAAAATAGTAAATATTTAATATTCATGTACAGATATTAGAAGCCAATACTAATAAGTTCACACAAAATTGAGAAGAAAACATATTAGCATTATTATATAAAAAATAAGTTCACACAAGATCATGTATCCATGTATTCCATAAACATTTTTCTTTATTGCATTTGTATTCGAGAAATTGAAGCCAATACTGCAAACTATGTGCTTAACACAAACCATGGTTATCACAAAATTGGGTAAATGTTCATGAAATTGAAGCCGTAGTCGACTTTTTAATCAATATGTTCAGAAACAATAGACAAAATTCTTTCAAATGATTCTTGGTAAATAAATTTGACAAGTGATCTTCAGACTTTGAGATGTGAAACATATCAAAAAAACTTGACTAAGCCTTATGTTGAGCAAAATGGCAATCCATCTACAGGTATTTGTTATCTCAAGAAAAACCTATACTGCAAATGGAAAAATGCAATTTACAGTTGGTTTAGCATCACAAAATTTTGATACTTTAGTTCAAAAAATTATTAGTTAATTACGAGAGATTAAAACAACAACAAAAGTTGCCACAAGATATTTAAACCTAGGTTTCCTACAAGAAACAAATCCTGGTTTAGATCTTACCTATTTTCCATATATCATAGCTACAATGTAGTACGGAAAAAAAAACTTACATATTTTCAATATATCATAACATAACATGTTATGCAATCCAAAGTTTTTATCAAATTATCTTCAATCAAAAGAAAGAGACGGAAAAGAGCATATAGTGGGTTCTCTTGCCTGGAATGTGCTTCATGTATAGCTCAAGCAGCAAAAGAAGCAGAACTGAAGAAAAGAAAAGACGGTCAACAGAACAGGCATAAATGACGGGTATATTGACGATGTTCTTTAATATATGGCCTATACACACGGATACTTTCTTATTTATGGCTGATATAGTCTGGTACAGGCCAATTTTGGCCAGAATTGGTAAAAAAAGTAGATAAAATTTAGTAAAAACTTTGTATTTCACCTGCATGTATAATTTGAATAATATAGAGCAAAAGAATTCAACTCATAATAAACAGAGAACATCACTAGAGAATCAGACTCTAAAGTAGCTAAAAAGTTTGGCAATTAGCAATCTTGGAATAGTAACATTTATAACTTGGCTCTAAAAACTGAGAAATTCATATTTGTAACTATTCTTTGATGGTTGCCACATTGCAACATATTATATCTGGAGAAGCAGCAAAAGCGTTAGCTCTAGACATTGATGGTCTTTGGACCACAGTAGGTTAGGATGCCTTCCTTACCTATCTCTAGATAGTAGTTACTAGTTAGAGAGAAGCATGTACACATTATTTTTGAGACCTTACATTATTTGAGTAAACTTGAAGATGGGGCTGAGAATATCTGGGTATATAAAAATCTTTTTACTACTAATCAAGTCTACCACATATCAAATCGAAGTTTGTGGAACTTGTAAATTCTAAAGGGGCAAATTTTAGTGCTTGCGTGTCTGGAACTTTCTTGAGAACCATATACTTCAAACGAAATAAGTTGACAATAGAACTACACACTCTAAGGATTTAGGCTTGTGTGTTCAAGGAAAAGAATGAAACAAAACTTAAAGATTGAGAAAGTTACCGTTCCAACTAATATTTATACTTCTGCAAATGAAACATAGAATTACCCAGCCATATTCATATCCATCTCGCTCGTGCCACATCCAAGTTGGTCATGTACAGATATTAGAACAAGAAAATTAAGTCTGAACACTTACCATATTCCCTTCTTCAACAAAAAAATGAAAATAAAAATGCCAATTATATAAAAGTTTGACGTACATAAAAAAATAAAGAGGAAACTATACACGATATATGTGCATAGTTGCAAAAGCAAGCACATACAGGTGGCTGCACCTGCTTGCTTTATGTGTTCAAACTTCTACATGGGCTTCAATCTTGACAGAATATCTAGAAATTGCAAAAAAAAAAAATATTCATACCCGCATCTCAAAATCTCCAATAAACGATAATGACTAAGAAGAGATAAAAAAAACCTGCAGCAGTAAGCCTATCACACCGACTGCAGAACAAAATCACAATTGTACAACAAAGTCAAATAGCTGTTAGAAAAATAGTAAAAAGCAAATGAAACTGAAAAGGTAATACAAAGCAAAGCAAATGAAACTGAAGCATAATGTGAATGTCAATACGAATGTCAATACCAACAAAATTTGAAGCACAATAACAAAGAAGCAGACATATCAGCAAAAAGTAAATTCCTATTCTAAGGAATTACCAAACCATATACTATCCTCCATATATATGATAAAGTAAACTCGTTACCCTAATGAATTTCTAAACCAGATCCTATCCTCCATATATATGATAAGACATGAGAAATAAAAATGATTTTTGTTTCACTCTTTCTGTGGTCAGAGGCAACAAAATTTACTATTTTTGCTATTTCTTGTCTCATCACTTGCCAATATTATGAAAGGCATGTAACAACCATTCTTCTTTCCAACATTTTTACTTCTTTGGGAGGTGTAGCATAAAACAACCTTAAAGAGAGAAAAGGATCCAATTTTATGCAAGTAACAACAGTATTGATATTAAACCCAAGATGAAAAGAACAAAAGAGTATATAAAAGTTGATAACTTGCCACATGAAAAGAAACCAAGATGAGCATCAATGCATGAACAAGTATGTCAAAAGAGGACCAATAAGAAAACCAAATGTCATGAAGGAATAAACATACTTTGAAACAAGGGAAAAATGAGATGAAAGCTTCAAAAGAGCAACAAGTTACTTTTCCTTGAGTTGTAATATCTAAAGTATGAAGTTTCAAGACAACCTCTATGAATAACCATACATGTATAATTCTGAAATTGAGACCATATTAAAACATAATATCTAAAATCACAACATAAGAATATGCTCTTGCCAAATTAATCCGCATTGAAACACAAAAGGAAGAGTTCCTACATACATACCTGAGCTAAAGTTATTGGTGGCAGCTTGCAGCTCCGCGAAAATGAAGTTCTTCCGAGAAGGTTTATAACCAGGTTGGGGAGAGGATATGTTGTCTGGAACTTATACACTTTACTGAGCGTTCCCTTCAACACCTTGGGAATTCCAAAGCGCGGGTAACTGTATAACCGCTTGATCGACTTTGGGCTCCACCTTTGCAAGAGCACCCTCCATGGGATTCGTCTGTTCCAGTGTTCTTGGACATCAAGTGTCACGACCCGGTCCCAATTTCTTGGGTCGAATCGGATCATGCCCAGCCTGTACCGTTGATGATACAGCGGCAGTAAGCTGTATCACTCATGCAGGTAATCAACAACACAAATTCTAATTGCCACAACTTTTAATACTTTGATAAATAAAGACTTGTCCAACACAAAGTTTCAAATACAAACCATAACTGAAATAAAAATATTTGTTTCCACTACCAGAATAAGTTGTTTTAGCGACGCATAAAGACGTCGCTAAAACGACAAATTTTGTCGCTAAATAAAGTTAGCGACGAAATTACCAACGTTTCGTGATAGTCACTGAAATGTAAGTCGCTAATCTTCGAAACGTCGCAAAACGTCGCCATTATCGACGTTTACCGACGTATATATACGTCGGTATATTGCCGACGCCTACCGTCGTGACGTCGGTGGATTACCGACGTATTACTGTGTATCGCTACGCGTCGGTAACTTACCGACGTATTACCGATGAATAGTCGGTGGTTTAGTGACATGATCGAAGTCGCTAAACGTCGGTAACTTACCGACGTTTATCGACGTTCGTCGACATTTCTAACGTCGCTAAAGCGTCGGTAAATTGAAAAATATGTCATATTTACCGACTTTTACTGACGCAAACTTACGTCGGTGTCCGTCGGTAAACGTCGAGAAACGTCGCTAAATCTGCAAAAAATAAAAAAATAAAATACAGAATGTCCATTTCTCCCTGTAGTTTAAAAAGATAACCATTTCTCACTGTAGAATAGGATCCAAACAATCACAGAATGTCCATTTCTCGCTGTACACAAGTAACCAAGTTTGTATACTTGACGTCGATAATTGCGAATAACCAAATATCCGAATAACCAAGTTTACAACAATCACACAACAACTAACCAAATAACCAAATATCCAAATATCCAAATAACCAAATATCTAAATAACCAAGTATCCAAATAACCAAATATCCAAATAACCAAGTATCCAAACAACCAAGTATCCAAATCTACATAACCAACGAATGAAAAAAGTCACAAACAAAGAATGAAACAAACACAGAAACAGTCCTAACTAGGACTACTAGGAATCTGGTACAGAAGGGGCACCGCCGCGACGAAGGGATAAGAACAACTGATACTCCTCACGTGAAATCGATACCGATAGAGGCAGTGACGTCGGTGAAGTCGGTGTCGAAGAAGATGGCGGTGGAGACGGCGGAGTCGACGACGATGAAGGCGCACCCGGAACACCAGCACGCTCCAACGCTGCAAGTCGCTGGTGGTATGAATCCATGATAGATAACATTCTATCACTGCTCGCAACCATTGACTCATGCGCCAATCTCATCCTCTCGGCCATGGTCACCTGTCCTGTCTGCAGCTCCGTGACCATGCGCTCTAACCCTCCAACGGTGCGCTCTGTCCTCTCAGTCGTCTCCCTGAGGTCCATAATACCGCGGTCGAGCGCATCCAATCGTGCTAGCAGCACAGGATCGTCGTGCTGAGACTGCTCCTCGATCCGTCGTAGCAGGTCATCACGGAGAGACTCCATCATCTGGTGGACTCGGGCAGACTCCTGGGACGGCTGTGGACCATGCACACTAGCAGAAGATGTCCTAGAGGACTGGGTCGCAACTAGGGCGCCATAGGATCCCGTACCGTAGTACGTACCCCTACGGAGTCCACCAGCGGCCTCAATCCACAGCTCGTCCTCCGACGGAGCTTGAGTGGGCTGCGAGGAAGTACCGGCCTCGCCTGCATCAGGTGCACTAGCAGCCGCCCGTTTCCGTAGCCTCTGATACTCGGCCTAGAAAGTACTTATTATTACTAACTTCTAATTTCTAATTAATGTACTTATTATTACTAATTTCTAATTAATGTACTTATTATTTCTAATTTCTAATTAATGTACTTATTATTACTAACTATATGAATATTTATTTGCATCATATTTACTAAGTTATATTAAAATTGACATGAAGTATTAAATTAAGATAACGTATTGTAATACTTACATAAGTCTGCTTGGCCCTCTCGTCAATAGGGTCAGCGCCGCGACGATGGGTGGCCAGGAAGACGGTCACCATGTCGGCGTTACCGACCTTCCTTACCTGTAATTAAATATATTATCTTAGTAATAATTTATCAATTTTGCATTAAAATAATATTTCTAAAAGAGGAAGACATACCAGACGACGAAAATGTTCTGTCATCGGAATCGACCCACCGCACCACTTCGAGGTATGTTGCCTAGCCGCCTTGGCCTTCTCCGACTTCTTCTTGTACTTTGGCTCCTCGAATCGAGCCTTCATCGCATTCCATTGATCAGGGGTGATCCAACCTTGGATCGGCTTTCCGGCACGATCACGATCCTTCTGATCATTGATAGAGTCGCGGATCTGCTTGGCAGCGACGGCAGGAAACATCTCCTCGATAAGCTCGGCCCGGTGCGATGGATAGAAAAACATATCCTAGAAGAGCGCAAACCAAATATTTATCAGTTATATATAATATACAAAAATTATATGATTCATGTTAAAAGCAAATATATTTTAACCTTGAAGCGCAAACCAGAAGGCCTTCCTCTCGTCCGGAGCCTCAGAGTAGTTAATCCAAGCACCACCATAATTATGCCTCAGCATGTGGCCTAGACGTCTCTGTACCTCTGGAGGACGATATCTATACAAACATATTATATTCATGAAAAAAGTTAAATTATGATAAAAACAGAAAGAAAAAAATTATAAACCAAAACACCTACTTTGTACCGTCGGCCCAGATCTCCGTCCTCCTCTCCTCCGGAGGTGCGCACGCATCATCTGCATGATGCTGGTCGGCCGTCGGCGCCGCCGCCTCGGCCGTCGCCGCAGCCTCCGCCATCTGCTCATCCGTCTCCATCATCGTATCAGCAGTAGGAATGCTAGACGGGCGATCACTCTCAATAGGCCTGAAACTACTCGTCCCAGGAGATATGCCACGTGACGTCGTCCCAACAGGCCCACCTACGGTCCGATATGGAGGAGTAATCGGCGACGAGGATCCAAAGCCGGTACCAGAATGAGTTACCGAAGGAAAACTCCGTCCTCTAGCAGTACCTGTAGGAACTACCGGAGGAGAGTGACCTCGTTGTCCCCTTCGGTACGCTCTGCGACGACCTGCCATACCTGATAACAGCATATGATAATACAACAAATAATAGAGACTAGAAATATGAAAGTACAACAAATAATAGAGACTAGAAATATGAAAGTATAACAAATAATAGAGACTAGAAATATAAAAGTACAACAAAGACAAGATAATAACCAAGACAACATATAATGATACATTCTACAATAAATATCTAAGTCCAGATAATGTATTCTAGAAGAAACATCTAAGTTCAAATAAGTATATCTCTCTCAATCATCTTCAGAATAATCATCTTGTTCGTCTTCCTCGACCTCATCTTTCTCTTCCTCCTCATCTTCACTTTCATCTTCGCCTTCGTCGGCTTCGTCTTCCTCTTCGGATAATTCTACATCTTCTACATTATGTGTCGTGTAATGCGTAACTTTCGTGGAGTCCACATCGACAATATTGGTTACAAGAGGTAGCTCGTCCTCCTGGTAAGCTTTTTCGTCAATATCAAAAGTATCTCTGGCTTTAGTCTTGCATACTGCCCACCAGTCAGACTTCGTTGCTCCCCGTCTCGGATAAGCTGTAAAGTACACGAGCTGAGCCTGAGTTGCTAGGACAAACGGTTCGTAGCCTTGATATCTACGCTTGTAGTTTATATCCAGAAGATCATGCTTGTCAATTTTTTAACCTTGATTTTCAATCGGATCGAACCATTCACACTTGAACAACACGATCTTTGCAGGTTCTCTGCTATTATTATATGACAACTCCACAATCTCTCGCAAGATGCCAAAAAAATCATTTCCTGGATCGACGTCTTTGTAGTTCGAAGACTTGATACACAAATAACTGTTTTTCGTGGAATCAAGATCCAGGAAGCTGTCTCTGATCGGAGCATTTGTCGACTTGAACCGAAAGCCATTGACACAGTAACTTGGCCATATTTTAACAAGGGTAATTGGTCCCTTGGCAAGAGTTCTAATTAATTCAATCTCGGGTGAAATTAGACGATCGATCTGAATATCAAAGAAGCGATAATAAGTTATTTATTGTGCAGTTGCATTAGAAGAGGCCAGTAATTACCGAGCTACTTACATATTCGCTCAACCAAGAAGGAAAATGATGTCTCATTTCTTGTTCTAATGCTTCGTCTGTTAGGTAGGGTCTAACCAGCGACGTTTTCCGACAAATCAACGACGTTGATTTTTATTAGACTATAGGTAGTCGCAATATGTCGCTGTATGTCGCTACCAGCGACGTATTGTGACGCTTAAATTTGGCGTCGCTAAAACAAAAAATATTGGCGACGTTTTAAGTTGGCGTCGCTAATTACGTCGCTGATATGACTTATTTTGGTAGTGTTCCTACATAATCATAAACTGAAAATAAATCTAATTAGCAGTCTCCTCATCATCATCCTCTAGTAGAACAGCCGGGTACAGCTCAGGGTCATAGTAGCTACTTATCAATAGCTCAGTATCGTCCATAGTACCTACGGGGAATCCAGTCAGGAAATGAGCAAAGTACACTTCATGATAATTCAACAATTGAAATAATAATAGAGTTATGCACTTTTAAACAATTTGAAATAAATAGTTTTCCAGCAGTTAAAATATTGTGATGTGAATAGGCAATAAATATGACCGGATTAGGTTGTACAGTTGTATCATATTGATACGATATGGCTTATCCCCGTGTGTATGAGGGATAAGCTAACACAGTCATTATACTACTTTGGATGTGGTCATACTCATTACACTACTCTCCCAGTACCCAACAGTCAATCAGTCAATGCTCTCAGAAAGAGTTCCGTATTGCATCGTGGTTTAAACTTGCAATAAAATAATTATTAAATAATTGTAAACTAACACAAAATGTACTTGTCTTGGTTATAACTGGATTCGATGTTGATTCCGGGATGATGTTAGTACAATCCTCGAAACCCTACAATTGGGAATTTCTGACTTAGCACCAATATTCAAACCATATCTAGGTGTGCTAGTTACAATCTCTAGTATTTGTCCTAATAAAATTTTAGGTTATTTACAACTCTACTTTAGAACGCTTATCGAGGTGAGTTTCTAACTTACGAAGAAAAATTAATTTAACTTTTTATTGGAAAAAATCGTATTTTCCAATTTATTTGATAAAACTTTGTATTTTATTATATTATATTTAAAAAATATATTTTTCTTCAAATGAGAAAAAACGTGAAATTTGTTTAAATAATAACTTGTAATTTTTCCTAATTTATTTAATGTGAGAAAATAATATTGATTTTCTATAAAATAATTATTTTACTATTTTTACGTGTTTACGCCAACCACAACCCAGAAAAGAATAAAACTACACTAACTTATTATAAAACCACATAAAGTAATAAAAGCTGGGCTTATGCCCTTACAGTCTGTCATGACCCGTACCCGTTTTTTTTGTTTTTTCGAACGGATACGAGACGTGTCCAAGCCAGCCTACGCCGCAGTGTCGGCGGTAGAACGCTGTCACGGCCATAAAGATCAAAATCACAAATAAGGCTCACTCACATAATTAATTTAATTTACAATGATCACAAGATTTATATTTGCAGAAAAATATAAACTTGTACAAATATTGGAATGACTACAACTCAACTATCTAGCTAGTCTCTAGGCTTTGTCTGCAAGTATTCCCGTCACTCCCCAAGCTAAGTGAATCCATGGCAAACCTGAAAATGTTGGTTTTCAGTCAGGAATGGAACGAGCACAATTCACTGAATGCAATTTCAAATAAATAAAATGACTATAAAACAAAGGTTAGACATCAATCATGAGTTTTGAAAATAAACAGTAAATACGAAAAACCAATAGCAATAAATAGACACAAAATACTTTCCCCAACAGTTAGAAGTACCTTTGATATGTGATCAGTCTGGGACACTACACCGCACGGTCTACGAGGTCTACTTGCAGAAAAATAAACACGGTCTACAATGTCTACTTGCATAAAATAAACACGGTCTACAATATCTACTTGCATAAAATAAACACGGTCTACAAGGTCTACTGCATGAAAATAAACACGGTCTACAATGTCTACTTGTAGAAAATAAACACGGTCTACAAGGTCTACTGCATGAAAATAAACACGATCTACAATGTCTACTGCATGAAAATAAACACAGTTTACAATGTCTACTGAAGAACAGTTTGGCAACTCTAGAGGGGGGGTGAATAGAGTATATATATAATGACCAATTAAAAAATTACTCTTTCACGAACAATGAATAATCAGAGTAAAATGCGGAATGTAAATGAAAGACAAGAGAGCATACGCAAACACAGCAATTTTAACCTGGTTTCCCTCGTGGAGGACTAGTCCAGGCCTGAGAACTCTAGCTCAGGATTAAATCCACTATTTGTGAAATAGTAGCTTACAACCCGTGCCTTTACTTCAGAAGAGCACGTCAACTTCTTACAGAGAATCGCAGTGGCGATTGCTTGGAATTGTCCAAGTGATTTCTTCACTCTTGCACAAGAATCCTAACTGAGAGATGCTGAGCACTCGAGACTTAGGAGGCTTGTGGCTAGTAGATGGGAAGGGTATGGCTTATAGAGCTTGTAGGAGAGAAGAGAAGAGAAGATTGAGTGATTCAAAATGAGAGAATTCATGCCCTATTTATACTGATTTTTGAGGCAGAATTCGGCCAGAATTCGGGTAGGAGAATTCAAAAAATTTGGCCGTTGGACAGCTAGCAACCAGCTAACCCTAAAATTAGGGTTCCTGATTTCTAGGGGACAGAGTTCGGCCCGAACTCTGTGTGGAGGCAGAGTTCGGCCCGAACTCTGTCTCCAGAGCACAGAGTGATTCTAAGTGGGACTTGTGGGCAATTTTGTTTTGGTGGAGCTTGGGATTTTGGGTAGGCTTGTAGACTAAGTTCCAAGAGCTCAGCATAACTCAGAGTACATACTTCTAGACTCAATGAAATGAAAAAGTACAGACTCGA
This sequence comes from Iris pallida, assembly GCA_029216955.1. Classification (NCBI taxonomy): domain Eukaryota; kingdom Viridiplantae; phylum Streptophyta; class Magnoliopsida; order Asparagales; family Iridaceae; genus Iris; species Iris pallida. Next base: position 1,583,944 of record JANAVB010034820.1, on the reverse strand, counting down.
AAATATACTGAGAGTCGGAAACTGAGCTGTCGTTTGTCCCGAACTGAAAGCAGACGTCGTGTGTCGTATTGAATTTATACAGATATTATTTAGTCAATGTAGTCAATATTTGGTTGACTGTGACTTTGTGTCAACAATCTCCCCCATATTGATAATTGACAAAATAATATATGTATATTTCAATATTCATACCTTGACACAGTTGATTACAACATAGCTCCCCCATAACTGATGCAGAGCTAGAATCGGATAGCTCCCCCGTAATCAGTGACCGGTTCCGAGCTAGAAGTAGTAGCTCTCCTCCGTAAACAGTGCATATACCCTGTAACCTGATAGATAACATATTCCCAGAACGAGCACAGATATACACAGATGAATGCATAGAACCTACATAGAACCTGTAAAAGTTTCCCAAAATAAGCCAGCACAAAAATATACATATGTTTCTCCCCCTTTTTGGCAGTTAGCAATATAAATAAGCAATGAATAGTTAATGCAACCACACCAAGAGAAAAAAATAGTATAATACTAGACAAGAGAGTGCATTGGCATAAAAGAAACTACGAGAAATAGCATAAAATGATATCCACCAATCAGAATGTCAAACACATCATCAGGGTTCTAAGAAAAAAATCCAGTACATAAATCCATAACTAAATAACTAAAAACATAAAGCAACTAAGACCATCAGCAGTGGCAGCAGCATAACAAGCCAGTCTCCATCACGGAGCACCAGAAGGTCCTGGAACATCTGAAGGACCAGGGAAAGAGTGACGAGGGTCCACGAAAGCATCATCCGGATCCATATACCTCATGACCCACGGATCGTCTATACGATGACCCGCTCGATCTGGATCCCGCACAATAGGCACATGCAGATCAGGATGACGAGCGAGTGAATACCGCATATCATGCAGAGAGTTCCCAAGGGCACTAATCTGCAGAGTGGTACGGTAATCCTGCTGCGTCCAACGATCATCCTCAACAGCAAAGCGATCGCGAAGCATAGTCTGTATAGACTCCAGGGTGGCAGGAGGAGGAGGTGCATCCTGACCAAAAGGAGGGGCGTCAGGCTCCTCATCCTCAGAATGCTCAGATGCCTCAGGAGAGGCGACAACTGCCTGAGTGCGGCGTGCCTTGGACAAGAAGGCAGGAGCGGGCAAGAATGGACAGTCATGAAGAGGAATGATAAATGCACGAAAAACCATAGGAAGATATAAAGGATAAACTAACGCCCTTGGTTTCTTCCTACAATTTATCATCCAATCCATCATTGTCCTAGGAAGATTGAATGGAATACGATAATGGAGATGATATAAGGCTGAGATCTCAAAGTATGTAACTCCATCAGTTGATCCAGCCTTGGGTAAGATGGTGTTAAAAATCATGCGATAAAGTTCATAGAAGTAGGGATTGAGATGCTTAGCCATAAGCTTGCGAGGACTTATGTTAGGAGCACATAGTTCCTCCTTGAATCCTTCAAGAGAAGTATCGCCAACAAATTGGAATTGGCGTGCTTCCACAAGTTTATCCCAAGCATCAAGATTAATAAGTTCAAGAAACTCCCCCAACTCCGAATCATTGAAGGCGATGTCAATACCGGCAACCCGGGAATAGATGTGGGTTGCATCAAAAGTTAAATTGCAATAAAACATTTGGATTGCACTACGATAGATGACAAAATTTGAAGCAACTAAAGCATCCAAACAAAGATCACGGAATAAAGACTCATATTGAGAAAATATGGTGAAGTTTATGGGATGACCCCCAAACACCGGACGAGTTCTAAAATCGCTAAACCATTCATTTGAGGCTTCTAGCGACACAAAAAGACGATCGTCATAAGTGTTAGGGTCATCGGGACATGGTGGATTGAACAACGGATTGAGGGGATGTTGTTCATCTACTTGTTCAATCGGAGGAGGAGGATTTGAAGAGGAAGCACCCTCGGTTCGGATCCTCTTCCCACGATTGGGCAAGCGTGGAGCCATTTGCAAGAAATTTGATAACTTGAAAAGGAGAGAAAATGAGAGTTATACCTGAAGATAATGTCAAACAGTTGAAGAGAATGTTGAAAAAACCCTTTCCCTTGAGTTTGAGAAGAAATAGAGCCCTCTATCTCAAGAACTAGGGTTAGGGTTTTGAAGGAAGAAGATGGAATAGATGGAGAAGAAGGAATTATGGGAGGAAAGAGAGGGAATCCCGAAATAAAGTAGGGCTTGGTCTTTGGTCGGGTGAAATATTGACCATAGGATTAGAATTGATCCAACGGCACAGCCAGATCCCGACTCTGGAACCAAGGGACCGAACTCGGCCCGAACTCGGATAGGAGCAGAGTTCGGCCCGAGTTCTGGATCATTGGTCCAGAACAGAACAAAGGCTAAAATGAAAACAAAAGTTGAAGAATAACAAGAAATGATAACAAAGAAAAAGATTTAAGAGTTAAACAAAAGAAAGTTGAGGACACCAAAGAGAATAGAATAGATAGAGAAGGAGATGTACACAGAAAACAGAATGAACTTTTTAGAAAATATCAATTAGGCAATATTAAATCGAAACGAGCCATATAATAAATAAGGATATATATTGTGGTTCAATAGTCCAAATTTGCCATGGGTTAGCTGCAGGGGCCGGATCCCAGCTAGCGGTAGTCCTGAGGACTAGTGCACCGTGTCGCTTAGGCTTTTACGCCTTGTTGTCAGAAGGACCCTTTCGGCTTGTACCCATACCAAATTCTTCGTAAAAGAATCACAATATACTCGATATTTACGCAGGTGAGTTTCAATTTATGACTGCTTCATCTAAGATTCCAAGTTCACGACAAAGAAAATTGAAACGCTCTTCGGATAGTGGCTTAGTAAAGAAATCTGCCAGCTGATGATCAGTGTCAATAAATTCTAAGTTAATCGTGCCATTTTGCTGATGATCACGCAAAAAGTGGTGTATGATCTCAATGTGTTTAGTGCGTGAGTAGCATACAGGGTTCTTAGTCAAATTGATGGCACTAGTATTGTCACAGAATATAGGAATATGCATGAAAGATAACTTATAGTCTTCCAGGGTTTGCTTCATCCACAGAATTTGTGCACAACAACGCCCAGCTGCTATGTATTCAGCTTCTGTTGTGGATAGTGCAACAGAGTTCTGTTTCTTGCTAAACCAGGAGACTAAAGCTTTTCCTAATAAATGACACGTGCCGCTCGTACTTTTACGGTCGACCTTGCATCCAGCGAAGTCAGCATCAGAGTAACCAATAAGATCAAATGATGTTGACTTGGGATACCATAGGCCTACTGTAACCGTACCCTTAAGGTATCTAAAGATACGCTTAACTGCGGTCATGTGTGATTCCTTAGGATTAGCTTGATATCTAGCACATAGGCAAACACTGAACATGATATCGGGACGACTAGCAGTTAAATAAAGTAAGCTGCCTATCATACCTCGATACTTACGTTGATCAACAGGTTTGCCGCTCTCATCTGGTTCGAGTTTGGTTGAAGTGGCCATTGGCGTGCTGATTGGTTTGATGTTGTCAAGATCGAACTTTTTCAGCATGTCCTTGGTGTACTTTGATTGGCAGATGAAAGTTCCATTAGCCAGTTGTTTTACTTGCAGACCAAGAAAGTAGTTGAGCTCTCCCATCATGCTCATCTCAAATTCCGTCTGCATACACTTGGCAAATTCTTGACAAAGAGTTTCATCAGTAGACCCGAAAATAATATCATCAACATAAATCTGAATTAATAGAATGGTATCTTTGAAGGATTTGATAAACAGTGTAGTGTCAATTTTCCCTTTAGAAAAACCTTTCTCAAGCAAGAAGCTGCTTAGCCTTTCATACCAAGCTCTGGGGGCTTGTTTAAGGCCATAAAGCGCTTTCTTTAGCTTGAACACGTGGTCGGGAAATTTGTGATTTTCAAAGCCAGGGGGTTGTTTGACATAAACTTCCTCCTTAATAAAGCCATTCAAGAAAGCACTTTTAACATCCATTTGAAATAATTTAAAGTTTTGAAAATTAGCAAAAGCACAAAGCATCCGAATGGATTCTAGTCTAGCAACAGGAGCATACGTCTCATCGTAGTCGATACCTTCCTCTTGGTTGTATCCTTGAGCTACTAGACGAGCTTTGTTACGTGTGACTGAACCATCTTCATTTACTTTGTTTCTAAAAACCCATTTAGTACCAATTATAGAGTGATTAACCGGTCTAGGAACGAGTTCCCATACTTGGCTTCTCTCGAATTGGTTGAGTTCTTCTTGCATAGCAGAAATCCAAAATTCATCATTAAAAGCTTCAGAAATATTTTTAGGCTCTACTTGTGAAATGAAGGCAGTGCTAGCAACAGAGTCTCTTAATGATGATCTAGTAGTAACTCCACGTGAAACTTCACCTATGACTAAATTTTCTGGATGAGAAGGTTTGAAAGAGAATTTCTTAGGCAAACCCTCCAGAGAATTAGTTTCGATTGAAGTATTCATTGGAGTAGAAGTTGATGGCTCAATGTCATCATTAAGAGTATTTGCTGTACTATTGTCTTCATCAAAAGTCACATTTGTTGACTCTTCCACAATAAGTGAGCGTTTATTGAAAACTCTATATCCCTTACTCTTGGCGGCATAACCAAGAAAGATACCATCGTCAGCTTTGGCATCAAATTTTCCTAAGTTGTCTTTGGTGTTAAGGATAAAACATCTGCAGCCAAAAACTCTAAAATAAGAAACATTTGGGGTTCTCCCAAACCAAAGCTCATAGGGTGTTTTCTTCGAAATGGGACGAATAAGCACCCTATTCAAAATGTGGCATGCTGTACTTACAGCCTCTGCCCAAAAATATTTCGGAAGAGAAAATTTATTCAACATGACTCTAGCCATATCGCCAAGAGTCCTATTCTTCCGCTCCACAACACCATTTTGTTGAGGAGTTCTAGGACAAGAAAATTCATGATCAAAACCATTTGCATTACAAAAACTTTCAAAATCTGAATTTACGAATTCGCCTCCATGATCACTTCGGATTCGAGTAATCATGTAGCCTTTTTCGTTTTGAACTTTATTTACAAAAACTTTGAAAACAGAGATAGCGTCGCTCTTATTAGCGAGAAAGAAAACCCAAGTAAATCTCGAAAAATCATCAACAATAACAAAAGCATAAAGTTTGCCACCAAGGCTAGCTATTCTACTAGGACCAAATAAATCCATATGAAGAATTGCAAGGGTCTAGTAGTACTTACAGAGTTGATGGAATGAAATGAGGATTTAGTTGCCTTGTTTAGTTCACATTCGGCACATACCGTGACCTTTTTGAATGTGATGTCAGGCAATCCTCTCACTAGCTTCTTGGTAGAAAGCCTGGATATAGCATCCATGTTGGCATGACCGAGACGCTGGTGCCAAAGTAGTCGTTCGTCTTTGTGGGCATATAAACATCTACCTGCATGGTTAGTATTTATAGAGAGATAGAAAATATAGATATTGTCCTCTCTTTTTCCTTCAAAAGCAATGTCTCCTGTTGACCTATCATAGATATAGCAACAGTTTTGTCCAAAGTTAATATCATATCCATGATCAGCAAGATGGCTAATGCTGAGCAGGTTATGCTTTAACTCGGTCACTAGGCAGACATCCTTTATAACAGGAGAAGGAGGATGACCAATGATACCGTTACCTATTATGTGCCCTTTGAGATTGTTACCGAAGGATACGTATCCTTCTCTTTTCATCGATAGTGATGCAAAAAGATTTGCGTCTTCCGTCATATGTCGCGAGCATCCACTATCGAGAATCCACTTACTTTCAGTTGAGGAGGGAAGGTCCACCTACATCAAGAGTAGATGTGACCTTTGGTACCCGAGTTCTTGAGGATCCTGAAAAGTTAGTCTTTGGGAACCAAGCATATATCCTTTTATCTACAAGTCTTCTAACTCTGCACTGTGGTGAGATGTGTCCATGTAATCCACAATAAGTACAGATAGCATTCTTATTTATACTAGGAGCATGAGAATAATATCTATAAGCAGCAGGATGAGGATGGACATGATGTGAAGAGTTAGAATGGTGAAGATGATTATGCATGGAATAAGTGGCATGGTGATGGTGTTTATGAGGCATAGAATGATGGTATTGTCTATGATGTGTGACATGCTGATATTGTCTAGATGGCATGACATGATGATTTTGTCTATATGGTATATGAGGACCTTGTCTATATGGTATTGCATGATGATCTCGTCTATATGGCATGGCATGATGATTTTTATGTGTGGAGTGATGTTGATTGTGTCTTTGTGTATGATGCTTGTGTACTAAGTGAGAATTGTTCTTACGTGCACGTGGTTTGTGAAAGTTTGTGTATATAAATGCATGGTTATGTGCTGCATGAGAATGACTTGGTTGACTAGCATGAGTGGTATTGTGCCCATGTGATTGGGTTTGAGGTTGAATAACCTGTTTACCCAATTTGGTTTCTAATCTTTTAGTAGCAGCTTGCAGTTCAGTAACCTTAATATTTAAGCCATATATCTTAGTCATGGAAATCTTGTGTCTACTCTTTTCTTCAGCAAGCAATGTGTTGAGAGTAGTGATTTCTTGAGTTTGTTGCTCAATACGTGCTTCAGCATCATGTAAGCTTAATTTAAGCTTGGATACTTCATCAGTGTCATTAGTGGGGTGATGTGTTTCTAACATTATCAAGAAGTAAAGAAATTCTTTGTATCTCATCTTCTAGACTTTTGATTTTGTCCTTGGCATGTTTATATTTACCGATAACCTTTTTGTGATCATCAAGTAAATCGGTGAAAGCATCGCCAAGTTCATCAAAAGAGAAGTCATCTAAAGTTTCGTTTGATACCTTGGTGGAATTTGCCATGAGGCACACATTTGCTTTGTCTTGAGGAGAGTTCTTTTCTTCCTCGGAGTCACTTGCTTCGCTTTCATGCCAAATGCTTGTGTTGGCATACCTTTTTGATGAGTTCTTCTTGTAGGGCTTTTCATACCGGTTGCTTTTCTTTAAGAGCGGACAGTCTCTTCTGACGTGTCCAGTCTTTTTGCAACCATAGCAGATTGGTTCTTCTTCATCGTCTTCTTGTGGTTCCTTCTTTCTTTGATTGAAGCAAAGGAATTTCTTGAAGTTACGTACCATGAGAGCTTGGTCTTCATCATCTGAGATATCGTCTTCAGTCTCATCGTGATCAATCTTTCGTCGATGAACTTTGAGTGCGATCTCCCTGGTCTTCGGAGCAGGCTCTTCGAAGTCCTTGAGGTCAAGCTCGTGAGTCATGAGCTTGCCCATCAAAGTCTCCATAGACATACTTGTGAGATCATTTCCTTCTATGATGGCTGTCACCTTAGGGTTCCAAATCTTTGGTAGCCCTCTGAGTAGCTTGCGGATCTTCTCATGGTTTGAGTACTGCTTACCAAGCGAGGATAACGGGTTGATGATGTCGAAGAATCTTGTAAACATTTGAGTGATCGTCTCATTTGGCTTCATCTTGAAGGCTTCGTACTCTTGAGTGAGACGGCTTATCTTAGATTCCTTGACTTGAGTGGTTCCTTCATGCGTCACTTCCAGAAGTCTCCATACTTCATGAGCAGTGGTGCATGTAGAGACCCTGTTAAACTCGTTCCTGTCTATAGCACAGAATAAAGCATTAATAGCCCTAGCATCTAGACTTGCCTGTTTCTTCTCCTCGACAGAATATTTGTCGTGTGGTTTCTCAATGAGGTCACCATCGACAACTATCCTGGCGGGCTTTTTGTAACCGTCAGTGACGACAGTCCACAGGTCAAAGTCTAGAGACTTAAGATAGAAGCTCATCCTTGTTTTCCAATATGTGTAGTTAGTCCCATCAAATAGGGGAGGCCTATGAGTGGACTGACCTTCACCATGATTGGAAATCAAGGATTGTGTGGTTGCCATGGATCAGCTCTTAGGATGTTAGTCCTTGTAAAGAGAACAGAGCTCTGATACCAATTGAAGAACAGTTTGGCAACTCTAGAGGGGGGGGTGAATAGAGTATATATATAATGACCAATTAAAAAATTACTCTTTCACGAACAATGAATAATCAGAGTAAAATGCGGAATGTAAATGAAAGACAAGAGAGCATACGCAAACACAGCAATTTTAACCTGGTTTCCCTCGTGGAGGACTAGTCCAGGCCTGAGAACTCTAGCTCAGGATTAAATCTACTATTTGTGAAATAGTAGCTTACAACCCGTGCCTTTACTTCAGAAGAGCACGTCAACTTCTTACAGAGAATCGCAGTGGCGATTGCTTGGAATTGTTCAAGTGATTTCTTCACTCTTGCACAAGAATCCTAACTGAGAGATGCTGAGCACTCGAGACTTAGGAGGCTTGTGGCTAGTAGATGGGAAGGGTATGGCTTATAGAGCTTGTAGGAGAGAAGAGAAGAGAAGATTGAGTGATTCAAAATGAGAGAATTCATGCCCTATTTATACTGATTTTTGAGACAGAATTCGGCCAGAATTCGGGTAGGAGAATTTAAAAAATTTGGCCGTTGGACAGCTAGCAACCAGCTAACCCTAAAATTAGGGTTCCTGATTTCTAGGGGACAGAGTTCGGCCCGAACTCTGTGTGGAGGCAGAGTTCGGCCCGAACTCTGTCTCCAGAGCACAGAGTGATTCTAAGTGGGACTTGTGGGCAATTTTGTTTTGGTGGAGCTTGGGATTTTGGGTAGGCTTGTAGACTAAGTTCCAAGAGCTCAGCATAACTCAGAGTACATACTTCTAGACTCAATGAAATGAAAAAGTACAGACTCGAAAATATACTGAGAGTCGGAAACTGAGCTGTCGTTTGTCCCGAACTGAAAGCAGACGTCGTGTGTCGTATTGAATTTATACAGATATTATTTAGTCAATGTAGTCAATATTTGGTTGACTGTGACTTTGTGTCAACATCTACTGCATGAAAATAAACACGATCTACGGTCGGATCACACATCCTTGGTACTTCTCATTCCCGACTCGACAATTTATAATAGAGTATAAAAATCACATAACCAATGGCCAATCAATAAAATATAGTGAAAATCAATATCGAAATGCAGACAATAAACTGTACTCGCCTGTGGTCCTGTGCTGGTGTAACCGATAATCTAAGCCACTCAGTATGCCACAATAGTCAAAACCCATACAACGATCCCCGAAAGCTGAAATAAATATTACCAATATTCTCAGAATATTCAAATTAGCTAAGATTGCTTGTCCTTAAGTCCAATTCTGGACACAGGGGTAAAACGGTAATTTTGGGTCAAAACGGTGTCCACTGTTGGACCCGCTTTGCACCAAAAAGCGTGCCAGAGTCAACGGTCTCTAAAGTCGTCAAACTACATGTCTACGGATCCAGTTTTTCGATATGAATCCAACCGTATGTTCAAAGTTGGATTTTGGTGGGTCGTGCACAAAATCGCCCGTTGAGTGGGACCGTGGGGCCCGCAAAACGACGTACGATTCAACTGTCTCAGAATTAGACCAAACTTGGCTTACAGGACCAGAAAAATGATACGATCCTGTTGGCGTAAGTTTTGTCTCGATCTGACGAGCGTGCACAAAATAATTGAGAAATTTGTACAGAGGCCGATACGGTGAATTTTGACGGATACACATCAAATTCGTCGCGCACATGCGACCAATTTGAATTTCGTCAAAGTCCACACGACCACAAAGCCGTTACGCTGCTTTCGATGCTTTCGGTTCGAGACCACGTCGCCCGGAATGGCGGGATGCACGTCGTGTAGATGGATTTTATTGAATTTAAAAATAGGTTTTCGGTCAACTTCGGGATCGGATTTCTCGACACGTAGTCGATGATTTCCAAATTCACGAAAAGGGTTGGGAAGCCCTATATGTTGTCTAGGACTGCCTTTAAATAGATTTTTGAAACTGTCGATGGTTTGGCTAAGAATTTCCTTCCAAATTAGGTTTTGGGACTGCTCTAGTACCCTGTTTTCAACTGATTTTCGTTGGACTTCGAATCGATTTATCCTAGGCTTTTACTACGATTTATACTGATCTAGCTATTGGGATATAAAGTCGGTTAGGTTAGGAGCATACCCGAAGAGACGGCTTGCGAATTGGTCGATCGAGCGTCGCGATATCGCGCGTCGAAGTTGCCTCCTTCCAACCCGTTACTGTTGCTGTCGTTCTATTTCGTATGCGCGCGCGCGGTGGTTCAGTCGACTCCGGCGGTCGAGCGGCAGCGCAGGGTCGCCGGTGGTAGCCCTGGTTGCTGGGGTGGACGCGACAGGGTTGGATTAGGGTTCGTGGTATTTCTCGATCTCTCCTCTCTGGTTATATATATATATATATATATATATATATATATATATATATATATATATATATATATATATACGCGGATGGTTAAGACCGAGCGGGGTATGGGTGTTCCCTGTGCGGTACAGGCTTGGGCTCGAGTTTCCTTTCTCCCATCCCTCTCTGCATTGATTCACATGGGGCGCTCGGCCTGGGCTCAGGCCTGGGCCACCATTTTATTTATTATTATTTTTATTAAACTATACATATATGTATGTATATGCATATCTATTTACTCATGAGTATATAGTTCATCAAACATATATTTATATATATATAAAATATAAATATAATATATATATATATATATATATATATATATATATATATATATATATATATATATATATATATATATATATATATATATATATATATATATATATTATAACATCTATTTGACAATAATAATATACCAATAATAATAAAATATCATTATATAATAACTTCCTCAATAATATTAATATTAATAAAATAATAATAATAATAATAATAATAATAATAATAATAATAACAATAACAATAACAATAACGAAATTCCATAAATCAATAAGGGTGTATATACCATGGCGTACCATCTAATAATCCCAGAAAATGTACAAGGCCTATTTTTGTACAATTATTATTGAATATCAACTAATAACAATATTTATAATATTTTATTAAGAATATTTAGGAATATTCATTAGATCACTAAAAATGGAATACGACACAATCATACCAAATGCATCAACACAAATGTCACTAGACGTACCGCATGACCTACATGGGCTCAGGCTCAGTTCGGGTCCAGTCCGGCTAAAATGGTATAGCCGATTTCCTTAAAATTCAATAATATAAATAATGGATAAATAAACCATCGGTAAGGGTTAAGTTGTAACTTGGCTTGGTTTTCTTAGTTAGGATATCGCTATGGCTCGGCCTTCCCTATCAGGGCTAGCACACTAGTCAAGGCACGCCATTGCACTACCCGTGCCACGATTCCTAGTCGTCTTGTACTCCAAAACTCCACTATGGCTAAAATAATCTACTGTAAAATTAACTAAATAATTTTCTATAAAATCTAAAATCACCATTCTAATAAAATAATTAATAATAGAAAATATTCCAAATTTCTGGGAAGGGCAGCTACACAGTCCATTTTACATGAATTTAAATAAGAAGAAAAAAAATATTCGTTAGTCTAAAAATTATCCTACAAATTAATCACAAAATAAAACTAGTAATTAAATTAAATTAAATTAATTTCGAGTCTCAGACTTTGGTCCAATAGTCAAAATAGCTAATGCCTCAACGTCCGGGTAATACCGGTTTCGTTTGCATTTCGCTAAGGGCCCATTGACCGATATGGTCGTCGCCCAATATCCATTTTATAAAATATTTTCGAAAACCGATTTAAAAATATTTTTTTATAAATTTTATAAAAATTTCGGCAGCATTCCCTCTATTTTCGGGACAACCCAAAACTGGAAAAATGTGCCACAAACTCCAAATATCAGTCCCACACCTGGGAAAAATCTATTTTTATATAAAATATACTCACAAAATTGTTTTCGAAACGAATTCGAAAAACCCGGAACAAAATTGAAATCACCACAGCATAAAGAACCAGCATACCAACAATTAGAAAATCCAATTTAACTACTAAACCAAAAATCCCAGAAGCTTTTCCGAGATAATCTCGAAAATTCTGAGAACCAAAATACACAGAACCTATCCCGAAAATATTCGGAAATTCCGAAATCAAAACGAATTAACCACATAACCAAAAATCAACTCACGGAATAAAATTTGAAAGTCACAGCACAAAATACCAAAAGAACTTCGGAATTCCCGAAATCGAAACGTCTAACCGAATCCCGTAATGGGATTGAGGACCAAATTCATCATCGACTACGACGGGAGGGACGAACTACTATGTTTATCAGAATTTACCCAAATTTGTTGGTCAGGGAGCCGCGGGATAAATCTCGGGAATGAAATCGGACAGCGAAATCGGACAGCGGGTTCAGCCGAGCGATCAAAGAACTACGTGAGGTCAAACGGAGACAGGGACGTGCCGGGACAGCAGCCGGAACGCGGGATCGGGTCGACACCGGGGTGCACGTGGGGCACTGCAAAAGGCGGCCCTGGGATCGGCCGGCCAAGAGGTCGGACGGCCTGGAAACGGGGACTCGAGGGCGGCGCTCGGCCCTGGATGGCTGGGCGCGGGGTCGCCGAGGTAGGCGAAGGCCGGCGGGGAACGGAAAGAGCTCCGGGAGCTCGAGAAAATTTAAGGCACTGGAATTTGGGGTTGGGGATGATGGTGATGGAGGTGCAGGGAAAAGGAGAAGTGGGTCAAATAGGAGAGGGGAGAGTGGGGGTTACCGGATCCGAAGGGTCGACGGTTTCGGGGAGGCGGAGTGTCGCCGGAGATGATAGCGACGGCTACGGTTGGGAAAGGGAAAAGCCAAGAGCCATCAAAAAAGACCCAGAGTTTTAAAGCTCCAGCCATACGAATGAATGAATGAAATCATTCCATTCCAAAAGGGTGCTGTACAAATGGTTTAATGGAATAGCTAACATATTAATGGGTTAAAGAGGTGGCTAATGGGCCTAAGGCTAAGTAATGGGCTTAATAGAAAATAATGAATGGGCTAAAAAGCTTTAATAATGGGCTTGAAAGGATGACTAAAAGAAATTTGGTAAAAAAAACTTTAAATAAAAAAATAGATTTATTAGAGATATCGTTTCTTGGAAAATTATAAATAATTATTTAAAACTCTTAGTATTTATTTTTAAAAATATTTTTAGATTCAAATTGAGTTCGGGTTTGGGCCAAGAAATAAAATTCCAAGTTATTAATTTTGAAAAGAATTTTTCCATTTAACTGATATTAATAATAAGTCGAATAAATTAACAAATACACAATATATAAAAATATAATTAGAAAGTTGCAAGTTTCACAACCTTCCCTCCTTAGAAAATTTCTTCCTCGAAATTTAAAGGATAGGATTAAGAATTACCTCAGGTCTCAAATAGATACGGATACTGCTCCTGCATCTCATCTTCTCGCTCCCAGGTAGACTCGTCCAGGGAATTGTGCCTCCACATAACTCTAACTATAGGAGTCAACAAAGTCCTGGTCCTCTTCTCGTCTCTGTCCAAAATTGCCACAGACTTCTCTAGTACTGTAAGGCTGGGTCCAATCTCCAGCTCTGAATGGTCCAAGATGTGACTCGGATCCGGGATGTAGCGTCTGAGCTGCGAAACGTGGAAGGCGTTGTGCACGCCCTCAAGATTAGCTGGTAGAGCTAATCGATACGCTACTTCACCAATTCGGCTCAAAATCTCAAAGGATCGATGTATCTGGGACTCAGCTTCCCAGCTCTGCCAAATCTATTCGTTCCTCTAGTAGGAGAAATCTTCACAAAGACACTATCCCCTTCTTCAAACTCCAGTGATCGACGACTGCTATCAGCCCATTGCTTCTGCCTCTCTTGGGCAATCCTGAGCTTGTCCCTGATCACCTTTACCTTCTCTGCTGCATCAGTCACCATTTCAGGTCCAAGCAGTACTCGTTCTCCTACGTCGTCCCATGCAAGTGGAGTACGGCAACGACGTCCATAAAGTGCTTCGAACGGTGTCATACCGATGCTAGCTTGGTAACTGTTGTTGTAGGAGAACTCTACCAAATGTAAGTGGTCTTCCCAAGACCCTCTAAATTCCAAGACGCAAGATATCAACATGTCCTCTAGCATCTGGATGGTTCTCTCCGATTGTCCGTCAGTTTGGGGATGGCAGGCTGTGCTGAACTTCAGTTTTGTTCCCAAGCTGTCATGCAAACTCTTCCAAAAGTGAGAAGTAAATCTAGTATCTCGGTCAGATACAATACGTACTGGTACTCCATGAATCCGGTAGATGTGCCGCATGTATAGTGCCGCCAACTTCTCGGTGGATAGACCAACCTTAAAGGGGATAAAGTGAGCTGTCTTAGTCAGTCGGTCCACAATAACCCAAATGGCATCCTTTCCTCCTTGGGATCGAGGCAATCTTGACACAAATTCTATTGTTATATGCTCCCACTTTCACTCCGGAATGTCCAGCGGCTGTAGAAGTCATGCGGGTCTCTGTCTGCTAGCCTTCACTTGTTGACAAATCAAGCATCTAGCCACAAATCTGGATACATCCTTCTTCATTCCATACCACCAAACAATGGTATACATATCCCGGTACATCTTGTTAGCTCCAGGATGTATGAAATACTGCGACTGGTGCGCTTCTTGCATTAGCTCATTCCTCAGTTCGCCAGATGGTACACAGCCTTGTACCATTCTTCAAAGCTCCGTCACTGACGATAGAGAATCCTTCAAGTGTTCCTGCCAGCACTTGATCTCTGAGTTTGCAAAGCGTCTCGTCTTGGAATTGTGTATCCTTGACTTTGTCCATCAGACTTGAACGCAATTGCAACTGCATCATGGTTGAGTCGGCTCCAGTTAAAATAGCTTCTCGTCCCAGTTCCATCATCTTTTCCTCAGACAGTACAATCTCCAAACTAAGCTTCTCTATGTCCTCCAACAAATGCCGCTCCTTGGTTAAAAACATCGCCATCGGGTATCGACTAAGTGCATCAGCAACCACATTAGCTTTTCTCGGATGGTATTGCAGGTCGATGTCGAAATCCTTCATCAGCTCCAGCCATCTTTTTTGTCTCATGTTCAGCTCTTTCTGAGTAAAAACATATTTCAGACTTTTGTGGTCTGTAAATATTTCCACTCTCTCTCCATAGAGGTAATGCTTCCATAGCTTCAAAGCAAAGATGACTGCAGCAGGCTCCAGATCATGTGTGGGATAGTTCTTCTCATGAGTCCGTAATTTACTAGATATGTAAGCAATTACTTTCCCGTATTGTTGAAGAACGCAACCCAGTCCTTTTCCAGAGGCATCACTGTAGATTGAGAAACTGCCGGTACCTGCGGGTAGCGCAAGTATCGGTGCTGTTGTAAGTCTCTTCTTCAGTTCCTCAAACGACGCCTGGTAAGCTTTCGTCCAGATAAACTCTTCATTCTTCCGAGTGAGCTTCGTCATTGGTTCAGCAATCTTGGCGAAATCCTTCACAAACTTTCGATAGTAGCCAGCCAAGCCCAAGAAACTTCTGATTTTAGCAACTGAGCTTGGGGTAGACCATTTCTCAACAACAGCTATCTTCTTAGGGTCCACCAAAATTCCTTCTCCTGTGACAACATGGCCAAAAAAATCTACCTTATCTAAAAAAATTCACATTTGGAAAGCTTACCATATAGCTTCTCCTTCCTCAAAGTTTCCAGAACTTTTCTGAGGTGCTCTTCATGCTCCTCTTTCGTCTTCGAGTAGATCAGAATGTCATCGATGAAAACAACAACAAACTGATCTAGGTATTCATGGAAAACCTTGTTCATAAGGTTTATGAATACAGCAGGAGCATTCGTCAGTCCAAACGGCATGACCAAGAATTCAAACTGCCCATACTTGGTGTTGAACGCAGTCTTGGGAATGTCCTCCTTCCTGACCTTGATCTGATGGTAGCCGGATCTGAGGTCTATCTTCGAGAATACCTTGGCTCCACTTAGTTGGTCAAACAGGTCATCGATCTGGGACAGAGGGTACTTGTTCTTGATGGTGATATTGTTCAGCGCCCGGTAGTCGATGCACATTCGTACAGTTCCGTCCTTCTTGGGCACAAATAAGACAGGTGCTCCCCAGGGTGAAGCTCCATCTCTGATAAATCCAAGTGCCTTCAGTTCATTGATCTGATCCTTCATCTCCTTTGCCTCCTTCGGGTTGACTCTGTAGCATCCCTTAGAAATATGGGAAGAGCCGGGGACTAGGTCAATGGTGAACTCTATGTCTCGATCTGGGGGTAACCCGGGAAGACTATCAGGGAAGACGTCCATAAATTCTGCTATGATGGGATGGGGAGGTCCGGGTTCTTCTGTGATAGAGGTGTAGGTAACACACTCCATATCCTTCGGAGTTCGAAAGATTTCAAACCCCGACTCTCCAGGTGGGCTGAAGACTACACATACTCTGTGATAATCTATCAGCGCATACTACTTACTCAACCAGTCCATCCCTAGGACTACATCATAGTTGGGTAAGGGCATCATAAGCAAAGGTGCTATGAATTGGTGGCCTAATATGGTGATAGGGCAGTTACAGGTCTCCGTGATGGGTAGGGGTCCTCCACCGGTCATGACTCTACATATCTTCTTGCTAAAATCCATAACTATGTGGTGTGGAGAGACAAATTTTATTGATATGAAACTATGTGATGCACCTGAACCAAATAATGCTAAAGCAGGATGTGAATGCACATAAATAAAACCTGCGATGACATCAGTGGTAGGTTCCTTCTCTGGCTCTTGTTCCTCTGCTGTTAGGGCAAAAACTCGCCCAGTCTTCTGTTGATGCTGCCCAAATTGTTGTTGCTGAGTGGGTAGAGGACCTTTCTGTTTAGTTGCTCCAGTCCGGTGGACTGACGAGGGGCAGTCCTTCACTTGGTGGGTAGTAGACCCACAGACTAGACAGTGTCCTAGTCTCTTCCTGCATATGTTCGACTGATGTCCTGGCCTCTTACAAAAATCACAGACAGGGATTTGCCTCTAAGGTGCTCTATCATTGTTTTTCGTCTGCTGGTGGTGCGAAAGCCTGTTATTGTTGTTGTTGTTGTTGTTGTTGTTGTTGGGCTTCTTCTGATTACCCTGGAAGTTGTTAGTTCCAGGATAATCCCTCTTTGAGCGAGCGGGTTGACTCTTCTCTATATCCTGAGCTCGTTTCAGGATTCTTTCATAAGTCTTAGCACTGCCTGAGATCACATAGGTACGGATCTCTACTCTCAGCCCATATCTGAACCTTTCAGCACGATCATCAGGGTCAGCTACCAAATTCTTGGCAAAACGGCTGAGTTGGCTGAATTCTGCCGTATATTCTCCAACAGTCATATTTTCTTGCTTCAGGTTCTGAAATTGCCTTTCCATCGCCCATAATTCTGATGTTGGAAAAAACTTCCTCTGGAACAACCTCTTGATGGTATTTCAGTCAAGCTGCTTGTCCTGGAGTCGGGGTTCATTCCGATACTAGGTGCTTGCTATATTTTGCAGTTGGAGTCCCACTGCTTCGGCCTTGAGGTCTTCTGGAAGTCGAGCGACGCTTAGGAGACGCTTCATGTTGTCGAGCCATTCGTCGGCATAGACGATTCCCTCGGTTCCCTTGAAGGGTCGAGGGTTCTGCTTCTTGAAACTCTCAATATCGCCCACCTTAGCAATATGATCCCTATTAATTTAAATGGCCTTAATGTTACATAAATTAATTCCTTAGATTTATGTTTACCTTGGCAGGCCTTGGTTCAAGTTGAGCTGCTTCTCCTCTCCCCAGAGCAGTCATAGCCGCGTTATGAGCATTCTCCATGCTTTCCCTCATAATCGCGGTTTGCTCTTGATGAGCTTTCATTTGAGCTCTCTGGGCTTCTAGCACTCCTCGTAGCAGACTTACGAGGTCGGTGAGGTCCACAGGCACCGGTGGGACAGCTGGAGTGGGTACTTCCACAGGGGGCTGCCGCTCAGTCTGGGAAGATGATGGATCCGTCGTTGTAGTAGCATACATCCCACGGGGTGTATTATGGGGACGGTCGGTCAGTTGATGGGGTGTAAAACCCAGACTTGGTTGAGGAGGTGGGGTATGATCGGAGGATGACACCTCATCGCCAGCAGGGTTGGTCTTGTCAGTGGCCATTCTCTGTAAGGTTTAGGATATAAACATAAGCAAGGTAGCCTACCAATCTATAATCAAACAAAAATATTTAATATATATATATTTTTTGGTCCTATGTTGTGGTTCTAGTGTTCTAGTTGTCTCTAGATAGGTTTTCTTAAGTTGTTTGATTGTTGGACCTGCATGGGCCACCACTAAAAATATGTCACGATCCGGTCCCAATTTCTTGGGTCGAATCGGATCTTGCCCAGCCTGCATCGTTGATGAGACGGCAACAGTAAGCTGTATCACTCGTGCAGGTAATCAACAACACAAATTCTAATTGCCACAACTTTTAATACTTTGATAAATAAAGACTTGTCCAACAAAAAGTTTCAAATACAAACCACAACTGAAATAAAAATATTTGTTTCCCACATAATCATAAACTGGAAATAAATCTAATTAGCAGTCTCCTCATCATCATCCTCTGGTAGAACAACCGGGTACAGCTCAAGGTCATAGTAGCTACTTATCAATAGCTCAGTATCGTCCATAGTACCTACGGGGAATCCAGTCAGGAAATAAACAAAGTACACTTCATGATAATTCAACAATTGAAATAAAAATAGATTTATGTACTTTTAAACAATTTGAAATAAATAGTTTTCCAGCAGTTAAAATATTGTGATGTGAATTGGCAATGAATATGACCGGATTAGGTTGTACAGTTGTATCCTATTGATACGATATGGCTTATCCCCGTGTGTATGAGGGGTAAGCTAATGCAGTCATTATACTACTTTGGATGTGGTCATACTCATTACACTACTCCCCCAGTACCCAACAGTCAATCAGTCAATGCTCTCAGAGAGAGTTCCGTGTTGCATCGTGGTTTAAACTTGCAATAAAACAATTACTAAATAATTATAAACTAACACAA
Organism: Iris pallida; assembly: GCA_029216955.1. Classification (NCBI taxonomy): domain Eukaryota; kingdom Viridiplantae; phylum Streptophyta; class Magnoliopsida; order Asparagales; family Iridaceae; genus Iris; species Iris pallida. Next base: position 1,564,959 of record JANAVB010034820.1, on the reverse strand, counting down.
AATGTACTTGTCTTGGTTATAACTGGATTCGATGTTGATTCCGGGATGATGTTAGTACAATCCTCGAAACCCTACAATTGAGAATTCCTGACTTAGCACCAATATTCAAACCATATCTAGGTGTGCTAGTTACAATCTCTAGTATTTGTCCTAATCAAATTTTAGGTTATTTACAACTCTACTTTAGAATGCTTATCGAGTTGAGTTTCTAACTTACGAAGAAAAATCAATTTAACTTTTTATTGGGAAAAATCGTATTTTCCAATTTATTTGATAAAACTTTGTATTTCATTATATTATATTTAAAAAAATAATATTTTTCTTCAAATGAGGAAAAACGTGAAATTTGTTTAAATAATAACTTGTAATTTTTTCTAATTTATTTAATGTGAGAAAATAATATTGATTTTCTATAAAATAATTATTTTACTATTTTTACGTGTTTACGCCAACCACAACCCAGAAAAGAATAAAACTACACTAACTTATTATAAAACCACAGAAAGTAATAAAAGCTGGGCTTATGCCCTTACAGTCCATTTTACATGAATTTAAATAAGAAGAAAAAATATTTGTTAGTCTAAAAATTATCCTACAAATTAATCACAAAATAAAACTAGTAATTAAATTAAATTAAATTAATTTCGAGTCTCAAACTTTGGTCCAATAGTCAAAATAGCTAATGCCTCAACGTCCGGGTAATACCGGTTTCGTTTGTATTTCGCTAAGGGCCCATTGACCGATATGGTCGTCGTCCAATATCCATTTTATAAAATATTTCCGAAAACTGATTTAAAAATATTCCTTTATAAATTTTATAAAAATTTCGGTAGCATTTCCTCTATTTTCGGGACAATCCAAAACTGGAAAAATGTGCCACAAACTCCAAATATCAGTCCCACACCTGGGAAAAATCCATTTTTATATAAAATATACTCACAGAATTGTTTCCAAAATGAATTCGGAAAACCCGGAACAAAATCGAAATCACCACAGCATAAAGAACCAGCATACCAACAATCGGAAAATCCAATTTAACTACTAAACCAAAAATCCTAGAAGCTTTTCCGAGATAATCTCGAAAATTTCGAGAACCAAAATACACAGAACCTATCCCGAAAATATTCGAAAATTCCGAAATCAAAATGAATTAACCACAGAACCAAAAATCAACTCACGGAATAAAATTCGAAAGTCACAACACAAAATACCAAAAGAACTTCGGAATTCCCGAAATCGAAACGTCTAACCGAATCCCGTAACGGGATTGAGGACCAAATTCATCATCGACTACAATGAGAGGGACGAACTACTGTGTTTATCAGAATTTACCCAAATCCGTTGGTCGGGGAGCCGCGGGATAAATCTCGGGAATGAAATCGGACAGCAAAATCGGACAACGGGTTCAGCCGAGCGATCACAGAACTACGCAAGGTCAAACGGAGATAGGGACGTGCCAGGACAGCAGCCGGAACGCGGGATCGGGTCGACACCGGGGTGCACGCGGGGCAACGCAAAAGACGGCGCTGGGATCGGGCGGCCTGGAAACGGGGACCCGAGGGAGGCGCTCGGCCCTGGATGGCTGGGCGCGGGGTCGCCGAGGTAGGCGAAGGTCGGCGGGGAACGGAAAGAGCTCGGGAAAATTTAGGGTACTGGAATTTGGGGTTGGGGGTGATAGTGATGGAGGTGTAGGGAAAAGGAGAAGTGGGTTAAATAGGAGAGGGGAGAGTGGGGGTTACCGGATCCGAAGGGTCGACGGTTTCGGGGAGGTGGAGTATCGCCGGAGATGATGGTGGCGGCTACGGTTGGGAAAGGAAAAAGCCAAGAGCCATCAAAAAAGACCCAGAGTTTTAAAGCTCCAGCCATACGAATGAATGAATGGAATCATTCCATTCCAAAAGGGTGTTGTACAAATGGTTTAATGGAATAGCTAACATATTAATAGGTTAAAGAGGTGGCTAATGGGCCTAAGGCTAAGTAATGGGCTTAATTAGAAAATAATGAATGGGCTAAAAAGCTTTAATAATGGGCTTGAAAGGATGACTAAAAGAAATTTGGTAAAAAAAAACTTTAAATAAAAAAATAGATTTATTAGAGATATCGTTTCTTGGAAAATTATAAATAATTATTTAAAACTCTTAGTATTTATTTTAAAAATATTTTTAGATTCAAATTGAGTTCGGGTCTGGGCCAAGAAATAAAATTCCAAGTTATTAATTTTGAAAAGAATTTTTCCATTTAACTGATATTAATAATAACTCGAATAAATTAACAAATACACAATATATAAAATGTAATTAGAAAGTTGCGGGTTTCACATCAAGGTAAGAGGTGCTGGCCCTCGAAGAAGTAGTATCCGATTCTGAACACCTCAGGGCGACGATGTCAAGACCCTCTAGAACTCCTCTGGGAGAGGATTCTTCCGACTTTCTCTACCGCGTCAGTATCAGAATTGGAAGGCCTGTACTCTACGGTCCAACGAAGAAACATCAGATTGAAATTCTTATACGAAAAATGGGGACATAATTAGTATAAAAGATAAAATGAGCAATAAATGCACACTTTCGTAGCGTCTTCACAAGGGGCTCATCCTCACATTCGCTTGAGGTATTCAAATTTTCTCTACAATATGAAGACGAAGAAATTATCTAACTGAAGTTGGATGATTAGTTAAAAAATTTAGGAATATGCAATTCAAGATGTAATTAGTGTATAATCAATATATACATAAATTCATAAGATGATTAATTACAAAATTTAGAAATATGCAATTGAATATGTAAATAGTGTATGATCATTATACACATTAATTCATAAGCCCTCCTCTTCCTTCTAGGTTATCCGGATTCTAATCTTACCATTTTTTCTATAATTAGCTCTTCCTTGTCTGAATAACTTCCCCGTGCTTAAAAAGTCCCAGTTGTAAAGGGAGATTTCTCTGATAACACAAATAAGCATACAAACTCCAACAAGATTGCTACGGACAGCTCTGCTAGAAACTATTATAGTCATTAACTAGACGTACATCATAGTACAAAGAAGTTTCTGAAACTGACTCAGATACCCCATAATATGAACCTTGGTTTATCATAGTACAAGAAAAAAAATAATATCATGTAGCTAAACCCCATTAATTGGAAATATGTGAACTAATGACTGATATCAGTTGAAACAATATTTTTGGGCGATAGATCAAGGTATATCAATCACACAAAAAAGTTACATGAGAATAAAATGACAACATTAGACACCTATATTAGTAGAAACAAACTGCATTATATTTTCTCCTAAAAAATATATTATAAAATATACTTCCAGTGAAATTAAAATTAATCTGGCAAGTTCTAGTTTTGTAGGATGCACTAGTTGCCACGCCCCGATTCCATAGAATCGATAGTCGTCCCCCGGGCATGATGCCGTGCGAACTTAAGTTGCGATCGCACAAGGCGTAGTCATAAGGTTATCCAAAACACAACATCAAGTTAGAGTACGCAGAGAAATTGATTGACCCTTTTGAAATAGAAGTAAACTTTTCATTGATAATAAAACTTTATTTACATTGAATCTATTACAATCATTACCGCATGGGCTACAACATGACTCGACTTACAAAATAAACGCCAATGAGATAGGCGTTCCATACATTACATCCCCTTTTACAAGCAAAATAGATACACTTTTTTACCTGCGATCGAGGGAAGTCGATTTGCCATCTTTTCTTCTTTGTACTGAGTGCGGAATCTTCAAAAGGATTCCAGAAACAAGCCTTCACACGCGGACGAGGCTTCAAAAGGGGTTCATGTCGCCATGAGCTTTAAGTGGCACGCCCTTCGTGGTTCGGGGTACCTGCGTGGAGAGCGAGGATCAGTACATTACACTTTGTGCTGGTGCGTGGCTATTTAAGTTCCACGCTCTCATTTGGTTGAAGAGTTTATATGACTTAGCTTGTGAATGTTTCTAACCATCCTAATAAATTTCAAACATCATATGACAAGCATAATATGAAATATGTTGAGACTATACCCACGGCGGACCGCGTCGCACCTTATGAGACTTACGATGTTCTTTCCTGTCATTTGTTATTATTTTTTATACCAAGTGCAATATTACGTGTGATTGGTCACTAACACCACAAGCCATCCTGGACTTATAGCTTTGTTAGTCGGGGCCCTTTCAACGCAAGTAGCGAGCCCCACTGAAAGTCTCCGCCTAACCCGTGCTATCATCCAGTACAACTATACCGTGTTTCCTTCTAGGCCGAGTCTGTCCCGTGGCCCCGGGTTTTCGCTCGAGGAAAGTTTCTCCTTGTCGACAAGTTGTCCAATGACCGAGTTAAGACATTATTTAGTTATTAAGGTATAGCCTTCGTTCTCTTTGAAACTTAATCATTTTACCGTGCCCGTGCCCTTGCATTCATTCTTTCATTCGCAACAACACTATCGATTTACCTAAGAAGGGGTCAAGAAGAGAAGGGTCAGCCACTCACCTTGAGTTTTGCTTGGGGCGAGAGACTGGTTGGCCGCGCTAGACGTCGCCTACACGATTATCTGAAATCGCACAAGCAACCGATTAGAATACTGTATTATGCAAGAAGTTCGATAGGAAATGCGAGCTCGAAATGTAAGCCATGAAAACCATCGAAAACATTCACGAAAATGTATTCAGAAAACCAAAGCCAAAACCAACGCAAGTGGCATGAAAAACAGAGCAACGGGAGGTCTCTCCCGACTCAGCCGCAGAGTCAATCCTCGAGGCGTTGCTCGCTGAATATGGGACTTTGTTCTGAAGAAGCCATTCCATAACGGGAAATGGATGTTAATTCAACCGTTCTCGTTCGATCGATTCGGTTGATCCCGACCTATCGGTCCCGACAGAATCGATAGCGACAGTTTTTCTTTCTCGCGTACCCCGTAGACGGAGAATGGGGCACGATGTAGGGACGGGGCACTACACTAGTGCTATAGGGAGATAAAATTTGTTACTCCAAAATGTGGATCATGTCTTGTCGTAAACGTATTGGACACAACCCGGTCCCTCCAAAAATATGCTAGAACACAACAAAGTATCTTGTCCTGCAACATAGCTAATAATTTATAAAACAAAAGATAACAGAACAACATAACAAAACCATATAATGCTCTGAAAAACAAAATTGAACATAGAATTATCTTAACAATTGCCATCTCAAATCATGATGCAATGTACTCGTTCTAATAACACAAGAAAAGCTTATAATCACAATAAATCTCTTAATGTTGTAAACGACACAATTGAACAAAGCACCATGTTGTCTTTTTAAATCATTAGTGCTTCAACAACTAAATTGCACATAGAAGCGATTAGGACAGAAGATGAAGGTAAAGGGCAACAAAAAATAAAATAGAGATTATTTTTTCTTCTCTAAATAGAGAATCCTTCCATTTCTATGGACAAAATATGAAATGGCTTAGTATTGGTATTTTGGTGTAAACCGGTATATTTTTAGGGAGTGTCCATGTCGTGTTCACCATGTCTTACGGGACCAGAGCTTTCTACAAGGTTAAGTCAGTAGGATCTCACCTTTAGCCGAGAAGCGGGGGAATTGAGAACCTGACCACATGATTCCTGGTGTACAACCCTGCCACAATACACAAAAACACAAGATTAAAAAGTCATTTCAGAAAGTAAAAAAACCCATAATTTTGTATAGAAACATAAATTTTAGAAAGAACGCATTTCAGAGCCAAAATGCTTGAACATTTAAGAGGTGATGGATGATTCATAGAAAATTGAACCTAAAGATGGCCAATTGGAACATGTTGTTAATTCACTTCATGAAAATAAAAGGGTTGAATATTGAGAAATAGAAACCCTAGATGTTGATTCTTCCTCTAAACCTAATTTAAGAAGCATAACCCTATATATCATTGATTCTATTATGATTCTTACAAAACCCCCAATTATTAAACCTAGATAATAAATCAAGAAAGAAAAATTCAAAAAAATGGAGAGGTGGAGATGAAGGAGTACAAGAGATGACATTTTTTCGGTGGCGACGGCAGGGGTCCTCCCCTCCGAAAGAAAGAGCAAAGGGAGAGAGAAAAAAGGCCCAATTTTTTTGAAATTGGAAAAGAGAAAAGGAAAGAGAGAGAAAGGAATAAGAAGGAAGAGGAAAGCGGACGTATGAGTGTTGTTCTTTGGCCGCCAAATATTTGGCAGAGCGGGAGCTTTCACGCCAATTTTTTGGCAGTAAAAAATTATGGAAAATAAAATGTTAGATAACACTTTTAAAGTGTTGTATATAGTATAAAATATTATATGATACTGTTAACATGTTGAATTTAGTATATAATATTATACGACATTTTCAAATGTCTTTAAAAGTATTGTTAAAATTCCCAGTCATCTTAGTTTTGTTTGCAAAGAATCTTTAATTTGGTCTTCAAACTAATCGCTCCTATAACTTATTTTTTTAATATAAAATAGAAAACTGTATTGCTTCTCCCATGATTGAAACATTGGATAGTTCAATAGTGAGCATTCGATTAACTTGGTTAACCGAACCGAATTACCAAATACCGAATTCGACCGAAAATCGAATAACAAAAATTGAAACCAACCGAAATATCCCGTACCGAACCAAACCAAACGGAATAAATATGTTCGATTTTTAGTTTATTTGGTTTAACCAATATTTCAGTTTATTTATTTTTTTGTCAATATATATAGTAACTAAATATACAAAGATATATTTCGTATATATATTACTAAATTTTCTTATTTAGTTTACCAGGGAGAGAAATTTTAGATAAAATTTCTGAAAGGTTAGTGGGATTAAACCGAAATCGAATTCCAAAATCGAAACCGAATAAGAAATTTTAGTATTTTCGAAACCGAAACCGAACCGAATCTCTTATTCGGTTAGGTTCGGTTCAGATTTCGGTCAAAAAATCGAATAATCCTCATCCCTAGACATACGGGCATAGCAACGTTCAGAAAAAACTATACCTTTAACAGCGTTCATAATATAAAGTTCTGTTAACAGCACTGCATAATGAACGCTATTGATAATGACATTCTAATAGCAGGAAGGCTTCAACGCTATAGATAAACTGGTATTGTATGAACTTTAATAGCACTTCAATATGAACGCTATGGATGATTATATTATAATAGCAGGGAGGCTCGAACGCTGTAGATAAACTGCTATTGTATTCTATTTTAATAGCATTGTGGAAGGAATACTATTGATGATGATATTCTATAGCAGGGAGGCTTGAACGCTATAGATAAACTGCTATTGTATGTCCTATTTGTTGTAGTGAAGGACGCACCAACTAGCTCGGCGACGTTCGTGATTTTGAAGCTTCGGCCGCGCGTCGAAGACTTGTACCATAAATCCACTTTTGAAGACTCTCAACTGTCCAAGGAATATGGCTCAGCGTCCCTCCATTCCAGGTCACTGGAGTACTCTGTTGTATATTGAGGGATATGTACAATGTATGGAACGACTATCTCATCGGCACTTTTTTGTAATTGAGTCATGTTGTAGCCCGCACGGCATAAGCCCTTTACTGGAGTCTGTAAATAATGTTCATTATCAATAAAGATCAAAGCTTCCTTTACTTAATGTGTGATTCAATTTGTCTGCTTACTCTCTTAGATCTCGTGTCTCAGATTACCTTATGACTATGCCTTGTGCGATCGCGAATTAGGTTCGCACGATATTACGCCCGGGGGACGACTATCGATTAGACGGAATCGGGGCATGACATAATGGTACCATAGCACGACTTTATGTCCTTGGCCTCCAGTGTCGAGTTTCTAGTCTCAAACCTTTGACCTCGTATCGATGAGATGAGTTGTTCCATACGCTGAACCCCGGACATTTCTGAAACTAACAAGAGTTGTATTTCTTTTCCCTGCAGTTGTGGAAGCTCGGGCGGAGGACGAGACGAACGCTTCCAGCGGATCGAGTATTTCCAGACCCAAGCATTCTGTCAACCCAACGGGGATATTGATGCCTACCGTAGCCGGATCTTCCGGTGACCCGATACAACAGATGCCGCAGATGCTCGAAATACAGCAACGCCAAAATGAGCTCCATCCTCAGCAAGTGGAGGCTCGTCAGACCCAATTCAAGAATCGGTTCGAGGCTCAAGTCAAGCTGCAGCAGCAGCTGAATACACTCCAGCAGATTGTATAATCGGTCGTGGTCAACAATAATTCAACGATGACGCCTGCCGTGACCGAGCCTGCGGTTCGATCCAATGAAGCTGAATCGGAGGTGCCCGTGCTCTCACCTGCGGCACCGAGAAGTTCTAACTTCGACGTGTCAAAATTTACGAAAAGCTGTCGTACTTTCTTCAACGGCACAGAAGATCCCTCCATAGCGATCGACTGGTTGGAGGAGATAGAAGACAAGTTCGAGCTTCTGGGTGTCGAAGACTCGAAGAAAGTCGCATGTGCTCAACTTCTACTTCGAATGAACGCACACGATTGGTGGGCTGTACAGAAGCAGGCTATTCGACGTGAAGACAGGACGGCAACGATCTCATAGGATACATTCAGAAATGTGTTCGAGACCGAATATCTTTCTGCAGCCGTACGACAGAAAAAAGAAAACAAATTTATGTAGTTGAGGCAAGGGAATATGACAGTGCGACAATATGCGACCGTATACAACAAACTGGCCAAATTTGCTGGAGCCTATCTACCTACCACTATAAGTCGAGCTCGAGGATTCGAAGTGGGTATGCGTTCCTCTATTCGTGCTCATGTCTCGGAGCCTGAATACAAAACCATGGGCGAGGCACTCAACCATGCCCTCCGTCTGGAGTCCGAGTATCCTTCTGCTACTACTGGCGCTGTTCACTTTAATAACAAATGCCATAGTAATACGGGAGGCAATAATCACCACAATAGTCAAAATTGCGACAACGGAGGCGACAACCAGATGAAGGATCGAATAGTCTGCAATTTCTGCCACAAAGAGGGGCACATGGCCAACGAGTGCCGATTGAAGAACGGAGCGTGCTTCGGATACGGTCAAATAGACCACATCGCACGCAACTGTTCGGAGAAGCCAAACCAGGGCCCCCAACAACATCATCAGAACCGAGGCCAAGCACCTCGGGCTCCACTGACCGCACAACAGAATGGCCAAGACCGTCGCCCCAATGCTCATGGCCACGTCTACGCCATGACTCGAGACGAAGCATTCTCATCTAACACGGTCGTGACAGGTATACTGCAATTCAATAATAAACATGCTCGTGTATTATTTGATTCAGTTGCCACGTATAGTTTTATATCGGCGGACTTCACCACCGAGCACAAATTTCTCCTGACATCGCAGGGTATCGATCTTACTGTTAACGTACCGTCGGGCATGCCACTACTTGCAAATTTAGTATGCGGAGACGGAATCATCTGTATAGGTGGTCAAAAGGTCAGTCTTGATGCGATAGTTCTAGATATTAAGGATTACGACATCATTTTGGGGATGGATTAGCTCAGTCCGTACAATGCAACCATAGACTGTACTGAAAAGAGGGTCACGTTTCGCATACCCGGAGTGCCTGAATTCTACTATTCACGTGGTGAGGCGTCGCCGACCTGCATGGCGATCTCCGTAATATCTACTCGACAGATGCTGCATTCCGGGTGTGAAGGCTATCTAGCGTCCGTTCGAGACATGCGATAGGATGGTACAAACGCGGGTCAGACCGACGTTGTGACAGAATTTCTAGATGTGTTATCGGACGAACTGCTCGGTATGTCGCCCGATCGAGAGATTGAGTTCACTATCGATACATTCTCCGATACCCGACCGATCTCTAAAGCCCCGTACAGAATGGCCCCTGCAGAGCTTAAAGAACTCAAAGTACAGTTGCAAGAGTTGCTCGACAAGGGATTCATTCGACCCAGCGTCTCGCCATGGGGAGCGCTCGTGATATCCTTCAAGAAAAAAGAATGGCTCACTACATCATTGTATCGATTACCGCAAGCTGAATAAAGCTACCGTCCGAAACAAATACCCCCTGTCCCGTATAGACGATCTGTTTGATCAGCTACAAGAGCTACGGTGTTCTCTAAAATTAACCTGCGCTTGGGTTACCATCAACTCAAGATCAAGCCGGACAATGTGCCAAAGTCTGTCTTTCGCACTCGATACGGCCATTACGAATTCCTGGTAATGCCGTTCGGCCTAACAAATACCCTGGCTGCTTTCATGGATTTGATGAATCGGGTGTTCCGACCATTCATCAGCAAGTTCGTAGTAGTCTTTATCAACGATATACTCGTCTACTCAAAGAATAGGCAGCAACACACTGAGCATCTATGGACCGTGCTTCAGACCCTTCGAGAAAATCAGTTGTATGTGAAGCGAAGCAAATATGAATTTTGCCTGAGCAGCGTCGCATTCCTCGGACACATCATTTCATCTGAAGGCATTACGGTCGACCCAAAGAAATTTGAAGCCGTTGTCGATTGAAAATGGCCAACGTTCGTCGGCGAGATTCGAAGTTTCCTTGGCTTAGCGGGATACTACCGACGCTTCGTGAAAAACTTCGCGAAGATCGCATCACCTCTGACTTGCCTCACCCAGAAAAGAGTCACATTTGAATGGTCAGACGACTGTGAAGCTCCATTCCAAGAGTTAAAGCAACGGCTCGTCTCGGCCCCGATACTCGAACTTCCAGAAGGGACTGAGGGTTTTCCGATATTCAGCGACGCATCCGGTCAGGGCTTGGGGTGTGTGCTGATGCAGCGGAACAAGGTGATATCTTTTGCTTCCCGATAGCTAAAGCCGCACGAGAAGAACTACACTACTCATGACCTGGAGTTAGCGGCGATTGTGTTCACGTTGAAATTGTGACGTCATTATCTTTATGGTGTGGCATGCACGATCTATATCGATCACAAGAGCCTCAAGTATCTATTCACGCAGAAGGAAATAAACTTGCGGCAAAGGCGTTGGCTTGAAGTGGTCAAGGATTACGACTTGACTATTGACTATACGCCGAAAAGGGAAATATTGTGGCTGACGCTGTAAGTCAGAAATATATTGCCTCACTATCCATCGACCGCAGACTGCTATGCGACCTAGAAGAGATAGGCATCGAACTCCGAGTCCGATTTAGGAATGTGCAGTTGGCAAAGTTGATGTTAGAGCCGAGCTTGCAAGAAAAGATCAAGACCGCTCAGAAGGATGATCTGTACCTAAAGAAAATATGAGAGATAATCTCGACAGGTAGGACGATCGAATTTGTGGAAGATGAGACTGGTATGCTTCGATTAAAGGGTAGGCTATGCGTTCCGGACGATTCAGAACTTAGAAAAGAGATATTGTCGGAGGCGCAGTATGCGAAGTACACCTTGCACCCCGGTAGCACGAAGATATAAAAGGACCTCTGCACAAATTTTTGGTGGTACAGAATGAAAAGAGATGTGGCACTCTTCGTGCCACAATGCATGGCATGTCAACAGGTGAAAGCTGAGCACCAGAGACCGGGCGGGGAGATACAGAATCTGACGATTCCGAAATAGAAGTGGCAGCACGTGTGTATGGATTTTATTGTTGGTCTGCCAAAGACGCCACGGGAAAATGATGCCATCTGGGTCATCGTCGATCGACTAACCAAGCCAGTGCACTTTATTGCCATTAAAGTTACATAGAACGTTGATCGCTTGTCGCAGATTTATCTTGATGAGATAGTACGGCTGTACGGAGTTCCAGTATCCATCGTCTCTGATCGGGATTTACGGTTTATGTCACGATTCTGGAGTAGCCTTCATTCGACTCTAGGTACCAAGTTGTAGTTCAGCTCAGCTTACCATCTTCAGACTGACGGCCAAACGGAGCACGTCAATCAGATTCTCGAAGACATGCTACGACTCTACACAATTGACTTCAAATCAAGCTGGGATGTTCATCTACCTCTGGCTAAATTTGCATACAATAATAGCTATCAATACAGCATCCAAATGGTACCGTATGAAGCCTTATACGGATGAAAGTGCCGATCACCTATTTGCTGGGACGAAGTCGAAGAGCAGTAGATTCTCGACCCAGAACTGGTGGAACAGACTGTGCAAAAAGTTCAGCTCATTCGGGAAAGATTAAAGACCGCATAGAGTCGTCAGAAAAGTTATACAGATGTTCTTAGTCAGCCCCTCGAGTTTCAAGAAGGCGATCACATATTTCTTAAAGTGTCGCCCATGCGAGGAGTTACTCGATTCGGCACGAAGGGAAAGTTAAGTCCGAGATTCGTTGGGTCGTTCGAAATACTCGAGCGGATCGCCCCAGTGGCCTATAAAATTGCCCTACCGTCAGCGCTAGAGGGTGTACTGTCATGACCCGTACCCGCTTTTCGGATACGAGACGTGTCCAAGCCAGCCTACGCTGCGGTATCGACGATAGTACACTGTCTAGCCCACAATAAACAAAGTGCTCATAAATACTAACTGCTCATTCACAAAAACTAAATCAACTTCACAAAATATAGAAGTTTTACATTTGAAGAAGAATGTAAGCTTTTACATTTATAGAAAACTAACACACAACTAACTAGTCTTTTATGGTTTAGCCTTCGAGTCTCTATCTCCCCCTCGTATGGTCCATAGCGCAAGGGTAGGCACGTCAACCTCACCTACAACAACGATCCAGTCAGGAAAGGAGCAGAGTACAACCATATTGCATTTAATGTTGTTAGCACAAAGTAAGTTAGAACAATGAGAAACAAAAATGGCAAAGAGCATATAGAGAACTAGCAAGAGATGAACTAGCAGGATATATATGAACTAGCAAGATATAAACTAGTAAGATATGATCTAGCAAGACAGGAATTTAACTCCCTTTCTCGACTACTTTGAAATATTTTATTTATTATTTTAATTAATTTAAATGGTACATACCCCAATATTGGTTTTTTTAATTTCGTTATGATTATTTTGTTATTGAGGTTATTATTATTTAATATCATTATTTTATTGTTTATATTATCTTGGTCAGATAATGTGATAATGTATATATATATAGAGAGAGAGAGAGAGAGTTATAGAATTATATAGGTATAAATGTGTATGTATAGAAATATATATATGTGTGTGTGCAAGTGTACGTATATACGAGTATATATATAGATAAATAAATTATATATGTGTATGTATTTGTATATGTGTGTATGTATATATACATGTATATGTGAGTATTTATATATATATATATATATATATATATATATATATATATATATATATATATATATATATATTTTATATATATATATATATATATATATATATATATATAGGAAATATATATATATATATATATATATATATATATATATATATATATATATATATATATATATATATATATAGGAAATATATATATATATATATATATATATATATATATATATATATATATATATATATATATATATATATATATTTCCTATATATATATATATATATATATATATATATATATATATATATATATATATATATATATATATATATATATATATATATGAAAAATATATATAGGCATATGCTTTGCGTAAATATTTATAAATATATAGTTACATTTTTATGTGAATGTTTGTATACTAGATTTTTTATATGAGATTGTATATATGTAAATACTATATATGTAAAGTATATATATATATATATATATATATATATATATATATATATATATATATATATATATATATATATATATATATATATATATGTGTACGTATATACAAATATACATATGTATTTATATATGTGTAGGTGTATATACAAATATAAATATATGTATACATGTATTTGTACATATAAATATATATATATACACATTAGTTGTTATACAAAGAAATAAGAAAAGAAATTAAAAAAAAAGAATAAGTAATCAGCAGAACCGGGCCAAGCCAGCCCGGCCTACCATAAGCCCACAGCTCCCTAACCCCTTCAGCAAACCACAACCGAGCAGAACCCAATAGTTCCATTCAACCCGAGGGAAGAGATACATATATATACGAATGTATTCGTATTGTATATGAGCCGAGAGTTCGACAGAGATAAATTCGAAACCCTAAACTCGCAAACCACAACGACGCCACCCCAGGCCGCGCGCCCCCTGCGCGCGTCGCCGTACGACGCCGGCGGTCGGCCAAGCAGCCGCGACCGCAGGAGCGCGTTGGGCCGCTCGGGACAGTGCACGACAGCAGCAAGAACGCTGCGATAAGCCCAACTTTGTAAGTAAATTTCTTCTCCTGTAGAACGTCGTTTTGCATTTCGTAAACTAGTCCGAAGAGCCGATATAACCCTCTTCGAAACCCTTCAAAGGGAATTCGTCATAGACGCACGATCGACCCAGGAAACCGACGTGAAGTCGATGGAAAAACTTGTCCAGAAACAGGACATTTACAGTCCAACTGCCCATATTTGAAGATCGATTACGATCGATCTAGTGTCGTTTTAGAAATTCTAATTGAACAATTATTTAGACAGCATATAGGACAACAAGACCCTTCAGATAGATTAATTTTTCGTTCATAATTTAATGAGTAATTGGATTGTAAAGTTCACCGAAAAACTGTTTTCAAAATCTAGAAATCGCTCCACATGACGTGCGTCCTGCCATTCTGGGCAACGTGATCGCGCACCGTAAGCATCGAAAGCTGCGTAACGGCTTCGTGGTCGTGTGGGCTTTGACGGAATTCAAATTGGTCGCGTGTGCGCGACGAATTTGATGCGTATCTGTTAAAATTCATCGTACCGTGCACTTTACAAATTCTCCAATTATTTTGTGCACGCTCATCAGATCGAGACAAAACTTACGCCAACAGAACCGTATCATTTTTCTGGTCTTGTATGCCAAGTTTGGTCCGATTCTGAGATCGTTGATAAAATTATCGTTTTGCGGGCCCTACGGTCCCACTCAACGGGCGATTTTGTGCACGGCCCGCCGGAATCCAACTCTGGACATATGGTTGGGTTCGTATCGAAAAATTGGATCTGTAGACATGTAGTTTGATAACTTTAGAGACCGTTGACTCTGACACGCTTTTCGGTGCAAAACGGGTCCAACGGCGGACATCGTTTTTGGCCAAAATTACCGTTTTGCCCCTGTATCCAGAATTGGACTTAAGGACAGGCAATTCTAGCTAATTTGACTATTCTGAGAACGTTGGTACTATTTATTTCAGCATCCGGAGACTTCTACATGTGTTGACTGATTGTGGCTCGTTGAGTGGTATAGTGTTATTGGTTTCTCCAGCTAAGGACCTCAGGCAAGTGCACTTTTTGATTGCTTTCTGATTCATAGTAGTCTTTTTATTTCATGTCTATACATATATCTTGCTGCTTGTTGACACGCTCGTCACACGGAGTAGTCGGGAAGGGAAATATCTTAGTAAGACATGTGAACTACCCAGAACTATTCCATGAGTCTATTCTTGAATAATAGCATCTGCGCACGACACGTGTAGATGCCGGATTTACCCCCTAGCCGTTCACATGTCAAAACAGATATTTCACACCACCTAGATAGATGTCTTTTATTAGTTTTTCCTTGTTTACTTCTCTATCGTGCTATGTCATCAGTTTTCATACTAGTTTTCATATTCCATATGCTATTTTTATGTCTTGTTAATTCTATTGTGTTTTGCATTACCGTCGGTTTGTGTACTTGTTCCATTCCTGACTGAAAACCAACATTTTTTAGGTTTAGCCGCTATCATTCTTAGCACTGGGGAAGACTTGGGTATGCTGAAGACAACCTAGAAATAGAAAGCAATTGTATCAATTTCATTAATTGTAAAATCTTGTATTTTCTTTAATTATAATTTGTTGTAATAAATTTAGAAATGTGAATGAACAATAATATTTATTTTGAGCATCTATCTCTTGCGGGCTTGACAGCGTTCTACCGCCGACTCTGCGGCGTAGGCTGGCTTGGACACGTCTCGTATCCGAAAAGCGGGTGCGGGTCGTGACAAGTTTTTGTGGTAGCCCATGCAGGTCAGTTTTTGCAATATATTGCAAACTCGTGATGGTACGTTAGTCGTACTATTGCGAGCCTGCGCTCAGGAAATGCTCATTCACAATAGGAATTAAAATAATTTAGGAGAATAACTAGGAACCAGGAGTCCCTTGTTCTTTATTGACCATTGGGTAGTTAAGGTTATTAAATAGGCCATGCAATTTAGATAGCTTGCTAGATCCCTATAGGTACACTATGCTTTTGATATGACAATGTGATTCAAAGTGGATATACTATTCGCTTTGTATGTTAGACTTTTCAGGTTTAAGGCTATAACTTTGATAACCTGCTCAATCTCCTTTTGCTATATTTAGACATAAATCTTATAACATAAATTAGAATTGCCTGCTTTAAATTCTATTTTGCTGTAAGGAATTGATTTATAATTACCGATTCTTTTATTTCGTATAAAATCTCGAGATAGATTGATTCGAGATTTCCCTCAACCAGTGAAATGCATATGAAATAGATACTAGAATGTTTGTATTTCTTTTGTATTTAGTTATTTCCTCCATGTTAGATCTTTTATTTTAAGTGTTGTGACTGACAGGACGAATACCTACGCTTTATTTTAGTCAACTTGTTTGAATCTCTAGAAGCTCATGAATTTTATGGTTATAGTTACAGGAGTATTAGTTAACTAATTATAGTTAGACAGCAGTGCACTGTCATCAATTAGCTGAGAGTGGAGTTGTGGGTTCACTGCAGCCAGCAGCGCACTGACGAGGCACAACCCATAGGATTGAAATCATTTCGAAGAATCATAGTCTATGGAACATTACAGAAACTATGTTCTCGTTGACTTCTTTAGATCTTAGATATCCTTGTGTCACTATAGGTAGAGTGTCTGATAGCCTATCACATTTGAATCATGAAACCAAGGGTTTTCCGTAGCCAGAGTATACGGGCAAGGCCTAATTCTCGGTGAAATGACTTCAGGCGTGATTATAAGTTTATGATACTATAGGGAATAGAAAATGTCGGTGTCCCATAAGATTCAAAACCAATACTAGTGTAAGTTCTGTAAGTTGAGTAGCATGTCTTCAAACCTAGCGTTATGTGGTTCTTGTGATCTATTGACGAAGAAATTAACTGACACTAATAGGTTTAGAAAATAGAACTCAGAAGTCCATAACCCATTAGTCGACCAAGGCCTTAGAAATAGAAAGATTATAGGAAGACTGTATAAGCAGGAACACCAGGTAAGGTTTTGGTTATCTCAAAACTCGAACTACGTGCGCCTCATTTCCAAAAATCTCGCGTATTTATAATTTGACTATCTTGACCAATGCTGCAATTATAGCCTAGCTTTGCAAGCTTACTCTTTTATCGAGCTTGATTTGAGACACATGTTTATTGGTGACGCCCGCTAACATATTGTCTAATCAGAATCATTGTATTACGGTCTGATCAACCATGATGCAATTGGTTCGCTCTTCATTTAATTACCCTACGTGGACTGAGATATAGAGATATCCAGGATCTCACCCGCGATTGCTTGACAATTCCTCCTGAATTATATATTCGCCTTTGAATCACGTAATTGTATTCAGCGACATCTCTTGAACTCTTTATCATTTTTTTTGCCTTTCACTGATTGGAAAGACGAAAACTCGTAATTGATAGATAGATACAGAGTATTCCCATGACTATGATAGTTGTATATGCAAGTGTAGCTACCATCGGCCAGCCCTGTGACAGGAACCTTGCCACCATATCCTAGCCTCTAAGGTAGGTAGACTGTAAGCCTCTAAAATTTTTGGGATATACAAGGATTACCGATTGATTAGAATAAATCCCATTAGGATGATAGTTAGTGCCCCATGGACTCCCACTTTCCATTTATTTCATTTTTGTCCCCGGCCGTGTCATTAATATTCAGAGCACGAGGCCAGTTGTTACCTTCCAACAAATTTCATATGCAAGATCTAGACGAGTCCACCTTCATCTAGGTATATCATGTCCCACTCAAACCCGTCCCCTTGTACTCTATTTTGGGGTACGACTTTCAGGTTAAAAGGACTAGTTATAACCTTTACCATAGTACCGATATACTTTCCAACCTCCATTAGAGCCTTGACCACGACCCCATTCCTTCGACCCGATATAGGGTTGTGATCTACTCGAAGCCCACTATGCACATGCCACTAGTGTGCCATCCAATTGAGGCTCATGTGCTACTAAAACACAAAAGTCACAGAAGGCGTATTTTAAGTTTTAGGGACCTAGCTAACCAACCTGACTAGCAATTAGCTCAACCCCTTGGATAGAAACCTATTCTAGGGTACCCTAACTTAGTAGAAATAGCTTATCATTGGGATCTTGCCCAGTCCATATAGATTGAAATTCCAGGTTTACCCAACCCACAATTGATGTCAAATCAGGAATCCACTAAGACCCAGTAAAACCTATCCATACAAACCACTACATTTGGACTATAGAACTGAACTATTAAAATAGGTCCCCATACCTATGATGTATTCTCCACCTCTTAGAATGAGAAGCCATTCGTAACCCTTAGTCCATCTACCTGGAAGTCGAGATACAATATTGTATTTTATTTATAACCTTGCTCGTGTGTTTAAATAACCACGGAAAAGATCACAATCTTGATTTCTCAAATTTCGTCCCATTATGAAATCTTGTTCAGATAAAATTTTGAGAATGAAATTTATGTATTGCATGGATTGCAAGCCCCTCTAAGAAACGAATTGTCCTTCGATTTAACAAGTAACTGGACTAGAGTAGCCCAATTTGAAAAACAAGTCGATGGTTCATAAACACTCTTTTAGCTATATCATTGGATACTCTCCCTTGCTCTTGAAACTTCACAGTTGCTCCCAATTATTCTGCCTTATCTTCCTGTCCTCCCTACTTCGGAGCGACAAACAGTCATGCTTATTAGAGTTTATCAATATTTTTTTGCTACTTGTGTAAATTTGTGCTTGTTGATTTTAAGGTTGCGTGATAGATATGAGAGAATTATAGAGGCCATAAGCAAGTAGATATCTATTGGTAGAAACATTAGCAAGTAGTCGAATGATTATAAAGTTGTAGGGACATACCTCTGAGGGAGTAGTGCGACCAAAGGTGGGTAGACGTCCTCGATGATTCGTAGTTACGGAATGGCTAGGGGGAGGTATAAATATTCCGGAGAAATTAAATTGAGAAGGTTGTGGTAATAGTGGATTTTCCCTTTTATTTTTATTTTTATTTTTGAATTTTAGTCATGTTTATGAGTTAGAATTTCGAGGACGAAATTATTTTAAGGTGGGTAGATTTGTAACTCCCTTTCCCGACTACTTTGAAATATTTTATTTATTATTTTAATTAATTTAAATGGTACATACCCCAATATTGGTTTGTTTAATTTCGTTATGATTATTTTGTTATTTTGTTATTAAGGTTATTATTATTTAATATCATTATTTTATTGTTTATATTATCTTGGTCAGATAATGTGATAATGTATATATATATATATATATATATATATTTTTTTTTTGTATATATATATATATATATATATATATATATATATATATATATATATATATATATAGAGAGAGAGAGAGAGAGAGAGAGAGTTATAGAATTATATAGGTATAAATGTGTATGTATAGAAATATATATATGTGTGTGTGCAAGTGTACGTATATACGAGTATATATATAGATAAATAAATTATATATGCGTATGTATTTGTATATGTGTGTATGTATATATACATGTATATGTGAGTATATATATATATATATATATATATATATATATATATATATATATATATATATATATATATATATAGGAAAAATATATATAGGCATATGCATTGCGTAAATATTTATAAATATATAGTTACATTTTTATGTGAATATTTGTATACTAGATTTTTTATATGAGATTGTATATATATAAATACTATATATGTAAAGTGTATGTATATATATATATATATATATATATATATATATATATATATATATATATATATATATATGTGTGTGTGTGTGTGTGTGTGTACGTATATACAAATATACATATGTATTTATACATATGTATTTATATGTATAAATACATATGTAAAAAATATATATATATATACATATGTATTTATATATGTGTAGGTGTATATACAAATATAAATATACGTATACATGTATTTGTATATATAAATATATATATATATATATATACACATTAGTTGTTATACAAAGAAATAAGAAAAGAAATAAAATAAAAAAAAGAATAAGTAATCAGCAGAACCGGGCCAAGCCAGCCCGGCCTGCCATAAGCCCACAGCTCCCTAACCCCTATATATATATATATATATATATATATATATATATATATATATATATATATATATATATATATATATATATATATATATATATATATATATATGTACGTATATACAAATATACATATGTATTTATATATGTGTAGGTGTATATACAAATATAAATATACGTATACATGTATTTGTATATATAAATATATATATATATATATATATATATATATATATATATATATATATATATATATACACATTAGTTGTTATACAAAGAAATAAGAAAAGAAATTAAAAAAAAAAAAAGAATAAGTAATCAGCAGAACCGGGCCAAGCCAGCCCGGCCTGCCATAAGCCCACAGCTCCCTAACCCCTTCAGCAAACCACAACCGAGCAGAACCCAATAGTTCCATTCAACCCGAGGGAAGAGATACATATATATACGAATGTATTCGTATTGTATATGAGCCGAGTGTTCGACAGAGATAAATTCGAAACCCTAAACTCGCAAACCACAACGCCGCCACCCCAGCCCGCGCGCCCCCTGCGCGCGTCGCCGCACGACGTCGACGGTCGGCCAAGCAGCCGCGGCTGCGGGAGCGCGCAGGGCCGCTCGGGACAGTGCATGACAGCAGCAAGAACGCTGCGATAAGCCCAACTTTGTAAGTAAATTTCTTCTCCTGTAGAACGTCGTTTTGCATTTCGTAAACTAGTCTGAAGAGACGATATAACCCTTTTCGAAACCCTTCAAAGGGAATTCGTCGTAGACGCGCGATCGACCCAGGAAACCGACGTGAAGTCGATGGAAAAACTTGTCCAGAAATAGGACGATTACAGTCCAACTGCCCATATTTGAAGATCGATTACGATCGATCTAGTGTCATTTTAGAAATTCTAATTGAACAATTATTTAGACAGCATGTAGGACAACAAGACCCTTCAGATAGATTAATTTTTCGTTCACAATTTAATGAGTAATTGGATTGTAAAGTTTACCGAAAAAATTGTTTTCAAAATCTAGAAATTGCTCCACACGACGTGCGTCCCGCCATTTCGGGTGACGTGGTCGCGCACCGTAAGCCTCGAAAGCTGTGTAACGGCTTCGTGGTCGTGTGGGCTTTGACAGAATTCAAATTGGTCGCGTGTGCGCGACGAATTTGATGCGTATCCGTTGAAATTCACCGTATTGTGCACTTTGCAAATTCTCTAATTACTTTGTGCACGCTCATCGGATCGAGACAAAACTTGCGCCAACAGAACCGTATCATTTTTCTGGTCATGTATGCCAAGTTTGGTCCGATTCTGAGACCGTTGATAAAATTACCGTTTTGCGGGCCCCACGGTCCCACTCAAAGGGCGATTTTGTGCACGGCCCGCCGGAATCCAACTCTGGATATATGGTTGGGTTCGTATCGAAAAAACCGGATCTGTAGACATGTAGTTTGTTGACTTTAGAGACCGTTGACTCTGGCACGCTTTTCGGTGCAAAACGGGTCCAACGGCGGACATCGTTTTTGTCCGAAATTACCGTTTTGCCCCTGTGTCCAGAATTGGACTTAAGGACAGGCAATCCTAGCTAATTTGACTATTCTGAGAACGGTGGTACTATTTATTTCAGCATCCGGAGACTTTTATATGTGTTGACTGATTGTGGCTCGTTGAGTGGTATAGTGTTATTGGTTTCTCCAGCTAAGGACCTCAGGCAAGTGTACTTTCTGATTGCTTTCCGATTCATAGTAGTCTTTTCATTTCATGTCTATACATATATCTTGCTGCTTGTTGACACGCTCGTCACACGGAGTAGTCGGAAGGGGAAATATCTTAGTAAGACATGTGAACTACCCAGAACTATCCCATGAGTCTATTCTTGAATAATAGCATCTGCGCACGACACGTGTAGATGCCGGATTTACCCCCTAGCCGTTCACATGTCGAAACGGATATTTCACACCACCTAGATAGATGTCTTTTATTAGTTTTTCCTTGTTTACTTCTCTATCGTGCTATGTCATCAGTTTTCATATTCCATATGCTATTTTCATGTCTTGTTAATTCTATTATGTTTTGCATTGCCGTCGGTTTGTGTACTTGTTCCATTCCTGATTGGAAACCAACATTTTTCAGGTTTAGCCGCTATCACTCTTAGTACTGGGGAAGACTTGGGTATGCTGAAGACAACCTAGAAATAGAAAGCAATTGTATCAATTTTATTAATTATAAAATCTTGTATTTTCTTTAATTATAAATTGTTGTAATAAATTTAGAAATATGAATGAGCAATAATATTTATTTTGAGCATCTATCTCTTGCGGGCTTGACAGCGTTCTACCGCCGACTCTGCGGCGTAGGCTGGCTTGGACACGTCTTGTATCCGAAAAGCGGGTGCGGGTCGTGACAAGGAACTAGATAAAGGAACAATGGAAACAACTATGTGTGTGTGAAATACCTTTTAATACATGAACGACTGGGCTAATACGGCACATCATACGATGGCTATCCACAATAACAGGGTACAGCTAACTCATACGTGGGGTGTATGACTTAGCTATCCACAATAAAAATAAATGGGTTTGTTCACGTACTTACTGATTATTTCCCCTCCTGACTCTCTAACAATCAATAATGGTCAATGATACACTAAGAAGCATATGATAACTACAGTGTCACAATCGTGTCTCAATGGAATATCAAGCAATGACTCAACGGGATATCAAAAAAGAAAACTATAGAGTAAACATTATAATAAACTAAAACATAAATGAATATTGTACTTGCCTGAATCCCTGCACAAACCATAGTCACAAGTAAAGGATGAGGGGAATGCCGATCTAGAAGCTGTCAACCTATAACACATATCGTACCACGAATCGTGCACGAAAATCACAAATCAATTCTAATGTTCTAGTTCTAAATAGTGGCTAGTTGGGTTACTAATTTAATAATAATTAATTCTAGAATAATTCACTTAAAACCCTAATTTAACCTAACAATAATCTGAATATAATCTAAATATGCAAGTTTGGCCATCAAAAGTCGTGTTTCCTAATTTTGGAAACCATAGCACGCAAATCGAGATATGCCGTCGACTTTTTAGTCAAACGTTGTGAACTCTAGATTTTGAAAGTGTACCTTAGTAGATTTTAGCATCACGAGTGCGTTGGAATCAACCATGCCACAAAATCACGCTTTGGTCAAAAGATATCGTCGTTATGGCTAATCGTGACCAAAACGATGATCAACCGATCAATTCTGAGTTCAACAGAATAAATAAAATACTAGATGAACGAAATAATTTCTGGAAAAAATATGTCGTAGAGCTCTGTGTTAGCTTTTCGAAACTTCAAATGGTTCATGATTTCGATTTCTGGTTCTCCCGAAATCTCGAAAACACCGAAACGTGTCAAGTTTTGGACAACCGACACTCTACGAATTTTTCAAAAATTTAGGAATAATATATACGAAAATAAATTATATATTCAGAAAGCTTACCTCGATACAAATCCAACAAAAAAATGGTGCACAAAAAGCACGTCGGAGTTGGCAGGAATCGCTTCGGGAAGTCGAGATCTCTACTAGAACTCTCTCTCAAAAAGGCGGCTGATTTCAAATATAATAGTATATATATAGGAGAGAGAGAGAGAGAGGCGGTTCAGCCTGGGCGCCGACAGGTGGGCCCCCTGGGTGAATTATTGGGTAATTAATTATTTAATTCAGAAAATTATTTAAAAATCAATTTAAGTCCAAATAAATCAAAATAAATTGCCGAAAAATCCAGAAAAATTCTAGAAAATATTTCTAAGTGTCTAGAATCTAAATAAAATATTCTTAACACAAAATATCATTATGTGACCTTACAGTAAATTTCTAAAGCCTATAAAATATTATTTCTATAGATTTTAGTTATATAAAAATTTCCAAAAATTCTAAAAAATCCAGAAAAATTCTAAAATATTCTAGAAAATATTTTTAGTCATTTAGAGCCCAAATAAAAATATTTGGTCCCAAAATACTCCCGTATGACCTTACAGTAAATCCTGAAAGTCCTTAAAAATAATAAAACCTTAAATATTAAATACCTACAAATATCCAAAAATTGTAGAAAAATATAAAATAGCTAAATAATACATGTATAAGCTATCTAGAGATCATATGAACTTAATATGGTCATAGCCCACCTACAAGCTTTGGTATGACTCATAATGACCATAAAATTAATCATAAACAAATAAAATTAAAAAAAATTAAAAATTTGGAAAGTGGGCTTACATGTACATAATGTCTTCCACGTCTCTCAGTTGCGGAAGTACGTGCACGACCCTAGCCATGTGGTAGATTTTGGCCAACTGGAGCTGAAGTCCGACTTATCCGACGTTGAAGAACCAGTTCAAATCTTAGAACGCAAGGATAAGCTGCTACGAAATCGAGCGATCCCTCTCGTTTGCATCCTCTGGAGGAACCATTCGGTCGAAGAGTCGACGTGGGAGCTTGAATCAGAAATGAAGGAAAATTTCCCTTCATTATTCTCGTAGAGATAGGTTCTATCCTTAAGTTTCGAGAATGAAACTTTTTATTAGTTGGTTATGATGTAGTGTTCCGTCCCTACATCGTGCCCCATTTTCGTCCATGGGTGCGCGAGAAAGGAACACTGTTGCTATCGATTCGGTCGGGACCGATAGGTCGGAATCGGCCGAGTCGATCTAACGGGAACGGTTGAATTAAGATCTATTCCACGTTATGGAATGGCTTCTTCAGGACCAAGTCCCGTATTCAGCGGGTTGCGTCTCAAGGATTGGCTCTGCGACTGAGTCGGGAGAGACCTCCTGTTGCTTTGGTTTTCAAGCCGCACTTGATTTGGCTTTAGCTCTGGTTTTCATGAATGTATTTTTTATGAATATTTCTGATGGATTTTTATGACTTGCATTTTTGAGCTTCGCACTCATATCGAAATTTCTTGAATTACACAGTGTTCTAATCAGTTGCTTATGCGATTGCAGGTGATCGCGTAGGCGACGTCAGCACAGCCAACTGGTCGCTCGCTTGAAGCAAGTCTAAGGCGAGTGGCTGACCTCCTTCGCCTCGTCCCTCTACTTCAAAATTAATATGAAGTAAATGAATGCTTTTCATAATAGTGTAGCATAAAAGAAATCGTGGCCCGATTCTTCACGAAACACTTGTTATCAAACTTACCGGTATGAAAAATAGAAAATGTGCTTCCTTATGTAATTCCACTTAGCCTATGCAAAACAATGAATGAATCGATTAACGTTTATCATAATGATATGGCTAACTGAGTAAATTGACCAAGTTCAAAAGAAAGGCTAAGTTTCGCTCATAAAAGAGAAATGATAAGGTTCTAGAAAAGAGATAGAATTTTTCAAGACTCTGTAAACGGTCATTGGACAACTTGTCGACAAGGTGTAGTTTCTTCGAATGGTTGCCTAGGCCAAGGGACCGATTCGGCCCGGAAGGAACGAGTATAGCAAGCGCTAGCCTTTTCATTGGCGTGGGTTATTCAGGAACTTTCGCACAGGGCTTGCTACCCGCCGCGAAAGGGTCGCCGTCTAACCCGGCTATAGTCTGTGATGGCTTGACATTGCCAGTGACCTTCACATCCTTTCACTGCTTAACAAATGCACGTGACACGGGATGAATATGATATAGCTGCTTAATGTTATACAATTTCATACGCTTGCCTCAAGATTTGTTAACATGCAAATCGAGCAGGATGGTTAGAAAGATCACAGAAATAGCTAGCTAACATATTTATAAAACTTCTTGAATCAAATGCAGAGCTTGGATTTTAATTCGCCATTCGCTAGTACATGTGATCGTACTGATCCTCGCACTTTGTAGGTCCCACGAATCAGGAAGGACGCACCAACTAGCTCGACGATGTTCATGATTTTGAAGCTTCGACTGTGCGTCGAAGACTTGTCCCACAAATCTACTTTTGAAGACTCTCAACTGTCCAAGGAAGATGGCTCAGCATCCCTCCATTCTAGGTCACTGGAGTACTTTGTTGTATATTGAGGGATGTGTGCAATGTATGGAATGGCTATCTCATTGGCACTCTTTTATAATTGAGTCATGTTGTAGCCCGTACGATATGAGTCCTGTACTGGAGTCTGTAAATGATGTTCAATATCAATAAAGATCAAAGTTTTCTTTACTTAATGTGTGATTTAATTTGTCTGCTTACTATCTTAGATCTTGTGTCTCGGATTACCTTATGACTATGTCTTGTGCGATCGCAAATTAGGTTCGTACGGCATCACGTCTGGAGGACGACTATCGATTCGATAAAATCGGGACGTGACATACGACATGAAGATGAGAAGAACAAGTCTACAATGAAGTCAATATACGTCCTATCTTCTTCGAACACTGTTCGGACGAAATTAAGAATGGCGATGCAAGAAGTGCTCAAGTTGCTTACCGATAATCATTATGTTGAGTTCCATAGAAGACATCCCCAGAGTAATGAAGTAATTTTAATCTTTTTGGCTCATCCCGATTGCACAAGTTTGGCCAGGTCTTTTGCCGACGTGTTAGTCACGTATAAGACCAATAAGTTTAAGATGTCTCTCTTTCATGTTGTCGGGTTCACCTCTACTTGGAAAATATTTTCAGTAGCATTTTGCTTCATGAAGAGTGAGAAACTTGAAGACTATACATGGGCATTGGAGAAACTGAAAACACTTTATACCGGTCATACAGAGCCATCAGTTTTTGTTACTGACAGAGAGTATGTCCTAATTAATGCTATTCGTATTATTTTTTCTCAAGCGGATACATTGCTATGTACTTGGCATGTCAATCGTAATATTCAAGCCTAATTTAAGTTGAAGTTTCAGAAGGAGGATGGTAAAATTGACATGCAAATTTTTGACAAATTCTACAATGATTGGAATTGTGTGTGGCGAGCCTCTATGATTGCCAGTTACGACGCCGCATGGTACTTATTTAAACAAAAGTGGAAGGCGAGGGAGCCAACATGCATTTATTACATCAAAGATACATGGTTTGAACCGTACAAAGAACAATTCTTCTTAGCATGGTCGAATGTGGTGAAGCATTACGGCACGACAACTACCAACCGTGTCGAAGGAGCACACTCTTTATTGAAGAGACACCTAAAATCACCTCTCGACAACTGTCTCTATTTGGCAAGCTATACATCTATCGGTAGACCAGACGGTGAATGAAATTAAGGCATCATTTGAGATAAGCTTAAATATAGTAAGCATGACCATAGAAAGGAAGTACTCTTAGATGCTTTAATGCGTGTTGTATCTCACAAGGCGTTAGCATTAATATTTGATTGGATTGAAAGGTCAAAGTTTGTCGGATTTGATCTTGAGGTTTGCGGGTGTGTATATCGACATACACTGGACCTTCCTTGTGTACATCAGATTAATGAATATGGTCGTGTATCCATTCCTATTCCAGTAGATGATGTCGATCAACGTTGGAGACAGTTGTCTATGATGCCCTTGGTGAAGACGGACGATGATTTTTTCTCTTTGCCACAAGTGAAACTTCTCTATGCAAGGTGGTGTGCCTCAGTAGGAGCGGAACGGATATCCATTGAGCTTAAAATCCAAGAAATTGTATGTCCAATAACTACTAGAATGCATGAGCCATCCATTATTTTCAATCCTAAAGGCAGGCCTCAAACAAGATTGAATAGTACACAGAAGAGAAGGCTGGAGTCGACTAAGAGAGATCCATCGTCCTTTGAGCATGTTGAACGAAGCTTACAGCAACCTCCGTCTGCACGAAAGGGCAAGCTTGTCCTTCGCCGAAAAATGGAGAAAATAGACCTCCCAAGAGAAGATACCGTTGTAAGCCAAAAACTGAGTTTGTATATTGACAAATTTCAACCTGAGCTTCGCAGTTACATTTGGTCTATTGTCGATGTCCCCGGTGATGGCCATTGCGGATCCCATGTGCTTGTAAGACAACTTGGTTATGATGATAAAGACGGATGGAGACAGGTGAGGTAGGAGCTGTACGAGTTGTTAGAGACTTGTCTTCCATTATACTCCTGCATCCTAAGAGAAGAAACAGTTGCAAGTTTGTTGTTAAGTATCCCTTGCACCGACAGTGTTACTGGAAAAAACCACTACATGTCAGTCCCGTCTGCCGGCTATTTATTTGCTAATAGGTACATGATACATGTTGTACTTGTAACACCCAGTTTTTTAGATGAGGGTATTTTTGAAATTTTGTAATTATAATTATTATTTATTGATATTTATTTCACATTATGATTTTTGGTGATTTTTGATTATTTTAAACTATTTAAAAATTGGTTTAAGTCATGACTTGTGATTTTGGTGTGTAGCTAGTGAAACCATAGAGACTGCATGACCTAGAGCCTAACCATGTCATTAGAAGGATTTAATTATCATTTTTAGCCTAGGGATATTTTAGTCATTTTGACTTATTTGAATTATTTGATGATTTATGGAATTGGTGAATTCTAGGTTGACTTGACTTGTTGAGACCTAGTGAACTAGCCTAGAAGCTAACCCTAGCCATGGTGACCCTAGTCTAACTTAGGTTAACCTACTTTTAGTCATTAGGAACTAATTTTAGAGTGAGGGGATTTGGTTTAGTGAAATTTAAGTCATGGTTTATGGTTTCATGAAATGACTTATGGCTTGATGATTTATTTGATCATGACTTGGCCCATGGCCCATAACTAGAAGCCCTAACCCAAACCAAACCCTAAATGACCAGCCATAGGGATCCCTACCCTATATAAACACTTATTCTCTAGGGCTTGCCTCTTTCTTTATTCATGTCAACATTGGAAAAAGAAAGGTATTGTCCCTCTTCCAAAAATCCCCATAAATCTATTTTAATTCTTTTTTAATCCTAGTTTCTAGCATTAGAACTAATACTCTCCTACCTTCTGATTTTGGGGTTTAATCCCAGCTTTGGGTCAATTTGGAGCTTTTGGCATCAAGAGGAAGAATCCCCCATTTGAAGCTTTTCCAAGCTTTTTTGCACATATAGGTAAAACCCTCTAAATTGATTTAAATTTTAGTTTTCTTTGCATATAGGGCTAGATCTAGGAGTCCCCTAGGTGTCCCCAAAATTTGGGCGAATTTTGTGTCCGTATCGGATACGTGTCGTAATGTGGTGTAGGTGTTTGTTGAAATGCCTCTATGGAGTGAATGTTATTATTTTTAGAAACAAATTATATATTTGGGTAGCTCTTCATGTGTGGATTAAATATATTTATGACTGAGCACATTTTTGTGGGAGATTCGTGTCCAAAACGGACACGCACCTCGTGCACGACACTGCGCACAGGCACCGTGTTGTGCCCTGCTGCTCGACCCTGATTGTGGACACGACACACAATGGTTTGATACAAAACTTCATAGACACGTGGCCCTAGTGACTGACACCATACCCAAGAAATTTTGTGAGTCCTCGATCAGTGTTTACGGAGAAATCGCGTGTGCACTGAATCGAGCCTTGCACGCACAGTCGAGAAATCGACACTGATACGCTGTAAAATCTTTGGACATAAGTCACTTGGACACGTTGCAGGCACTTGTGCACATAGTCCTATAGTTGGCGAACACCTAGACACGACCACGAGGTGTCTCGTGTCGTGTCCTAGCCCGACTTACACACGTGCACGAGGCTGTCTGTGTACGTCTTAGTGTCTGTGTGTGTATTGAGTGTTTGGACACGTCGTGTCCACTCGTGTGGACACGAGACAATCCCTAATGACACATAACATATGCCACGATGCCTCTACACTATAAATTGTTGGTTAAATTAGGTTTCAATTTACCAATTTTAGGTTGCAAGGTCAGATTCCTAAAAACTCTGATACCATGTTCTGTTCTCAGTTTTCTTTCAGAATTTAAACTGATATTTCGAGTGGGTTTAACTTTGATTATGATCATTTCATACTTGTACCTGAGTTAGGTTTTTAAAAAGGATTGGGTTCATATATATATGCATGACGGAATTTGGAAATTGGATGGGGTTTTGTGTAAAAACTGAGATTTTCCCCAAATAACCAAACCTGAGATTTACCTATGTTCCAAACCTGAGTTTCATTTCAAATAGATAACCTTCATTGAAGACTGAGTTACACAATTGCAAAATCTGATATTAGATTGGGTTTTATAGGAACCTGCACATTACAGGTATCAATGCATATTGCATTACCTGAAATGCTTTTCACTGTCATACCATTCCTTCATATCCTGCATTATCTTGCATTTCCCTCACTGTTAGCACTGTCAGTTATTAGGAACCTAATTTCCTGAGAATTGAATCCATGTGAACTGTCCATACACCTATCCACTTTATTATATTTGATTTACTGCACATTACCTATCATGCACAGCCATTGTATCCTTAAATCCCCCTACCTACTAAATTACTGGAATTACACATATGTTCACACACCCTATTCACAGATATACACACCCACACTCTACACAAACACACACATTTGCTGATATTTCAGTAAACTAAAAACTGAGATTCATACACTGTCACACTTGATCACACACACACACACACTTTCCTTATTGAATAACTGAGAACAGTTAAGGGATAAGTCGAGATTAGGATGGTGTATATACATGAGGGTTAGATGTGAAATAGGTAAGGGAGTGAAACCCTATACATATTCCATATATGTGGGTGAAGGCAAATAGTTAGGTATTGGGTTAGCATGGGATTATATATAGGATTGATGGGATATCCAGATTTGTATCCTAGGTTGCCCAATACTTTTAGCATAGTAGCATGACCAGTAGGAAGCTATTTTGAGAGTGTGGGTTCTTGATTTCAGGCATGCCCAGGCCATTTGGTCACTGTCCAGGCCATTGTAGCTGTAGGCATTTGCCTTGGCATGTAATGTCTTGGGTGGCATTATATTTTCTGCAATGCAGCAGCAGGGCAACTGCCTGCCCTTGTGGACAGCCCCTTCGAGGATGACAGTCCATCCAACCCCCTAACCTTTGTGAGTGAGTGGTGAGTTAGCTAGTGATATGTTGAAATGTTTGTTTAAACAGTTATAAACCATGCCTCTCTAAATGTGTGATAGACATTAATTTCAATTCCTGAGTTTGTTAACTGAGAACACTATCACTTGACACAAACACATCACTGATTTTCTATACTATTTGACACACACATTGTGGACACTTGACACCTATATCTAGGTTACACACACACACACATGTTTTTCCCTTTCCCCTCTCTCTAAATTTGTGTTTGATTGGTATATATATTTTCTATATAGGATTGGTATAGGTAGGCTTTCCTTTGGGCTTGCCTATATACACTAGTAATGTATATATATAGATATGATAACTACATAGATTGTTGAATGTAAAGTCTTTGTTTGTATATATGATATTGATATATGGTATAGGCTTGGGTTGGTGTAGACCTAGTTTGACTTCATGTTGACTAGAGTATTGACTTAAGTTGACCTAGTTTGACTGTTAGAATTGACCAGAGTTGACCAAGTTTGACTTTTGCCCAGATTGACTTAGAATCATATAGATTGCATCATAAACATCATTGTCTTATTTTAAACACATTATAACCCATACTGCTCTATTTAGGACATTGTGACTCCGGTGCAGACATCTGATATTATATTACTCTTTTCAGAGTATCAGGCGAGTACATTCTCTGATAGTTCTCTCATTTATTTGTCAATTACTGTACTTCAGTTCTAGTTAGCTGTATGTGATTCTCTGTTACAAACACGTATTGTTATTTTTTAATCCATGTATATGACACACATACTTACTCGTCTTACCTCTATTATTCGAATCACCATATGAATCACTATTCGAACCACTTATCGTATCTTCATGTGCTGATTGGACTTTTATTCGATTGATGTGTCGGATTTTGGATTCATTTGTATTAGATGGGTGGAGAAATACTTGATTAGACATGTGAACATTCCCACTATTCAAACCACCCCCTGTGAATAATATTCGAACGATAGCCATTCCACACCCGGCCAGGTGTGTGATGTGTCGTATTTACCCTTAGCCGTTTACATGTCTAACTAAGTATTTTAAAACACACTTGGAGAATTTATTCGAATCATTATTAGAACATCATGTGAATCACTATTCGTATCACCTTATTCGATTCACCATATTAGAACAATGATTAGAATCACATTCGACTCATCTTATATTAGACTCACATTGGGATTACACTCGACTTATATTGTACCATCTGAACTCATTATGTTACTCTAGTTCAGCTAGATCTTATTTTACAGTCTTCTTTGCTATGTTTTTCTTCTTGTTTAGTTACCTTACTTTCTTTGTACCTTAACTGCTCTCTACATTATTACTCGTACAAACTGCCATATTCATCAATACAACTGTCTATAACTGCTTTATAGTTCTCTGTCATTTACTTGGGTTTTCTAGATGAGATTGTGCTCGTTCCTGTCCTGACTGGACCTGTTGAAAATATTACAGATGCTTGCCCTGAGGATATTTGCCCTACTTGCCTTGGAGCAGGAGATGGCTTAGCTACCTATGGCCCCGACACTCAGGAGTGATCGGGAGACTAGCTAGTAGACTTGGTTTAGTTTTTCATGTTTTAGAACTTGAATTGTAATAACTTGTGATACGAGTTTGTATTTGAGTTTGTTTGAGATATTATTATTTAGTAGTTTATAAATGTTGTTATTTAGTTTTTAGTTATAAACTTCTGTGTTATCTTATCGTGCTTAGACTGTGATTGATATTTTATTATATCTATACTTGTCCTCCGTTCGGAGTTGAGATATTGACAAGTACATTATATAATTGCGTGAGTTGTTGATTAGATAGTAACCTAGGACATCGTTCTACCGCCGACACAGAGGCGTAGGCTGGACGTACTCACTTCTCGTACCCTTACTCTAGGGTGCGGGTCGTGACAGTACTTATCTCGTCGGGTATTAGCAATACATTCTTTCCGATGTGCGCTCCTCTGGCGAACCACGGACATTCTAACCTATGTACTATAGGTCAAATCGAGGATCACTTTGTTATACTAAAGATGATTGGTCATTCTCCGATTCCTCCACCTTCAACAGTTTGGTACAAAAGAGCACCGGTCGAAGTCATCGCTTGGACCACACCTTTCGTTGATCAGATCAACCATTGTAAGAAGTTGTTGAAGTTTGAGAAGCCAAGAGACTTACCTGGTTGACTACTACGACGTCAAAATCGAATGATTATGGATATATTTACAGTTTGATATTTTCTATATGGAGGACCACTTTTGTATAGAGTGAAATATGAAGTCCACTAACCTATATGGAGTAAATTTTGTATACAATAAATTTTGCGTATTGGACTTATCTATATGGAGTACCACTTTTGTATACAGTAAAATATGAAGTTCATTATGTTATATGTGTTTACCTGTGTGCTATCTGTGTTATATGTGTTTACATGTGTGCTAACAGTGTTATATGTGTTTACCTGTGTACAAGTATGGAACTCTCTTTGACAGAGAGTTTCAATTTGAAACTCATCATAGAGGCTTATAAATAGGACTGCCAGGGTGCTGACAGTCCTAACTGAAACTCTCTGTGAAAGAGAGTTTCATTTTGAAACTCTCATCATAAAGACTTATAAATAGGAATGCCAGGGTCCTGGAAGTCCTACACTTAAGTAGGACTACCAGGGTGCTGGCAGTCCTAATTGAAACTTGCTGTGACATTGAAACTCTTAT
Organism: Iris pallida; assembly: GCA_029216955.1. NCBI lineage: Eukaryota > Viridiplantae > Streptophyta > Magnoliopsida > Asparagales > Iridaceae > Iris > Iris pallida. The sequence continues at coordinate 1,530,880 of JANAVB010034820.1, read as the reverse complement.
CATAGAGAGTTTCAATTTGAAACTCTAATCACAGAGAGTTTCAATTAGGACTGCCACACCCCTGACAGTCCTACACTTAAGTAGGACTGCCATGGTGCTGGCAGTCCTAATTGAAACTTGTTGTGACAGAGAGTTTCAATTTGAAACTCTCATCACAGAGAGTTTCAATAGACTGCCATACCCCTGGCAGTCCTACTTTAGTGTAGGGTTGCCAAGAGTGTGGCAGTCCTGATACTAAATCACAACTACATACCAGACACTTTACAAACACTCCTCAAGCTTGGCCAACAACTTAAGTTTCTAAACATAAATAACAACTACATATCAGACAACTACATATCCAACAAGTACATAAATAACAACATAAATCACAACAACATATCAGACAACTACATATCCTTCAAAATATCCAACTTCAAAAAAAAACATAAATAACAACTACATATCCTTCAAAAGTCTGCCCAACAACTTAAGTTTCCAAACAACAAAAATATCCTTCAATTTTCCAAACAACAAAAATATCCTTACAAAAACATCCAGATTACATCCAACTTTTGCCTGAACATCCAACTACATATCATGTCGGGCCTTTGAACGAGACTCCATATTATTCATGAAGGGGAACTCGACCACGTCGTCGATGCGATCAAGCTCGCTGGCAACCGCGACACTAGTGTCACTTTGGCAACCTCTCCGGAGTGTCTTGGCCAATTCCTTCGCCTTTTTAGACTGTAAATGAAAGTATAAGTAAATTAAATCTACAAATTAACATGGAAATCTCAGTTTAATTACAAATATGGAACTCACCATCCTCACCAACCCAGCATACAAGATGTTTTTGGAAGAAAGAGCGCCAATAGCTCCGACGGCCATGGGACCCGGGTTTGTAGGGTTCGACAACTTAGGATGTCCGACCCCCAGGAAGTACGGTATGTAGTCCTCGCTGCAGTCGGCCATCAGGGTGATCGGTCGTCTTTTAGATTTTCAAAGTACATGTCGTTGCCACTCGGAGTAAAAGTCGGTCACCCAGTCAAAATCTGCCAGTTTGTAATTTAAAGGTTGAGTTCCGTGCGAAGGCTCCAACATTCGTAGTGTGCGCTTCGGCACAGTTTGTACGAAGCCAAACTAACGAACTACTCTATCGGGCATGTACGACTCTGTGATCTCATAGCATGTGATCATGCCATGAAATAAAGAAACTGGTTGGACCTCACGATTCAGCTCGCATAAATCCTGGTATTGTAAAACCCCTAAAATTTCTACTATTTTTTATATTAAATTTAGTACCGATTTAAAATTTTTGTAATATACGTCGCGTAGTCATATTATACGTCGTGCATGACCTTTCATTTCTTTTTCGAATTTGCTTGACGAGTGCGAATATGTGCAAGCGTACATATTTTTAGAAAAACATTTTTATCTATTTTATAGTTTCAAAATAATATATGTAATAATTTGTTTTAGCTATCATACCAATATTTCAAGTCCGTTATTTTATTGTAAAAAAAAATCTTTTGTAAAAACCGTTATTATTAATAAATAATTTTTCGTGCATACACATATTTCATAAATATCTTATTAGTTTATTTTAAATAATAATGTAATTTTCGAAATTAATATTATTAGTATTTTTGGAAAACATAATTTGAATTTATTATGGTAATTTAAATCATGATTTGAACTTATGTATTTATTTAAATAGTTAAATAATTGAAATTTGAATTATTGATTTGATTTTTAACTAAGGAAATTTAATTTGATTTTAATTGGATTTGGATTTGGATTTGATTTGATTGATTTTAAATTAAATTGCAAGTTATCTATTTTTGGGTTTTAAATCTTCTCCTAATCTTATCCAAATGGGAATTCCCACATCCTATAAATAGGCAGGTACTCCTCCATTATTTTTCTACAATTCTTCTTCCACAAATTTCTCCATAATTCTACGTGCATCGTGTCTGTGTCCATCCAAAATCTTATTCCATTATTTTACATGTACATTATTTTCTTCCCCGTGTCGGATACACCCCGACATCAATAAATTCCTAAACCCTAGTCCTAATCCTAAACCCTATCCCGTCTTGTCCGCTGCCTTCGCCATACCCGTCTTCTGTCACAGCACCCCGCCTCCCCGGCCACCCGTCCTCGGCCACCCGACCCAATCACACCAGCCCCGCGAACAGCCACCCGCTGACACCACCACCTCCGACAACCACCACCCGAAATCCCCAACCATCCTAACCCGACTTCCCAGACCTTCACAGCCAGCCAGCCCCTACGTCGCCCCAGCCAACGTAGGACCACCACCCGCTCCAGCATACACCTCCGCCATCAAAAGCCCGGACCCCCAGCTCGGCCGCCGACAACGCCGCCACAACTACCATCATCTTCACCACCCCCATCACCATCGACAACACCGACGCACAACCACCAGCCAACACCAACCCAAACCCGACCACATGCCCCGACCACCAGAAACACCGACGAACAACCACCCAAAACCACCACCGACCCAAGGAAAACCGAATAAAAAAACAAACACCATCAACTGCCTTACCTCGCCGGAGCGCCGCCGCCATACGCGCCTCCCCGACCCTCTCCGAAACCTCCACCGCGTCGCGCCAACCGACTGGAACCCACTTCGTCGAAACCCTCGCCGCGCGCAGCTCCGCTCACCGCCCGCCGGCCTCTCCCCGTACCTCCGCTCCTCCGCCGGACCAATCGACCCAGCCCCACTGCGACCGCCGCTGGCCCTTCTGCTCCGTCCGTAGACCATCGCCACCGTCCGTAAACCCTCGACCGACCGCCGGAGCAGTGAAACCCCCCCTTTTCTCTACAGCTCCGCCGTTCTCCGCCACCTCTCCGTCTCCCCATTCGAAACCCTCCACCGCGATCCCTAACCGCCGATCAAAATCGCCGATGCCGCCGCTCCCTCTCTTCCTCTCGCCTCTTCCGCTCTTTCCCCATCACTCTCTCTCCATCAACGAAATTTTTTCACTCCTCTCCTTTCTCTCTCAACTGCTCTCTCTCTCTCTCCCATGAGATTTTACTTCTTTTCAGAACAGCAGTCAGCAACTTTGTTACTCTAAAGTTTTGTTTTCAATAGGTTTTTTTTTGTCGATTGTTTGTGTTTTATATTATTTTTGTTTTGTTTTTTTTAACTGGTTTCTTCTTCTTTTTAATATTATTCTTATTAGCATTATCATTATTATTATTATTATTATTATTATTATTATTATTATTATTATTATTATTGTAATTATTATTATTATTATTATTATTATTCATATTATTATTATTATTATTATTATTATTATTATTATTATTATTATTGTATGAGAAAAAGGATATTAATTAGCGTTATTATTTCTTTGGATCTACCAAGACCTATATTTTGTTCTCATAATATTGAGATATTTTGAAATATATTTTTTATATTATAGTACCTAATTACAGTTTTGCCCTACAAAGATTTTCTAGTATTTTTCAAATGTTTATAATTAATCAAATATAGATTTTTAGCTAAAAATCCTACTTTGACAAACTTAGGGTATTTTTGCCTGAAATAATTTATATTTTTCAAGTATTTGACTAAAAACTATTTTACTACCAAAATATTTTTAGTATTATAAATATTTTCTAAAAACTCGTATATATATTGTATATAAAGTTTTCTTTGATTATCCTCCTATTCCCTTTATCCTATTCCCTCACAAATTCTGCACAACCCCCTGTCCACCCTAACTAATTCGACCGTCCCGAACTCGATGGAACTGTCCGTGCCACTATCCGAGGTCCCATTGTACAGTTGTTGCACCAAAGTCGTAGTTCGTGCCACATTGATCATCGCAGCACACCAGGAGTCCTACTAGGCAAGACACCTTGCCATTCGCTGTTTAATTATTTTAGCTCATATTTCATGCATTATTTATTTTCTTTATGCAAAATAAACTGTGATACATGGCATAACTGTTAGAACTTACTGTTTATTTATATTTCCTGCTGTGTATTATTTTCTTACAAATTAAACCTAGATTTAAGGGACCACCATGTGTGTTGCATTCATTGGCCTTGACACGTTGTAATACGAAGTTGTGTGTCGCATGTAGAACACGGAAGTGTGTGATTGGCTGGCCACCAGTACGTACAAGCCGTGCGATAGGAATAACCGCTAATAGAGGTTGCATGCTAGTTTGACTTAGCAGTTATAGTGGTTTGTGTTGTGGATACAACACAGTAGGCATTGGGCGGGAAGGACAATTCCTTAGCGTATGGGCTTCGATGCACTTCCCTTGTGACCCGGACTCTCCGCTGGAGATACGGGGTTGATGACCCATGATTACTGACGGCCACTGACGATTCTGCGGAACATCATACTCTTACTGATGGGGCCTCTGGTGCCCAAGGGGGACTACGCCGATCCTATTCAGCCAGGGCCCATGCGTAGGAAGGATTGTTCTTAACTACATATCACTTAGAACGGTAGGCTACCTTTATCCGTTAGGTACGAGTACTTTTGGTTTGGATACTTGTATCTGACCGTGGCTTGGAACAATAACTTGTCGCGAATTAGTTCGTCACATCTTGTCCTTGTTTGGTTGTAGGTGTGACTTACTACTTCGATGAGAAGGTATTGAACCTTGTTGGGGTCCGGATACCATATTGGATTTTTAGCATGGAAAGATACGTCACCGTGAATTAGTTTACCATCTCCTGTCCTTGTTTGGTTGGGGGGATGGTACGCTCGTTCAGTAGGTGCATATTGGACCATGTTATAATTCGATTTACTTATTTATTGGAGCAATATTTATTCAGTTTATATGGCATAATATTATGTGTCTTGTTACGTCCCTTTGAGGACCTGGTTATCTCCCCAGGTGTGTGCTATTGTCTTTCGCAGGTGCTTTAGTTCTAGCCGTGATCATCGCTATTTCGTCGAGGATGATTGCACTTGGATCGTCTTCGCTTCTTTCTCCACTCATTTCATTTTCTATGTACTTTTCCTTATTTTGTTGGTAGTGGATTTGTCTCCGCCCAACATATTGTATCAAGACAAATTCATTCTCATTATATGATATCTTTTATTCATTTATTCTGTATGGATGAGATTAGCTATGGTTCTACTGCATTTTACATCTTATGTATCCATACGAAGCCTATGTACTTCGTATGAATACAGCTGGCATGTCTACGTTCCTAGTCCTACATATTTTGGGACTGGGGCGTTACAGGTATGGATTCCAAAAAATCTCTAGGAAAACAATTAACAACAAAACAAAATTAAATGAAAAAGTAAGTCAAAATTTAGTACCTCTTTTGGCACTAAATTTTCTAGTAACTTCAACAATGGAAGCCAGTGTTTGCAAATTTTTGGTTTCCAGCTGGGATGACCTCCATCGAGACACTCTAGGAAGGTTTTCAACATACTTTGGGTTCAGGTTACCCCATCTGAGTATCAGAAAGTGCTCGTATATCCATCCCTATTCAATTTATAAATGAATAGTCAAAAAATAAACAATAAAATGAAGTATACAAGATTAAGTTGTTAGAAGTTTTCTTACATGTAGCAGAGTCTGACAGCCGACCATTGTCTTAGTCCCGACATGGGATGCGATACCGAGCTCGCGGTGAAGATTGGCTAGGATACTGCTTTCCCATGATATATCAATAAAGTCATCCATTTGAGATAAATTGAGCATGTATCCAGCATGTATCGACGTTCCGGACTTGTCCAGAATGTCGACCGTTCCTAGGACGAACAACATGTACGCACGGGCCATCACGTTGACCATATCATCGTCATCATCATCCACCTCTATATCCATGAAGTGGTCCACCAGAAATGATAGAAGAATTCTATATAACTTCTTGAAGCCTAACAGAGTTGTAAAACTGGTAGCCTGAAGTCCAAGGTGACTTGAGACAAACTCGACGATCTTCTCGTACCATTTCACGGATTTCTCATTGGTGTAATGTTCTTTGGTCATGACGTGCCCGGCCACTGGCAGCTCCAGTATCTGGTAGACGTTGTCAAGTGTAATGGTCATCTTCCCTACTAGAAGATGAAATGTGTTGGTCTCCGGGTGCCATCTCTTTATAAACACTACGCCAAAACATACATTTTTTGACAGTCCAAAACTGTCGTAAATCACATTAAACGACAGTTTTGAACTGTCAGAACATCCGTCGTTAATAGCGCGTCCCAAAATTTAAACGATAGTTTTGGACTGTCGTTTCATAGATGTATAAAATGACAGTTATTATCTGTCAAATAAAAACAACGGACTAAAACTGTCAAATAACATGTAACTTGGTTTCCCACTAATTTTCCTTTTTCAACAGGTAAGATATGTCATTTTTTAAATACAGAATTAAAAAAAATTCATTCCATTGATGTCAAATCTATTTAAACCTGTTTATCCTCTATATAAAACTGAAATACACCTGACAATAAAATTTCATATAAACATCGACAATCATCAACAATGAAAAAACTTAATCAAATTTGTATTAACTAATAAAAGTATCGAGTTTACATAGCAATTTCCATAAAAAAAACAAAAATTCACTCCAATGTTGCTAGCTCACAACGATTTCATTCTCTTGATGAACAAAAAATATGTTATTTCTAGCTTATAATCTCAAGTGCTGTACAAAAAAGAGAAGTTTAAATTCTCACAAACTGAACTAAATATTTTGGCCAATTAATCATTTCGCCAATAGTAATATCCTCAAACTTTCCGTCTCTATCGAACAACATCTCATTGCCATCAAAAACGCCATCGACAATGATGTTATAAGCTTCATCATTCAATGGTGCATCTGTATTCACACGTCCTATAGCAATGGCTTTCTTTCTAAAATTCTTCAGAAGACAAGTCTTTATGGGCAATGTAGCTTGATAATGTCCCTGCATACAAATATAAGAAAAAAAACATTAAGTATAGAATAGTTCTCGATTCTCCATAAGTATTAGGATGTACAGAAAATATTATCTAAGGAAAAAATGGGTTACTGCATAATTTTGATGTAGACCTTGAAATTTTATTTTTGATTTACTTTGAACATGAGTACAAGATAATTACTAACACATGGTAAAAATAAGGTTTTACTTTGATTTAGGATTTAAACGCTAATTAGCCCAAACAATAATGTAAGTGGGAGCATTTTCAAGTTATACGATAGGGTCATCTTGCTATACCCAGGTGACTTCAAACATTAGAAAGGAGATCAAAGATAATTATATCATCCAATTGACTATTGCATTTAAAGCTCTACAGAAAAAAGATCAAGAGAGTAGACATCATACCTTTTTGAGCTCCTCCAAATTTGCAACAGACACCCTTTGTTTCATCCTCGCCATCTTTATACAACCAATCTTCTACACATGAAGCTTAACAGTTAGTTCATCTCTCTAATTCTGTTACAAAATCATGATACTTGTCATGAAGTTGAATGCAGAATCGAAATGTATCAATCAGACAAAAGTCTGTCATATACTACAAATGTCCAAAAGCAACACTTTACCTTGTTCCGCATGTCATAAACATATGCCTCCATGTCATTTTTCTTGTCTTTTGTCTCTTCCATTACACGGTCTTGAAGTGCCATTTCAAACTCCTCCTTAGCTTTCTACAAATCTAAGGCTGCCAACCTTCCATAGACAACTCCAACTACTGGAACATTAATCTTCTTTACCTTCTTCTTTGATACCTCAACCTGTAAAGAATGATTATTACTTTAATCATTTAGCACTCGATGATAATTTTGCAGTACAATTCAACCTACAATATCTCACTAACTGCAATGGAGTCAAGAGTTAACTTATTATCCAAGGAGCAATAAGTAGAAAATAACAGGACAAAATCAAGAACAAACATAACAAATAGTACAATATTGGGAAACTAACAATAATACAAAATATAAATGGTTAGACTAGTTCACTTTAACCACCAAATGCATATAGCAATATATACAGCAGAAGCAAAAATAATTGTAGAGACCTTGTCATTGATCTTATATAAATAAAAATCCTTAGGAAGATATGCAATGTGTGTTCAATCAATGAGTGTCAGTCATTTTAGATCCTTGTGTAGGGATAAGGCAGGGTAGGTCTCCACCTGCCTGGCAGAAAAAATTGTGCTAGATTTTGCTGGTCGTACCGATGAGGTCCAAATTGAACTAAATGTGCTAGGCTAGGCCCAAACAGAACTCTGCATTAGGATGCACACAGGCTAGACCTGGCTTTCAAGCACTGGCTGATGCTTACAACACGGGATCCTCCCTGTGAGCTGTAGCAACACAGTAGCAAGGAGTGGTAAAAAAGAGCAATCATTAATATACTAGATTTTACTATCTATCTATTATTTCCATTCTATATTCAATGACAACTCCAAATGCAAACTGAAACATACCAGCACAACATTGAAAGCTAAACACTAGATATATGCTTTTGAATTGCGTAAAATTTGTTAGATATAACAAAACAGTCAAATAAAGCCCAATAAAACCTAAGCTATGACGGAAGAGTCATAGAGGGTCAACTTAATGTTATTAGATATAACAAAAATCAAATAAAATATATTCAATATAATGCATTATAATACATATTAGTATGCCTAAATGTAATTGTATAGTTGGAAGCCATCAACCATTTTCTTCTAGAAGGATACAACTAATTCCTGAGAGATTTCCTTCCAGATTAGCCTTGGACCAGTCTATTTATCATTATTTTGGAGCAATTTAGTGGGAAAAAAATCCTTCAGATTTTGCATAATTAGAATATTGTCCAGGTTTGGACCCTACAAAATGATCAAACCATCAAATCGATCGGTCTCATTTAAATCTTAAACCAATTCCACAAACTGCTGATGAGCAACAAGTCCATACAGGCTTTAAGTATAAACAAGAATTGCACTTATTCTGAAACTGACCGTGTCTATTAATAAGTACCATAAACGAAAATTTATTTGACTTTGCAAATTATAATGTGATTTAACTTCTCATCCAGCTTGATATCGTATGAAAGAAATACAAAATAAAACAAATCCAAATAGACACACATCCAAGGTCTACGAATGATGCTACCTGTGAAGTGCACAGTACGAGACCAGTTTTGTTGTCGGCTTTCCATTATTCTCCAAGCAGTGTAACTGTAATCGTCAAAAGACATACAAGAGCAACAATCATCCTATGATATGTCAGTAAAATGTCCCTTCAGAGAAAGAAAAATGCTAAATTTTAAAGAACGACAGTAAACTTAAAAATGGAACTTTAGAGGTTCAGATCTCAAGAACTATTTCATTAGTCAGGTGTAAATTACATTATCAAAATATTACAATAATTAATATATGTATAAAGTAACATATAGTAATGGTAAATTTTACTTCATGTGGACAGATCACGACTTCATAAAGAATGTGTTCTCTGTTTAAGAGTGAGATACTACACAATATATATTGATAGATCATGTGGTCTTATAATTGATATCAAGACAAGATAAAATGCATGTCTAATGACTTCTTCAAGAACATAAAAGAATATAGATGGAGGTATGAATTGTAATCGTGAGAACAATATTATGTCGACATAAATATCAAGGTTAGTGATATACCTCCATCCGAAATCCTGTTTTGGATGCACACATCGCATGATAATAGGTAGAACATATGTTGCATTGTGTGCAGGAACCATGCATCTTGCTGCTATAACATACATCTGAAGGGACATATCAACAGATATTTTTGACCTTCTTGATGTTATGAAGCTTTATTGTTGTGTTGTACCTGATAGTTATCAGTAAAAGACATCATGATTCAGGACGTGTGAATGTTAGCTTGTAGAGAAGAGTACTCTTACTAGACTGCTAAGTTTCTGATTCCATGTGCAAGAACCAATTGCCTGCTACTGCACATCACTTCAAGGTGAGCTTGGAAGCTTGATAATTTATAAAAACAACAATCCTTTTATCACAAATTTTTGGGTTGGGTATATCTGTAAATGAATCCTTCTCCATTAAGCTCTGTTAACGTTATGTCCTTTGAACATTTAAAATACCATATTTTTTCTTTACAACCCCAACCTGTATTCTTTTAGGCCTACACCTAGTTCAAGACATGGTTCACAGTATCAGTATTGGAATCGTTATCGCTATTGGGCCCTTCTTAATTGGCATTTTTGAGGATGTTTCAGGGGCTTCGTTAGTTTTGAACCGATTGGTTTCAAGTAGTTTCGGCAGTTTCAGTTGTTTGGGGTATCCACCGATACTGCAAACTATGGTTCTAATAGATCTTCTAATAATATCTTATCTCTCCACCTAACTGGTGTACCTATTGGTCTATGTTTCACATGTGCAAACCACCTAAGGCGGTATTGTCTCATCTTATCCTCAATAGGCACTACCTCCGACTTCCCACGAATACCTCATTTCTTATCCAATTTTTCGGCGTATTACTACTCATCCATCTTAACATTCGAAAATAAGATCGGTTTCAACAAAACCATGTATATATAAATGATAGAGATGTATTTGTAGAAACAAAATGATCTTCCAAGAATCATAGACAGACACCTTTTATGGGACAGGCAGCACTCCCGTTTGGGTTAGGGTGTTTCACAGGCTCTGCAAACCCATGACGTGAAATCTTGAAGTTTTTTTGCTCCATCGCACTCCTCGTGAACTGCTACAGGAAACTAAAACGAGCAATTATAGTATTTTTTCCTATTGTTAGCGAGTAGATAGTTAAAAATAAGTTCATCGCTCTCCCATATGGAACACCATATAACTCAGACTTGGACAAGTACAAGTTCTTAGAGAGGAACCAAGCATCTATCTGAATCCAAGAACAGTAATTTGAAAACAAGAAAGCATCCATACTAATTCCACAAGGATATTCTTCTACCATTTTGCCAGTTGCATTAACATCCAACACCTTTTGTTAAGGCAAATCTCACATGTTCTAGAGCTGTAAAAAATGCCAGCTAAAATTAGAGAGGAACCAAGCATGTATCTGAATTCAAGAACAGTAATTTGAGAACAAGGCAGCATTCATATAGGAAGCAATAATTTTGACTAAAAAGTTGGTTTACCAATTGTCTATTTTATCAGCTTATTTTATTCCAACACTGACACCACATTCAGACACTCTCACCACACTTCTCCTAGGCTAATGCCTCTCTTCCTCTCAAAATCCTTCACTGGCCCAGGAGTTAACTCATGGATAACATTAAGACACCCACATTTCTCTCATACTAATTGGTACATTACTCACAATCTCTGATACCTACCAAAACTAACCAAACTAACTTAGGATACTAACATTATACTGATGCATGCACAATCCTGACACTAACCTGTACTGCCTATGGCCTGACTCTGATGGCCAAAAACCCCTGCAGGGTTGCACTGCTGTCACATAGGAAGCACACAGCTGTCACTTGGTCCTCCTCCTCTTCTTCTTCTTATTCTTCTTCTTCATCAGCACACAGCATGTAGAGTTTCTTTTCTTTGCATCAGTTAGAAGTCCCCAAATCCAGAACATCATCGTTTAAAAGTTTTCAGATGTATAAATCATTTTAGGACAGTGAGTCATGCACTGAAATGCCTTCGCAAACCAGATCAGAATTATGCAGATTATTCATTTCTCAAGGATATATAACAATGATACGAGGAAAAGTTTTGACCCGAAAAATTAGTCTTCTCTGGTACGAAATGTCGCGTTTTTAGCATGAACCAATGATGGTTAAATTTATCATATGGAGTTAAACTTAATAACCAGGCAATGAGAAAAGAATCTCAAGGTAGGACTCCTTTACCAACTTATGGATATATGATTATGAGGGGCATATATGTAAGAAAATACAAAGAAATATGATCTTCTTAGATGATAGGACTCCTTTACCAACTTACATTTTTGGATCTCTTTATGGTAACCCTGCTGACACCTGTGACAGATTTCATTCCTAGCTTCAGCATAGATTTTTGGCTTTTTTTCTCGCTCCTGCTCTGCTTAGAGCTCTCATTTGTACCAGCAACTTCATCACCTGATGTACAAAATAATACCACACCTTAGTATGAGAAGTTAAGGAATGGAAGGATGTATGTGTGTGATTAAAAAGCAGAAGCGTAAAGCACAATTGAAAAAAATGCTCTAATCCTGCAAACTGCAAAGGTTTCATCCTACCCGGTAGAACCTCAGGTTTGCAGGAAAACCAAGTAACTTGAGCAATTGGAAAGCAAAATCATGACATTGTCCACTAATAGTGGTTAACATATATAATATAGATGAATATTAAAAAAATGCATGCAAAACTATAGAGACGATATAGAAATCAACTTCTATGATAGTAAAGCCTGTTTCACTTTCCTGAAAATTCGTTGTAACCTAAGGCTTTTTAACTAAGCAAATTACCTTATGTATTCTGTTGGAGTATATAGCAGTTCAAAATCATTCCACAAATACTAATTAGATTAATGAGAAATGTATCCAGTGTTCTGTCTTGAACGTTTTTCGAGAGTCTTTGGAATTGGGCATCATACTCTCATACTGTCCCTTCTCGCTTCAGAAGTTTCAGTTCAATTACATAATTTGTAAACTGGCCCAAACTCCAGTTTGATGGATTGGCATTGATGGATTGGAAGAAGTCATCCCAGCTCATTGGATCCTGTATCCTGGTAAAGACTTGGTAGCACAGGAAAATTATCAACTTCAATCAATTTTACAAGACACTATATTAAATCGCATATAAATTGACATGCTTTGTTGGATTGCTGCAAAAATGTAGTTTCCAGGACAAACAATCACCTTAGACCCATTTGATGTAATACCCCATGATACATAAGAAAGATACACGTGTGTGTGTCAATTTGTAACCTGTGTATGTGTACCTGCAAGTGAATAGGCCTGGAACCCTTACTAGTGAAGAAAAGACATCTTCCTTTCTCCATCAAACTGGTACAAAGTATAAATTTTGGCACAGATGTTATGCAAGCGAATATATCTTGTTTGAGGTATTTTGTTATAAAAGCTCTGTGGTTGAGTCAGCAATAACAAGGTACTCTTAACAAGAAGCAAGTTTTATCCGATTTCTAGATGGGGAATATCTTGACCACAAATTAAGTCTGTTTCTCTTGATATTTTCGGGGTTCAGAACCTTCAGGTTAGGGTTACGTCACATAAATCTGCAGTAGTTTATGCTTTTTTAATGTGAACTTAAAAGTAGACTTGTATATAATTCAAGATCTTGGTCTGAACTCAAATTGGTTAAAGTAGGGGATCAGCAACTCCTTTATTGATTTTGTTCATTGTATACATCTACTTATTTTGTTAATTGCATAGATGTTATGCATCAGGATTATGTATCGGTTAGACAGTTATGCTCTTGTTAAGGTTATTATGGTTAAGAAATTTAAAAGAGGATGAAAAATAAGCTTAAGTTAAAAAAAAGTGTAGACATAAGATGGAGTTGTGCTTACTCTTCAAAGCAAGTTGAATTTCTATCCCATGCATCACAAGAAGACCCAAGAAGACCCCTCATGCCAATGTCCTCTAAGTATCATCATACAAGTCTACTTTTAACCTCACAAAGTCAATGGATATAGTTCCATTTGAGAGTAACTGCCTAATGGTATTATGCCTTAAGAGGCCGCTTTTTTAGATTACTTCCTAACCAAGACCTTGTGGTGACTTTTCAGAAGGTTACCATGCCTTCCACTTCTAAACACTAGGACACTCCATACCTATGTCAGCTGCAAAACTAACAAGAAGCATGATAACCAATTGGCAATTCCATAGCCATTGGGCCCTCGAATAGGTGTTTAACACGATTCTTCATGTACACCATTTCGAGAAATCCAAATGGTCATTATATTAAGTTGTTTTCATTATGCTTTCTGTCCATGGCCAGTTACTGATTAATCAGAGTAGTAACAAAGTAAAAAAAACCTTGTAAACAAGTAGGCCATAATACTAACTGAAATTTGATTCAAACATTCTGAAGCATGCCAATACACCATATATAACAAAGCAAATTCGAGGGATTGAGCATAAGCTCCAAACCAAAGCTAAAATGTCATAGCCCTCAAGATTCTAGCATTTGCCAACTATATAAATAATCCGGTATGACCATTGTTAAGTAAAGCATGGGCATTGAAAATATCAATGTAATTTTTGTGTCAAACATGTATCAGACACATTCTGAAATACAGCAGTAAACAACTTTGTTCAACATGCCCAAAGTTTTTCAAGCTAATTAGCTAGATATCAGCAAAGAAAAAATGTGCAACCATTAAAAAGAAGGGAAGCAAGTACAAATATAGCTTGCATGATATACCAATTACGTATATACAAAATCCTACATGTTCTGTAACGAAAACATATCATTGGTATTAATGGAGAAAAAGTAATTTGTTTCAACTGCTAATTTTGATATGCTAATGAGAAAAAAATTGATAATAAGCAAAATATTCATAGCAAAATTCACATGCTCAAGGGAGATGCTGCAGATGGGATGTCGGAGAGAGAGGATCCGTATGAAATTAATGTACAAAAATATTCGTACAGAACACATGCACCTTCATTGTCCCCAACATACAATCTGTTCAAATTAGGGCAAAAATTAGGACTTTCCAATAAATCATTAATCAGAAAAAATAACGAATAGAAATCATTGCTAAAATTAGCCAAAAAAACATACATTATGAAAATAATGTACAAAAATTAAGGCAAGGACGAGGGGGACGGGGGCACGACGGACGTTGTAGTCGAAGATGTGTAGGTGGTGGTGGAGCTCCTACCGCTGCATGAAACTGAAGGATGGCTTCATCGCGGACAACGGCTCGGCCGGCTCGCCGCCGCCGAGGCCCAGTCCCAGCCCCAGCACCACCGGCACGGGAGCAGCATTAGCCCCATGGCACCTAGATAATGAATTTAAGAAATAACGAGAAATTTTGGGGATCGATCCGATGGTGTGGAGAAGAGGTTGAGTTCAAAAGGAAGAAGAAGATGAGGAGGAGACGGGGAGAAAGTTATTCCTTAAGAGAATAATGAGTGTTGCGAAAAGCAGGACAAGAACATATAGGAGGGTTCGATAGAGATGGGGAAGGAAAATTTTTGGTGAAAGGAAAAAAAAAAGCGGGAGGGGTCACAGATTTGGAGAAAAAATTAGGGAGCCAAAATTTTTAATAAAATTTGGATGTCAAACAACAATTTCAATCTGTTATATTTAAACCAACTATTTTGGTAAAATAGATTTTGACATTAAACAACAGTTTTAATCCGTCGAAAATTAATGACAGTTCTAATACGTCGTTGTTAGACAATTCTAAATGTCGCAAATCATCAGTTTTGGTGTAGTGAAAGGCGGATATAAGGGCACTATCCATTGTCCTATAGGCATTGTGTGCCAAATTGTGCAAGCCGTTCGGTATGATTTTTCTCTTGACGGTCCTATGAGTTCTACGGCGAAGTACAACCATATAGTCTTACAGTCTCAAGGCCCGTCATATAGAGTATGACTCGGGCGGTGGTGTCGCATAGAGTTCAAGTTGGTTTAAGATATGATATTACCGACTTAGTGTTTTAAGGCACGGGCCACGGTTGAGTCGTCGAGTTTGGAAAAGTGCTTCAAAAGTTGTTCTTGAGTTAAATGAAATGATAGGACAAGAAAGAAGAATGCTCGCGACTGGGTCGTCGAGGCAAGGTCTCAAATGTGAGAAGTATTGAACTTGGCCCTGAAAGAGATGATAACACTAGAAGTAGATTGACTGTGTGAGACGTCAGTTTGAGTCGAGTCTTGTATGGTCATGGACAACTTGTCGACAAGGTAAAGTTTTCTCGAACGGCAACCGGGGCCACGGGACCGTTGCGAGCAAAGAAAGAAAATAATCACAAAATTTGTGCTGGGCACAAGTTAGGCGGGGACTTGCAGCGGGGCTCGCTACTCGCGCTGAAAGGGCTCCGTCTAGCAAAAGCAAAAGGGAGTCCACAATGGCTCTGGAAGCCAGTGACCAAATTCATGTGTCGGCATGGCGGCAACCCGTATGTGTGCCTTTGGATTGAGTCGAGTACTGAGTGCACTATACCAAGGAGTCGAGTTGAATGTGTGTGTACGTTAGAACACAAAATATTGGGCCTAAGATTTGGCTATAACGTAGGCCTCGTGCTTTGACACGAGATGTGGCGTCGAGTCTTAAATTGTCGGCATATAAGTTGCATAAGTTAGTTTGAGTCGTTGGAGTTTAAGTCAGGAAACCGTCGCAAGGCAAAGTTGTTTGAGTGACACTAAGTTCACAATTCTCGATTGGGTCAGTTGGTGATCAAAGTAGCAAGGGCTGCGAGGCGGCGATATGGTTTAGTCACACTGAGTTGCGAGGCACGACACGATGGATTTGTAGCACGATCACAAGGAAATGGGGTACTATCGAGTAGTTGTGTCTCTGATTTTAAGCCGTAAGGCAAGCACGACTTGATAGGTTAACGTTGATGAGTTGATGTTACGTTGCAAGCACGGGATGGTCTAGAGAGACAAAATAGGTCAAGGCGTCTGTCCTAAAACTAATCCTAAGGCAAGAGTAGAAAGACAATACAAAAAGGACTATGTTGCACAAAGTAAATTAACGTGTCGGTTTTGTATGGGTGGGCGAGGAGCTCATTCCACCAGTATAGTTGAGTACTGACACCCACACAGTGTTTATGTGCAGGCATAGGTAGAAGCTCGTGGTGCGGAGCTCGCTTGGATGCGTCGAGGCATGGAGTTCCTTGGAGATTTGTAGCGTGCGGCCGTGTGGAGTCAAGACTTATACGGGACCTAATGTATGGACGTCGTCTTCAGAAGCATCCGCAAGCTCAAGACTTGTATTCGAGAGATGAGAGAGAGAAGAGTGACTTATAAAATGAGAGAAAAGTGAGCTCGAGAGACTTGTAATTTTTATTTCAATATCAATAAAGAGCTTCTTAAATAACTTGTGTTTCGTTCAAATTTCTGCTGCTATTATTCAATGTCTCTGCATAGGACTTCTGTGCGACGACCCCGTCGCAGCCGCTAAAATCGGCCGTTATGGAACCCGCCTTGCACGAGCACAATCTAGCCTCGTGTGGCATCATGCCTTAGTGAGGACGATCTCTCCTACGGAAGCGGGACGTGACATAATGGTATCAGAGCACGGCTTTACGTCCTTGGACTATCGATTGAATTCTTTAACTCCGTTGTTTCTGTAAACTCTGAATTATTGCTTCCGTAAAGTTGATATCGTTGGTGCACTCTATCTCAAATGTCCCACGAAATGTCCATACAATAAGTCTATCTATTTTGTAAAATGTAGAAAAATAGTTTTTGAAAAGAAACAAAAGATAGTTCGCGTAGGCACGGTTGGCTAAGTCGAGCTGGGCATCTACACCAAAGTTGTGTCGACCTTAGAAAAGTCGAGTGCGAGATTCAAATTGTCTCGGACGAGAATGAGTTGTACTTGATTGAGTAAGTGGGGTGCTATCAAGCGATGATAACATCGGTGCGATATAGATGAGAGTGCTTGGAAATTGAGGAATGGTTCGAACGGGATTCGAAGAAGTCGATTCTGATTTGAATGATAGTTTTGAGGATTTGTTGAATGACTTCATTCCTGAGTGGTGTATGCGATAGCCTCAGGAATGTCGATCGATTGATTGAGGATGTGGGGCGTCGATGAGTCTATCAGCCAGCATCGCGTGTATGCAAAGCCGTAGATTTAGTATCGTTGAATAAGTTTTAGTCTTGAAGTTTGATGAGTTGATTCGAACGACCTAAAAATTGACGCACACAAAACATGTACGGGATTCAGAATTGTGCGAGAATGAAACAGGAAAATGATTGAGTAGATAAATCAAATCGAGAAAAAGTTAAGGTATAGCGAATGGATGACTTAATCGAGGAAATTGATACAGATCGTATACGAAAAGTTAGCATGACGAAAGGATAGCGTGCATAAAAAGTTTGATTCGAATGTTTGAAAATGACTCTGAGGATTGGAATGGATGTTGCTCAATGATTTGATTTAGCAAGAAATGATGCAAATTGAAGAAATATGTTGGTTGATGACTTAAGATAAATGGATGAACAATACGTGAAATTGGTTTGAGGAAATTGATGTTGTGAATGATTCAAGGGATAATGATCAAACTTGAATTTAGATGTCGAGGATATTATCCAGTCGGACGATAGCATCATTCGTACGACTCGAAACTTGTTGCAGAGGAAGATCGTCAGGTTACACATATCGTCGATGGTATTGAGGTGTATCAAAGATCGATATACGATAACTCGGGGGTACTCTGACTCGGCGAATGACAATCGTGCAAGTGTTATTGTTCGGTTGGATGCTATACTTAGGATTTTTGATTGAGATGAATGTTAGATAAAAATGATTGTGTCTTGATGGTTACGCGGATAACCACAACATCGACATTCTTATCTTGTGCGAGCGCAACTCCAGCCTCGTACATGCGTCGCGTCAGATTTGGGGCGATCGTTCCGCGTGAGCGCTGACATGGTGATTTATGTCGCAGGAATGATCGAACTCAAAAAATCAGGATGCGATAATTTTGATTGTCTCGACTTGTTGACTTGATACGAAGGCAAATTCGAGGATTTATAGGACTTGTGATTGACGAATGAATGAAACTTGAGGATTGAGTAAGTCCAATCTGCGCATCGAGAATGAATTAGTCTAGACACAAAATAAGAGTTACATTCCGATGAGAATGATTATCCCGTGGGAGCGTGCATGGTGATTCATGCCCACCATGGATAATCTAAATCGCGTAAGATCGAGACGCAACATATTGTTAAGCTAGACGACCTCATGATCGAATACGTGAATTGGTAGGGGTATAAATCGGACGGATTGGGTCGGGTTTGAGGTTAACCCGAGCCCAACCCAATAGATCATATGCAGTGCCCCGTCCCTACATCGTGCCCCGTTGTTCGTCCACGGGGTGCACGAGAAAGGAACACTGTCTCTATCGACTCGGTCGGAACCGATAGGTCTGGATCGATCGAATCGATCGAACGGGAACGGTTGAATTAAGATCCATTCCCCGTTATGGAATGGCTTCTTCGGAACCAAGTCCCATATTCAGCGGGCTGCGCCTCAAGGATTGAATCTGCGGCTGAGTTGGGAGAGACCTCCCGTTGCTCTGCTTTTCATGCCGCTTACGTTGGTTTTGGCTTTGTTTTTGGAATGCATTTTCGTGAATGTTTTCGATGGTTTTTATGGCTTACGTTTCGAACTTTACATTCGTATCGAAATTTCTTGAATAACACAGTGTTCTAATCGGTTGCTTGTGCGATTTCAGGTGATCGCGTAGGCAACGTCTAGCGCGGCCAACCAGTTTCTCGCCTCAAGTAAATACTAAGGTGATTGGCTGACCCTTCTTCTCTCGACCCTCTTCTCTAATATATTATCAATACTAGACATGTGCTATGCTAGAGGTAATGCAACGACATGAATAATATTTCGATAAACGGTCACACGACGTCCCACGAACACGAACTATGCAGATGCTTGTCATATAATATTATCGTGCTTGCAATTATCAAATAATATAGAACCGTGCTAAGGAAGGATGAATCAATTAAATGAATGTCGCAACGATACTATAAGATGTGCCTTGAAATAACAAATTAACTTAGCACGGTCATGGACAACTTGTCGACAAGGGCGATTGTTTCTTCGGACGGTATCCCGAGGCCACGGGACCGTTCCGGCCTAGGAAGAAACACGGATAGCTATGTCGGATACATGCCACGGTAGGCAGTAGCTTTCAACGGGGCTCGCTACCTGTGCTGAAGGACCTATGTCTACCAAGCTATATGTCTAGGATGGCTTATCGTGCCAGTGACCTTCACGAACGCACTCAATTATGTATTATTATTATCAACATGACAGAGAAGAACATGGTAAGTTTACGCTACGACGGCGCGCTCTGCCGGAGGTAAGATCTATCGTCATTATACGGTTGTGCCTTCAAATATAAGTTTGAATTGAGTAGGATGGCTAGCAACTTCATTAAATATTGGCATGCATGCTCACTTTAATTCTTCAACAAATGAGAGCACGGGATTTAAATTGCCACGCACCAGCACAAAGTGTAAAGTGCTGACCCTCGCTCTCAACAGGTACTCGGGACCAGGATAGCGTGCCAAGGAACTGAAGGCGACGCTCCTTTCTTTTGAAGCCTTGCTGGTGCGAAGGCTAACAGTTGCAACATTTTGAAGACTCCAACCCAACCGCATCATGAGTCATAAACTCTCGCCGATCCCAGGTCTTAGAGAGTCGTTTTGATGTTTGTAAAAAGTGATATAAATGTATGGAATGACTATCTCATCGATGTCGGTTGTAAGCCCGCGAGGCCTCTTTTGTAATCGAGTCTGTAACCTACTTATTATCAATGAAAATGCAAGTTTCCTTTTCTAAATGAATGTGTTCAATTTCTCTGCGTACTCTTACATATGCTGTTGTTTCGGATAACCTTATGAACCGCCTTGTGCAAGCGCAACTTAGGCTTGCACGGCATCACGCCCCGGGGGACGACTATCGATTTTACCAAATCGGGGCATGACATATTGGTATCAGAGCACGACTTTACGTCCTTGGCCTCCAGTGTCGAGTTTTTAGTCTCAAAATCGTTGGTCTCGTGTCGATGAGACATGTCGTTCCATACGAGTGAGCTCGCAATAAGTTTGGTGACTAATGTATTTTTGCCTTCAAAGTCCCAGAAGGCACGTCGGTGAACGTGGCGGCGAACGAAGAAAGTGCTTCGAGCGGCTCGAGTAGCCCGAGACCCGGACCCTCTAACGATGCCATGGAGCGGATGTTGCATATGCTGGAAGCGCAATAACGACAAGCTGAGGAACGTCAATGCCAGAATGAGCAACATCGACGGCAGACGGAGGTACGTCAAACTCATTTCGAGGCCCGATTCGATGCACAAATCAAGTTGCAACAGAAGCAGCTTGATACTCTCCAGCAGATCGTTCAGACGGTGGTGGCCAACAACAACTCTGCGACCACACATGCCGTAACCGAGCCTGCGGCCAGACAAAACGAAGTCGATCCGGAGGCACCCGAGCCTACACATGCAGCACCGAGAAGTTCCAATTTTGATGTGTCAAAATTCACAAAGAGCTGTCGTACTTTCTTCAACGGCACGAAAGATACCTCCTTGGCGATCGACTGGTTAGAGGAACTGGAAGACAAGTTCGAGCTTCTGGGTGTCGAAGAGTCCAAGAAAGTCGCATGCGCTCAACTTCTACTCCGGTCAAACGCGTACGACTGGTGGGCCGTACAAAAGCGAGCGATCAGACGACGAGACAACGGATATTTCTTGGGCCACCTTCCATGAGGCATTCGAGATCGAGTACCTCCCCGAAGCCGTTCGACAAGAGAAGAAAAATGAATTCATGCAGCTATGGCAAGGAAATATGACGGTGCGACAGTATGCGTCGGAGTTCAACAAGTTAGCCAAGTTTGCTGGAGAATTCCTGCCCTCCCTGGTGAGTCGTGCTCGACGGTTCAAAGTGGGTCTACGACCATCCATCTACGCCCATGTATCTGTTCCGTAATACAAAACGATGGGGGAGTCTCTCAAGCACGCCCTCCGTCTTGAACGCCAATATCCTCCAGGTGCTGCCGGCGCTGTGCATACCTACAATCACAAATGCCCTAGCCACGCGAAAGGAAACAACATGACCAAGCGTCCGAACAACGGGCACCAGGGCGGACATCAGGTGCGGAACCAGGGACCTCACTGCACAAAATGGAACCGAAACGGACATCTCGCCGTCGACTGTGAAGTTCAAAATTGCGGATGTTTCATTTGCAGAAAAAGGGGTCACTTTCATGGAGATTGCCCGAAGCGTAGAAGAAACAACTAAGACGCGCCTCGGCATCCACAGCACCGTCCGGGGAATCAAGTTTCGGTACCTAGAGCACCTCAACCCGTACCGCAAAATGGCCAAGACCGTCGCCCCAATGCCCAAGGCCGCGTCTACGCAATGGCTCGAGTTGAAGTGCTTGCGTCAGATGCGGTCGTGACAGGTATACTTAGTTTCAATAATGTGCCTGCTCGTGTACTATTTGATTCAGGTGCTTCCCATAGTTTTATATCGACGGACTTTGCCGTCGAGCACAAATTTCCGATAATATCATTAGATCTCGACCTTAGCGTAAGCACACCTTCGGGCACACCAATACTCACTAATTTAGCTTACGCCGACAGGATTATCTGTATCAACGGTCAAAAGATCGGTCTTGACGTGATAGTCCTAGACATGAAGGACTTCGATATCATTCTGGGAATGGATTGGCTCGGGCCGTGCAACGCAACCATAGACTGCGCCAGAAAGACGGTTACCTTTCGCATTCCAGGAGTGCCTGAATTCTGCTTTTCATGTGGTGAGGCATCGTCGACCTGCATGCTGATTTCGACGATTTCTGCTCGGAGGATGCTGCATTCTGGGTGCGAAGGCTATTCGACGTCCGTCCGAGACATGCGACAGGATGGTGCAAATGCAGGTCAGGCCGACGTTGTGGTAGACTTCCCCGATGTGTTCCCGGACGAGCTACCCGGCATGCCTTCCGACCGAGAAATCGAGTTCAGCATCGATACATTTCTCGATACTCGACCGATTTCCAAGGCCCCGTACAGAACGGCTCCCGCCGAGCTGAAGGAACTCAAGGTCCAGTTACAAGAGTTACTCGATAAAGGGTTTATTCGGCCTAGTGTTTCACCGTGGGGAGCACCCGTGTTGTTCGTGAAGAAGAAGGATGGGTCCATGCGTCTGTGCGTCGATTACCGAGAGCTGAACAAGGCCACCATCCGGAACAAGTACCCATTGCCCCGTATAGACGACTTATTCGATCAAATGCAAGGCGCCTAGGTATTTTCGAAGATTGATCTCCGCTCGGGCTATCATCAACTCAAGATCAAGTCAGATGACGTGTAAAAGTCAGCCTTTCGCACTCGGTACGGTCACTACGAGTTCCTGGTGATGCCATTCGGCCTGACGAACGCCCCTGTCGTCTTCATGGATCTGATGAATCGGATATTTCGACCCTTCCTTGATAAATTTGTGGTAGTCTTTATTGACTATATTCTCGTCTACTCGAAGGACAGGGCGCAGCATGCAGAACATCTACGGGCCGTGCTCCAGACACTTCGAGAAAATGAGTTATACGCGAAGCAGAGTAAGTGCGAATTTTAGCTAAGCAGCGTATCCTTTCTTGGTCACATCATTTCGTCCGAAGGCATTGCAGTCGACCCGAAGAAAGTGGAAGTTGTTGCTGATTGGAAGCGGCCTGCATCTGCTAGTGAGATTCGAAGCTTTCTTGGTTTGGCGGGATACTATCGACGCTTCGTGAAAGACTTCGTGAAGATTGCATCGCCACTGACTCGCCTCACTCAAAAGGGAGTCATATATGAGTGGTCGGATGACTGTGAAGCTTCATTCCAGGAGCTAAAACAACGACCACTACACCAAAATGGTCATTTTGGAATACCGAGCAATTTTCAATTCGGAACACTTATTGTCTGTACCTAGTGGTTGTAACGGAACAAAGGTGTTCCAGAACAAAAAAGTGTTCCTGATATAATTTATTTTAATTTCTGGATTTTTATTATTATTTAGGAACGCTTTTATAATATACCAAATATGTTCCAAATTTGGGATGCACACATGTGCATCTCACGTGCTTACTAAGCAAAGTGTTCCCACAACAAATATTGGTTTCTTTTCCCTCCTGCAACCAAAAGAATTCCCCCCCTCCAAAAACAAATAAACCCTCACTTTCCTAACCATAAAAAAACTCTTTCTTCCCCCAAAAATAAACCCTACTTTCCGCAAATACATCAGGAGTTCCCCTATGTTTGGGTTCGTGACGTTTGTGTATCCGGAGATGGTGAAGCTGATCCTGGCGAAAGGGAAGCCCTATTTCGTTTGCGACGCTAGGGTTTTGGTGAAGCCCCTTCCTTCCTCTTCCGAAACAAGCACGATCCATATCATCTTATATATAATCTATTTTTTTTATTTAGATTTGTTTTGTAACTGCAAAATTGAGACTCGGGAACATGGTATATATCAATATTATTTGGTAGAGGAATTGGGAGGAAACAAATTGTGAAGATGAGGGTGCAGTAGTGACTTCTCATGACCTATGGTGGCAAGGGCCCAGTTACGGCTCTGAACTACATGGAAACGTGGATGCCAGTAAGGAGATGCAAATGTTGATGACAGGTGATGGTTCTTTCTCTCTTCGTAGAATTTGTTTTTCATACTTGGTGTCAATTATGTGTCCAAGTGTCCTTGTCGTGTCAAAAAAATATCTGACATGAAACATACACTCCAAACTACAACATAGTATGCCAAAGTAGATAGTGTCTATGTCGTGTCATGTTGGATTAGTCGGATATGCAACAAAGTTGATAGCAGAGTATAGGGGACCGGATTAAGGCTAATAAGGCCAAATGACATGATACTGGAAAATTCCTGTTGTATCAATTTTTTGTTCAATTGTAAATTTCTAATCCTGAACTATATAGGAACTCTTGCTAGCATGTAACAAACACATATTGTAGGTATATGACACTCACTTTTGGTGTATATCTTGGAGGGTCCTTTTTGTGTCTGATTCGTGTCTAACATGACCACAACACAGATACAACATGAACTATGCAGTGTCAGAGTTCTCCCTGGATGGTAACAGAAAAGAAAGATGATATTCTGCTTTTTTGGACCATCCTCCAAGTATATCAAAAACCTGATGGTTCCTGTATTACTCTTTTTAATTGGATTTTGTTGATGCTATGTTGAAATAGGTATATTTAGAGTTAAGAAAATTGTACGCAAAAATATCTACTATTCTGCGTCATAGAAGGGTTAGTAGTTATCTTGGAAGTTCACTATGATTCACATACCATTTTTCCATTGACATTCAAAAAACTTGCTAACATGAAAATAACTGGTATGCTTAGTCTGCTTTCAAACTTATGATGATGTATCTTGAACTCTGATATGCATAACTGTAGTGTTCGATGCAAGCTTCGGACGAGAACACCAGCAGCTCCAACCTTCTTCATCTACCGTGCCTCATGAAATACATCCTCACTTGGAACTCAGCCTTCTTTCATCTTCCTACTCAAGTAGCACCTTCCACAAAAAGTTCAGGTATGGTTTCATATATTAAAAATAATGTGGTACTATATAGATTGGATAGAGTTGTATGAGGAAGGTTCTCTTCCTTTATAGTTTATATATATGCATGTTACTACAAAAGGAATATGAGATATAGGAAAGCTGCTATATGTTCTCCCTTGTTGCCCTTCAACAATGAGTTTATAATATTTTAAGCAGATATCTTCGGGATAATAAAAAATGAGTTTATAATATTTTATGTGAAGCAGGGTTAGTATCTATCTTCTCCGAAACTGTATTGGAGGGTGAATCCCGAGGGTCCAAAGTAGAGCGAATAACAATTAAGATAACAAAGAAGACACCAGATATCCCAAAGTTTTTTGATCATACCGTACTGAGCACATTGCTTGCCACCAGGTTCTGTCAGACCGGATGCTTGTTTGTGTTGATACTTCCACCATGGAACGTAGTAGTCCATCTATGTGAAAGCTAACACACATACCTACCTCTACACAAGCAGTAGCGGAGGGTGAGGCAAAGAGTAGCCAACAAAGGCAATGGAAAACACAACAAAAATGGCCTTATGTCTGCACGTTTTTGTGAGACCGAATTGTAATTGACCTGAAAATGAACAGAGGGCACGACTGTATTCCTCACTGCCAGGTTCAATCTGACAAAAAGTCAGCTGGTGCCAATTGGATTGGATGCAAGTTAGATGAGCTTGAGTTGGTTTTTGCATACAGTTGAGTGGATTCAAGAGATTTGGTTATATACGGCCAATTTCTACTTTTAGAAAAATTGACCCTAGTAAGATTTTAGATTCATAGTTGTTTTCTTGTAGCCTTTAATGAACCGTCCATGCTTTCTTAAAGTCGGTTTCCTTTGCTTCAATCTTTTGGAGCTTTGGATTTGCTCCTGCTCCAATAGGATGTTTCTTAAGTCCATCCGCTTTATAACATTAGGAACCCGGTTAACTGGATTGATGTTCCTTAAATAATCTCTTCTGTCCTGAAGTCATATATTACTTTCTAATGAGCAGGTTCCTGCAATTCCTACAGTAAATACCTACTGCCACTAGTATGCACTCTCTGGCTAGTAATATAGAGATAAATGCAATTCCTACTGAAAATTATTTCATCTTACATCTTTATGACTCTTTTCTAGTCTAATGAAACTTAGGATACTCCTTGGTTGCATGAGCTTAAACTGCATCAACAAATAGGGTGGTCTTCCGTCTACATACCCATGAACTGGCCTTATACTTTTAAGCTTTATGGCAAAGCCCAATCTTGCTCATAGCCACCTTGGCCAGGAATTTGGCACCAATACAAAGTATTACCTTCAGGTTTACAACCGCTCGTAGTAAGTTACCTTGTGCTCCGTAGCTTGTCAAGTATTTATGGAGTTTTCTTGTGTTCAATAGCTCATCTCATTCTGATGAGAGTAGG
Source organism: Iris pallida (assembly GCA_029216955.1). NCBI lineage: Eukaryota > Viridiplantae > Streptophyta > Magnoliopsida > Asparagales > Iridaceae > Iris > Iris pallida. Next base: position 1,504,268 of record JANAVB010034820.1, on the reverse strand, counting down.
ATTGGATGATGACATGGTTCCTGCGAGGAGCGTTATTAGTTTTGTGCTTAGGAGTTGCAACAGATGGAAGATGACCTTGGCAGGTGGCCATATTTGCTGCTGCAAAGTTCAAATAATGTGACTGGATTTTATATGCAAGTTATATAACTTCACCTGAAACAGGATATTGCTCAAGTAGGATGTATGACAAAGAATATAGAAGGTACAACTATAATAGTTGGGACTAGGATGGGCTTAATGCTTATAGCTGTAGCCTTTTGTTTTAGACTAAATTGTTCTTATCACATGATTTGCTATGATGAAATTGACATGACTGGAGAAACCTAAACTGTTTTTGTCCTTCCATTTTCTATATGGTATTCTAATTTTTCTGTACTTTTATTAAGCTTTGCCGATAACTTTATTTTCGTTTGCATTGTGAATGAAAACCTCTTGATTTTAGGCCTTGCGATGCATTGGCAATTTGCTTACAAGCAATCCTCAGAATCAAGATTCACTTGCTAGTAAATTTGTTGGAGAGGAACCTCATGCCGAGCCTGCTCTGAATGGCATTCTACGCGTTGTTCTGCGTACATCTATAATTGAAGAGTTCATTGCAGCTGACTATGTATTCAAGTGCTTCTGCGAGGTTGTCCCTTTTGATTATTGTGATACCATTAATTTAAATGTCATTCTTCAATTGGGCAAAGCTATATATTTAAGTTATTGAAATTACATGATAGATTATGTTGTTTTACGGTTTAATTTTTTTGTCATTTTCTGTCTGATAATTCTGTTTCATGAAAATATTTGTGGTTTTATTGAATGAATCATAATTTTATTTGTTTATGATTTTGGCCATTCTACTTCTACATTAATTTGTTATGTATGATGATGCCTGGAGGGTTCACTTTTTCTTAGGTTGTGAATTTCTCAACCTGAAAACGACATACTCTTCGGAAACTGCATTACCACACAATCCGGAGAGCAGGTTGTATCTTGTTCAACCAGCCTCGCTTGCATCCTCAATAAAAAAACAAGGAAAATGGATGGTGCAATTGATGTGGTTTCTTCTTGCTATTATTCTGTGTTGGACATTGTTATTTATTTTGCATTATCAATTTGAGCCTTACTATGTGAATTTCCTCAAATTAGATGACTCTGACAATTAGTAGATTATGTAACTACGTTAGAAAATAACTGGTATGCTTAGTCTGCTTTCAAACTTATGATGATGTATCTTGAACTCTGATATGCATAACTGTAGTGTTCGATGCAAGCTTCGGACGAGAACACCAGCAGCTCCAACCTTCTTCATCTACCGTGCCTCATGAAATACAACATCCTCAATTGGAACTCAGCCTTCTTTCATCTTCACTACTCAAGTAGCACCTTCCACAAAAAGTTCAGGTATGGTTTCATATATTAAAAATAATGTGGTACTATATAGATTGGATAGAGTTGTATAAGGAAGGTTCTCTTCCTTTATAGTTTATATATATGCATGCTACTACAAAAGGAATATGAGATATAGGCAAGCTGCTACATGTTCTCCCTTGTTGCCCTTCAACAATGAGTTTATAATATTTCCTCCTCTGGTACAATTTTAGATGATGGCTCATTATATTTTGTAAATTGTTAATTTTTCTGTTAGCTTAATCATTTTTCTGTTAGCTTAATCATTTCCTCTGGTACAATTTTGAATATTTTCCTTAGTATGATTTAAATTTGATTATTTGTATCAATGTCTAGTTTCTTTCGAACTTTATAAATTATTGTTGTTTGCAGTTTGGGAGAGACAAAGCTATGGCGTATTGCAGTTTGGCTCGACTCCATAGCATCCTGGAGTGTCTGGGAGACAACTTGTCTTCCCATGAGAAAGAATTGGTTGCCCTCTTTTCAAGGTATTGAATCGAATTAAACTTTGACGCACATTGTTCTTTAATCTAAACTTGATTAAAGAACAGGGACAAAACTAATTTGGTTCTTTTTAAACTTTGACGCAAATTGTTCGTTGCTGCTAAACAAGTTTTAACATCATGGTTTGTATGTGATAACACACCAAAGACTGAAGAAACATGCTTTAATGCTTTATATCAAGATTTCGTAGATGTATTTTGTCCTACTACTGAATTGTCACCTATTATTAAGGATGAATATTGTTTGTGTCATTTGGCTACGGGTGATATGTTGAGGGCTTCTGTGGCTGCTAAAACTCCTCTAGGAATTAAAGCCAAAGAGGCCATGGACGAGGCCAATAAGGCTATATTCTGGGGACATTATTAAAAAATTTTAAACTTAAGTTGCTTAGTATCTTTCTTATGTATTCCTCTTTTGATGGCATCACAATGACTGAAATTCACATGCATGCCAAAAGTATTGTTGGCTTAACATGTATGATTTATCTTTTCGTGATTTATGGTATTCATCCTTTAAATGGCAAGAAACTCTGTTGTATCAGGTGAACATTACCAAAACAAATCACATTATGTTCACCATGGGAGCCGATTTTATGTATCAGTATGCAGAGTCATGGTTTAGGCAGCTGGATAAGTTTATTCATTATGTTTACAAGGTTAGTTTTCCTGCATTTTTCCTGAAAAGAATATTAATTTGCATTCTCAGCTTGTTCCATGATTTTTTTATTTTTCATATGTTTCTTTTATAAAAAAAATGTATCAATTCCTTAATAAATGTTTCCTTTCTTTAGGATGGGTGAGTTAATGCTCTGTATTCAACCCCATCCATCTATATTCTATACAGATGCAAAGCATAAAACAAGTGAATCATGGCCTTTGAAGACCGACGACTTCTTCCCATGAATTGAAAATGTGAAGTTGTATAAACTATCTGGGTTCTTTTGGCATCTGTTATAGACTCGTAACACTTTTTCTTAAATTGCTAGGTGCTGATAAGGCAAATACATATTTGACATGATACTTCACAAATAGACCTGCCTTGAAAGGTTATGTGAGATTGTTGTGTGGTTACTATCTGGTAAGTACTTGCTAGGTTTTAACAATGTGATGAGTTGAATATCTGATTGTCATTCTACATTGCCCATCTATAATCTATTTTCAGTAACAAATCTTCCAATTTATGAGCAGGCAGCTACGCAATTGGAATATTTTAGAGGAAGTAGTATTGGGCCAACAACATACAGTTTGGCTGATGCTTTAGCAGTTGCTCAACACCACGATGTAGTCACTGGAACTGAAAAACAACATGTGGCTAACGATTATGCTAAACGATTATACAGAGGTGAATACTATTTCAGTCCATCAAGATTTTATCTTACTTCCATGAAGCCCATTCATCAATAAATGCCTATAAATTTTGATTCCTTGCAGGCTCAAAGTTTGGTCAAACTTTCACTTGCTTGCTTGACAGAGTCAGCCTCCATATCTCGCTGCGACAGTCCAAAAACAAAGTTTGAACAGGTTCAAGATAGAAAGCTACTATTACTTCTCTCGATAATTCTGTTAGACAATGGTTATCCTGTCCAATTATGTATCTTTTCAACTATTGATTATGGCATGAATTGCTTTTAGCTACTAAAGGATGTTTTCTTCAGATTTTACTTTGGAGCTTGTTTAGAGTTTTGACACTTGATATTTATGATTGGATAACAGTACTACATTATTATTTTCTTGCACTTCTCAATACAAGTTTCTTCTCCAACACTTCTATATTATATTTTCTTGACCTTTCTATATTTGCTTGACTATAATATAATACAAGGATTGTCATGTGTTATAAACTGAAGTAGGGTGCTCATATTTGAGTCTCAACTGGGGGTAAATTCTAATGCAAATGTTACAAATTGAAGTGTAGTATGATTGTGCAGACATAATTCCATTTTAGTAGTTTAAGTTCAATTATTTTATTATTATGTTATGTAAACCAATAATCATTTCTTCTTCTTTTTTGTTGATAATGAAGGTTTTCTTGCTAAGCACAACATATGGGCATCAACTTCACTCAAGAAAATCTAGTATCACAGGAAAGCAACAAAAATCAGGAGAAAATTGACTTCAACCAACATGAAAAAACAATTGGAAAGAGTGCACCTCACTTTATGTACCGTGTTGGCGAGATTGTGAAGTCATGCATCCATCAAGTATATATAATGCCAATTGCCGCTAGCGTTGTTCAAATCTCCATGATTCTGTTGGAATATTTTTTTGGAATTATCTAAATTTTGTAAACAAATATCTTTCTCGAGCTAGATTTTATATTGTACTTGTAACTTACATTATATATACTCTTGATGGTGTTTTATAAAGAATTAACTTTTGGAATATTTTATTGGTTGTTTAATTTATATTAAGTTGGTAGCTTTGGTTAATTTAATGGCTCTCTTGGATGTTGATTGAGGCAATGTATAAAAATATGGAGCCATTTATTATGTGTTTTATGTTCAGTTTATGAATTATATTTGTGGTTCAGAATAAAATTTTGTTGTAAAATTGAAATTAGAAAATTACACTGGAACGTTAATAAAACGTTTCAAATTCAGCCACAAGAATAATATAAAAACATTTGCAAATTATATATAGGAACTGATGCAAAATGTTTCAGAATGACATTTAGAAACATTTTAAAAACGTCCCAAGAAACACCTTCGAAACGTATTGTATGTGTTTCAAAAGCGAATTTAGAAACACTTGATAGACGTCCCAAATATATTTTAGGAACACATTATATGTGTTCCAAAATCTACTTTAGGAACGCCTTCTAAACGTTCCAAACTAACATTTGAAACGTTTTATAACTGTTCCTAATATTGCAATGCCACTTTTAGGAACGGTATTTATATGTTCCTAAAAATATTAGGTACATTAAAAGCCTGTTCCTAAATGCCTTTTTTGGTGTAGTGGACTAATTTCGGCACCTATACTCGCACTTCCGGATGGGCCAGAGGGTTTTCAGATATTCAACGATGCTTCAGGCCAGGGCTTGGGATGTGTGCTCATGCAGCGAAACAAGGTGATATCCTTCGCCTCCAGACAGTTGAAGCTGCACGAGAAGAACTATCCTACGCACGACTGGAGTTAGCGGCGATTGTGTTCGCATTGAAATTGTGGCACCACTATCTATATGGCATGGCGTGCGCGATCTATACCGACCACAAGAGCCTCAAGTATCTCTTCACCCAGAAGGAATTAAACTTGCGACAGAGGCGCTGGCTCGAACTGATCAAAGACTATGACTTGACGATCGACTACACTCCGAGCAAGGGAAATGTGGTGGCGGACGCTCTGAGTCGAAAGTATCTTGCCTCGCTATTCATCAACCGCAGACTACTACAAGATCTAGAAGAAATGGGCATCGATCTCCGGGTTCGATTCAGGGATATACGGTTGGCGCAGCTGCAGTTAGAGCCGAATTTGCTGGAAAAGATCATGGCCGCTCAGAAGGATGATCCGTACCTGAAGAAAATGTGCGAGCAAATTTCGACAGGTAGTGCGGCCGACTTTACGAAAGATAAGACCGGCGTGCTGAGAATGAATGGCCGACTATGTATTTCGGATGATTCAGAACTTCGAAAGGAGATAATGTCGGAGGCACATTATGCGAAATATACCTTGCATCCAGGCAATACCAAGATGTATAAGGACCTCCGCACGACCTTCTGGTGGCACGGGATGAAGAGAGATGTGGCGCTCTTCGTGTCGCAATGCATGGCCTGTCAGCAGGTGAAAGCTGAGCATCAGCGACCGGGCGGGGAGATGCAGAACCTTGCCATTCCAGAGTGAAAATAGGATCATGTCACGATGGACTTTATTGTTGGCCTGCCGAAGACACCACGGGGGAGCGATGCCATCTGGGTTATCGTCGATCGACTAACTAAGTCAGCGCACTTTATTGCCATCAAAGTTACTTGGAGCATTGATCGCCTGGCACAGATTTATCTTGACGAGATAGTACGGCTGCACGGAGTTCCAGTATCCATCGTCTCTGATCGAAATTCACGGTTCATGTCGTGGTTCTGGAGTAGCCTTCAGTCGGCGCTGGGTACCAAGTTGCAGTTCAGCTCAGCTTACCATCCTCAGACCGATGGCCAAACGGAGCGCGTTAATCAGATTCTCGAAGACATGCTACGACTCTGCACAATTGACTTCAAATCAGGCTGGGACGTCCACCTACCGCTGGCAGAATTTGCATACAATAATAGCTACCAGTCCAGCATCCAAATGGTGCCGTATGAAGCTTTGTACGGTCGGAAGTGCAGATCGTCCATTTGCTGGGATGAAGTCGGGGAACGGCAGATACTCGACCCGGAGCTGGTGGAACAGACTGTGGAAAAGGTCAAGCTAATTCGGGAAAGACTGAAGATTGCACAGAGTCGGCAAAAGAGCTACGCTGACACCCATCGAAGACCGCTTGAGTTCCGGGTGGGCGATCATGTGTTCTTGAAGGTGTCGCCCATGCGAGGAGTTACTCGGTTCGGCGCGAAGGAAAAGCTGAGTCTGAGATTCGTTGGGCCGTTCGAAATACTCGAGCGGGTCGTCCCAATAGCCTATAAAATTGCCCTACCGCCGGCGTTTGAAGGTGTGCACAATGTCTTCCACGTCTCCCAGCTGCGGAAGTACGTGCACGACCCTAGCCACGTGGTAGATTTTGGCCTGCTGGAGCTAAAGTCCGACTTATCCTACGTTGAAGAGCCAGTTCAAATCTTAGAACGCAAGGATAAGCTGCTGCAAAATCGGGCGATCCCTCTCGTTAACGTACTCTGGAGGAACCATACGGCAGAAGAGTCGACATGGGAACTCGAGTCAGAGATGAAGGAAAAGTTTCCTTCATTGTTTTCATAGAGGTAGGTTCTGTTCTTAAGTTTCGAGGACGAAACTTTTTCTTAGTTGGTTATGGTGTAGTGCCCCGTCCCTACATCGTGCCCCGTTGTTCGTCCACGGGGTGTACGAGAAAGAAACACTGTCGCTATCGACTCGGTCGGGATCGATCGAATCGATCGAACGGGAACGGTTGAATTAAGATCCATTTCCCGTTATGGAATGGCTTCTTCAGAACCAAGTCCTATATTCAGCGGGCTGCGCCTCAAGGATTGACTCTGCGGCTGAGTCGGGAGAGACCTCCCGTTGCTCTGCTTTTCATGCCGCTTGCGTTGGTTTTGGCTTTGTTTTCAGAATGCGTTTTCGTGAATGTTTTCGATGGTTTTTATGGCTTACGTTTCGAAATTGTAAAACCTCAAGAAAAATTGGATCGATTTTAGGAAGAAATCTCCAAATAAAGTTCACTAAATTCAAAAAAAATTCAAAGAGATCCACAACAGTAATTCGGAAGTAGACTCACCTATGCGAGTGACCCGATCAGTAAATTCGACCCTCTCTCCGATAATCCAGACCAGAGTTCAATTGATAAAGTAAAATGGAAAGATCTGCAAATTTTCGCAGGCTCTGGATCGATCTTCCCGAGCTGAAGTTGATTGGGTCAATCATGAAATGAGAATGAATGTAGGAGAAGCGAATCAAAACACCATGAGATGGAGAACGAAAAATTTAGATCGAACCTACCGGTGATCGCTGGAGGACACGTGGAGTCGGTGCTGCACGTGCGGTCGTCGATCAAGAGGAGACCGCCGTTGCCATCTTCGTCGAAGCCGTCACCATCGTTGTTGGCATCGTCGTGGCCGTCACCGCTGCTCTTGGATCAGGGCTGCCTCGAAGAATTTGGGGAGGAGGAGGAAAAGCTCGAGCAACAGAGAATGAAATAAATGGTTACTCTCTCTCTCTCTCCACAGACTTGATCTTTTAAAGAAAGAAATGGGTACTTCTGCAAAAGAAACCCCCCGTCCAAACAAATTCCCAGATGGCCCTCCGCCATGTAAATTTTACAATCAGCCCCTCTTCCTTTTCATTTATTACAGGATTGCTGAAAAATCAGTTAAAAACGTTTTTGAAAAATGAGGGGACCACTAAATTGGTTGTAACAACTTTTTAAATTTTGAAATTGCTCCTAATTTTCCTCCAAAAATATCAATCAGCATTTTAAAACCAAAAACTTATTATTTGTAAATTAACCATTAACTACTATTAAAATCAAATTTATTTTCCCAAATAGGGAGGTGGAGTTACACTGGAAGCCAGTGACCAAATTCATATAGATGTGTCGGCATGGCGACAACCCGCATGTGTGTCTTTGGATTGAGTCGAGTACTGAGTGCACTATACCAAGGAGTCAAGTTGAATGTGTGTGTACAGTTAGAACACAAAATATTGGGCCTAAGATTTGGCTGCAACGTAGGCCTCGTGCTTTGACATGAGATGTGACGTCGAGTTTTTAGTTGTCGGTATATAAGTTGCATAAGTTGGTTTGAGTCGTTGGAGTTTAAGTCAGGAAACCGCCGCAAGGCAAAGTTGTTTGGGTGACACTAAGTTCACAAGTCTTGATTGGGTCAGTTGGTGATCAAAGTAGCAAGGGTCGCGAGGCGACGATATGGTTTAGTCACACTGAGTTGCGAGGCACGGCACGATGGATTTGTAGCACGGTCACAAGGAAATGGGGTACTATCGAATAGTTGTGTCTCTGATTTTAAGCCGTAAGGCAAGCAAGACTTGATAGGTTAACGTTGATGAGTTGATGTTGTGTTTCAAGCACGGAATGGTCTAGAGAGACTAAATAGGTCAAGGCGTCTGTCCTAAAACTGATCCTAAGACAAGAGTAGAAAGACAATACAAAAGGGACTATGTTGCACAAAGTAAATTAACGTGTCAGTTTTGTATGGGTGGGCGATGAGCTCATTCCACCAGTACAGTTGAGTACTGATACCCATACAATGTTTATGTACAAGTACAGGTAGAAGCTCGTGGTGCGAAGCTCGCTTGGATGCGTCGAGGCACGGAGTTCCTTGACGATTCATAGCGTGCGGCCGCGTGGAATCAAGACTTATACGGGACATAATGTATGGACGTCACCTTCCGAAGCATCCGCTGGCTCAAGACCTGTATTCGAGAGATGAGAGAGAGCAGAGTGACTTATAAAATGAGAGAAAAGTGAGCTCGAGAGACTTGTAATCTTGGCCTTGCGCCCTTTGTAATCTTTGTTTCAATATCAATAAAGAGCTTCTTGAATAACTTGTGTTTCGTTCAAATTTCTGCTGCTATTATCCAATGTCTCTGCATGAGACTTCTGTACGACGACCTCGTCGCAGCCGCTGAAATCAACAGTTATGGAGCCCGTCTTGCACGAGTGCAATCTAGCCTCGTGCGACATCACGCCCTAGCGAGGACGATCGCTCCTACGGGAGCGGGGCGTGACAGAGACCGAGCTTGGGGCACCGGTTAAGAAATTGTAATCGGACGCTCAAGAGGACGTCCCTCACGTTCCTTCCGCTTTGACGCGGTGGGCCGTAAGCGGCCGGAGGACTACAGGACAACGTACAATTATTAAATAATAGAAACGAAAATATGAATGTTACCCCCCCCCTCCCCCCCCCGCATATGAGCATCATGCAGTTACCCACCCCCCTCCATATGAGCAACATACAGTACCAACCTTTCCCCCCCCACCCCCATATCTCATCACAAGAGGACTGCCGGGACTATGGCAGTCCTACTTTACATTAGGACTGCCACAGGCCTGGCAGTCCTAATTTAATCAAACCCGACTGTAGCACCCGAACGGCCAAAACGAGATTCTCGTTTGTCGTCTTCTAGGGTTAGGGTTTCAAGAAAAAATGTGAGTTTGTCGTGTTCGAAAATTTCTTTCATGAACCCTAAAGAGATTCTAAACCAAATTTATCAAAACTTTTTAGAGAATTAAAAATATTCTAGGGTTTTGAATAGAATGTAGAAAATTTATGAAAAAATAGGAAAGAACGTACCTAGATTCCGGTTGCTTCGACTTGCGTGTCATCTCTTTAAATATAGGAATGTTGTTGGAGAAATTTTGGTGGAAAAATTGGGAGTGGAGTGGTGGAGAAGAAAAAAAGTAGGATTTTGGGAAAGGGAGAGGGAGAGGGAGAGCTTTTTCTCTTCTTTTTTTTCTTCTTTTGGTGGAGAGAGAGTGTAATATGAGTTATGGAAAAGAATGAAGGGTTTGGGGGGTTGGGCTGCCCTAAAGCAAAATGTGGGTGCCTCCCAGCAAAATCTTCACCTGCTTGGGCTGCCCCCAAGTAAAAAGGGTGGTGCCCTTAGAAAAAATCTATAATAATTGGTCTATGACATGAGCTAAGGTCTTAACTTGTCTGGTCAATTCAGAATCATAGATACATACATATTCTTGATATACTGAAACGATATCAGCTCATACAAGCTAAATATTCTAATCATAATTGTGCCAAAGAAACAATTTGAATTTGATTATTTATTTGCATTCACATACACATACACGCTAATGCTTTGCATCGGGTATGAGCTAACATAAAATTTATGTGGATCCGAACTCTATTGTTTGGATACCCGATCCCACCCAAATAATACAGTGGATCCGATTCGATTAAAAGGATTGGGTTTCAATTCTCTCGGGTCTAGATAACAATCGCAAATAATAGCATCCGTGGCCCATGTGCACCGCACATAACTGATATATAGGGTTACATAATGACGAGACATGTCAAGTGGGCCGGGTTGGTCCGACTCGGCATGAAAATTGGATTGGTTGGGTCGAGCCTACACCTAACCTATCAGGCCCATGCACTGTAACGAACTGGATCTAAGGGTGGACAATCTCAACTCAGCACGACATGTGACCTACGACACGGTGGACTTCAGGTTGGATTGGACCGACCCAACCCACTTGACATATGTCTAGCGTGCCACCTAAGTATTTCAAAAAGTTTCATGTATCATTACTACCAGGGCTGGCCCGGAGGGTTGGGTTGTCCTATCCTCTAGCTAATTTTGGTTCCCCCTTGATCTTTATTGTCAGCTGGCCCTGGTAGTCATCCATGATCCTGATCTTTGGTGGGATCATACTGAATCTGGAAGGTTGTCCTAACAAAAGAGGTTGCCCAAGCCCCAAACCTTGTCCGACTTATCCCAGGCAGACCCTGATTACTACTTTTGATCAATTACATAAATAAATATACATTGTAGCAATCGAAGTGGATAAATATCAACATATGCGAAAATAAAGTACATTAACATTGTCGAGCTCATTTTCTTTGTCAACACAAGCTTTTCTTCACATCTCATCATGGTGCTATTAGTGGGTGTGGACAACCAATCCGATATGACACACATACATGATACAAATTATAAATGAGTGCATTCAGACTGCTCCTAAACTATTTGATACTCTATAATAAATAACAAGAAAAATATCTCTAGCAAATTGCATTACTTGCACATAAATATCGGTAAGAGAGAACTAGAGCAAGCACACCTAACATGGAGATACAGGTTGAAAATCGGACATTTTATGGGCCAAAATATGAGGTCCGGGTCCATGCTTAGTCGGACCTCAGAGATACATGGGCCAAGTTTCCGGCGCGGGCTCGTGCCGGTCTGGCCGATTGACAGGTCTTATTAATGGCGGAGAACGGGACCGAACAGGCGAAGGACCAGAACCCGAAGTTAGGGCTTTCACCTCACTAACAGTTTAGAGAGAGAAAGAGGGGGGAGAGAGAGCATAAACCCTAATTTTCTTTGAAGAAACGATTACACTGAGGTGAAATTTCTTTCGTGAACCCTTATTTTCTCATCTCCACTTCTTTCGTATTTATTAGTTATAGGAAAAATCACATGTTTAGGGCTTTTTATCGTTCTATTCCTATGAAATTTGTAGTCTTGTGTATATTTCAAAGAAAGCTGTCATTTTTACAGTTGATGAAGATCTTATGATATACTTCCAGTCGCTTAAGATTTTGCAACATTGTTCAAGAAAACCCCCAATTTAACGGTTGATTAATTTAGATTGATGGTTAGAGCTAGTCTTTCCTATACCTAGCATAGAACATTAAATTTGTATTGGGAAATCGGTGATGTCTGGACTACCAATACACCCTTTGTGTTTCATGGATTAATATGTAGTAAAAAAAATTTTTGCTTCATTGTGCATTGTTAAAACTAATTTCTGAGTAAAGCACTAGTTTTGTATAGTTAATGAAATTTAATGTAGTAGTCTTATCTTTAGAAAGAAACGGCATTGCTTGGAAGAGGGTAAGACTTGACACTTGCATTCTGGAGGATGCAGGTTCGAGTCACAGAAACAGTCTCTCCTTACATTGAGGTTAAGGCTGTGTACATCTTGAAGCTTGCAAGGTTTTGGCACCGGGATGTCTTTTTTTCTTATTTGTTTTTTAAGTTTTATCTCAAGGAATCAATTGTTTTATAAGAAACAAACTATTGCTTTATGCAGTACTTTTGAAAAAGCAACCTTATAGTACTTTCTTACTGGTATTTCCTGATCGAGAATTAGGCTGCTTTTAATTTCCATTTCATTTGACATGTGCCATAATGTTGTTTAAGAGAATAAAGCGCTTCAAGTTGGATCTTTGGCCATGTTTTTCTTTATCAGCTATATATACGGGACTTTGCAGAAATATAGAGGGATTATCATTAATGGGCCCAAACTGGAACAATGCATAGTGGAATTGTATTTGCCTGTCTAATACTTGGAAACTGAGTCATTGGCTTGCTAGATGTTGGTCATCTATCTGGTTTTATTGAAGCGGAAATGAATGTTTGATGACTGGACTTAATGCCCCCATTTTGACTTACCTGGTTCAAAGGATAACGGAGTCTTTTTCTGTGAAGTGGGTAATTCAAAAGAAGCAAAATTCATGCCTCAACTTGATAAATTTACTTATTTACACAATTCTTCTGGTTATGCCTCTTCTTTGTTACATTTTATTTTGCTTTATGGAATTATGGAGATGGAGCAATTGGGATAAATAGAATTCTCAAACAACGAAAGCAACACCTTTCACACCAGGAGAAGAAGACCTGGAGGAATGCTTCTCCATGCCAATGAGATGTGCCAACCTCGGGATGCTTTACTCCTAACCCCATGACCCATGACGGTTTCGAGATGAATCTTAACCTGAGTCTCGGTTAAGAACGACGATAATCTACATTTCACACGGTGCACGTTAGAAGTTTCAAAGTTTGTTTAGTTGTTTGTTACGTGTGGTGACGGAGGCGTCAATTGAAAATTTCTTTTTATTAGATGCCATTTCTTAAAAGCTTTCATGAGTTCAGAAGGATGTTGATGCATGATAAGTGATAACTGCATCCTGTGAAAAACATTCAACAAAATCTGCAAAGGTGGTGAACAATTTAGCAGTGGTGTTTGTTTATGTTTAGAGCGTGAAAGAATATCTCTACCAGTCTGAATAGTTACGTGTTTGCAATATTCGCCTTCATCCACATATTTGTTTTCTTTTATGATGCCCTTGTCGGTCTTCCTCTCCTTTGATGACATATAATGGAGATATCCGGTTTCTTTTTACTCGTTCCCGGTAATACTCCACTAAGAAACATGTGATAATCCACATTTCTAGACCGAAATGCAATACCACTGACTTTGGCCAATTGATCATCGAGGATAGCTGGGTGAGAATTTTTTGTTTGCTTGATCTGTGTCTTCTCTTGCTTGTCTACTTCCTTTCCAGCTCTCTCACTGTGGCAGTCTGCATTTTATCAGTTTATTTAGTGAACTTGTAAAGCTTTGCTCATTTGACCATTTTATGATTCTGTACTATGTCTATCAGTCTATCATTGTACCTACAAAAGAAGAAAGAAGAGATCTTCCTTCTCTGTGACCCCTCCTTGTCGCACACGACCCCGCCTCACCCACATAAAATAAACAAAACAATTATGCTAATTAATTTGAATTTCATTATTTACTCGAAATATAGGGAGCATATTCCGCTTTCAAAATGTGCTGTGAGTTTCTACTATTATAAAAAATATACTTTTGCTCATTTTTTATAATATTTTCTTACGACATGGTATATGATAATTTGATCCTTTATTAGTTGCAGATGGCTAGGAATCCGAGTCCAGAAATAGATGATGAACTTTTTAATGAAGTTTATGGGAAGGAATATACAGGACCTCCTAAACCAAGTTCCACTAGTGCAGCAGTGCATACAGCGAACAAAAGGCCTTTTGCTGATGAGCACTCTGCTGAGGAAGATGAGCCCCCAGATCCTAATGCTGTGCCAACTGATTTTACAAGCAGAGAGGCCAGGGTATGGGAGGCTAAGGCTAAGGCAACTGAACGGAATTGGAAGAAAAGGAAAGAGGAAGAAATGATCTGCAAAATATGTGGAGAAGCAGGTCATTTTACCCAGGTACTGTCATCTGCTAGAACGTCCCATCAACTTCTAATGTTTGTAGATATATTTTCACATAAAGAGGTCCTTTTAACTCATAGCCTTCTAATCAGGATTGTGGCGGTTTAGATGGGTATGTCTTAAATGTTTACTAGTAAGTGCAGATATATTGATGTTCATTTTAACATTTTATCTGTTAATAATTGTTGGTTTCTTCATGATTCCAAGCAGATCTTAAAATCAATTATGTAATGATTTGACGAAGAATCCTTTTAATATCTATAGTCTTGGGATTGTACTTTTGTTTACTTATATGTTGTTTATTATTATTATTGTTGTGAGCTATTTACACTAGTAATGCAATTTATTTCATGTTTGTTTGCTTGTGAAATGTTTTATTCTTCACCCTTAAAAGTAACAATGCGGCATAAGTTTATAGAGTTATGTTAATGCTAATGATCATAGTCTGCAGTATCGGCCGGTATTGATACAATACGGCTAATACATATCGATTTTGACATGTTCCGATCTGATACCGGCTGCTACCGATAGTCCGATACCGATCGTCGATACCGATGTTGGGGTCTCTTTCCCGTTCAATTCGGCAAAAGGCAAAAATGATAAAGGATAGAACAATTGAAAAATAGTGTCAATACAATGGTTCAGTTGTATTGAAGGTTCACAATGTTACATTGTGTCGATAAGATTCCTTATCGATGAATTGTAACCATTATCGTTTATCAAAATTACAATTTGCAACATTCATCAATAGTAATATTATTCCATTCAAAACTATTTATTGTGATTGCACTGTCTAAAGTTAAGCAAATAAATAATTAAAATATTTTTCCATTTGAAATTATGTCTATTACAAGTAGAATATCATTCCATTCGAAACTAATAAGAAACAACATATATTATATAAAATTATGTTTAAATATATCGAATATTTTTTAGCTTATAAAAATACTTTTTTTTTTTAATCATTTTTGGCTTTCTGAAATGAAAAACCCGATACTCCAATCCAAAACTGCCGAAATTGCTGATACCGATACTCATATGACGAGTTTGAAACCGATTGCGATGCTGACTGCGAACCTTGCTAGTGATAAGTGTATTATTTGCCTCTAAAATCTCATCAGATTATGTATTAGATTCGTTTCCAATACCTTTGATAGTGTAGATCATGAGATGAATGGCTTCGGATGACTGGACGTGGATGTAGCCACTAATACACGCCCTTTAAGAGAAATCATGTAACTGATAAAATATTATATGTATATGACTTTCCCTTGTCATGCATTAGTAGTATAGTCACAAATGTATTTGGTGCGGAATATATTTGCAAGCAATTAAAATATTTTGGGGACCTAGAGCTACTATAACCTTTGGTTGAATTCCTCTATCTTCGTTTCATCCTTCTTGTTTGAAATCCTGTGGATCTCATCCTTGTGTTGCAGGGTTGTCCATCTACCCTTGGAGCAAGCCGAAAATCTGCAGAATTTTTCGAGAGAGTACCTGCAAGGGACAAACATGTGAGGGACCTTTTCCCAGATAAAGTCATAATTCAGATCGAAAAGGATGTTGGCTGCAAATTGAAAATGGAAGAGAAATTCTTAATTGTAAGCGGGAAAGATAAACTGGTCTTGTCTAAAGGTGTAGATGCTGTGCACAAAATTATACAGGATGGCGATAAGGGTATAAATAAAGGTTCTACTAGTTCACGGAGAACACGATCCAGATCCCCTGATAGAAATCCTATGGGTTCTCGTTATAGACGTTCTGATTCCCAAAGGTCTCACTCTAGCCCCAGGAATACACCACGCTTCCATGGCAGGATCAGTAGTCAGGAAAGGGGGATTGAAGATCGAGTACGTGAAGACCTTCAAAAGTTGTCCAGGAATACTACTTCACATGGTAGGGTCTTCAAATATTTTTTTGCAACATATGCACAAATATATTTCTTTTGAACATGTGTTTCCTTTTTTGTTTTATCTTCAATGTCGTTATCATATAAAAAATGTTCTGATTTGAATTTTGCAGGAAGAGGTAAGTTCAAGCTTTTTGTGTTCGAATTTGAAGTAACATTGTGTGGATGTGGTCGGACAGATTTCGCCAATGCATTTTCTGTTTTTAGAAAGTATGTTGTTTTTATGTATTTGATGAGGTCACAGTTTCTGTATTTTTTTCTGGCATCATTGTATTTAAGCACAAAATATAGTTGAAAGTATATGTGTCCGAAAATGTGAGGTTTTGCTTACATTTTCTTCATTTCGCGAAGCTTATGCTAATGATGGAGCAAGAGGCCAAACAGCCCATTCCAGATCTCCAGCACGCGCTACTTTTGGTGGGGATGCTTATAATTCGTTCGGTCACAACCGGAACACCGGAATGCATAAGAATGACAATTGGAATATAGAGAGGTATGCAGCAGATTTCCGTGATGAGCAGAAGCTTGACTTTCCCACTTTTCCACAAACCTTGGAAGAACTAGAAATGGAATTCAAGAGGGAAGCCATGGAAGTTGGGAAACTACGTGACAAAGAAGAAGATGAAGAGAACCACAAACATCGTGAGGTATGGCATCTTCATGATCTTAAAGCTCTTTGTGACTTCTTGACTTCTTTTCGATCAATACTGTTATCAATCTTGATCTGTAATAATATCTGTTTAGCCTTCCCTTCCTTCGCAAATAGATATTTGTTTGTATTTTGTTTTGGCCAGTATTAAGATGTGACCTCTTAGCTTCCTCGATTAATTTCTTTTTTCACCTGTATGTCACGAAATCTTTGCTGATAGTAACTCTGGTTGTCAGTTTATGATGGTTAGATTTTATGCCTGTTTTGACTATCCTCATGAGTAGTGAAACAAATGTAGGACTCATTATAAACTCAAAAGTACCATTGTTTTCTCATGAAGTAGCGATACAAGAGAGAGCTGGCTCATCCCTGCTGTCTATGTTATTTATTTTTGCTATTTCTTTCTATAAATGTAAAGTTATGTAGGAGTTTGATTAATTAGTTCTCTTTATTTATCCCATAAGATGTTTGTCCTTTACAATGTAACAAAATTCATGTTGAGTAGCAATTGTCTTTTATTTTGTGTGTAGACTGTTGTGGTCTTTGTTTAAAACCAATCGGCAACAAATTTGTTTACGTAGTGATTAGATTTGGATTTAGGAATTTATATATTTGAGACATGTCTCTGCACAGTCAATTACATATATGTTGTCTAATTACATATATGTTGTCTACTAGCTTCGCAATTCCAAATGTAAATTTAGGTTCTTTGATTTTGGGATACTCTTGCAAAAGTACAAAGTTTGATGGTCCAAAATGTATAATCTTAATAAAAACTGGATTTCCTTTTTTTTTTAATACGACGACCACAACCACTGCCACCGGGAAGGCCTTTATCCCCAATTATTTTGGAATTGCATACATGAATTATTTTCTTCCATTGTTCTCTATTAAATCCCATTTCTCTGCACTTCATTATCTCTCAAATTTTGTTGAAGCTCGCTTTTGGGCTAAAAATTACGTTGCTTTTGATACATCCTCAGCCTAAACTAAAGACTCCCAATAGAGGTGTGCATCAGTCGGTGGTCGACCTATTTGGTCACAACCGAAGTCGAACCGAAGTTAATCGGTTTAAAAATAATCACAGCCGAACCAAACCAACCAATTGGTCGGTTCGGTTTTGTAACCGACCGACTTGGTTCGATTTGGATCGGTTCGGCTGATCGGTTTTGATCAGACAAAAAATTTCAAGTATATAAAAGTGTTTCACAAAGTAAATTCATACAAAAATAAATTCTAACCATCTTTTGTTTGGAAGATGTTTGTATGAGATTCCAAAGTGGACAATAATCTTCTAAGTAAATCAATTACATAATAAATTTCTTCCACAAATCCAAAATGATTCTTGAAAACAAACCATAATCCTAATAGATTTATGAATTGAAGATGAAAAATAAACAAACAATGAGATGGATAGGTTGGACCGAATATAAACCTAACTTTAGGTTGTTACTAAGTAGGTTCGGTTTAAGCGGTTTTTGGAATGACAAAACTGTGAACCAAACCAAATCGGTCGATTTTTTAAATTGTCAAGTCGAACCACTCTGACCGGACCATCGACTCGGTTAAAAACCGACCGATTCGGTTTGGTTTGGTTCGATTTGGTCGGTCTGGTTCAAATATGCACACCCGTAACTCCCAATATGATAGCATAACTTTTATTCCATACACAGAACCTTCAGTTTTTCTGTCATTCAAATCTAAGAAGGGCCATCTCCTTTCTGTTTTGTTATTTGACATTAATAAAGAAAAGTTAGCCCCTTCTACCCCACTGAATCCCACCGGCATTCACCCAGCACCAAACCTTTTATCTTATTGGAACTTCAAGAGCACGAACAACAATTGTGAAATGGCTGAAAATGTTAGCTATTGGTTCAAATCATCCGTCCTATAATATATAATCTATGAAGAACACCCCATAATTTATGTTGTGTCCATGCTGGACAAGCATTGGACAACAATTACTCCAAAACACACCTTGGATAGTTGGATGCCAAAAAGGATGTCATTTTCATGTTATGTGTCGTATTCATGTTGTGCAAAATGGACTATAATCTTTTTTGCACATGGTAGATTGAATAGTTGCTTTTGGAGCAGCTCATTGTCCTCTTTTTCTATATTCTCATGAATCACAGGGAACTATCTTCCACTTGGCAACATTCTTATCGCTGCATAGTATTCCTGATCACTCAAACTGGTCGATAAACTGTCCTATTTTATCGTTTTGGTACGGGTACTACGTTATGTTGGGCGGCATAAAAATAGACCCCGACTCATACCAGCTGGTCCACAACAAAATTGGCCGAATGCAAAACTAGTGGAAATATCGGCCAACAACGGTAGCATAAACATGTTAAACCGTTGACCTATATCAAAAATTAAAAAAATCCTATTCTCATGGTAGTCAAAGGCGTGTCTCGCAGAAAGGCGCAACAGCTACGCCTCGCACTTCACTAGGTGAGGTACTTTTCTCCGACCGCACCTAAGGCACACCTTTCAGCAAGACAACCAAGAAAAGACGTGCCTTGTGGGTTTTTTTTCCTCTTTTTTATACAAAAACTTTGAGACAAGGCGATAGTCCTTATCTTATATAAGTGGGAGGGAGGTAGCCTTTTCCACGGTTGTCAAACTTAAGTTGGTTATAGTTGAACTCAAAAAACTAAAATTTACTAAAAGCGTGTTAGGAAGAATACAAACTCTTGTTAGTTTTGTTGTCTGCTGCTGTTGTTCTACTAGTTCACCTGGTTATGTTTTAACATATTTTTGTTGGTTTCAATGTGTTATTTGTTTTATTTCTTACATTACTAATTTATCTATTTATTTATGAATATTTGTATTATTTTTTAGTTTTGTGCTCGCTTCGCTCGGATGCGCACCTTAAGTGCGCCTTGGGTGATATGGACTCTTTGCGTCTTGAGTGCGCTTGCGCCTTTGACTACCTTGCCTATTATTCCAATTCTTTCATTCAAGAGAAAACTAGATAGAGAGGACTTACCTCTCCGGTGAGGGCGTGGCTCCCATAGTTTAAAGTATCGGCCGATACCGATACGGTTTGGCATGTCCCGATCCGATACCGACCGATACCCGATATTGACCGATACCGACATTGGGGATCTCTCTTCCGATCAATTCAGCAAAGAAAATTGAACGAAAAAGACAAATCAACAAGGGTTTGAAGCATAACAAGGTTGTAAAAGCATGTAATAGAAAATTGATCTATTGCATGTAAACCAATCGGTAAGGGTAACTACTATTTCATTTAATTTCAAAACTACTAAGAAATGACACTGGAAATACTTAAAAACTACTAAGCAAATATCCTACTTGTGTTTTGGTTTAGCTGTTATGTGAGCAATTATTGTTACCAATTGGTTGTAGCCCCACCTGTTTGATGCTTCTCTCCATCTTCTGAAGGAGTTCTCACTTACCTTTACCACGTTGACATATTATTGACTGCCCTACTCTTTCTGGTTTTTAATTTCTGGATTTTCGTATGGCTGCCATCTGAAGTTGCACTGTTATCCTATTTTCCATTATGCGTGTCGGGTAGATGTTTAAAATTGTTGGGCATATGAAATATAGAATGAGCATCTATGAATAACAATAACTTCTTCAAATATTTTTTTAAAAAAAATTGAAACCCATATAAATACGTGCAACCGATTTATTAAAACTACCTATATTTTCTTGAAACTTGGCCATCTGCCACCTCCTTAAAGTTAATTATATATATTTGTGTCCAAATGCAGTATGTGAGGGAATTGAGAGATAATTACATGAAGAAGCTAGCGAACTTGAGAGGCATGCACTTGAAACAGTGGGAGGAATTTCTTCAACTTGACGCCCAACGTAGACAGCAAGCACGCCACAATGCTTATAACCAGCCTGCTTATCCAGAGTATAACCAGTCCAGGGATGCACATTATGGAGGAACTAATTTATCTACAGATTCAAGGAGCAGGCACCCATATCGTGGTCAGGATTATCCAGCATCAAGGCCACATGATGTGTATGGTGATCTCGAGCACCAGAAACATGACGATTTTGGGAGATCATATGGCCGTTAGTGACCTAGAGTGAATTTGATGGTGAGTTCTAACCCATTCCATTTTATTCCACTAGGAAATCTTATCTTCCAACAGTTCCAACATAATATCCTCGGCAAACTGTGTGATGGTAAGGTTCAAGCTGTAATCTATGGCCTTCTGTGACAAGGGGAGAACTGAGCTGCTCCTAGTGTCTCCTGGGTTCTTAAGCTTTCTGTGTGTCATGCATACAAATGAGCACAAGGTTCTGGGGGAGAAAAGTGTTCTAAAAAACGAAGTCTCGTAATCTAGTATTTGACTGATTGTTGGTTATATTGCCTTTTAGAATGAGGGAAGTAAGAAACTAGTTTGGTGTCTCAGCATGCTGAAAACTTGAGAGTTTTCACTTCTGGCCAATGCTGCTAACGAATTATCATTCCCGGAACATGATATTGAATTACCTATATAATTTATGAAATATAAAGTTGTTTGCAAGTAGTTGGGGGGAGGAAATTCATACAACCAGGCATTTACCCTTTTCTTCCTCCTGAATATCCTCAGACAATTCTCATTGACAGCTTGGCCTAGGAGGTTCACACTGAGAGTTGCTGTTGGTTTCATTTTTCCTGCCCCGTTAACAAAAGCTTCCCAAAATTTTCAGGGTGCATTGGTTGTCCAAGATTTACTTTTCAGAGAGCTGGTTTCCTGGTAAGTTTTCTTAGCCTTCCAAAAATGATTAGGTTGATGGTCGACTCGAGGTGGCTGAGATTTTTTGTTAGTTTAGATTAAGGATCTTTGTCAGCAAACTGAGGAAGTACTTGTTTTGTTGGTACTGATTGTCAGCACTAGTCTCTCTTTGTGCTCAATGCAAGATTTTTCTCTATTATATTTGATTTATCCAGTGCCAAATGTTTGAAACATAATGTAGTATATTGGTTTTTTGTCCCCAGTTAGAACAATTTTCTATTAAGTCGGTCTTGGTTTTATACTGGTTGGCATGACCTTCATAGTGTGAAGTGAAAGTTAAATTGCTTCTCTGGTGAGCAGTGAAGATTACTTTGTTAATATGCTTACTGGTTTTAGCATATGCTCATTCCATTGCCGTTATGAATGCATGATGCGCCTTGTTCTCTAAACCATGGAGAATGTATATTTGCATGTGATTGTATAATTTCAGTTGAATTCTTTATTTAAATATGAGTGGCACAATAATTAGTTTCATGCAAAACTATAATTTTACACTAGTGATTTTTTATTGCGGTTCTACAACAGAATCAATTGTGTATGTAATACTAAAAAACTAAATATTTTATATCTCAATCCATAACTAACTTCGTGTGATATTGCCAAGATACAAATAAAGTTTTTAGTGGATCCCAATTTCTCTTCCTCCTCTCGTACGATTTCACAACCCAACCCAACAATTTTTTTTGTCGATTTTTTTTAATGATCCATCGCTATGAAGACCTAAAGTCAATTTTGGATCTCTCCCTCTCTCACAGCGTGAGACCTGAGACATGCCAATGTTTACAGCAATACTTCTCGTCTGAGAGTCCAAACATTATAAATAAATTACAATATATTAATGAACCCAAATAAAAGTTGCAATTTATGCTTCAATCAGAATGCAAAACTCAATTTTCTTTCCAACCCAAACATAAATAAAATAAGAAATGACGTTTATAAAGGGTCAAAATCAACTTCATCCCATCTGACATGGAATGAACAATTCATTTTCCCTCTGCTGACTTATCTCTAATATAAGTGATATTAAGGAGAAATAACTGAATAACCAATGAGTGATGAATAGATAACTAAACATTTCTACCTAGAAGAAAGATGACGATGGAGGGCATCCGTTAACTTCAATAAGAGGGTTCATACACTAAAATTTCTCTCTACAAACAAAACAAAATAAATATTGGAAACCAAACCGGAATTGGTCTGTCTTAAAAGAAAATTTTCATGTTAGACATGAACCAATTATAATTATCTACATCCCAACTTCCTATCCGATGTGGGACTAAATTACTAACTCCATTGTCATCCATTTTGAGCGATCAACCGAAAACGAAATACAATCCAACAATAAACATTGTCCTATCGTAAAATATTCGTCATTTTCTGTTTGAAAATATTCATTAAACTAACAAACAAAATCATAATAAACACAATTATCTCATGAAAAAAAAAACCCCACCTTCAACATAGACTACGAGACCAAATTTGAATAACTCAAAGGTGACCAAGAAATTTTACCCAATACGAGTTAATGGGGCTAAGGGCGGACCATTAGATCCCGTGCCAAGTGGTTGTAATTTCTCTACTATTATAAGGGGGCTTTAAAACGGTTCCAAATTAAGCCGTGTAAGCCGTATGTATATCATCAACCATTTCATTTAAAAAAAATATCGACTAATATAATTTTAAACTTTTTCTTTTTCCTCACCAAACACCCTCTTTGTTATCCAAATTTTTTTTATGGAAGATTATAATTTTAAACTCTCATTTTCTTCCGCATAACCGAATATCCTCTTTTTACATATATCCATAACAAAATATAATTAAAATTTAATTAATTTTTACAAATCTTAATATATATATATATATATATATATATATATATATATATATATATATATAAAATAAATCTTAATTTAAATTTAAATATTTAAATTATTTTTGATAAGATTAGAAAGAAAAATAATTTTACACGTGCTTTTACTAGTACATATAAACTCGTCATCAACCGTTTCTTTTCTGGATCAGCCCAAGAGCAGCATTGACAAAGCGTTGTATTGGACTGGAGATAGAGTACAATGCATGGATCATGAGTTCACACAATTGGGCAGCAGAAGAGTTTCACAATTGGGCAGCGGGAGGATAAAGTCTAGGGCACCGAGTCCTAATAGATGGCATCAAGCATTTGATGACGAGAAATTATTATGTGTGCCGGACTCATAAAATAATTTCTCCTGTGTGGATCCTGACGGGAGTTGAGATTATAGTTACACAGGTGAAGAATTGACATGGAAACAAAAAGAGAGAGAGAGAGAGAGAGAGAGAGAGATGGACTTGTCGAGAAGTAGAGACTGGATGACAAGAAATTTGAGACATCAACAAATTACAAGTCACTCTGAGCTCAATTTGAGACGATCACATCTAAAAGGCTGCAAAGGAAAGAATCGATTTCGGACTTTATTTTTAAAAACTTCCAGTAAGCTCAGCAGAAATTATTTCATTATGGCATCTTCCTTCATGCACTGAAATTTCTGAAACATGTAAAAAAATTCAATTGGTACAGAGCAAAGTCAACAGAACAGGAGAGCTAATGTTGCAACATTGTTACAGCACAAAGTAGCAAATAAGATTATTACAGCAATCAACCAGGAAACCACTTTGAGGCAGAAGATCAACCCATCCTGGCCAGGTTCTCTGCTGTTATCATGGCTCTATCCTGCTGCCGCAGCCTCTCACCCTCACGGCAAAGATAACCCTGAAACTTCTCCTGCAATTAAATTGCGAATGTCAGAATAAATCTCAGTTACTTCTATACTAATCATGGGACCATTCACAATTCACATTACTGCGCAACTCTCAGTTGCTTGCTTTCTTTCTTTCATAACCTTGAGCGCTCAAAACGGTGATTCTTTGATTGTTGCTTCAAAACTACATGGCTAAGGCTTCGAGGTAACTGAAAAATGAAAGGTCTTGAAGACATCTGACATTCGTCTATCATATGTACCGATTGACCACTCATTTTATTACAGTACGTGCAAACTCATTTTCAATATCAATTCACTCGTATACTTATGAAGAATATGCTGACATTCTATTTTACTATCACAAATTTTCTACTTTGCGAGGAAAAGTGACAGATCGATTTTGCTTTCTAGTTAGTATAGACAACACTCAAAGGCCACCGGTTTTACTTTCTAGCTAGTATAGATAACAATCAAAATATCATATTTGCATTCCAATTGGTTCTTGTAAGCCATAATGAAGAAACCAGTTTGTCAAAAGAGTTGGGTTCAGAGTTCTCCATGGAGGAGGTAACTGATCACAAATCAGATGCGAAACAAAAGGTTGCTAAAAGTCGATAGTTAAACTGCCTCATAGCAACCTGCAGTGTTATGCATTGTGTTCAAGTTCTTATTTCAAGGAAAAGGAAATTCATAGAATTATCAAAGATGAATAGCATAGTTTTGTCCATAGTTTAAAGTATCGGTCGATACCGATCCGATACGGCCGATACCGAAACGGTTTGGCATGTCACGATCCGATACCGATCGATATCCGATACTGACCGATACCAACATTGGGGGTCTCTTTTTCAATCATTTTGGCAAAGAGAATTGAACGAAAAAGACAAATCAACAAGAGTTTGAAGCATAATAAGATTGTAAAAGCATATAAAAGAAGAAAATTGATCTATTGCATGTACTATTTCATTTTAATTTCAAAACTACTAAGAAATAACATTGAAAATACTTAAAATTATGCCTAAATGTATAAAATATATTTTTTAAATGTTAATAATTTATTAATAGTTATTTGTTTTTTGATACCAAAAAATCCAATACTCCGATCCGAAACTGCCGATACTACCGATATCGCCGATACCGATACTCATAGGAATGGTCTGATACCGATTCTGATACCGATATTGCGAACCTTGGACTTTTGTCATTCCCGAGATATGATACAAAACATATATTTCACTATTCAACTCCGTTGTACTTGGTCCACTTGATTCAGCAATATGCCAAAATTCTAATCTAAGGCCACATTTGGTTCGCGGAAATATGGCCTTGGGAAAGAAAAGTCATTCATTTCTTGTGTTTGGATGTCAATGGAAATGAGGAGGGAAAGGAAAATGATTCCCAAAGAAATGAAAAAATAGGAAGGAAAATGGTTCCCCCCACCCACCCAAGTATTTACTTGTCTTTCCCACTCTAAGGATTCAGTTTTACTTCCAATTTTCTTGGCTTTTCCAAGCACCGGAAAGAAAAAATTGGTGGGGATTACAATTTCCCAAAGGAAAGGAAAGAACAAAGAATTGATTTTCTTTCCTTTCCTTTCCACAAACCAAACGAGGCCTAAAAACCATCAAGAACACTTCCTACGTTAAGAAGATAAATGGGTAGTGACTGCTGAACAGATGGCTATCCATTTTCTAATAAATGGAAAAAAAAAATCTGTTAACCAAAACACTCCTCCTCCAACATTCCCATTCACAAGTGAGGAAACCTGACGAGACCTATCATGCATAAGAGGAAACAGTCTCCAGTTCTTCTATAATGATATCCCAAAAATATTAGGCTACAAAAAGAAACCTAAGGTATGTTTCAATAGTGAATTATGCGGTACAATAAACTTAAGCTGTCTTTTAATCAAAAGCATACATACATTTTCGAAGCATTTAAGAACTAGTTTTAGATCTGACTCAATGGCCATGTATTTCTTATTAAGTAACATCTGGAAACTTTGACTGATTTCTTGGAATAAGAAATGTTTGATACAAGCATAGTTGAAAACTGTGCACAGAACCAAGGCTATATCAGTGAGAAAAGAGACAAAAGTGAGCTCTCTATATTGTTTAGGAAAGTTATAATGTAAGAATAGTTATCCTAGAATCAAATATTGTTCATCTAACTTTTTTTTCTTTCTTCCACTGTACCTTGTATTGAACAGTCAGCACATAGATTGCAGCCTCAATCTCTTCATCAACCTTTATCATCTGAAACTTATTCAGATCTGATCTACTTAACAGCAAAATCAGGTGCTAAAGTTGGTTTTTACAAGTGCAGATCTGATTTGAGAATCAGTTCACACCAAACCTAAATATATGGATAATGTATAAGAGGAGCCCATGATGGCATCATATCCAGCACGAACATCTTATTTAAATTATAGCAGGTTGAAGATACAAGTGACTCAGAAATATCATAAAATTTAGAAGATTCTTGAAGCATGACAATGTTCAAAAAGATGTCTGATGATTTCATCCAAAAACTATTTCAATAAGATTTCAATCTGATGTCTCAAATACTGAACTCCCATCGCTTGGAGCCCATATGACCATGTGATGGGGGCTGCATATGTTCTACCATTAAAAACATGTTTTGCAACATGCTTAGGAATCATATGTAACTGGGAACAACTGTTAGAAGATCACAGGGAAACTAGAGATTGTGGATATAGGAAAACAGGACTTCTCAAGATACTGTTTGGATGTGGAATTCAGGATCGAGGTTCCTAAAGGAGTGAGACCTGAATCATTCACCCCCTACTTAATCCTAATTGGAGTATTTCAAACTAGAATGTGACCCAAACCTGATTCTTGTTAAATTATTCACTAGCGACTTCAATTTGACCCATCACCTGTATAATTAAAGGGTTCACGGGTTAACGCTTAGCCCTTCAAAAATGATCACCAGAGTGAGTAAAATGGGAGTAGTAGCTAGGGTTTGATCATGATGTTGCCATCATATGCTGATAATCTATCACCAATCCAGTTTTACTAGAACTGGTCACCTATGCAATGAATTGAGTTCCAGAATTAATGTTTTTGTTCCGCGCTACGTGTACCGTGCTTTCGTTTGATGCTCTTTTAAAGTTTAACCATGTACCCTGGTTCCATTCAATATGCTCTTTTAAAGTTTAACCGTGTACCATGCTCCCTTTTTCGTGCCGGAGCATTATACATTCCAGGTAAAAAGTCCATCTCATTCCACCTATAACATCAAACTTTTATTTTTCTCTCTTATTCTCTCTTTTTCCTTCCTTACTATGACAACCACAACTCAACTCCACCATAACATTTTTTTTCTCGATTTTCTTTTCTCTTTCTTTACAAGTTTTGGACTATTTCTGACAAAAATAGACCAAAACCTGCTGAAATTATAACTTTCCATGCAATATTGAATTTTACTGGCCATTATCCATAATTTATGCATGTTCAAGATCGGTGGATTGAAATCGATACAAAATGGTCAATAGATATCATACCAACCGATTCTTGGATCGTTGCTACAAACACATCAAGGAGAGTTTTCTTGTTTCACAATGAACTTCACATGAATTTCCTAAGACAGTATGCTGACAACAATTAAGTATCAATATCTTGCTACTAGACATATTGTAAGTTGATAGAAAAGGAAGACAAGACAAAAAAAACCTATATATTCTAATTCTTTGAATACTTGTACCTCCTCGAAGCTCATCAATATAAATTATGATGATGTCGTTGACAAAAGCATTGGTCACATGAAGAGGGCCAAAGCTACGCAAGGTAAAGAACATGTCTCAAGAAGCCCAACGATAATACCTTTTAGAGATAAGCAATACTTTTCCTAACTGTCAAAGAACGTACCCTTTCCATATACAGACGACTCACACTCTATGACATGTGGACCGCGGTGCAATCTACACAGCGAGTGGTTGTATTTCCTAGCCCACATGTCAGTGAGCCTGAGTCACATGGGTAACTGTGAAACCCCAAGATTTACTCCCACATTGGTTATACTTATGGGATTAGACTTTGGCTGGATTATTCATATATGAATGAGCGAGCCACATGTGCACATCCGGGTTAACCACTTTGGCAAGTGGGCCAAATGTTGTGCACATGTGACCAAGGTTGTAAAAGGCGCTAGGTGCCAGTCAGGCGGGCACCGGGCGCTCAAAAAAAACCTACTAAAAATTACAGAAAAAAGTCCATAAAACCAAAAAACATGCAAAGTCAGCGGTCGGGGGCCTAGGTGGGTGCTAGGCGGGCATCTGATGGACATATCCGCCTAGACCGATTAGAACAATGTATGTGACCCATGTACTAAAAGGGTAAAGTTCGACAAGGTTTACAAATATATATTTTTTTCTTCGGAGAAGTCAAAATCAACCTCTAAGTTTAGTGTGTGAAAGGGAGGAATGAAAACAGATTGCATATTCATTATTCAGTTCAATCTAAACAAATGGGATTTTTATGTATCGGACTCAAAATAAAATTGAACAACAGTTATCACAGCTAGGGCCTAGGGCTCCAAAAAATGATCATATTTACTCAAACTAGCACAATCTGGAGCTTCCTTCTCTTTTCGTTCTCCAAGAAACACACTCAAAAAATCGGACCCTGTGTCCACGTCACATCATGCCGGACACGTACATCGGACACGAAACATACACAGCAAAAGAATAGGTGTCCCATCCTTGTCCGTGTAACATAGTGTCTATATACTTCCTGATTGATTCAGACTTGGATTCCAGTACACAGATCAACGAAGATCCAAACTTTGTAGCAAAGTTTACTACTTTTTGCAAAATATAGGAATATTAGCTCCTAAATTGCAAATAAATTCGACTAAATGGGAAGAAGATTAACACCCTAGATTGAGAGAGGAGGAGAAGAAGAAAGGATAAAGATGAGACCTTTCCGCCAAAGAGAAAGACTTGAGCGAAGGCGACGGATCCAACTCCTCCCCATATCACCATTGTTGATGAAAGCAGCGACCAATTGCGATAGATCATCTTTTTCTTCCGACGAATGAATCGATGAATGAATTGTTCCGTGACCTAGAATTATATAAATGGCGATGGTACTTTCACATCTATAAGAAATTAGGGCTTATATCGGGCCAGGTTCGGGTAGAAACCCGGACGCGAAACCCATAAATTCGCCGGTCCACTAGGGTTGCAACTCAGACGGGTTGTGGGTCGGACTTGAGGTCAACTAGAGTCCAATCCGATGAATCATAAGCCTAATCCGAGCCCAAGTCCGACCCGACCTCGGATTCAACATAATATGTCCAAGACCAAGTTTGGATGATCGAATTAGGCTCGGGTTGGATCGGATTCATCGAGCTATAATATAATATTTGAAATAATTTTAAACAAAAGTTAATCAACTAGTAATCAAGTCTTGATCTTTATAAATACAAATTAAAATAAGATTTAGGATAAATAGTTGAAGAGTTCAGGTGAAAATTTTTAGGATTTAAATATTTTATTTATGAAGTATGAAACTATATATATATATATATATATATATATATATATATATATATATATTTTTTTTTTTTTTTTTTTTTTATATATATATAGTTATATATATATATATATATATATATATATATATATATATATATATATATATATATATATATATATATATATATATATATTTATGAA
Organism: Iris pallida; assembly: GCA_029216955.1. Classification (NCBI taxonomy): domain Eukaryota; kingdom Viridiplantae; phylum Streptophyta; class Magnoliopsida; order Asparagales; family Iridaceae; genus Iris; species Iris pallida. The sequence continues at coordinate 1,474,257 of JANAVB010034820.1, read as the reverse complement.
GTATGAAACTATATATATATATATATATATATATATATATATAACTATATATATATAACTATATATATATATATATATATATATATATATATATATATATATATATATATATAGTTTCATACTTCATAAATAAATATATATATATATATATATATATATATATATATATATATATAGTTTCATACTTCATAAATATATATATATATATAAATGTGATTCTATTAAATGATGGAAAAATACAATTCTACCCGGAATAAAAGGGTTCACGGGGAGTTCTCAAATATTCTACAGCAGTATCTATATTGTGGAGGATACTCCTAATAGTATTCTGACACGACTCGAATATACAAGTGTTTCACTCTCGCTACACATGCCAAACGACTGCTGCTAGTCTGAGTCGGGCTTCTGCATACCACTGCTGACCCCGCTTAGCTTGGCTTCGGATCTTTTGCATTACAGTTTGAATGTTGTCTGATGTCGGTGTGTTAGAAATATGAACCTGCGCTTCCTGTGCCTTCCATATTTGATTTGTGACCTGACATGTGAAAAACAAGTGGTCCATGGTCTCTAATTCTTTGCTGCACATTGCACAGTTTGTCGAGTCTATCCGCACTTCGAATCGAATAAGTCGATCACAGGTGAGCATTCGACCCATCATTAACTTGTAAAGACTCATTTGCATTTTCCTTGGAGTTTTGCCGAACCAAACCACGTCAGCGTGTTCCCATACTTCATGAACTACTCTGGCTTTGTTATAGGCTAGCTTGGATGAGAATTCTCCGGTTGGAGATCCTGTCCATATCCACTTATCTGCTGCAATATGCGGATTGAGGGCCACTTGGGATATAAGGGATGCGTCCGGTGCAGCATATCTGTATAGCTCCGTACGCCATTCGCCTTATATTAGGATTTTTGCAACTTTGATTCCTGATTAAGCTTCGTCTGAGGCATGAACACCCACCCATTGCAGTAGTCCTCTATTCTTGATCCACGGGTCTAACCAAATATCAGTGTCTTCTCCATTCTTGATAATCCGCTCTATGTGTTGTTTGACTGCTGATCGATGCTTTAAGAGATGTTTAAAAATGACGGAGGCGTTGTTGTTGCATGGGATAGCCCAGAAATTGTCACTCTTTAGATACCTTGCGTGCATCCAGCTGGTGTAGTGCCCCGTCCCGCTCAGTCAATCGGAGGAATCGAAACGTCGACGGCATTCGGCTTGGCCTTACAACGGCGACTCGAAGACATCGCTCAGGTGGGATAGTTTCGGTGAACTTGCCTCATCTTTGCCTTCACATAATAATACGCATATTTTCAACTTGCACAAGTAGACTTAATAATAAAAGAGACGAATCCACATAGCTAAGGGAATAATCCCGACGGGTCGAAATGAGTTAGAATATGGAAAGGTCCAACGGTCGGCTTAGAGTTGGTGCACGGCGTGCTTTGAAAATGACACTCGATCCTTCGTCCCGTGGCTTGGGAGAAGGAAAGCTGGTTGAGTAGGCGAAGTTATGATCGTAGCCTAAGTCATAGGCGTCGCCCGCATGAATGCTTCATAAAGCATGCACGGTCCCGTCGTCCAAGGCTTGGCATAGCCTTGGCTTGCCCATGAGTTAAGTTGCGTTGAGCGGCTTGTGACCTAAGTCTAGGCACCCGAGTGACTTGGTCGTTCAAGTTGGATGCGTGTACGGCACGATCCGTTAAGGCAAATCTTGACGCAGCCTTTGCTCGTTAAGTTGTTGCGAAGTTAAGTTAGACAAAGTTATGCCGGTCGATCTAAGTCATTCCAAGTGATGTCCCGCTCATTCTGCGGTTGTCAAGTTAAATAGTCCCACGATCCCAAGGTCCGTCATAGGAGGTAGGGCTTGGGCGACAGCGTCGCATAGAGCACGATTGGCTTAAGGCACGATGCACGAACTTAGTGTTTAAGGCAAGGATCACAATTGATTCAAAGTGAGTTTTGAGAAAGGACTATCAAATAGGCATTAATGAGTTGAACCAAATGATATGGTAACAAGGAAGGAAATGCTCGCGACCGTGGGTCGTCGAGGGGTCTCAAGGAAAGGAATGCTCGCGACCGTGGGTCGTCGAGGGGTCTCAAGGAAGGAATGCTTGCGACCGTGGGTCGTCGAGGGGTCTCAAGGATAGAAGTCTTGGTTTTGGTAGAGGAATGACCGTGTGAGACGTCAGTTTGTGTCGAGTCTTGCATGGTCATTTGACAACTTGTCGACAAGGGCGATGAACCCTCGAGCGGTAACCCTGGGCCATGGGGCCGACTCGGCCTAGGAGGGAACAGGGTATAGTCGAGCTGGGAGTACGCTCCCTCTCAGGTTAGTCGGGGGTTTTCAGCGGGGATCGCTACCTTGCGCTGAAAGGGTCTCGAATAACAAAACTATACGTCAAGGTATAGCTTGTGATGCTAGTGGCCAAGTTCATATAGATGTCGGCAAATAGCGGCTATCCGTATGTATGCCTTTGGATTGAGTTGAGTTGAAGGTGTGTACAGATAGAACACAAAGTTTGGGCCTAAGATTGGGTTTCAACATAGACGTCGTGCTTCAGCACGAGATGTGGCGTCGAGTCTCAAGTCATGTTGACATGTGAGTTGCATAAGTTGGTTGAGTTGTTTGAGTTTAAGTCGAGAAACTGCCGCAAGGCAAAGTTGTTTGAGTGACACTAAGATTCACAAGTCTTGATTGGGTCAGTTGGTAGTCAAAGTAGCAAGGGCCGCGAGACGGCGATATGGTTAAGTCTTACTGAATTGCGAGACACAGCCTCAGCAAGGGTTTGTAGCACGGTTACACGGAAAATAGAGCTTAATCGCGTAGTTGCGTCTCTGATTTTAAGCCGTAAGGCAAACACGACTCGATAGGTTAACGTTGTTGGCACGAGAAGGGTCTTGAGGCAAGGTATGAGTTAACATTCGTTGCAAGCACGAGATGGTCTAAAGACACAAAATAAGCAAGGCGTCGGTCATAAAACTGATCCTAAGGCAAGAGTAGAAAGACAATCATAAAGGGGACTATGTTGCACAAAGTAAAATAACGTGCGGGTTTTGTATGGGTGGGCGAGGAGCTCATTCCACCAGTACAGTTGAGTACTGACACCCACATAGTTTTCATGTGCAGGCACAGGTAGAAGCTCGTGGCGCGGAGCTCGTTTGGATGCGTCGAGGCACGGAGTTCCTTGGCAATTTGAAGCGTGCGGCCGCATGGAGAAAAGACTTATACGGGACATAATGTATGGACATCGCCTTCCGAAGCTTCCGCTGGATCAAAATTTGTAATTGAGAGATGAGAGAGAGCTGAGTGAACTTGTAAAGTGTGAGCTTGAGTGATTGTAATATTGGCCTTGCGCCCCCAATGTAACCGTTGTTTCAATATCAATAAAGAGCTTCTTTGAATAACTTGTGTTTTGTTCAAGATTTCCGCTGCTATTATTCAATGTCTCTGCTTGGGACTTCTGTGCGACGACCCCGTCGCAGCCGCTGAAATCGGCCGTTATGGAACATGCCTTGCACGAGCGCAATCTAGGCTCGTGCGGCATCACGCCTTAGCGAGGACGATCGCTCCTACGGGAGCGGGGCGTGACAGCTGGCCTAGAGAGAGTCACTTTGTAGGAATCTCCAAACCAACTTCCAGCCTGCCATAGTGCGCAGAGTACGTAAGAAGCGAAGGTCGACTCCGCCTTCTTCTTTGGGTTTGCATAAGTCAGTCCATGAGATGGCGTGAAGGCCCCCGCGCCATATGAAGTCTGCGCTCGAGCTTGTCGATAGTGGCTAGCAGCAGAGAAATATATTGCAACCAGAAACTCGAGATGGCTAGAATTATGAAGCGGACTAATTCGATCCTCCCTCCGAACGATAGGTTCATTGCTTACCAGCCCTCCAATCTCCTTTGTGCATCCTCAATGATGCTGGAACAATCTATCTGCTTTGCATAATTTACGGAGAGTGGAATTCCTAGATATTTAACTGGGAGCTCACCACGAGATATGCCAAGGATAGCAGCCTTTTCTTCTTTCTGTGAACAGCTTTTGTTGAAGAATATGGTACTCTTGTCTTTGTTCAGTCTGAGTCCAGACTTATCACCGAAATCTTCCATGATGTCTAACAAGGAGGTTAGCCCCTTAGGGGAGGGAACTAGGAAAACGAGGAGGTCATTAGCATAAATAGGATGAGTGACACGAGGGGAGACTTGTTTATATATGGGAGTGATCTCTCCTAGACAAGCTGCAATCTCCATTTTGCTTGTAAAGTAATCCATGATGAGGGTGAAAAAATATGGCGATAGTGGACACCCTTGACGTATCCCTTGGCTTAGGGCTGCAAATGAGCCAAGCCGTTCGCGAGCTGCTCGAAGCTCGGCTCGGTAAAAGCTTGTTTGAGCTCGGTTCGTTTAGTAAACAAGCCAAGCTCAAGCTTTATTTTTGAGCTCGTTTAATAAACAAGCCAAGCTCAAGCTTAGAAGTACTCGGCCTGATTGAGCTCGGAGCTGGCTCGTTTATGAGCTTGCGAGCTGGCTCGTTTGTTCTTTGTTGAATTCTCTCTCTCTCTCTCTCTCTCTCTCTATATATATATATATATATATATATATATATATATAATATTATATATATATATATATTTTTTTTTTTAATTTTTAATTTTTTTTTGCGAGCTGGCTCGTTTGTTCTTTGCGAGCTGGCTCCTTTGTTCTTTGTTGAATTATCTCTCTCTCTCTCTCTCTCTCTCTATATATATATATATATATATATATATATATATATATATATATATATATATATATATATATATATATATATATATGGTTGTGTGTATTATATATTTATGTCCTTAATAAGTGATATTAAGGAAAAAAATTTAATTAAATTTTTATAAATAAATTGTTAATATTTCATATACTTGAAATCAAACCTAACTAGCTTGAAATCAAGTTCGCTTGAATTCAAGCTTAATGAGCTTGAAATAAAGTTGAGAGAAGCTTGATTTCAAGCTTATCGAACTTGTTTATCAAGCTTGAATCAAGCTTCCTTATCAAGCTAAGCTCAGCTCAAACCAAGCCAAGCTCAAACTTAATATAAACAAGCTCGAGCCAAGCTCAAGCTTCAAAATAAAAAACTTATCAAGCTCGAGCTCGAGCTTGAATAATTCTAGTCAAGCCAAGCTCAAGCTTACAAAAGCTTGGCTCGGCTCGGCTCGTTTGCAGCCCTACTTGGCTGCTTCTAAAGTATCCATATGGTTGACCTTTGATAAGGACAGAGAACGATGCAGTCGAGATACATTCTCTGATCCGAGCAACCCATGTCTTGTCGAATCCCATGGCAATCATAATGTGACAGAGGAAGTCTCGATTTATCATATCATACGCCTTTCGTAAGTCAAGCTTGAGACACACTTTATTACCTCCTGGTTTGTTGAAGTCTCTCACCATCTCGTGACCCAGGAGGCTGTGTTCAGCAATGTTGCGACATTTAATGTATGCAGCTTGATTTTTAGAGACCAGACCTGGCATCAAACTCTCCATACGTCGACTCATAACGCTGGTAATAAGTTTATACAAGTAGTTGCAGCAAGCTATAGGTCTGAAGTCTGTCAGGGACGTAGCCCCTTCTTTCTTTGGAACCAACGTGAGGAAGGTGTGGTTCAGCTCTCTGAGAAGTCTGCCATGGGAGAAGAAGTCATTGATTACCTCCATAATCAGGTTCTGAAGCTCCTTCCAGTGTAGCTTATAAAACTTGCTGCTAAAACCGTCTGGTCCCGGAGCTTTGTTTGGGTTAGCTTGATCAACAATGGTTTTAATAGACACAGGTGCAAGTAACGCTTGATTGCCGGCTTCAGTTACAAGTTTCTTACAAGTAATATCAGAGAAAATAGTTGGGTAATCTGACTGATTAAAGAGGGAAGTATAAAAGTTTACCGCTTCGGAATGAATGTCTGAATCTTCCGTTAGAACGGTACCGTCCTCTCTGATAAGGCGATGTAAACTGTTTCGATTTTGGCGCGCTCGTATCACATCATAGAAAAACTTTGTGCATTTGTCACCTTCGAATAGCCAATTGCACTTAGCTCGCTGAGCTGCCTGAATTTCCTCAATAGTGCGAAGCTTGCCAACTTCCCGAACCAGCTCTCTCTCTTGTGCGGCCAGGTTGGTGTTCATCATGTCATGTTGCAATTTATTCTGGATGTCTTTGAGGTTAGCATCAAGAGTTTCTAAGTGATCAACGCCTTGCTGCTTGGACCAGACCTTCAGAGCCGCTTTTACAGCTTTGAGATTCTTTATAAGGCGGAATTGGGGATTGCCATAAGATGTAGTGGCTAGTGCAGCTTCGAAAGTCTCTTTGTAACCAGGTCTGATATGCCAAGAGTTGTTATAACGGAAAGGTCTTTCTTTCCTTGGCTCGGCGCCGAAAAGTTGGACTAGAGGAGGTGAATGATCACTTGTCCCAGCCGATAAACCTTCTACAACCGCGTTGGGGAAGACTGAGAAACAAGCATTGTTTGCGAGAACACGATCTAATTGGCATACTACTCGTTTGTGAGCAGATTTGTTGTTCCATGTCCAGACATGTCCAATTCTTTCAAGTTGCCGCAGCCCGGAGCAAAGAATGCACGCTTGGAAATCTTGTATACTGGCTTCTGGAGCTTTCCGCCCTCCGATCTTTTCGTTGCTATTCAGAATTGCGTTAAAGTCTCCTATAATTAATATATGAGTTCTGCCGCCAGTATCAAATGTCTCCGAAATTTACCTCTTCTTAAAGTCTCCGAAATTTCTTTCCACCTGCCTATCGAGCACGCCCCGCGAACATTTCAAGAAATCAACGACATTTAGATTGTTGTTGTGGGACCCTCCCGAACGTGTCATCCCTGATCCCTGGAAGAGGAATAAGGGTTGCCTGCTAGTGCTTGGATGCCCATCTGTATACTTGTATTGGATGTGCCTTCATTGATTGATCGGAGGAGGCTGTCCCATTTTGGATTGTCCCTAACGAGTTCTTCTCGACGATAGTTGAACTAATATTTTGGATGTCGTCCCTCGTTTCACCAGCGTGCCGCTTGCGGCTCATGGTGCCAGATGTGCTTGACTTATGTTTTGTGTTAGTCTTTCCGCCTCGCCCCCCCTCCACTGGATTTCCGACGGGTTGAGATGTCTCGTGCATCAACTTCTTTGAAGGTGAAAGCATGCCGAAGTTGTTCTGCCTCTGCATCATGGGTGTAAATTGCCAACGTTCGGTCATTTGGTACTTCATGGCTCGTTGAGGGAGCATGTGCCCAATCGGCGCTTTGCCTTACTTTATCAGATGTGGATTTATTCAGAAGAGCAATGGTTAATTCCATCTCAGTCTGGGCGGTTTGTTCCTGCGTGCTTGAGGTGTCCGCTACGTCCATATCTTGGGCTTGAGGTTGGTGATTTTCTGGCTGCATTGAACGTTCTCCTTCTACTTCCCCAGTCGTCGTGTTTGCTGCTACAGCCTCTCCATCAATGATGGTAGTGGTACATTCAACATTGTTGTGCAAGATGACCGAAGCACTTGCAACGTGTGCACATAGGGGGAACCCATTCATATTCAACAGCTTGCTTGAATACTTCTCCAGTATAAATTTCATACGCTACCGAGCGGGGGAGACTCTTCTTGGCTTCAATTTCTACAAACACTCTGGCATATTGGAGCCTTCATCTTGAGATCGTTGCTTCATCTCCCTTGATTGGATTTCCAATGCAGCTAGCAAGTTTTGTGAGCATTGACGAGTTCCAGTAGGATATTGGGAGCCTTGGGAAATGTATCCATACTGGGACTGTGTGGAGAAGTTCTTGCACACACTTGACTCCTTGGGGCCATTCTTTCAATATAATAAGACGTCCATCGAAAGTCCATGGTCCTCCACGTAGGATACGATCAGCGTCTTCCTTCATCCCGAATTTAACATAGAAGAATCCATCTTCTCTTGCATAGAATTCCATACTGCCTTTAGGCCGCCATACTCTGGCTGCATAGGCACGAATCTGCCCATAAAAAGGCTTGTCTCCTAGTACATACAGTACTATTGTGTTTTGCCAGTATCCAGTTGTTTCTGCGATCTCCTCGGCGCTGAAGCAAGCACGTTCTTCTCCATCTACTTTTTTGGGAGCCACGCATGTCATCCGGCTCTTGTCGACGGTCGAATTGCCGCGGCAGAGATCTGCCCACGAGCGTCCTGCTTCGTCTTGAGCAGCCTCTTCGCCTTTTCGCAAGGGAAGAGCGTCCGGTTGTCTCTTTCGGTTGTGGTAGCACTTGTGCTCTACTGCCTCCTTGTGGGTTTGCTTCTTGTGATTGGACTTTCTCTCGTAATTACAGGAATGTATGTCGTCGTCATGTTTCTTCCTTGCAGTTGTCGCGAAGACGAACTGTTGGGCGACAGCCTTGTTGGCACTATGCGGCGTCCATCTCCACTCCTTCTCGGGTCTGCGGTTCGCTGCCATTGATTCTGCCAATGACGAGCACCTTCTCCTTGCCGTAGATCTCTGCCTCCTCTGCATCTATTGCAGATGACTGTGGTCCATCCTCCTCTTGCTCCTCTTGCTTCTTGTGGCGTGGGATCCGTCGGAGCACCACTCCTCGATGAGGAGTCTCCTGGGTCCCAAGATCGGTCGAAGGAGCCCGAGAGGCCGTCGATAACCAATTGTGGGAGGAGACGGCTGTAGCCGAAGGAGCCCGAGAGGCCGGAGGGGGCTGGACCACGGTCGAACGCCGTCGGAGGACAAATCCGATGGAGACAAAAGGGAAAGCAATGGCCAATTCCCAACTCGCCTGGGGGTCTCCTCAAGGATCGAGGGAGTTAGGCCGAAGATCGGGGGATCAATGGCAACGCAAGGAGTCTCGACCAATCGGGAATAGGAAGGAGGGGGGATCGCCGTCGAAACTAAAGAGCGGCGGGTACTCCGTGCAGAAGAGAAGCAACAGCGGGATAACAACTGAGAGGATCAGCGCGAGGGATCAGGAGATCAATCCGGAGGGCAGGAGAGGCAAGCAATCGGTAGTAGGGGGCCCCAGAACGAAACCTGTCTCATGGGTGGAGATCTGTCGTCCTGCCCCGGTGCAGGAAGAGGTAGATTTGCAACACGTAGAGCCCAGTGTCATCAATGGGACGAAGGTGGTTGAAATAACCAATGAAGATATCCAGGAGACGACAGAGTACTGGAAGAATACGCTCGTCTTATATGTGATGGGAAATAAGCCTTTTTACGGCCAACTTAAGGCGTACGCCCTCAGAGTTTGGCGTCCAAAGGGTGATATGGAAATTTTTTCGCGGGAGAACAGATTCTACTTTATAAAGTTTGCGCTAGAAGAAGATCTGACCCGGATACTGGAAGGAGGACTCTGGACATTTGATGGGCGCCTTGTTGTACTCAAAAGATGGTTGCCGGCTTCTAACTTTGAGAAAGATAGGCTGACTGCGGTACCAGTATGGATCCGATTACCTTGGCTATCACCACAGTTGTGGAGTATCCCATCTATAATGAAGTTGGCTAGCATGGTGGGCAAACCTATTCGGACCGATATTCCTACGGCAAGACGACAACGGCTCTCCTATGCTCGGATCTCCGTTGAAATAACGGCCACCGATTGTCTCCCAAGGAAAATTGATATTGTCTTCCCTAATGGAGACTGGCTTCAACAGGAAGTGGAGTATGAATGGGTCCCTCCCTCATGCGAGATATGCAACTGTTTTGGCCATACCAAGGTTAATTGTTGTGATGCAGATCATCCGGAGAGGCCCAGTGGGGAGGTAGAGGAGAAGAGTAGCGGAGAACCGAATTCTGACCGAGTGACTATACAAGAGGACAATGCGCTCCCAGTTGGAACTCTGAGCAATCGCCCGAAGGACGACACTACCATAGAAGACATGGACACCACTGATAATACAGCGACTAACTCGTCTATATTGGATAAGAGAAGCGGTCCCGAGGGGGATAACAGAGCCACAACAAGGAATACAGAGGACACCCTAGCTATGGTGGTAGCATCTCATCACAAGGAGTCTCGGCCAAGAGGAATAGAGACAGTGACACAGGGGGATGATGTAGAAGACACGGAAGATGAGTCGAGCCATAAGACGAGAAGAAGAGATGAGCCATCTGAGTGTTCTCAAGAGGGACAGCGGAGGACCCATAGCGACATTGGGGAAGGGCTCACAAGAGACAACCCAAAATGGCAGGCCTTGTTGTCGGAGAAACAGCCTAGAGATGAAAGTGTCGAGCAGGAAACACAGGTGGAGATGCGAATGGTAGAATACGGTTGTCCCCCGAATTGTCCTAGGGGAACGATCGGAGTGGTTCGGACAACAATCAACGTTGTTAGATGTCGTTTCTCTCATGGAACGTTCGTGGTGCGAACTCCATAGGGAAGTGGAGAGAGATACAAGAAAGGGTGAAGATCAATAAATGCGACATTATTGCAATTCTGGAAAGTAAAATAAAGTCTGAGAGCAAGCTAAGAAGTCGGGTCCCCCATCAATGGGCTTCGTCACATAATCTTCATCTATGTGAGATGGCCCATGTATGGGTACTCTGGGATTCCCGTATATGGATGGGACAGGTTAAATTCATGTCTGAACAGCTTATTGCTATGGAATTCACCAATAAGGGTGGATTCAAAATGTTGGTCGGTGCGGTCTATGGGCACAACGACCGAAGACGCCAATTCCAGCTATAGAAAGAAATAATTCAGGTGGCTGCGGAGGTGGATAATCGCCTTCCTCTGATTTTTAGTGGGGACTTCAACGCCATCTTGACAGTAGACGAGAAGAGGGAAGGGAGACAGGTTCCTGCTTCCATCTTGGCCGACTTTCAAGACTGTCTATTGGCATCTGGGCTGACTTGCTTGGAGAGAACTGGTCACATATGGTCGTGGGATAATAGCTCGGTGGTCGGTCGCATTTGCTGTCAACTCGACAGGGTTCTGTGTAACTATAGATGGCTCGAAATATTCCCTCACAGCAAGGCGGAAGGATTGCACAAAGGCTCGAGCGACCACTCGCCGATGTTACTTCGACTGGTTGACGACCACCGTGTGAGGAGACTCCCTTTCCGATTTTGTAACGCCTGGCCTCTCCAGGACGGGTACAAGGAAGCAGTTGCAATCGGCATGGACAGCGTTAAGTCAGGTACGCGCCAGTTTATATTTGTGCACTTACTTAAGTCGATCAAGAATGCTTTAAAATCATGGAATAGAAATCGGCCGAAGCCGCGGGTTGAAGCCCTGGAGGCTGAGCTGAAACTCGTCCAAGAAGAACTTCAGGTGCACCCTCTGAACAAAACTCTAGCAGAAAGAGAGGTGACACTTCAGGAGGACGCCCGGCGATGTAGGTTCACTGAGGAAGTTCAACTTCAGCAAAGGGCCAAGTGCTCCTGGCTTCATGACGGAGATAGATGTACGAAATTCTTTCATGCAACCATCCGAGCACGTCAAAACCGTAACTCGGTTGGCCACATAATAGGCGCTGATGGATCCATTCTGACGGAGGAGAAGGATATTACTGCGGAGGCTATTCGGTTCTACAAGTACCTATACAACCAAGGTCAGATCAGACAGTAATTCCCCGAGCTCACATGTAAGAGGGTGGTTACGGAGGTGGGTAACGCCAGTCTCCAAAAGGATATTTCCTTAGAAGAAATTGAAGCCATTGTCTTTAAGGCCGATCCCAATAAGGTGCCTGGCCCCGACGGGTTTAACTCAGCTTTTTATAAGCAACATTGGGGTCTCCTACGACATCACGTATTACAGGTGATCCAGGAATTTTTCTGTACAGGGCGACTGCTTAAGCAAATGAATCATACATTCTTGTGCTTGATTCCGAAGAAGGAGGGTGCTCACTCGCTGGGGAATTTTCGTCCAATATCCTGCTGCAATTTTATATATAAAATTATTACGCATATTATGTGTGTTCGCATGCAGGATATTATGCAGGAATTGATTTCTCACAACCAGGCGACATTCATAAAAGACCGCTCCATAGCGGATAACTGTCTATTAGCCCATGAGCTGATTAGAGATTTCAACAAGGCAGGAGGAGGAAAAGGATGCATCAAGCTCGATCTTCGGAAGGCGTATGACACGGTTAGTAGAGAGTTCGTTTACAGCATGCTTAGCAATATGGGCTTCTCAAACTGGTGGGTGGAACGTGTCAAGGAGTGCATATCTTCGCCTACGTTTTTGATTCTGATTCGCGAACAACCTCATGGATTTTTCGGAAGCAACCGGGACTTGCGCCAGGGCGACCCATTATCTCCGTATCTATTCACCATAGTTATGGAGTATTACACTTGTATGATGGATATTGCAGTCCATAGAGGTCAAATTATGCCTCTTTTCCGGCGAGTTGATCCGGTGATATCCCATCTCATTTACGTCGATGATCTGCTTGTATTTATTGAGCCAGCCAGGAGTTCGATTGAGTCATTGAACTGGGTTATGCAGGAGTTTGGAAGACTTTCGGGTCTTCAGCTAAACAGGGACAAGAGCCGGGTTTATTTTAACAGAACTTGCAAGAATACGGAAATGTGGTCGACTCTTCTACAAATTGAGAAGGGGCAGTTGCCGGTAAAATACCTAGGGCTCCCGTTATCAGTATCATATGCTCGGGACGTAGACTGCCAAGGCCTCATTCAGTATACTCAAAATAGACTTGAGGGTTGGCAGTCGCAGATCCTTTCTTTTGGCGGGCGAGTGGAACTGGTTAGGTCGATTATTTTGGCTATTACGGCATACTGGCTACAAGCCATTCATATACCAGATAAGACTATCAAGAGTATTGAGACGCTGTGTGCCAATTTTGTTTGGCGTGGTGGTTTGCACCTTATCTCATGGAGCGAGCTGAGTCGGAGAAAGGAGGAATAGGATTACGTTCCATTCGAGTGCTGAGGGAGGTGGCGGTCCTTAAGTTGGCATGGAAATTCTTGGTAGGAGATTCGCTTTGGTCTCGTTGGATGACGAATAGATACTTGCGGGGTTCGAACTTCTGGACTATACAAGTAGATAACAACTTCTCGGTAAACATGAAGAACATTCTGAAGGCTCGTCCACGACTGAAGAGTATGATCAGGCGGGTCATCCATAAGGAGGAACATACGAGCCTATGGCTCGATCCCTGGCTTAATGGCCAGAGTCTTGTTGAGCGCCTGGGTTGGCACGCCTTCGAACTGGTAGGACGAAATGATCGGGTAAGTGCTATAATAGCTGATGGTGCTTGGAACTTGACCGCGAGGCCGGTAGCTTTGGCGTTTGCGAAAGAAATTACAGCAGTGACGCTGGACCATGAAGCTGTTAGGGATCATTGGGTGTGGGAAGATACACTATTGGATGGTTTTGATAGCAAGAAAGTATACGAGCGGATCAGTCCTCAACTTTCGAAGGTTGATTGGGCGGAATTGGTATGGGCTAAGGACAACGCAACTAAAATGAAGTTGTGTGCTTACAAAGCTATACGAGACAGATTGTTAACAAGGGATCGTCTACTGCGGTTCGGCGTACAGATCGAAAGTGCTATGTGCGTGTTATGCGGATCGGAGGTTGAGTCGCGAGATTATCTGTTCTTTCAGTGTCCCATGTCTAGCCACGTATAGCGTTCCATCTGTAGTAGGGTTGGACTCAATATTGGGTCAGGCGTGGGATTGCTAGTGATAGTTGGTGAAATCCTAGCGTCGAAAAATCACGCGAAAGAGAGGTTCTATCTGGCACGGTCATGGCTACTGTCAGTTGTATGGCATGTGTGGCGGGAACGAAACAGGAGAATTTTTGACGGGGTCGCCATCTCTATTGCGGGTATCATCAACAATAGTATAAGAGATGTTGAATGTATGCATAGTAAATAGCTAGATGTGTTAAGATTCGAGTCGGGTGGCTTGTAAGATTGACTGGTTGCTTTTTCCTCAATAATATTTACCATTCCTTCAATATATATATATATATATATATATATATATATATATATATATATATATATATATCGGGTTCTTCCGGTAACCTGACACATGAACCCGAGCCCAATTCGATTTTTAATCGGGTTCAAATATTTTAACACAAATCCGAGCCGAACCCGAGTATCTTCAACCGTAACCCAACCCATTAATGGGTTTACCCTATCGGCCCGTAACCCAACCCATTTGTAGTGTCCCGTCCCGCTCAGTCAATCGGAGGAATCGAAACGCCGACGACGTTCGAACTTAGCCTTGTAACGGCTACTCGGAGACATCGCTCGGTCGAGGCGACCGCTCGCTCAGGTGGGGTAGTTTCGGTGAACTCGTCTCATCTTTGCCTTCACATAATAAATTGCATATTTTCAACTTGCACAAGTAGACTTAATAATAAAAGAGACGAATCCACATAGCTAAAGGGAGTAATCCCGACGGGTCGAATTGAGATAGAATATGGAATGGTCCCACGGTCGGCTTAGAGTTGGTGCACGTCGTGCTTTGAAAATGACACTCGGTCCTTCGTCCCGTGGCTTGGGAGAAGGAAAGTTGGTCTTTGGTACAAAAACTATGAACTAGCCTAAGTCATAGGCGTCCCCCGCATAAATGCTCGATAAAGCGTGCACGGTCCCACTGCACAAGGCTTGGCATAGCCTTTGCTTGTCCCTTGGGTTAAATTATAGGTTTGAATAAGTGAGGCAAAGTTATGCCGGTCGACCTAAGTCATTCCAAGTGATGTCCCGCTCATTCTGCAGTTGTCAAGTTAAATAGTCCCACGATCCCAAGGCCCGTCATATGAAGTATGACTTGGACGATAGCGTTGCATAGAACACGAGTCGGTTTAAGGCACGAGCCACGGTTGGTTCAGTGGAAAGTTAGCCACGGTCTGTCGATACTTAAGGGATACGTTATGTTCAAGTTAAGTGGGAAGGCTATGCAGTAGCCGTTCCCGGAGTTCTAGGAATGTTAAGTCTAAGCGATGGTTAGTCGCTGAGAGGAAATATGTCGGGACTATGGTTCAGTCGCCGAGGCAACCCTGGTTTGGGCTCTGCAAAAGAAGTATAAAAAGTGGAAGAAGTAAAGCAAAGGAACTAAATGATGATGATGAGACCATGCAATTACGTTAAGTCTAGAAGTTAGCGTAGACGTGTGGTCATGGACAACTTGTCGACAAGGGTGATGGTTTCTTCGAGCGGCAACCCGGGGCCACGGGACCGTCTCGGCCTAGGAAGAAACAAGTTATAGCCGAGCTGGGTAATAGGCAACCGGTAGGTCGGGGACTTGCATCGGGGATTGCCACCTGTGGTACAAGGGTCACGAATGCCAGGCTATGTCCACGATGGCTAGTCAATGCCAGTGACCATTCATATAGATGTGTCGGTACGGACGACAATTCGCGTGTGTTCCTTTGGACTGAGTTGAGTTGAATGTGTATGCCGTTAGAGAACATAATGTCTGGGCCTAAGATTTGGCTACAAAGAAGGCGGCGTGCTTCGGCACGAGGTATGGCGTCGAGTGTTAAGTCGTTGGCATAGAGTTGCATGAGTTAGGCTTGAGCTGATACGAGTTAAGTAAAGAAGGGCCGTAGGGCAAGTTGTGTGAAGTTACGTTGAGTTGCTGGACACGACCTCGAAATGTGAGGCATGGCCACGTTGTCAAAACTAAAGTATAGGCAAGACTAAGCGAGGAGGCGCTGCCTCAGAGATATTGAAACACGAATCGAGTTTATGGCACGACCGAGTCGTTACGTCACAGAGTATGGTACGAAGGATAAGGATGAGTCGGTGCAATAATAATGCAAGCACGAGAAAGGTCTAGAGGCAAGGAAATGGAGTCTATCATGTAGTTGCGTCTCTGATTTTGGCCGTAAGGCAAGCACGACCTGATAGGTTAACGTTGTTGAGTGGACGTTACTGTTGCAAGCACGAAATGGTCTTGAGACACAAAATAGGCCAAGGCGTCTGTCCTAAAAAACTGATCCTAAGACAAGAGTAGAAAGACTGTCATGACCCGATCCCAAATAATTGGGTCGAACCGGATCATGCCCAGCCTGCACCGTTGTTGAGACGGCGGCAGTAAGCTGTTCCATTAGCAGGTAACCACAACAACATCTATATTTGTCACAACTCAATATTCGGGAATTAAAAACTTTATTAAACCTTTAAATAGATACAACTGGAAAGTGAAAGAACTGAATTAAAAGCTGAAATCAAATTACAAAATTCTAAAACAACCAATATAGAAATAAAAAATCTAGCTAGGTGTTCGGCTCGTCGGCCTCAGGTCCTGCGTCCTCCAAAGGGGACTCTGGCAGCACCATGGGGTACAGAACCGGGTCGTAATAGCTGTTGTATAACAGCTCAGCATCCTCATAGTCCCCTAAAAATGTATCTCCAGTCAGGAGGAAGCAAAGTACAATTCATGCTAATTTGACAGTTGAAATAATAATAGAATCATGCACTTTTAAACAATTTAGAAATGAACAGTTTTCTAACAGTAAAACAGTGTGATTTGAATAGGCAATGAATATGACCGACTTGGGTTTGTTACAGTGAAGATACGGCTTATCCCCGTGTGTATGAGGGGTAAGCTAGTACAGTTCTAAGTTATTTTGGGATGTGGTCATACTCATTACACTACTCCCCCAGTCCCCAAACAGTTATAGTAGTTACAGTAGTTACAGTCAGTGCTCTCAGGAAGAGTTCTGTGTTGCATCGTGGTTTAAACTTGCAGTAAAGTGATTATTAAATTACTGTAAACTAACACAAAATGTACTCGCCTCAAATGGACTGGACTTGAAGGGATGAAGACTTCGAGATAGGATTTAGACTCGTCCTTGAAATCCTACATTCGAGAAGTTCGACTCAGAATCCAGGATTACTGTCACGACCCGCACCCGCTTTTCGGACGCGAGCTCGTGAGCAAGCCAGCTACGTATCGAGTAGACTCCAGCCCGACTCAAGTACGTATAAGCTGTCAAGGCCATGGATATCATGTCTAATCTATACTATATCTCAATCCACATGAATCATATAAACAAGAATGAACAAATATGGGTTATGGTCTGCAGCCCATTAGCATATTGTCCGATTAGACTCTAAGAATGATATGAGTCCATAAAGTGAGCAGAATATATCATGGTACTGAATGTAAAGCATGAGAGGATAATAAAGGAATATCACAAGCAAATACCTGTATTATACATCGCAATCCTCTACCATCCTGCTCTTCTAACTAACCCCATGTAGTCGCTAAACCTGAAGAGATCATCAGGTCCTCAGAGGACTAGCAAGATACATAATATACAAGCCAACATGTAACAGTAAAAAGAAGCAAGAAACAATCAAGGGTATCCAACGAGACAAAATGAACCAAGACACAAGATCTAAACACGAGGATCCTAAGACACTGGCATGCCATACTAGAAATGGCTGGCTATAAACTGCAGTCAAGGCAAGTACTCACAATCTATAGTATCTCAATCGCTGTCAAGGCAAGTACACACAACCAAGATGTAGCCAATCCTAGTATAAAATCCTATAGACCGTAGTCAAGGTAAGTACTCACAATCTATAGAATGTCAAAGTCAAATCCCACTCAAGTCATGTCAAGTCAAGTCAAGTTAAGTTATAATCAAGTCGAAGAAATCGTGGTGTGGGACTAGACGACTCTATCAAGCAATACGTATGAGACTAACATAGTGTAACAGATAGAAATGTCATAACAGAAGGAAACAAGAATGTTCAGACAACTAGAATCATGTAAAGTGAAACTATAACAGGAAAAGTGCACTAGACATGAAATAAAGCAATCAAGAATGTAAGAAAAGAACCACAGCGAGATGATGAACATGCAGATAAATTATACTGTACAAGTTGGCAAGGTATACTTGCCTGGAGGGTGCACGCAGATCCCACAAAAATAGTCAACATGTAAGCCGTAAAGTCCAAATCATCACAACTGTCTCCGAAAACTGAAATAAACATCGCCAACAGTCTCAGAATAGTCAAATTAGCTAGAATTGCATGTCCTTAAGTTTAATTCTGGACACAGGGGAAAAACGGTAATTTCGGGCAAAAACGATGTCCGCCGTTGGACCCGATTTACACCGAAAAGCGTACCAGAGTCAACGGTCTCTAAAGTCGTCAAACTACATGTCTACGGATCTGGTTTTCCGATACGAAATCAACCATATATCCAGAGTTGGATTCCGGCAGGCCGTGCACAAAATCGCCCGTCGAGTGGGACCGTGGGACCCACAAAACGGTAATTTTATCAACAGTCTCAGAATCGGACCAAACTTGGCATACAGGACCAAAAAAATGATACGGTCCTGTTGGTAGGGCTGTGCACAATTAAGTCAAACCGACCAAATCGAACCAAGCCAAACCGAACCGATTGGTTTTAAACCGAATCGATGGTTCGGTTGGTTTGGTTCGACTTCAATTTTTTCAAAACCGACCGGTTCGATTCGGTTCACGGTTTGGTTATGCCAAAAACCGTCTAAACCGAACCGAACCGAACCAAATCCTTATTAAATAATTAGGGTTGGTCGGTTGGGTATGGGTTCATTGGGTTGTATTACACCGATTTGGTTCATTTATTCACATCACATCTATTTATCAAGTTGAAGTTGAAAGAGAGCTCTCTCTCTCTCTCTAGTCTCAAAGAGGAGGCTCATATTCTTTTCTAATTGCTCATGTGTACATGAAAGAGACTTTTGGTTGAATGTATATGATTTTTTTTATATGTATAATTGGCATTTTTCTTCACCTGTAAAGTGCAAGTTGAATTGAAGCTGCTGAAATGTATTTAATGTTGCAAAGTACAAGTTGACTGAGGTTTCACAAAAAAAAAAACATATAGTCCATTTTTTATGTGATCAAAACCGACCAAGTCGAACCGATCCAAACCGAACCAAATCGGTCGGTTTCAAAGCCGAACCGACCATTTGGTTGGTTTGGTTTGGTTTTGTTTATTTTCAAACCGATTAACTTCGGTTCGACTTCGGTTGGGACCAAATAGGTCGACCACCGACCGATGCACACCCCTACCTGTTGGTACAAGTTTCGTCTCGATCTGACGAGCGTGCACAAAGTAATTGGAGAATTTGCACAGAGGCCGATACGGTAAATTTCGACGGATACGCATCAAATTCGTCGCGCACACGCGACCAATTTGAATTTCGTCAAAGCCCACACGACCACGAAGCCGTTACGCACCTTTCATGCTTTCGGTGCGCGACCAAGTCGCCCGGTTTGGCGGGATGCACGTGGTATCGTAGCGATTTTCAATAAATTTAGTTTTAGAAAAACATATTTTTCCTCATTTTTAAATCAGTTTAACTGGATGTATATTAGATGGATTCCAAATCTAAAAATAGCATTTAGAAACCCTATAGGTTGTCGTTAAACCCCTTCAAGTAGTTCTTCTAAACTGTCGAGGAATCGACATGTATTTGCCTTCCAAATCCGATGTTGGGACTGGGTTTTGCCCTGTTTACTAGCGGGTTTTTCGTCAACTTCAACTCCGTTTTCTGGCCAACATCGGCCATCTATATTCGAACTAATTGCAGGGATATAAAGATGGTTAGTTCGTGAGCGTACCTGAATAAATTGTTCGATAAAAGATCGGATGAGATGGGAGAGACAGTGTCGCGAAGTTGACGCGTTGCTGCCTGCTACTACTGTTGCTGTCCCGTCCGTCGTGCGCGCGTGGCTTTTTCGGCCGGCGGCGACGGCCTGTGGCGGCGCGCGGGGCCAAGGGAAAGTCGCCCAGGCGTCGAGGGGGGTGGCGCGGCGTTGGAGTCGGTTTGGTTAGGGTTTTGTCAAAAACTTCCCCTGTCTCTCGATACTCTGTATGCGAACAGGGGGTCGGGGCCTATTGTACTTGGCTGAGGGGGGGATCCTGGGCCTGCGGGCCTGGGCTTGCTTTGGGGATTTGATAATTTATTTTCCTTTTGTTTTTGTTTTTCCTATTTCTTTTTCTTTTTAATATGCATACATATATATATACATTCACATATACGTATACATGTACGTACTATATATGTTTATATATATATATATATATATATATATATATATATATATATATATATATATATATATATATATAGTATATGTGTATTTGTATATAAATATATATTATAAATATACGTATATGTGTGTATATATATATATATATATATATATATATATATATATATATATATATATATATATATATATATATATATATATATATATTCACACATAAAAAAAATATATATATATATATATATTCACACATACACATATATAGTATATTTTTATATATTCATATATATATATATATATATATATATATATATATATATATATATATATATATATATATATATATATATATATATATATATATATTCACACATAAAAAAAATATATATATATATATATATTCACACATACACATATATAGTATATTTTTATATATTCATACACACGTATTTTTATACGTATTTATTTTACTCTCTTTTTTTTTATTATTATTTTACTCTCTTTATATATATATTTAGATACATATTTACTTATATATATATATATATATATATATATATATATATATATATATATATATATATATATATATATATATATATAAAAATAAAATATATATATATATATATATATATATATATATATATATATATATATATTACACATATATATACATATATATATATATATATATACGTATTCATATATATACACATATACGCACATATATAATACGTAACATACACACACGTATAATATATATATTGATTATATACATATACGTACACATATTTAATATATTATATTTGTGCATAAAATATAAATCTCTTGATAACAATTTAATATACAATTAAATATAACCAATAAATTAATAAAATTAAATAACAATCTCAATAAAATAATAATAGTAATAAAAATAATAACGAAATTTAATAAAGTATATACCATTATTGCATCGTCTAATATTCCCAGAAAATATACAAGGCCTATCTTATACAAACCTTATTGGATATCAACTAATCACAATATTTATAATATTTAATTAAGAATATTTTAGAAATATTCCTTAGATCACTAAAATGGAATACGACACAATCATACCAAAAATGCATCAATACGAAGGTCATTGGACGTACCGTATGACTACATGGGCTTGGGCTCAGTTCGGGTTCAGTTTGACTAGTTTGATGCGACCGGGTCACCTAGACGACAAATAATATTAATAATGAAACATTGAACTATTTATAAAGGTTAAGTCGCAACTTGGCCTGATTTTCTTAGTTAGGACATCACTATGGCTCGGTCTTTCCTGGCCTGGCTAATACACTAGTCAAGGCACGTTGTACTATCCGTGCCATGATTCCTAGTCGTCTGGTACTTCAAAACTCCATCATGGCTAAAGTCATCCACCGTAATAATTAACTAATTAATTATTTATAAAAATCTAAAAATCATAATTTAAGTAAAATAAATAATAAAAATATTTAAAAATTTCCGGGAAGGGGAGCTACAATTACCAAGCTAACTATGCTAGTTGAAATCTCTAATTGTGTCCTAATCAGTTTTAATCTTTATTTATTAACCATGAACAAAACACGATTATTGGTGCGTTAAAATTAATAACGAGGGAAAGATCATTTAAACTTGTATTTTTGGGGAAAAACTCGTAGTTTTCAATTTAATTGATTAAACTTTGTATTTTCGTAATTATACAACTAAATTTCTTATTTTCATGAGAAAAACATGTTCGTTGTTAAATATTAAAACTTGTAAATTTTAATGTGAGAAAACTTTATAAATTTTCTATATCAAAATAATTATTGTAAGCCCACTTCCCAAATTTTTAATTTTTTTTAATTTTATTTGTTTATGATTAATTTATGGTCATTGGGAGTCATGCCAAAGCTTGTTGGTGAGTTATGACCATCTTGTGGTCACATGATCTCTAGATATGGTCTATATGCATTCTATAGCTATATTATATTTTATTATAATTTTTAGACATTTTTATATATTTTTAAATATTTATTCTATGAAGATTTATATTTATGAATGACTTTCATAATTTATTTTGAGGCCACTTATGACTATTTTGAGACCCATTATTTTTCTTTAGGCTCTATTAGGTTAAATATATTTTCTATATTTTTCTACAATTTTTCTGGAATTTTTAGATAATTAAATACAGGAAAAATTTATTTTCTAAGACTTCTAGAATTTATTGTGCTAGCCTAAGAGAAAATATTGACCCCAAATATTTTTCTAGGGTTTATTATCCTATTTTATATTTTCTAGAATTTTCCCATAATTTTTGGCAATATTTAAGTATTTATTTATTAAGGTTTATATATTTTTAAAGGCTTCCAATATTTATTATGAGATCATTTGAGACTAATATGAGGTAAAATATTTTATTTATATTCTAGAAGGTTAGATATATTTTCTATAATTTTCTATAATTTTTCTAAAATTTTTAGGATTTTATTTGAAATTATTTGGAGTTAAAATAATTTTTTTAATGATTTTCTATAATTAAATATTTAATTATACAGTCAACCACCCCCTGGCCCACCTGTCGGCGCTCAAACTATCAGCCACCGCCTCTCTCTCTCCTATATATATTACTAGTGGATAACCCGTGCCATAATGGCACGGACACGAACCCGGCCTTCTCGACGTAGGCGTGCAGGCACCGGGCCAACGCCAGGGAGTTCCGGACGAAGACGCGGACACGAACCCGACCTTCTCGACGTAGGCGTGCAGGCACTGGGCCAGCGCCAGGGACCCGAGCCCGGCGGAGGCGGATACGGCAAAGACTACGGTGGCGGCGTTCGGGGCTGCGAAGACGCGCAGGGCCGTCGCGGGGCGTCCGAGGATGGAGAGGCCCGAGACGGCGGTGGTCCAGGAGACGACGTCCCTGTGCGATATTCCGTTGAACACCCTGTCACGACCCGCGCCCTAGAGTTAGGGCACGAGAACGTAACAACGCCCAGCCTACGCCGCAGTGTCGGCGGTAGAACGCTGTCCTAGGTCTCAATGCATCTAACAGTATAAGACTAAACAGTTTATACTCCCCGAATGGGGGTGACATAGCAGAATGTAAACTCAATCACATCTAAGGTAGAGCATAAAGGAAGATAGATAAAACATGAAATCGAAAAGAGATACAACAGATAGAAGTCTAAGTGTCTAAGATACAAAAACCCAAAAATACACCTCAAACTTATATACAGTAATCCACAAGGTAAAACAACTCCAGACAAAATGAAATAACTACCTAAACAACCTCTAAAGTGTCTCCTCTAGGCTAGCAGGCAACCTCCAAGCTATCTGTAAAATTTATCAACAGGTCCAGTCAGGACAGGAGCGAGCACAGTACATCTCAACAATTCATAGCAGGTTAGAAAATATAGACATACAGTAAAGTAAGATACAAGTACTGAAAGAAGTGCAGTATAAAAAAATAGAGAGAGAACTGTAATAGAAATATCTACTATACATAGAGAACTAGCAGTGACTAGTGAGTCAGAGTACAACATGAACATGTAAATGGCCTGGGATGATTCAATGAAGATACTACGGAATGATTCAATGAAGATACTACTGGTGTACATTATTCACATGTCCACTTCTACTCCCCCGTACCCCCAATCAATACACAAGGATCCAACCAGGTTATGTTATATGATTCCATGCATGGCCCTCGAAGGGTGATACATGGATGTCCCATAAATGGGGAGTCTGGGGGTTACCCAACTGTGTAAGATTCAAGAGACTCTGTGATCATGAGGGTACATGTCACAAGTAATCAAGTGAACCAAGAAGCATAGTGATACGCCATGTAAGTAAAACGCACAGAACACGTAGTACCCGATGCTCCCTAAGGATAACATCTCAAGAAAGGATCCATATAGTACCAATCTGTGTAACCGTCGTGACAGTACAAGTAAAGTAATCTACTGCAGAAAATAATTCTAAGCAAGATATGAAATGATCAGAGAATGTACTCGCCTGATATCTGAATGTCCAAGGTAAAGATACTGTCCGAGGAGAGGTGTCTGGCTCCTAATTAGAACAGCACAAGTCACAACATGTCCAGAAGGGTAATATAAAGTACTACAATGCATTCTACATGAATCTAGGTCAAACTAGGCCAAAGTCAACCCTTGGTCAACTCTGGTCAACTGCACTAGTCAAACTAGGTCATGTCCTAACCCAGCAAGTCTTACTAGGCCTAACCAAGACTTATCCTAGCAAGCACACATCAATACAAGGCTATACAAGCCAACATACACCCAACTCTATATAGCATGCAATTATTCAATACTCAAATAGGCAAGAATTCACATTGGATATATACTAGATAATCTATTACTTTAAACTATATATGTCTACACATATATACACATGCATATATTGGTATTCAACATTAGGTCTATAATCATGGCATTTCAAATGGTTATATAAACTTATATATTACAACACAATATGCTAACATATCTATAATATACATACATAGCTAAGTTAACTATATTCATAAATACTTATTTAAGAGGCTATGTGTGTGTATGTGAACATGGCAAAGGGACAAGTGAGAGTTAAATGGGCATACATAGTGTATACATATCAAAGAGTTTCAAAGTGTAAGTGAACAATGTGTCAAGTGTGATAGTGTCAACATAGTGTAAGGGGGTACATGAGGTAATATAGGATTTGTGTTAACATAGAACATTACATCTCATTAACTTGTATATTTCATACATTACATCTATTATTACATTACATTCATGCTTGCATTCATTCATCATTCATTTATTCTCTTGCACTACTATATGTACCATACATTACATACTATGGAACCTACATATTTATTACAAGCCATACTTATACATGCTTACATTAGATAGGATACTTACACCTCATACATCATTTATTTAAACATTTACTCATGCTTGCATTCTCTATTTAATTATATAATGTATACACATTAACATGGGTTAAAATCAAATAGAACATTATATTACACACAAGGGTGCACAAAATGCATATGCCGAATAGTAACTCCTACTAATAATCAATACTGTACCATCTCAGCATGAAATAAAATCTAGGATTAAAATATGTTATAGATCTATGTGTTAGCTTTCTGAAACTTCAAACGGATCGCGTTTTCGTTTCCGGAAACTCCCAGAATCGCGAAAACACCGAGAACGCGTTTGCCTTTCGTACAGCTGATACTCAAATAATTCTCCAGAAAGTTACAGAAAGAATTAGGCCTATTAATATATGTTTTTGGAAAGCTAACTTCAATACGCTTCTTTTAAAAAAAATGGAAGATTAAACCGAGCTTTGAGCTAGAAGTTATGATATTTCTAAGTTAGGGCTGAAATTAAAAACGTGGATAAAATCATGACGGATTTAGATAGTTTGAGCCAAAAGAATAAACAATATATATCCTAATTATCCACAACAATAATAGCAATAATAATATGAGGAACCACACTCACAAACTTGATTATATAATCATCATGAACCATTTATTACATATATAAATATAGATACACTCTCATTACAATATATATATATAAATCTATATATGTAACATGAACACATCCACAACACAAAGGACACTCCTATGACCTCCAAATGGACACAAAATGGACACAAATGGAGATACAACCATGGGGGTTATTTCTATGGGTTCAAAATAGACCTATATGCATGAGGAAATGAAAAGGAGAAGGGATTTATACCTCCCGGTAGATCGAATCGAAGAAAAACCTTCCCGGAGCGACACCGACACGTAGAGATTCCAAAAGGACACGAACGAGCTTCGAATCCTCCCAAACTTGGGTAGCTTCCTCATTGGCTAGAATGGAGAAGGAAAGAAGAAGATTTGGTGGTGAAATGAAAGGATTTGGTGGAGAAATTGCTAGGGATTGCTCTCTAGGAATTTGGGGAAGAACAAGAGAGAGAAAAATATATGGATAATAACAAATGGGAGGCTCAACCCTATCCTTATTGTGGCTGGCCATAAAGGTGGTTTTGTCCTATTAGGAAAAGTCCAAAAGCCCCTACTAATCTATTTTATGAGTATTATGAAAGGGATAATTGGTTGGGGCTAAATTAGTCATTCTAAAGTCTCTAATCACACTAACCTTATCCATAATAATTAGTCTAACCTCTAACTAAAATATTTCTATCATGTGGACTAAAATTAATATCATGTGGGCTATGCCTAACTAGCGTGTGGGTCCCACTAGAGTCAAACTACCCCCGGGTCCCCGTTTCAAGTCGGATTGAGTTGAAATTCGAACCCGACTCAAATAACCCCAAAACAATATCATAAATAATAAAATAATATCAAAATAATTCAAAGAGGTCAAATGCAAAAATATTCTTAGGCCAAAAATGATATTAAAATATCATAATCACATGGTTAGGCTCTAGGTCAAACAGTCTCTAGGGTTTCACTAGCAAAACGTCAAAACTACAAGTCATTAATTTAAATAATTTTAAAATGATTTAAAATCACCAAAAATTATATCATGAATTAAATATCATTATTAAAATAATTATAAACACGAAATTTCAAAATTATCCTCATTTGGAAAACTGGGTGCTATAACTCTACCCACCTTAGAAAAATTTCGTCCTCGAAATTTAAGATCGATAGTACTCCTTCTAGAGCCTCGAACCTACCCAATATCTAAGGTAACACTTTCTAACACTGGAATAATAAACGGACATCTAAAAAGTGTCAATCTAGGAATACCTCCAATACTACTCTGCTGTACGGCGGTAATGGAACTTCAATAAAATATGGACTGGAACATATATCCAAGGGACTGGACCTATTTTAAAGTGGTCTTAACTATGGATGAAAAGGAACTGATCATAGGCTATAGGTATGCTCAAACTATTATCTTCCTATTAACCATCTATTAATACATTCTATTACCATAGGAACGATGCATTACTAAGACATATAGGCCCCTATCTCTCATAATACATTTATACTCACCAAAAGACTAGTACATCCTATCAAGGCTGATACTATAATCTCTCCTAAATCTCCTAAGCTACATGTTTATAGACACATATCCCCACATCAAGGACTAACCCATATATATCTACAACTGATACTAATGGAGTGACGTCCCTATTTCCCAACAATCAAGGTCTAAATTTTTTTTTGGGTTAATTAGTTGTACCCCCCTATGGTTTGTACATATTTTGGTAACTGTCCCCGTTGTTTCAAAAATAAAGAACACCCCCCTATCTGCTTAATTTTTCACTCATTTTCTTCTATGCACCAAGGGGTACAACTAATTAACTTTATAAATCAGGAGGGTGTTCTTTATTTTTAAAACAACAGGGACAGTTACCAAAATATGTACAAACCATAGGGGGGTACAACTAATTAACCCTTTTTTTTATCTAAATCATGCAATTTGAAGGAATAGTATACAAGGTCAGGGCATACCGTAGCAGTTGGAAGTCTCACCTAGGTGCACTGGTCATTCTGGGTCAAAACAGTACTATGGTATCAACACACAAACAATCTAGGGTGTCCTAATTAATTGGGAAGGTAAGGGAACAACAATCATCAAGGTTGTAGGGTTGTCTACCATCCTATATAAAAATTGGTCAATAACAAGCAACTAAGAAATTATTAAAGGTTACTATTTCATAAAATGGCAAAAATTAAAAATTTAGGCACAACAAATCACAAATAGATTTTTGTCTTGACACGATCTAAGTTGATCAATTTCGGGATAAAACGAGATTTGGACAAGAAGGAAAATCAATGAAATCAAAGTATGAGCACGAGCATCCAATGATGGAGGTTCAGGTCATGATTAAATTTAGTTCGACTGAGTACGAATACGAGGTTCATAGGCGATGAAAAGATTTCAAGGAGAATTGTCAAGGCTGTCGCGAATGAGACTCTAGGGTCAAGTTTAACTATGTCTCCATTCTCGTAGATTGATACATGAAAAAAACGAACCAAAGTGCAATAGGTTGATCAGACCATCATGTACCGGTTCTGATTAGACAATATGTTAGTGGGTGGCCACCCAATAAAATATGTCTTGACCAAGCTCGAAGATAGATAAGCTTGCAAAACTAAGGCTAATTTAGCAGCACAAGATATAAGGGTGGTAATGAGGAAAGGAATTACATAGTCCAAGTTTTTTAACCAACGGGTCAAGTAATCAGATAAGGTACAAGGTTAAGCATCTAAGGAAACAAGCAGAACACCATCACATGTCGGGTCGAAAGAATTGAGTCAAGACTGGATTTCTAATTGAAATAAGAAGAAATTTAGTATAATTGTAGAGGTTATAGTTTAGCCAGTTGACCAGAAAATTATATCAAGAAAATAGAGTACAAGAAGACGGGTTTTAGTGGGACATGATATACCTACACGAAGGTGAGCTCGTCTAGGTCTTGCATATAAGATTTGTTGGAGGATAACAGCTAGTATTACATTCCGAATATCAAAGTCACGATAAGGAACGTCAAGGATCTCAAAAATAGAAAGTAGGGGTTCAAGAGGTGGTAAATAAATGCACAAGATAAGGAAGATCAAGTTAATCATCTGTTTCTGATACCCTTAAGTTCATCTGGTCATAACTTGCCAATCGTTTCCTTACCTCACCAGTCTTCATGTAAAAATTTAACCTTTACCTAAGCCTTTACCATGACTACCGTAGGCAATTTCCAATTTTCAAACATCACTCTTGAAGCACAACCCTCACATTTAGGAATCAACATTAACCATTTATTTAAATTTTCAAGTTCTTTCACCTTGTCTTAAATTTGACCCAAAACCTCTAAATCCCGTTTACAAATTCCTTGAACTTGTTCAAATTGTTCTCCTCGTATTATTTAATTTAAATCTCTAGGCCTTACAAAACGTATCTTTCATCATAGAATCAACTTTCGTATTTTCTTCGACATACACCCTTGAATATTATTCTCCTAAAAATATTTCACAACAATCTCTAAACTTCCATAACTTTGTGCTCTCTCTATCCCTAGTCATTTCCTCGTAACATCTTATTTAATATCCTTATTGAACACAATTAACTTCTTTTTTCCATTACTAACCTTCTACATAGCCTCAGAGTAAAAATTTTCCCCAGAATCAATAACCAAGATTTTCTAAGTTCTCAAAACTAGGTTGACCTCTGATATCCTCATTAGTTTTGAATACACCTATAAACTATCTCATAACCCCAAAATTTCTCTAAATGTAATTGTTTCCAGATTGGCAGTATACATCTCTTTATTCTATTCGAGACCTTTACCACATTTCTATCTCAAGTTTCCATATGGAACACTCTACATTTGATTTCCTTTAGATCATCATAAAATAACCAGTTACGTCTTCTCTGAGCTACATAATTTACGTCACTTCCTTAACATTTCTCAGGCAAAATGATATGAAGATTCAAGAGTTGTCAAGGTATAGCTGACAGAATTATATACGAGATAGGGAATTGATATAATCAGGACAGGTATATAAGACAAGGAATGATGGTAGTAAAAATATTGGCAGGAAAAGAATGATAATAGAATCTGTTCTGCTTATCTATTTAAAAGAGGGACCCATTTTTTTTGAAACAAGAATTATAATACCAAATCCAAAATAAGGCCTAGCAAAATCATTGGTTTATTGTATTAAGAAGAAATAAATTTTTGTAAGAAGTTACACAAGGTTTATAAAAATAGCTAAAGCTATATCCTAAGTAAACAATGAGAAACAAAACAAAACAAAACAAAACAACAATAATTCCTTCTCTTTTTTATGAATGACTGAAACAAAAGTAGCAAAAACATGTTCGAAAATATTTAAGGTACAATCTGATAATCATATGCGTCTATCCAAAATCATGGTACTCTAAATCCTCGTCATACTAGTGAGCAAGGCTACGATAATGACAGAGTCCTTGACTTATGCACATACCTCTAGAATCATGGTATTTAACATTTTCGCGATGCCGCTAGCTTGGCTGCGAAAACCTTAAATTTCCACACCCGAGAAATATATCCAAAATCTGACTATATGTTCTCACCATGCTGGCTAATGTGACTATAGAAGACAAGATTTCCATAACTTAGATGACCTAGCCCATATAATTTTATCTTGCCAAAAATTAAATTAAATCAACAATGAATACCAAAAAAAATCAAATTTATCAACGAACATCAAAATTCAGAAATGAACAAAATCCTTCAAATCATATAACTACAAACTCGGATGCTATAGCTAACATCAAGATTCAAATTTCAACAATCTTCATCAAAATTAATAAATACAAACTCAAATTCAATAATAATCCGTCAAAATCAAATTCAATAGCAGAAAGTAAAGATAAATCAAATCAAGGAAAAAAAAAAGAAAAGAGTTTTCAAATCGGAGTTAAACAAGATTCTCATGGGTCGTCCCAGGAATCTCTCAAGGGTTCCTATTTGTGATTGAGTACCTTCAAAATATATCCTAATCCTACTGCAGGCTGTAGTGGTACTCTTGTTCGAATACCACTACATAAACTCGACCTGCATGGGCCACCACTAAAAATGTGTCACGACCCGCGCCCTAGAGTTAGGGCACGAGAACGTAACAACGCCCAGCCTACGCCGCAGTGTCGGCGGTAGAACGCTGTCCTAGGTCTCAATGCATCTAACAGTATAAGACTAAACAGTTTATACTCCCCGAATGGGGGTGACATAGCAGAATGTAAACTCAATCACATCTAAGGTAGAGCATAAAGGAAGATAGATAAAACATGAAATCGAAAAGAGATACAACAGATAGAAGTCTAAGTGTCTAAGATACAAAAACCCAAAATATACCTCAAACTTATATACAGTAATCCAC
Organism: Iris pallida; assembly: GCA_029216955.1. Classification (NCBI taxonomy): domain Eukaryota; kingdom Viridiplantae; phylum Streptophyta; class Magnoliopsida; order Asparagales; family Iridaceae; genus Iris; species Iris pallida. Next base: position 1,443,376 of record JANAVB010034820.1, on the reverse strand, counting down.
AAGGTAAAACAACTCCAGACAAAATGAAATAACTACCTAAACAACCTCTAAAGTGTCTCCTCTAGGCTAGCAGGCAACCTCCAAGCTATCTGTAAAATTTATCAACAGGTCCAGTCAGGACAGGAGCGAGCACAGTACATCTCAACAATTCATAGCAGGTTAGAAAATATAGACATGCAGTAAAGTAAGATACAAGTACTGAAAGAAGTGCAGTATAAAAAAATAGAGAGAGAACTGTAATAGAAATATCTACTATACATAGAGAACTAGCAGTGACTAGTGAGTCAGAGTACAACATGAACATGTAAATGGCCTGGGATGATTCAATGAAGATACTACGGAATGATTCAATAAAGATACTACTGGTGTATTATTCACATATCCACTTCTACTCCCCCGTACCCCCAATCAATACACAAGGATCCAGCCAAGTTATGTTATATGATTCCATGCACGGCCCCCGAAGGGTAATACATGGATGTCCCATAAATGGGGAGTCTGGGGGTTACCCAACTGTGTAAGATTCAAGAGACTCTGTGATCATGAGGGTACATGTCACAAGTAATCAAGTGAACCAAGAAGCATAGTGATACGCCATGTAAGTGAAACGTACAGAACACGTAGTACCCGATGCTCCCTAAGGATAACATCTCAAGAAAGGATCCATATAGTACCAATCTGTGTAACCGTCGTGACAGTACAAGTAAAGTAATCTACTGCAGGAAATAATTCTAAGCAAGATATAAAATGATCAGAGAATGTACTCGCCTGATATCTGAATATCCAAGGTAAAGATACTGTCCGAGAAGAGGTGTCTGGCTCCTAATTAGAACAGCACAAGTCACAACATGTCCAGAAGGGTAATATAAAGCACTACAATGTATTCTACATGAATCTAGGTCAAACTAGGCCAAAGTCAACCCTTGGTCAACTCTGGTCAACTGCACTAGTCAAACTAGGTCATGTCCTAACCCAGCAAGTCTTACTAGGCCTAACCAAGACTTATCCTAGCAAGCACACATCAATACAAGGCTATACAAGCCAACATACACCCAACTCTATATAGCATGCAATTATTCAATACTCAAATAGGCAAGAATTCACATTGGATATATACTAGATAATCTATTACTTTAAACTATATATGTCTACACATATATACACATGCATATATTGGTATTCAACATTAGGTCTATAATCATGGCATTTCAAATGGTTATATAAACTTATATATTACAACACAATATGCTAACATATCTATAATATAAATACATAGCTAAGTTAACTATATTCATAAATACTTATTTAAGAGGCTATGTGTGTGTATGTGAACATGGCAAAGGGACAAGTGAGAGTTAAATGGGCATACATAGTGTATACATATCAAAGAGTTTCAAAGTGTAAGTGAACAATGTGTCAAGTGTGATAGTGTCAACATAGTGTAAGGGGGTACATGAGGTAATATAGGATTTGTGTTAACATAGAACATTACATCTCATTAACTTGTATATTTCATACATTACATCTATTATTACATTACATTCATGCTTGCATTCATTCATCATTCATTTATTCTCTTGCACTACTATATGTATCATACATTACATACTATGGAACCTACATATTCATTACAAGCCATACTTATACATGCTTACATTAGATAGGATACTTACACCTCATACATCATTTATTTAAACATTTACTCATGCTTGCATTCTCTATTTAATTATATAATATATACACATTAACATGGGTTAAAATCAAATAGAACATTATATTACACACAAGGGTGCACAAAATGCATATGCCGAATAGTAACTCCTACTAATAATCAATACTGTACCATCTCAGCATGAAATAAAATCTAGGATTAAAATATGTTATAGATCTATGTGTTAGCTTTCCGAAACTTTAAACGGATCGCGTTTTCGTTTCCGGAAACTCCCAGAATCGCGAAAACACCGAGAACGCGTTTGTCTTTCGTACAGCTGATACTCAAATAATTCTCCAGAAAGTTACAGAAAGAATTAGGCCTATTAATATATGTTTTTGGAAAGCAAACTTCAATACGCTTCTTTTAAAAAAATGGGAGATTAAACCGAACTTTGAGCTAGAAGTTATGATATTTCTAAGTTAGGACTGAAATTAAAAACGTGGATAAAATCATGACGGATTTAGATAGTTTGAGCCAAAAGAATACACAATATATATCCTAATTATCCACAACAATAATAGCAATAATAATATGAGGAACCACACTCACAAACTTGATTATATAATCATCATGAACCATTTTATTACATATATAAATATAGATACACTCTCATTACAATATATATATATATATATATATATATATATATATATATATATATATATATATAAATCTATATATGTAACATGAACACATCTACAACACAAAGGACACTCCTATGACCTCCAAATGGACACAAAATGGACACAAATGGAGATACAACCATGGGGGTCATTTCTATGGGTTCAAAATAGACCTATATGCATGAGGAAATGAAAAGGAGAAGGGATTTATACCTTCCGGTAGATCGAATCGAAGAAAAACCTTCCCGGAGTGACACCGACACGTAGAGATTCCAAAAGGACACGAACGAGCTTCGAATCCTCCCAAACTTGGGTAGCTTCCTCATTGGCTAGAATGGAGAAGGAAAGAAGAAGATTTGGTGGTGAAATGGAAGGATTTGGTGGAGAAATTGCTAGGGATTGCTCTCTAGGAATTTGGGGAAGAACAAGAGAGAGAAAAATAGATGGATAATGACAAATGGGAGGCTCAACCCTATCCTTATTGTGGCTGGCCATAAAGGTGGTTTTGTCCTATTAGGAAAAGTTCAAAAGCCCCTACTAACCTATTTTATGAGTATTATGAAAGGGCTAATTGGTTGGGGCTAAATTAGTCATTCTAAAGTCTCTAATCACACTAACCTTATCCATAATAATTAGTCTAACCTCTAACTAAAATATTTCTATCATGTGGACTAAAATTAATATTATGTGGGCTATGCCTAACTAGCGTGTGGGTCCCACTAGAGTCAAACTACCCCCGGGTCCCCGTTTCAAGTCGGATTGAGTTGAAATTCGAACCCGACTCAAATAACCCTAAAACAATATCATAAATAATAAAATAATATCAAAATAATTCAAAGAGGTCAAATGCAAAAATATCCTTAGGCCAAAAATGATATTAAAATATCATAATCACATGGTTAGGCTCTAGGTCAAACAGTCTCTAGGGTTTCACTAGCAAAACGTCAAAACTACAAGTCATTGATTTAAATAATTTTAAAATGATTTAAAATCACCAAAAATCATATCATAAATTAAATATCATTATTAAAATAATTATAAACACGAAATTTCAAAATTATCCTCATTTGGAAAACTGGGTGCTACACACCCGCAATACGTACGTGGTCGGCGGAGCCGCGTCGGGAGTAGGCGGTGAGCAGGACGGTCTGCACGAAAGGGTCGGGCCGGAATCCGAGGAGGAGGGCGTGTGCGTGGAGCAACTTGGTGGCGGCGGCGGCGGCGGTAGTGTTGAGCAAGGAAGAGAAGGTGTGGGAGTCGGGAGAGACGCGGTGGCGGAGCATTTGGGAGTAGATGGAGAGTGGGTCGGCAGAGATGTCGATGGCGGTATTGAAGGAGAAGGGGTTGGGGTTGGTCGTGGCGGAGAAGAGGGAGGCGGCGAAGGAAGGGTCAGCGTCGACGGCGCGGTGGAGGAGGCTGCTTGCGACGAAGGGGTTACGGAAGAGGCCGACGACGATGGCGTGGGCGAGGATGGAGCGGAGGCGGCGGAGGGAAGGGCGGTGCAAGAGGAGCTGGAGACGGGGGTGCCGTTGGAACAACCGATTGCTCCGCAGCCAACATGGGACCTCCTCCTCTCTTATAGAGAGGGACAATTTAGTTCTTTCATCATCGTTGAACCAAAGCACATGGATCGGACCAAAAACCCACTGTACTTTATATTATATATATATATAGAGAGAGAGAGAATAAGGGAGGTAGGGTGCCACCTGTCACGACCCGTACCCGCTTTTACGGATACGAGACTATCCAAGCCAGCCTACGCCGCAGAGTCGGCGGTAGAACGCTGTCAAGCCCGCAAGAATAATGCTCAAAATAAAACAATTGCTGCTCATTCACAATTCTAAATTATTACAATATTTACAATTAAAGAAAATACAGGATTTTACAATTAATGAAATAGATACAATTGCTTTCTATTTCTAGGTTGTCTTCAGCATACCCAAGTCTTCCCCAGTGCTAAGAGTGATAGCGGCTAAACCTAAAAAATGTTGGTTTCCAGTCAGGAATAGAACAAGTACACAAACCGACGGCAATGCAAAACACAATAGAATTAACAAGACATAAAATAGCATATGGAATATGAAAACTGGAAAGAAAACTGATGACATAGCACGATAGAGAAGTAAACAAGGAAAAACTAATAAAAGACATCTATCTAGGTGGTGTGAAATATCCGTTTCAACATGTGGACGGCTAGGGGGTAAAATACGGCTCACTGCACGTGTCATGTGCAGCTGCTATCGTGCAAGATTAGACATATTGGGATATTTCTGGATAGTCCACATGTATACTAAGATATTTTCCCTCCCGACAACTCCGTGTGACGAGCGTGTCAACAAGCAGCAAGATATATGTATAGACATGAAATGAAAAGACTACTATGAATCGGAAAGCAATCAGAAAGTGCACTTGCCTGAGGTCCTTAGCTGGAGAAACCAATAAATATATACCACTCAAAGAGCCACAATCAATCAACACATGCAGAAGTATCCGGATGCTGAAATAAATAGTACCAATGTTCTCAGAATAGTCAAATTAGCTAGGATTGCCTGTCCTTAAGTCCAATTCTGGACACAGGGGCAAAACGGTAATTTCGGACAAAAACGATGTCCGCCGTTGGACCCGTTTTGCACCGAAAAGTGTGCCAGAGTTGACGGTCTCTAAAGTCGTCAAACTACATGTCTACGGATCCGGTTTTCTGATACGAACCCAATCGTATGTCCAAAGTTGGATTCCGGCGGGCCGTGCACAAAATCGTCCGTTGAGAGGGATCGTGGGGCCCGCAAAACGACGTCGGATTCAACTGTCTCCGAATTGGACCAAACTTGGCATACAGGACCAGAAAAATGATACGGTCCTGCTGGCACAAGTTTCGCCTCGATCTGACGAACGTGCACAAAGTAATTGGAGAATTTGCAAAGTGCACGATACGGTGAATTTCGACGGATACGCATCAAATTCGTCGCGCACACGCGACCAATTTGAATTCCGTCAAAGCCCACACGACCACGAAGCCGTTACATAGCTTTCGATGCCTTCGGTTCGCGACCACGTCGTCCGGGTTGGCGTGACGCACGTCGTGTGGAGCGATTTTCCAGTTTTGAAAACAGATTTTTCGTGATTTTCAACTCAATAACTCTTACTATCTAAGCAACTAGAATTAAAACTAATGATGGGGTTTCCAGGTCGTTTAGGTTGTCTCTAATACTGTTTAAATAGATTTTGAAAACTGCGGATGGTTTGGCGAAAAATCGCCTTCCCAAATTAGTACTTGGTAGTTCTATTCTGTCTTTAGGAAACGTTGTTTTGGTCCGATTTCGATTCGATTTCTCCTCGAATCCAATCCAGTTCAGTATGAACCAGATGGCAGTGTTCCTAGTCGATTATGAGGGCTGTCCAAACTAATTTATAGATCGAAAATCGATCAAGAATTGAGAGGGTTACAGGTTTACGAAGTAGCATACCTCGCGGCCAAAAACTGTTGTCGTGTGCTGTCAAGCGCTGTTGCGCACGCGCGCTCCGGCAACTCGTGCGGCCACGCGCGGCGGTCCGGCGGCACGCTCCGGTGCCTGAGGGCTGGGGGAGGTCGCCAGGTAGCCGCCAGGGTCGGGGGCTGGTTGCGTGTTTTAGGGTTTGAGATTTCTCACGTTTTCTCTCTACGATGTACGTATTTATATACTCGCGAACTGCTCCAGGGGTCAGTTTTCCGCTCGGTTTGCTGAGGAGTTCTCCACGTGTGGAGCCTGGGTCCAATCCTTGGGCTATGGCTGCAATGCTCGGGTTGGGCTATTGCTCAAGGCCTTTATTTTTCTTCTTTTTCTTTTTATTACTCATTTTATTATACCATTATATATATATATATATATATATATATATATATATATATATATTTATTTATATATCTTTAAAACACAAAAACCTAAAGTAATTTAAATAAATAATATAATTACCAATATTCCTATTATCTATATATGGAGAAGCAAACTTATATCTACAAAAATATATATATATATATATATATATATATATATATATATATATATATATATATATATATATATATATATATATATATATATATATATATATATATATATGTATAATTCATTTGATAATGAATTATCGAAAATAGATGAATATTAACGCTATAACTTAAGAACAATATATTAATAACAGTACATAATAATTCCTGGTAAAATGATACTAATAATAATAATAATAATAATAAATAACAATAATAATAAAATACAATATTCAACTATTGTAGAGTTTTGAGTGACACAATGCACTCCTACGTAATTGGCCCACCACTAATCGTGCCACCATTAAAATACCATTTACATAAAATAAATACTAATGAAATATTTCAATTTAATCGGGAAGGGGAGCTGCAAATCTACCCACCAAAAAAAATAATTTCGTCCTCGAAATTCTAATTCATAACTATTTTTAAATTCAAAAAGAAAGTCTAGCTTAACCTCAACCTTCTCAATTTAATTCCTCAAAATATTTTATATATTCCCCCTAGCAATTTTATATCTCTGAATACTTGAGGACTTCTACCCACCTTTGGTCACACTACTCTTTACACTTAAAATTTTTAAAAAAATCTTCTAACTGATTGTTAACAATCCTACCAACAAATATCTAGGCATATGGTATCCATAATCCTCTTGTATCTATCAAGCAACCTAAAATTTAACAAACAACAAATTTTACACAGGTAGTTGGAAAATATTGCTAAATTCTAGTAAGCATGATCATTCGGCACCCTACCATAGGAAGGACGGGGAGATAAGGAAGAGTATTCGAGAGCAACTACAAAGTTTCAAGAGTAGTAGAGAGTATCCAACGATACAGCAAATGTTTACGAACCACTGACTTATTTGCTAAATTGGGCTACTCTAGTTCAGTCACTGGCTATGTCGAAGAACCCTTCGTTCTTAGAGGGGCTTGCAATCCATGCAATACAGAAATTCTGTTCCCGAAATAATATTTCACAATAGAACGAAATTTGAGAAATCAATGTTGTGATCTTTTGTGTTGTCTATTTGGGTATCAGTCGTTGGTTGGGTGATCATTGGATTTCAATCTATATGGTCTAGGCGAGATTCCAATGATAAAACTACTCCTACTAGATTAGGTATCCTAGAATAGGTTTCTAGGGAAGGGATTGAGCTAGTTGCTAGTCAGGTTGGTTAGCTAGGTCCCTAAAGCTCAAAATACGTCTTTAGTGACTTTTGTGTTTAAGTAGCACAAGAGACCTCAATTGGGTGGATGCTAGTGGCATGTGCGTAATGGGCTTCGAGTAGATCACAACCATATATTGGGTCGAAAGAATGGGGTCGTGGTCAAGGCTCTAATGGAGGTTGGAAAGTGTATCGGTACTATGGTAAAAGTTATAACTAGTCTTTTTGTCCTGAAAGTCATATCATAAAAATAGAGTACCAGGGGACGAGTTTGAGTGGGACATGATATACCTAGGTGAAGGTGGACTCGTCTAGATCTTACATGTGAAATTTGTTGGAAGGTAACAACTGGCCTCGTGCTCCGAATATTAATGACACGGCCAGGGACACAAAAATGATCTAAATGGAAAGTGGAACTCCATAGGGCACTAGTTATCATCCTAATGGAAATCATTCTAATCAATCGGTAGTCTTCGTATATTCCAAAATTTTGGGAGGCTTACAGTCTACCCACCTTAGAAGCTAGGACATGGTTTTAGGGTCGAAGGGAGGACGAGTAAACTCAAGGCAAGGTTCTAGTCACAGAGCTGGCCGATGGTAGCTACACTTGTGTATACCACTATCATAGCCACGGGGATACTCTATATCTATCCATCAATTACAAGCTTTCGTCTTTCAAATCAGTGATGACGAAAACAATAAAGAGTTCAAGAGAGATGTTACTGAAGAGTTCAAGAGAGATGTTTACTGAACGCAATTACATGATTCAAGGGTGAATGTTTAATTCAAGAGGAATTGTCAAAGCAGTCGCGGATGAGATCGTAGGGCATCTACATCTCAATCCACGTAGGACAATTAGAAGAAAAAGCGAACCAAATGTATCATGGTTGATCAGACCGTAATACAATGATTCTGATTAGACAATATGTTAACGGGCGTCCCCAATAAACATATGTCTCTAATCAAGCTCGATAAAATAGTAAGCTTGCAAAACTAGGCTGTAATAGCAGCATTGGTCAAGAGAGTCAAAATATAAATATGCGAGATTTTTGAAAGGAGAATAAGTAGTTTGAGTTTTGGAAAAATCAAAACCTTACCCGGTGTTATTGCTTATACAGTCATTCCTACTATCTTCTATTCTTAAGGCCTTGGTTGACTAATGGGTTATGGATCTCTAAATTCCATATTCCAGGTAAACCTATTAGTGTCAGTCACTTATCTTGTTAATAGATCACAAGGATCACATAATGCTAAATTGAGAGACATGCTACCAACTTATAGAGCTCCCACTAGTATTGGCTTTGGGTCTTATGGAACATGCATGACATCTCCTATCCTCTATAGTATCCTAAACTTGTAATCACATCTGAAATCATTTTACCAAGAATTATGCCTCGCCCATATACTCTGGCTGTGGTAAACCTTTGGTTCCGTGATTCAGAGGTGAAATGCTATCAGGTACTCTACTCTATATTGGCACAAGGGTATCTAGGATCTAAAGAGGTCATCGAGAACATAGTTTTAGCAATGTTCCATAGACTATGATTCTTCGGAATGGTTTCATTTCTATGGGTCGTGCCTCGCCAATGCGCTGCTGGCTGCAGTGAACCCATACCATCCATTCTCAAACAATTGGCGACAGTACGCTGCTGTCTAGTCATCGCGGTCGTTTAATTACTCTAACTATATTCCTAAGGACTTCAAGGAGTTGTTAGAGTTCAAACTAATTTGCTATGATAGAAAGTGTAACCTCTGCCTATAAGTCTCAATCCTAACAGTAAAAGGCTGGTCGAAAGGAAATAACTAACGACAAGGAAAATAAGAACATCCTAACATTTACCTCTTATATATTTCAAATAGTTGAGGGAAAGACTTTGAATCAATCTACTTCGAGGTTCATACAGGAATACTTAATCAGAAATTATAAACTAACTCACTGCAAAAAAAATAATTCAAAATAGACAATTCTAACTTATCATGTGATGTTTATATCTAATAGAGCAAAAGAAAATTAAACATTTTATCAAAATCAAAATTAACTCCTTAATTCTAGGCAAGTCTAACATACCAAGTGAATAGTATATCCACATGGGGTCATATCGTCATATAAAAGTAAGAGTGTACCTACAGGGTTCTAGCAAGCAATCTAAGTTTAATAATCCTAAATTGTATGGCCTATTTAACAACCTTAGCTACCCAACCGGTCAATTTAAACAAGGGACTCCTACTCCTAGTCATTCTCCTAAATTATTTTAATCCTAATTATGAATGAGCATTTCCTGGGCGCAGGCTCGCAATAGTACGACTAACGTACCATCACGAGTTCGCAATCTTTTGCAAAATCTGACTTGCATGGGCCACCACAAAAACTTGTTACGACCCGTACCCGCTTTTTCAGATACGAGACGTGTCCAAGCCAGCCTACGCCGCAGAGTCGGCGGTAGAACGCTGTCAAGCCCGCAAGAATAATGCTCAAAATAAAACAATTGCTGCTCATTCACAATTCTAAATTATTACAACATTTACAATTAAAGAAAATACAAGATTTTACAATTAATGAAATAGATACAATTGCTTTCTATTTCTAGGTTGTCTTCAGCATACCCAAGTCTTCCCCAGTGCTAAGAGTGATAGCGGCAAAACCTAAAAAATGTTGGTTTCCAGTCAGGAATGGAACAAATACACAAACCGACGGCAATACAAAATACAATAGAATTAACAAGACATGAAAATAGCATATGGAATATGAAAACTGGAAAGAAAACTGATGACATAGCACGATAGAGAAGTAAACAAGGAAAAACTAATAAAAGACATCTATCTAGGTGGTGTGAAATATCCGTTTCAACATGTGGACCGCTAGGGGGTAAAATACGACTCACTGCACGTGTCATGTGCAGCTGCTATTGTAACGACCCGCTCCGCTCTAGCGGAATGCCGATCCAAACGGCAAGTGCAACGACTCGAACGAGCCGTCGACCCGAAGAGTTGGCCTCGACCAGATGTAGAATCGATACAATGCTTGCATTGGCCCGTCAAGATGAATCCAGACTTAGACTTTCAAAGGCGCGCTCGGAGTATCGCTCGGCCGATGCGAACATCGCTAAGGTGGGTGGCTCCAATGAACCCGTCTGTGCTTAGCCTAGACACATAACAATACGAACACTATCACGAGAATCGCTAGGCGATAACCTCTTGCATGCTAATAAATGACTCAACGCACCTAGCTAAAGGAATAATCCCAACTTGTATGCTTGTATAGAATATGGAAAGGAATATGGAAAAGTACATGAACTCTCGCCCGCGCTCCATGCTCGTGCTACGGCACAAGCCTACGTTTATGCTCCTTATGCGTCCAACAATGAAACAATGAATGGTTTACAATAATGAACGGGAAGGCTATCAATATAGTCGCTCCGAGTAGGGTTTAGCAACATTGAAAGGCTATGGGACCGATGGATCGCCAAGGCGACTCCCGCACTGGGAGTTGCGTAATACGTGAATGAATGAATCAACGAATGAATGAACGAACGTACAAGTGAAAGAAAGAAATGAAAGAAAGAATACATGAAAGATATAACATGAAAGACGTTAGCGACAGGTATGACGGGCACGTACAACGGGGCTCGCTACCCGTGCTGCACGGACATCAACCTGGTCGATAATGCATTATGGCTCAAGACAGCCGATATGTTAAATAACAAGTAAAATATGAAATGGTCGTGGACAAACGGCACGGGCGATGGGGGGAATACCGTGGCCGTCTTGAGGAAGGATTATGCGGCACGGGCGATGGGGGGGAATACCGTGGCCGGCCTAGGCGGAATCAGACATGGGGCATACGGGCTGCTTTGAGTGGGGTTCGGCCACTCAAAGAGACGTAAGGCCAGGCATTTCAAGAAACTATCAAGGTGTACCAGCCATCACGCTTCGATAGGTAAGAATGCCCACATGATATTCCAAAATGGCTTGTAAAGCCAGCGACCCATGCATGTAGATTAAGTGGACTATGCTGGTGGCAATCCACGTGCAAGTTTTTGCATTGAAACAAGTAGTCTAAGTTAACTAAATAAAGTGTCTCCTGAACATGCTCGAATTATAACACTCCTGAACATGCTCGAAATATAACATGCCTGAACATGCTTGAAATATAACACCCTGAACATGCTAGAAATGTGCCTCCTGAACATGCTCAAAATGTAACACTCTGAACATGCCTGCGACGTGAATGAACATGCCTACGACGTGCTAGAACCCGAGACATGGACACGCCCGTAACATTGAATGTTTACATGAATCACGTTAAGTTACTTCATGTTAAATTGTTGACTAACTTGGTTTACCTTGGACAGGAAAGGCCGGACGGTAAGTATGGGTAAGTCGTGCATGCATTTTCCATACGACACAGTGAAATCAGCAACACGAGATAGGTCATGATATGTGCCATGAAATTGACCTAAGGCAAGATTAGAAAGACAATGAATGATAGTCGGTGCACAAAGTAAATGCAACGTGTTTGGTAATGATAGTATTGTGGGCGAGCTAGCCTCCCCACCAGTGCATAACAATGTACTGATAACCCCACAGTCTGCTTGCAGAAAGCAGGAGACGCCGGCTGGTGCGGAGCTTCCATCGAACGTGTTAAGGCGCGGAGCCAACTCCGGGGCCTTGGGACGTTACAGAAGCTGAAGCACCCTATACAGGACATAATGTATCGGAACATCGCCATGTATCATTCCATCTTGTAAGCCACTTGGCACGCCTTTTATGTTTCAGAGAGAGAGCTTGAGCGATTTGTAATATCGGCCTAGCGCCGCTTGTAACCTTCGTGAATATCAATAAAGAGATCGAATTTGCTTCTACTTGTGTTTATTTACTTTCTGCTGCAATGGGGACACTCTGTGCGACTCTGTGGCCTAGCTCAAATCGGCCGTTTTTGGACTTGGCCTTGCACGGGCGCAACCTAGGCCCGTGCGGCATCACGCCTTAGCGAGGACGATCGCTCCTACGGGAGCGGGGCCTGACACATTGGTATCAGAGCACGGCTTTACGTCCTTGGACTTCACATCGAATTCTCAGTTTTGAAAGCTCGTTAGAAATAAAGAAGTATACGCTCTCTCTCATGTGCCTTGGGATGTTCCATACAATAAGTCTAATACTTTCAAAAGCTCGTACAAGTACTCGGTTGAACGGGATCGATAGGCGAAGGCCTTTGTGCAAAACCACGACAGACTTAAGTTGAAGGAAAACTAAAATACTAGAAGTTAGCAAACACAAGGCTCGCTTGAATAACTTTACGCTAACAATGTCGAATGATGTTAAACTTGACTCGATAGAGAACATATGCTAAATTAACATGTCGCGTACGTGCCTGACTAGTCTTGCGTCGACCTAGCAAGTGAGCGTGCAAACTCAAATATAGTCCGTACGAGATGGTTATACGGCACAACTTAGTCCGCGTGTCGTGCACCTCAATTTTTGGGTGCAATCGGGTTGCGAGCGATATCAAGTATCGCTCGATCGAGAGCGAAAATACACTTTGAGTGTTTATCGATAGGAACGCTATCGAGTTAACGCTTAGACGTGCACGAAAGATTGGCTTGGATTTTGAGGATTAGCCTGAACGACTTAGTACGTCGAGGCGACGTGAGCGATTACGCTAGAGATTCGTCGAACGAATCTGAAGGATGTCTTAGCGCATGACGCGAACATGATTGAGGACTAGATTATATGGCTTGAATTCGAGTGGTGTATGTGATAGGTTTGGAGAAGAATAAGAATGAGTGACGACGACTAGTCGAGTGGCTCGAACCCTGAGTGGTGTATGGACGTTATAGAAATTGTTCGAGCGAGACTACAAGATATACGGATAGAACGGGTATGTCGGCAAGGCAATGCGATCGCGCAAAGCCTTAGAACGTGTCATGCTTAGTTGATCGTGACTTCGAATGTCCCGAACGAGATGTCGTTCAGACAACTTGTGAATAGGCAACGCATGTTAGAAAATGATTCGGAACGATGAATGAAAGTGAATGGTCTTGATCGAGGAAACTTAGAGGATCGCGCGTACGATTTGGGATTGATTCAAATAAAATGTGACTTGAGTTTTGAACAACGATCTTGAAACGAGCTTGAGGAATAGCGATCGAACTTGATCTTGAATATCGAAGAAATGGTGGATTATCCAACTCGGACAACAGCATCAACGTACGACTCGAAATCTGTTGCAAAGGAAGATCGTCAGGTTACGCATATCGTCGATGGTATTGAGGCGTATCAAAGATCGATATGCGATAACTCGGGGGTACTCTGACTCGGCAAATGACGATCGTGCAAATGTCATTGTTCCGTTGGAAGCTATACTTGGGATGTTGAAACGTGTCGAGGAAAATATAGACGTGGCTCGTGGATTTTCTAGTTGAACGAAATGACGAATGGACTATCGATCTTGGCTCGAATGAAAATAAAAATACTTGGATTTACTTCGACGATAACCCCAACGTCGACATGCTTGTCTTATGCGAGCGCAACTCCAGCCTCGCACATGTATCGCGCCGAATAGGGCGATCACTCCGTATGAGCGCTGGTATGGTGATTCATACAGCGGGGGTGATTGACCTAGCTTGGCGTGACAATTTGTGTGCTTCAATTTGTGGTTTGACGCGAAGGTGACTCGAGAATGGATTTGTGTGCTTGAAGAATCGAATTTGAGGATTGAGTAGGTCCAATCTGCGTATCGAAAATGAGTTAGTCTAAACTCAAACAAGAGTTACGCTCCGATGAAAATGATTATTCCGCGGGTGCGTTGCATGGTGATTCATGAACCACCGTGGATAATTGGACTCGCGTGAGATTGGGGCACAACGTATTGTCGAGCTAGATGACCTCGTGATCGAATACATGAATTGGTTAGAATTGGTGATTTGAATGAATTCGAATACGCGCAACGAATGCATTGATGCGAATAGGTAATCGTGCTCGATGTTTAGAAATCTGAGTGACGCGAGCTTGGGTAGAAAATCCCGTACTATCGACTTTGGTTTGACCCTAGGATTGGGGTCAGTGTTGGCATTATTGTTGGGGAACTATGATTCTAATCCTGACATTGACTTAGCCTCGAAAAGATGGCCTAGCAGGTAGGCGAGACGCCCTGTTTCATGAGTTATCAATCGAAGGATTGATCTTGAGGATTGGCATGGATGGGTAGTGTGAATCACGAATATAGGAATACCCCTCACGAGATTTGGCTGACATGCATATATTCAGGGACGCTTGAGTATGTGCACGATGCGACTCGAGTGAGAATGACAAATTTCTAGATCATGCGGCTTGGCTGAATGCATGTATTTTGGGGACGCTTGGAATGCGTGCACGATCCAGCCAAGTGATACATTGAGTTCAAGCAAGACTTGAGGAATGGGAGAGTGTCGAAGATCTTAAAATTGCGTTAAGTAAAGGATCGATACTAGTACGAGCGTGGCTCGGAATCAAGAAACGTGTGAGCGAAGTGTGCGTGAACGACAACGAGATTGGCCCTAAACAAGTGAATGATATGGAATCGATATCGTGCATATAAAAGTTGGTATAACGAATTGGACCATTGATAGGAAGATATACTCGAGGATAGTACAATACTTAGTCTTGAATCGGACGAAAATTTCATAGACTTGGTCGACCCCGCTAAGCAGAAATCATACTGATTTCGTGGACACGAACGCTTGAGAAGCGAATCGGGTCATCTCGATGACCGAGATAAACGAAAGTGAGTTTGCCTCAGCCTACGACCCCCGTATTTGACGAGTTACAATGTGCCTCGTGCGAATATTTCCGTCCCATGACACAGAGAAATAGCAACCAAGATAAAAAAAAACACTTGAATTGAATAAGTACAATCAACTATAAAAGGAATGAAAGGCTATTCAATAAAAACGACCAAACGCGTGTGACACGGAACTTAGAAAGATATCAAGTATGGTTCGATTCCATCGAACGATAGAGCCGTTCGAAGAAATTGTCTAGGAAACATAACGACATGAGTTAAGGAATGATAGGATGACCTGCACTTAAGAAGTCTCGAGGACGAGACTTATTTTGAGTGGTGTATTATGTAACGACCCGCTCCGCTCTAGCGGAACGCCGATCCAAATGGCAAGTGCAACGACTCGAACGAGCCGTCGACCCGAAGAGTTGGCCTCGACCAGATGTAGAATCGATGCAATGCTTGCATTGGCCCGTCAAGATAAATCCAGACTTAGACTTTCAAAGGCGTGCTCGGAGTATCGCTTGGCCGATGCGAACATCGCTAAGGTGGGTGGCTCCGATGAACCCGTCTGTGCTTAGCCTAGATACATAACAATACGGACACTATCACGAGAATCGCTAGGCGATAACCTCTTACATGCTAATAAATGACTCAACGCACCTAGCTAAGGGAATAATCCCAACTTGTATGCTTGTATAGAATATGGAAAGGAATATGGAAAAGTACATGAACTCTCGCCCGCGCTCCATGTGCGTGCTACGGCACAAGCCTACGTTTATGCTTCTTATGCGTCCAACAATAAAACAATGAATGGTTTACAATAATGAACGGGAAGGCTATCAATATAGTCGCTCCGAGTAGGGTTTAGCAACATTGAAAGGCTATGGGACCGATGGGTCGCCAAGGCGACTCCCGCACTGGGAGTTGCATAATACGTGAATGAATGAATCAACGAATGAATGAACGAACGTACAAGTGAAAGAAAGAAATAAAAGAAAGAATACATGAAAGATATGACATGAAAGACGTTAGCGACAGGTATGACGGGCACGTGCAACGGGGCTCGCTACCCGCGCTGCACGGACGCCAACCTGGTCGATAACGCATTATGGCTCAAGACAGCCGATATGTTAAATGACAAGTAAAATACGAAATAGTCGTGGACAAACGGCACGGGCGATGGGGGGGAATACCGTGGCCGTCTTGAGGAAGGATTCTGCGGCACGGGCGATGGGGGGAATACCGTGGCCGGCCTAGACGGAATCAGACATGGGGCTTACGGGCTGCTTTGAGTGGGGGCTCGGCCACTCAAAGAGACGTAAGGCCAGGCATTTCAAGAAACTATCAAGGTGTACCAGCCATCACGCTTCGATAGGTGAGAATGCCCACGTGATATGTCCAAAATGGCTTGTAAAGCCAGCGACCCATGCATGTAGATTAAGTGGACTATGCTGGTGGCAATCCACGTGCAAGTTCTTGCATTGAAACAAGTAGTCTAAGTTAACTAAATGAAGTGTCTCCTGAACATGCTCGAATTATAACACTCCTGAACATGCTCGAAATGTAACATGCCTGAACATGCTTGAAATATAACACCCTGAACATGCTGGAAATGTGCCTCCTGAACATGCTCGAAACGTAACACTCTGAACATGCCTGCGACGTGAATGAACATGCCTACGACGTGCTAGAACCCGAGACATGGACACGCCCATAACATTGAATGTTTACATGAATCACGTTAAGTTACTTCATGTTAAATTGTTGACTAACTTGGTTTACCTTGGACAGGTAAGGCCGGACGGTAAGTATGGGTAAGTCGTGCATGCATTTTCCATGCGACACAGTGAAATCAGCAACACGAGATAGGTCATGATATGTGCCATGAAATTGACCTAAGGCAAGATTAGAAAGACAATGAATGATAGTCGGTGCACGAAAGTAAATGCAACGTGTTTGGTAATGATAGCATTGTGGGCGAGCTAGCCTCCCCACCAGTACATAACAATGTACTGATAACCCCACAGTCTGCTTGCAGGAAGCAGGAGACGCCGACTGGTGCGGAGCTTCCATCGAACGTGTTAAGGCGCGGAGCCAACTCCGGGGCCTTGGGACGTTGCAGAAGCTGAAGCACCCTATACAGGACATAATGTATCGGAACATCGCCTTGTATCATTCCATCTTGTAAGCCACTTGGCACGCCTTTTATGTTTCAGAGAGAGAGCTTGAGTGATTTGTAATATCGGCCTAGCGCCGCTTGTAACCTTCGTGAATATCAATAAAGAGATCGAATTTGCTTCTACTTGTGTTTATTTACTTTCCGCTGCAATGGGGACACTCTGTGCGACTCTGTGGCCTAGCTCAAATCGGCCGTTTCTGGACTTAGCCTTGCACGGGTGCAACCTAGGCCCGTGCGGCATCACGCCTTAGCGAGGACGATCGCTCCTACGGGAGCGGGGCGTGACAGCTATCGTGCAAGATTAGACATATTGGGATATTTCTGGATAGTCCACATGTATACTAAGATATTTCCCCTCCCGACAACTCCGTGTGACGAGCGTGTCAACAAGCAACAAGATATATGTATAGATATGAAATAAAAAGACTACTATAAATCGAAAAGCAATCAGAAAGTGCACTTGCCTGAGGTCATTAGCTGGAGAAACCAATAAATATATACCACTCAAAGAGCCACAATCAGTCAACACATACAGAAGTCTCCGAATTCTAAAATAAATAGTACCAACGTTCTCAGAATAGTCAAATTAGCTAGGATTGCCTATCCTTAAGTCCAATTCTGGGCACAGGGGCAAAACGGTAATTTCGGACAAAAACGATTTCCGCCGTTGGACCCGTTTTGCACCGAAAAGTGTGCCAGAGTCGACGGTCTCTAAAGTCATCAAACTACATGTCTACAGATCCGGTTTTCTGATACGAACCCAACTGTATGTCCAAAGTTGGATTCCAGCGGGCCGTGCACAAAATCGTCCGTTGAGTGGGATCGTGGGGCCCGCAAAATGACGTCGGATTCAACTGTCTCCGAATTGGACCAAACTTGGCATACAGGACCAGAAAAATGATACGGTCCTGTTGGCGCAAGTTTCGTTTCGATCTGACGAACATGCACAAAGTAATTGGAGAATTTGCAAAGGGCACGATACGGTGAATTTCGACGGATACGCATCAAATTCGTCGCGCACACGCGACCAATTTGAATTCCGTCAAAGCCCACACGACCATGAAGCCATTACGCAGCTTTCGATGCCTTCGGTTCGCGACCACGTCGTCCGGGTTGGCGTGACGCACGTCGTGTGGAGCGATTTTCCAGTTTTGAAAACAGATTTTTCGTAATTTTCAACTCAATAACTCTTACTATCTAAACAACTAGAATTAAAACTAATGATGGGGTTTCCAGGTCGTTTAGGTTGTCTCTAATACTGTTTAAATAGATTTTGAAAACTGCGGATGGTTTGGCGAGAAATCGCCTTCCCAAATTAGTACTTGGTAGTTCTATTCTGTCTTTAGGAAACGTTGTTTTGGTCCGATTTCGATTCGATTTCTCCTCGAATCCATTCCAGTTCAATTCGAACCAGATGGCAGTGTTCCTAGTCGATTATGAGGGCTGTCCAAACTAATTTATAGATCAAAAATCGATCGAGAATTGAGAGGGTTACAGGTTTACGAAGTAGCATACCTCACGGCCAAAAACTGCTGTCGTGTGCTGTCAAGCGCTGTTGCGCACGCGCGCTCCGGCAACTCGCGCGGCCACGCGCGGCGGTCCGGCGGCGCGCTCCGGCGCCTGAGGGCTGGGGGAGGTCGCCAGGTAGCCGCCAGGGTCGGGGGCTGGTTGCGTGTTTTAGGGTTTGAGATTTCTCACGTTTTCTCTCTACGATGTACGTATTTATATACTCGCGAACTGCTCCTGGGGTCAGTTTTTCGCTCGGTTTGCTGAGGAGTTCTCCAGGTGTGGAGCTTGGGTCCAATCGTTGGGCTATGGCTGCAATGCTCGGGTTGGGCTATTGCTCAAGGCCTTTTTTTTCTTTTTTTTTTCTTTTTATTACTCATTTTATTATACCATTATACCATTATATATATATATATATATATATATATATATATATATATATATATATATATATATATATAAGTTATATATATATATATATATATATATATATATATATATATATATATATATATATATATATATATATATATGTATGTATAATTCATTTGATAATGAATTATCGAAAATAGATGAATATTAACGCTATAACTTAAGAACAATATATTAATAACAGTACATAATAATTCCTGGTAAAATGATACTAATAATAATAATAATAATAATTAACAATAATAATAAAATACAATATTTAACTATTGTAGAGTTTTGAGTGACACAATGCACTCCTACGTAATTGGTCCACCACTAATCGTGCCACCATTAAAATACCATTTACATAAAATAAATACTAATGAAATATTTCAATTTAATCGGGAAGGGGAGCTGCAAATCTACCCACCAAAAAAAATAATTTCGTCCTCGAAATTCTAATTCATAACTATTTTTAAATTCAAAAAGAAAGTCTAGCTTAACCTCAACCTCCTCAATTTAATTCCTCAAAATATTTTATATATTCCCCCTAGCAATTTTATATCTCTGAATACTTGAGCACTTCTACCCACCTTTGGTCACACTACTCCTTACACTTAAAATTTAAAAAAAAAATCTTCTAACTGATTGCTAACAATCCTACCAACAAATACCTAGGCATATGGTATCCATAATCCTCTTGTATCTATTAAGCAACCTAAAATTTAACAAGCAACAAATTTTACACAGGTAGCTGGGAAATATTGCTAAATTTTAGTAAGCATGATCATTCGGCACCCTACCATAGGAAGGACGGGGAGATAAGGAAGAGTATTCGAGAGCAACTACAAAGTTTCAAGAGTAGTAGAGAGTATCCAACGATACAGCAAATGTTTACGAACCACTGACTTATTTGCTAAATTGGGCTACTCTAGTTCAGTCACTGGCTACGTCGAAGAACCCTTCGTTCTTAGAGGGGCTTGCAATCCATGCAATACAGAAATTCTGTTCCCGAAATAATGTTTCACAATAGAACGAAACTTGAGAAATCAATGTTGTGATCTTTTGTGTTGTCTATTTGGGTATCAGTCATTGGTTGGGTGATCATTGGGTTTTAATCTATATGGTCTAGGCGAGATTCCAATGATAAAACTACTCCTACTAGATTAGGTATCCTAGAATAGGTTTCTAGGGAAGGGATTGAGCTAGTTGCTAGTCAGGTTGGTTAGCTAGGTCCCTAAAGCTCAAAATGCGTCTTGAGTGACTTTTGTGTTTAAGTAGCACAAGAGACCTCAATTGGGTGGATGCTAGTGGCATGTGCGTAATGGGCTTCGAGTAGATCACAACCATATATTGGGTCGAAAGAATGGGGTCGTGGTCAAGGCTCTAATGGAGGTTGGAAAGTGTATCGGTACTATGGTAAAAGTTATAACTAGTCTTTTTGTCCTGAAAGTCGTATCATAAAAATAGAGTACCAGGGGACGAGTTTGAGTGGGACATGATATAACTAGGTGAAGGTGGACTCGTCTAGATCTTACATATGAAATTTGTTGGAAGGTAACAACTGGCCTCGTGCTCCGAATATTAATGACACGGCCGGGGACACAAAAATGATCTAAATGGAAAGTGGAACTCCATAGGGCACTAGTTATCATCCTAATGGAAATCATTCTAATCAATCGGTAGTCTTCGTATATTCCAAAATTTTGGGAGGCTTACAGTCTACCCACCTTAGAAGCTAGGACATGGTTTTAGGGTCGAAGGGAGGACGAGTAAACTCAAGGCAAGGTTCTAGTCACAGAGCTGGCCGATGGTAGCTACACTTGCGTATACCACTATCATAGCCACGGGGATACTCTATATCTATCCATCAATTACGAGCTTTCGTCTTTCAAATCAGTGATGACGAAAACAATAAAGAGTTCAAGAGAGATGTTACTAAAGAGTTCAAGAGAGATGTTTACTGAACGCAATTACATGATTCAAGGGTGAATGTTTAATTCAAGAGGAATTGTCAAAGCAGTCGCGGATGAGATCCTAGGGCATCTACATCTTAATCCACGTAGGACAATTAGAAGAAAAAGCGAACCAAATGTATCATGGTTGATCAGACCGCAATACAATGATTCTGATTAGACAATATGTTAGCGGGCGTCCCCAATAAACATATGTCTCTAATCAAGCTCGATAAAATAGTAAGCTTGCAAAATTAGACTGTAATAGCAGCATTGGTCAAGAGAGTCAAAATATAAATATGCGAGATTTTTGAAAGGAGAATAAGTAGTTTGAGTTTTGGAAAAATCAAAACCTTACCCGGTGTTATTGCTTATACAGTCATTCCTACTATCTTCTATTCTTAAGGCCGTGGTCGACTAATGGGTTATGGATCTCTAAATTCCATATTTCAGGTAAACCTATTAGTGTCAGTCACTTACCTTGTTAATAGATCACAAGGATCACATAATGCTAAATTGAGAGACATGCTACCAACTTATAGAGCTCCCACTAGTATTGGCTTTGGGTCTTATGGAATATGCATGACATCTCCTATCCTCTATAGTATCCTAAACTTGTAATCACGTCTGAAATTATTTTACCAAGAATTATGCCTCGGCCATATACTCTGGCTGTGGTAAACCCTTGGTTTCATGATTCTGAGGTGATATGCTATCAGGTACTCTACTCTATATTGGCACAAGGGTATCTAGGATCTAAAGAGGTCAACGAGAACATAGTTTTAGCAATGTTCCATAGACTATGATTCTTCGAAATGGTTTCATTTCTATGGGTCGTGCCTCGCCAGTGCGCTGCTGGCTACAGTGAACCCATACCATCCATTCTCAAACAATTGGCGACAGTGCGCTGCTGTCTAGTTATCGCGGTCGTTTAATTACTCTAACTATATTCCTAAGGACTTCAAGGAGTTGTTAGAGTTCAAACTAATTTGCTATGATAGAAAGTGTAACCTCTACCTATAAGTCTCAATCCTAACAGTAAAAGGCTGGTCGAAAGGAAATAACTGACGACAAGGAAAATAAGAACATCCTAACATTTACCTCTTATATATTTCAAATAGTTGAGGGAAAGACTTTCAATCAATCTACTTCGAGGTTCATACAGGAATACAGAATCAGAAATTATAAACTAACTCACAGCAAAAAAAAAAAATTCAAAATAGACAATTCTAACTTATCATGTGATGTTTATATCTAATAGAGCAAAAGAAAATTAAACATTTTATCAAAATCAAAATTAACCCCTTAATTCTAGGCAAGTCTAACATACCAAGTGAATAGTATATCCACATGGGGTCATATCGTCATATAAAAGTAAGAGTGTACCTACAGGGTTCTAGCAAGCAATCTAAGTTTAATAATCCTAAATTGTATGGCCTATTTAACAACCTTAGCTACCCAACCGGTCAATTTAAACAAGGGACTCCTACTCCTAGTCATTCTCCTAAATTATTTTAATCCTAATTGTGAATGAGCATTTCCTGGGCGCAGGCTCGCAATAGTACGACTAACGTACCATCACGAGTTCGCAATCTTTTGCAAAATCTGACCTGCATGGGCCACCACAAAAACTTGTTACGACCCGCACCCGCTTTTTCGGATACGAGACGTGTCCAAGCCAGCCTACGCCGCAGAGTCGACGGTAGAACGCAGTCAAGCCCGCAAGAATAATGCTCAAAATAAAACAATTGCTACTCATTCACAATTCTAAATTATTACAACATTTACAATTAAAGAAAATACAGGATTTTATAATTAATGAAATAGATACAATTGCTTTCTATTTCTAGGTTGTCTTCAGCATACCCAAGTCTTCCCCATTGCTAAGAGTGATAGCGGCTAAACCTGAAAAATGTTGGTTTCCAGTCAGGAATGGAACAAGTACACAAACCGACGGTAATGCAAAACACAATAGAATTAACAAGACATGAAAATAGCATATGGAATATGAAAACTGGAAAGAAAACTGATGACATAGCATGATAGAGAAGTAAACAAGGAAAAACTAATAAAAGACATCTATCTAGGTGGTGTGAAATATCCATTTCAACATGTGGAAGGCTAGGGGTAAAATACGGCTCACTGCACGTGTCATGTGCAGCTGCTATCGTGCAAGATTAGACATATTTGGATATTTCTGGATAGTCCACATGTATACTAAGATATTTCCCCTCCCGACAACTCCATGTGACGAGCGTGTCAACAAGCAGCAAGATATATGTATAGACATAAAATGAAAAGACTACTATGAATCGAAAAGCAATCAGAAAGTGCACTTACCTGAGGTCCTTAGCTGGAGAAACCAATAAATATATACCACTCAAAGAGCCACAATCAGTCAACACATGCAGAAGTCTCCGGATGCTGAAATAAACAGTACCAACATTCTCAGAATAGTCAAATTAGCTAGGATTGCCTGTCCTTAAGTCCAATTCTGGACACAGGGGCAAAACGGTAATTTTGGACAAAAATGATATCCGCCGTTGGACCCATTTTGCACCGAAAAGCGTGTCAGAGTCGACGGTCTCTAAAGTCGTCAAACTATATGTCTACGGATCCGGTTTTTTGATACGAACCCAACCGTATATCCAAAGTTGGATTCCGGCGGGCCGTGCACAAAATCGTTCGTTGAGTGGGATCGTGGGTCCCGCAAAACGACGTCGGATTCAACTGTCTCCGAATTGGACCAAACTTGGCATACAGGACCAGAAAAATGATACGGTCCTGCTGGCACAAGTTTCGTCTCGATCTGACGAACGTGCACAAAGTAATTGAAGAATTTGTAAAGTGTACGATACGGTGAATTTCGACGGATACGCATCAAATTCGTCGCGCACACGCGACCAATTTGAATTTCGTCAAAACCCACATGACCACGAAGTTATTACGCAGCTTTCGATGCCTTCGATTCGCGACCACGTCGTCCGGATTGGCGTGACGCACGTCGTGTGGAGCGATTTTCCAGTTTTGAAGACAGATTTTTCGTGATTTTCAACTCAATAACTCTTACTATCTAAACAACTAGAATTAAAACTAATGATGGGGTTTCCAGGTCATTTAGGTTGTCTCTAATACTGTTTAAATAGATTTTGAAAACTACAGATGGTTTGGCGAGAAATCGCCTTCCCAAATTAGTACTTGGTAGTTCTGTCTTTAGGAAACGTTGTTTTGGTCCGATTTTGATTCGATTTCTCCTCGAATCCAATCCAGTTCAGTACGAACCAGATGGCAGTGTTCCTAGTCGATTATAAGGGCTGTCCAAACTAATTTATAGATCGAAAATCGATCGAGAATTGAGAGGGTTACAGGTTTACGAAGTAGCATACCTCGCGGCCAAAAACTGCTGTCGTGTGCTGCCAAGCGCTGTTGCGCACGCGCGCTCCGGCAACTCGTGCGGCCATGCGTGGCGGTCCGGTGGCGCGCTCCGGCGTCTGAGGGCTGGGAGAGGTCGCCAGGTAGCCGCCAGGGTCGGGGGCTGGTTGCGTGTTTTAGGGTTTGAGATTTCTCACGTTTTCTCTCTACGATATACGTATTTATATACTCGCGAACTGCTCCAGGGGTCAGTTTTCCGCTCGGTTTGCTGAGGTGTTCTCCAAGTGTGGAGCCTGGGTCCAATCGTTGGGCTATGGCTGCAATGCTCGGGTTGGTCTATTGCTCAAGGCCTTTTTTTTCTTTTTTTTTCTTTTTATTACTCATTTATTATACCATTATACCATTATATATATATATATATATATATTTATTTATATATCTTTAAAACACAAAAACCTAAAGTAATTTAAATAAATAATATAATTACCAATATTCCTATTATCTATATATGGAGAAGCAAACTTATATCTATATATATATATATATATATATATATATATATATATATATATATATATATATATATATATATATATATATATATATATATATATATATATATATATATATATATAAATATATATATATATATATATATATAAAAAAAAAAAAAAATATATATATATATATATATATATATATATATATATATATATATATATATATATATATGTATAATTTATTTGATAATGAATTACCGAAAATAGATGAATATTAATGCTATAACTTAAGAATAATATATTAATAACAGTACATAATAATTCCTGGTAAAATGATACTAATAATAATAATAATAATAAATAACAATAATAATAAAATACAATATTCAACTATTGTAGAGTTTTGAGTGACACAATGCACTCCTACGTAATTGGTCCACCACTAATCGTGCCACCACTAAAATACCATTTACATAAAATAAATACTAATAAAATATTTCAATTTAATCGGGAAGGGGAGCTACACCACCTCACGGGGGGTGTCTACTTGTCACCCCCTCATGCTATCATCATGCACATGGGTGCATGATGATAGCATGTTGGGGGTGACAAGTAGACACCCTCCATAGGGTGGCACCTCACCTCCCTCATCCTCTATATATATATATATATATATATATATATATATATATATATATATATATATATATATATATATATATATATATATTATCCTCACCTACCTAGTAACCTAGGTTTGCTCTAACGTATAGATATATACATACCACGCAAGCTCAAAGCTCCTAAGGTTAATTAACACACCCAATTCAAGAAGCAGCTGAAGAAGAGTGCCATCGATCCATCGAATAATGGAACCACCGGAGGGGCAATTTAGTCCTTTTCATTATCGTTGAACCAAAGCACATGGGTCGGACCAAAAATCTACTGTGCTTTATATTATAGATTATATTCGCCACCCTAATTTAATTCCAGCCGCCTTTTGTGGGAGAACTCATCTAGGGTTTCCGACTTCCCGAAGCCATTTCCGTCAACTTCGACGTGATTTTCGTGCGCCATTTTTTTGTTGGATTCGTATCAAGGTAAGCTTTCTGAATATGTAATTTATTTTCATAATATCTGAACCTAAATTTCTGGAAAATTCGTAGAGTGTCGGTTGTCCGAAACTTGACACGTTTCGGTGTTTTCGAGATTCCGGGAGAACCAGAAATCGAAATCACGAACCGTTTGAAGTTACGAAAAGCTAACACAGAGCTCTACAACATATATTTATCCCAGAAATTATTTCGTTCATCTAGTATTTTATTTTTCTGTTGAACTCAGAACTGATCGGTTGATCCCCGTTTTGGTCACGATTAGCCATAACGGTGATATCTTTTGACCAAAGCGTGATTTTGTGACACGGTTGATTCTAGCGCACTCGTGGTACTGAAATCTTCCAAGATGCACTTTCAAAATCTAGAGTTCACAGCGTTTGACTAAAAAGTCAATGGCACGTCTCGATTTGCGTGCTATGGTTTTTAAAATTGGAAACATGACTTTTGATGGCCAAACTTGCATGTTTAGATTATATTCAGATTGTTATTAGATTAAATTAGGTTTTTAAGTTAATTATTACAGAATTAATTATTATTAGATTAGTAACCCAACTAGCCACTATTTAGAACTAGAACATTAGAATTGATTCGTGATTTTCGTACACGGTTCGTGGTACGATGTGTGTTATAGGTTGACAGCTTATAGATCGGTATCCTCTCACCCTCTACTTGTGACTACTGTTTGTACAAGGATTCAGGCAAGTACAGTATTGCATTTATGTTTTAGTTTATTATAATGTTTACTCCATAGTTTTCTCATTTGATATCCCGTTGAGTCACTGCTTGATATTCCATTGAGACACGATTGTGACACGGTAGTTATCGTATCCTTCTTTGTGTATCATTGACCGTTATTGATTGTTAGAGAGTCGGGAGGGGAAATACTCGGTAAATACGTGAACAAACCCAATTACCGTTACCGAATGATAGCTAAGTCATACACACCCACGTATAAGTTAGCCGTACCAATTACTGAATGATAGCCATCATATGATGTGCCGTATTAGCCCAGCCATTCACGTATTTGAAGGTATTTCACACACATAGTGGTTTCTATTTTTTCTTTATCTAGTCCATTATTTTGTCAGTTCATATCATGCTAGTTTACATCTTGCCAGTTTATATCTTGTTAGATCTCATCTTGCTAGTTTACATTTTGCTAGTTCATATCTTGATCGTTCATACCTTGCTAGTACTAGTTCTTTATAGTCTCTTTGTCATCATTGTTTCTCGCTTGTTCTAACTTACTTTGGACTAATAACATTAATTGCAATATGGTTGTACTCTGCTCCTTTCCTGACTGGATCGTTTTATAGGTGAGGTTGACGTGCCTACTTTTGTGCTATGGACCATACGAGGGAAAGATAGAGACTCGAAGGCTAAACCATAGAAGACTAGTTAGTTGTGTGGTAGTTTTCTATAAATGTAAAAGCTTACATTCTTCTTCAAATGTAAAACTTCTATATTTTGTAAAGTTGATTTAGTTGTTATGAATGAGCAGTTAGTATTTATGAGCATTTTATTTATTGTGGGCTAGACAGCGTACTACCGTCGATACCGCGGCGTAGACTGGGCTTGGACACGCACTCGTATCCCGAAAAGCGGGTGCGGTTCATGACAAGTTTTTATGGTGGCCCATGCAGGTCTGATTTCGTAAAAGATTGCGAACTTGTGGTTGTACTTAAGTTAGCAGTACTACTGCAAGCCTGCGACTAGTGTGCTCATTCACAATTAGGATTGATTTAATTTTAAGAGAATAAATAGGACTAGGAGTCCCTTATTTAATTTGACCCTTAGATAGTTAAGATATTTAAATAGGTCATGTGATTTAGCTAATGATTTATTGAAGTCTCGGTATAGATAAATCGAAGAATTTTTCTAAGAGAATATGTTATTTTGTTTTGAGATGTTGGTAGGATCCAAGGTGGGTAGAATATACGTTTGGTAAGTTAGGCCTTCATAGAATTCAATTCCTAATTTTGATCATTTTTGTGCCATTTTATCTTCTGCCTTCTCTAAACCTCGTTTTATTTTTAAACTATTTTACGATCGTTTTATTTAATTTCTAATCTTGGTTCAATTATCTATATATTAATTCAAGTTATCTTCGTTCATTTTGTGATCATTTTATTTTCAAAACTGATACTTTTACTCAAGGACGGATACTTATATTTTCTTATCATGATCGACTTAATTGAATTTATTGAAGTTCTTTTGAAATTCTTATGGATATAGTTAAAATAATTTTGATGACTTGCAATGGTAAGGCAGATGTGCACCGTCCCCATTTATTTGAATTATGGAGACTGCGGGTTCACTGCTGTCAGAAGCGCACTGGCGTGGCATGATCCCTAAGTTAAAATAATTTCAAGTATGCGTAGGTTGTCAAATATTACTAAAACTATATCCTAGTTGTATTATTGATCTTTTTATTTATTATGTCAATATTGGGTAGAGTTGATAAATTGTTCGATAACATATTATACTTGAGTCATAAAACCAAGGGTTCACGGCAGCCAGATGTACACTGGCGAGGCATGGATTCTCGGTTAAACGACTTCAGATATACTTATGATTTTCGAATATCATAGCGACTATATCTTTTATTGGCATACGACTATTATTTATTTTCTTTCAAATTTATTTGATGTCTTATTCCTTGTTACCACCTTCTCTACAACTAGTAGTTCTTTATTTCTCTCATATTTTTCTATTTTCAAATCGTCATCTTTTAAACCTATTTTGATTTTCTTCCACTATATTTCTAAAACGTATTTAGATTTCGATTCTATACGCGTGATAAATTTCGATCATTTATCACATTATTTTCTTGATTATATTCTTTGTCGTGCTTATTCATATCGATTGGTCATGTCATATTTTGATAATATTCTTGGTTGTCCCTATTTGTATATTTTAAAATTTCGAGGACGAAATTTTTCTAAGGTGGGTAGATTTGTAAGCCCACTTCCCAAATTTTTAATTTTTTTAAATTTTATTTGTTTATGATTAATTTATGGTCATTGGGAGTCATGCCAAAGCTTGTTGGTGAGTTATGACCATCTTGTGATCACATGATCTCTAGATAGGGTCTATATGTATTCTATAGCTATATTATATTTTATTATGATTTTTACACATTTTTATATATTTTTAAATATTTATTCTATGAAGATTTATATTTATGAATGACTTTCATAATTTATTTTGAGGCCACTTATGACTATTTTGAGACCCATTATTTTTTCTTTAGGCTCTATTAGGTTAAATATATTTTCTGTATTTTTCTACAATTTTTCTGAAATTTTTAGATAATTAAATACAGGAAAAATCTATTTTCTAAGACTTCTAGAATTTATTGTGCTAGCCTAAGAGAAAATATTGACCCCAAATATTTTTCTAGGGTTCATTATCCTATTTAATATTTTCTAGAATTTTTCCATAATTTTTGGCAATATTTAAGTATTTATTTATTAAGGTTTATATATTTTTAAAGGCTTCCAATATTTATTATGAGATCATTTGGGACTAATATGAGGTAAAATATTTTATTTATATTCTAGAAGGTTAGATATATTTTCTATAATTTTCTATAATTTTTTTAAAATTTTAGGATTTTATTTGAAGTTATTTGGAGTTAAAATAATTTTTTAATAATTTTCTATAATTAAATATTTAATTATACAGTCAACCACCCCCCTGGCCCACCTGTCGGCGCTCAAACTGTCAGCCACCGCCTCTCTCTCTCCTATATATATTATTATATTCGCCACCCTAATTTAATTCCAGCCGCCTTTTGTGGGAGAACTCATCTAGGATTTACGACTTCCCGAAGCGATTTCCGCCAACTCCGACGTGATTTTTGTGCGCCATTTTTTTTTGTTAGATTCGTATCGAGGTAAGATTTCTGAATATGTAATTTATTTTCATAATATCTGAACCTAAATTTCTGGAAAATTCGTAGAGTGTCGGTTGACCGAAACTTGACACGTTTCGGTGTTTTCGAGATTCCGGAAGAACCAGAAATCGAAATCACGAACCGTTTGAAGTTACGGAAAGCTAAAACAGAGATCTACAACATATATTTATCCCAGAAATTATTTCTTTCATCTAGTATTTTATTTTTCTGTTGAACTCAGAACTGATCGGTTGATCCCCGTTTTGGTCACGATTAGCCATAACGGCGATATCTTTTGACCAAAGCGTGATTTTGTGGCACGGTTGATTCCAGCGCACTCGTGGCACTGAAATATTCCAAGATACACTTTCAAAATCTAGAGTTCACAGCGTTTGACTAAAAAGTCAATGGCACGTCTCGATTTGCGTGCCATAGTTTCCAAAATTGGAAACATGACTTTTGATGGCCAAACTTGCATGTTTAGATTATATTCAGATTGTTATTAGGTTAAATTAGGTTTTTAAGTAAATTATTACAGAATTAATTATTATTAGATTAGTAACCCAACTAGCCACTATTTAGAACTAGAACATTAGAATTGATTCGTGATTTTCGTGCACGGTTCGTGGTGCGATGTGTGTTATAGGTTGACAGCTTATAGATCGGCATCCTCTAATCCTCTACTTGTGACTACTGTTTATGCAAGGATTCAGGCAAGTACAGTATTGCATTTATGTTTTAGTTCATTATAATGTTTACTCCATAGTTTTCTCGTTTGATATCCCGTTGAGTCATTGCTTGATATTCCATTGAGACACGATTGCGACACGGTAGTTATCGTATCCTTCTTTGTGTATCATTGACCGTTATTGATTGTTAGAGAGTCGGGAGGGGAAATACTCGGTAAATACGTGAACAAACCCAATTACCGCTATCGAATGATAGCTAAGTCATACACACCCACGTATGAGTTAGCCGTACCAATTACTGAATGATAGCCATCATATGATGTGCCGTATTAGCCTAGCCGTTCACATATTTGAAGGTATTTTACACACATAGTGGTTTCTATTTTTCCTTTATCTAGTCCATTATCTTGTCAGTTCATATCCTGCTAGTTTACATCTTGCCAGTTTATATCTTGTTAGATCTCATCTTGCTAGTTTACATTTTGCTAGTTCATATCTTGATCGTTCATACCTTGCTAGTACTAGTTCTTTATAGTCTCTTTGTCATCATTGTTTCTCGCTTGTTCTAACTTACTTTGGACTAACAACATTAATTGCAATATGGTTGTACTCTGCTCCTTTCCTGACTGGATCGTTGTTATAGGTGAGGTTGACGTGCCTACTCTTGTGCTATGGACCATACGAGGGGGAGATAGAGACTCGAAGGCTAAACCATAGAAGACTAGTTAGTTGTGTGGTAGTTTTCTATAAATGTAAAAGCTTACATTCTTCTTCAAATGTAAAACTTCTATATTTTGTAAAGTTGATTTAGTTGTTGTGAATGAGCAGTTAGTATTTATGAGCATTTTATTTATTGTGGACTAGACAGCGTACTACCGTCGATACCGCGACGTAGGCTGGGCTTGGACACGCACTCGTATCCCAAAAAGCGGGTGCGGGTCGTGACAATTATCTATTTGATTACGCGTACGCTAAAATAACTCACAAAACCAAAAAAATAACAGAAAACCTACGCTACCAAATTACAGGTCACAGAGCCAAAAGACCAGCTGGGCTTATGCCCATTACAATTTATTTACATAAATTGAAATAAGACGAAACAGTTGTTAGTTCTAAAATCTTCCTACAATTTAATTATGAATAAATTAAATAATAAAAATAAATTAAATATTTAATGAGTCTCAGATATGGTCCAATCGTCATATAGGCTAATGCCTCAACGTCCGGGCGAAGCCGGTTTCGTTTGCACTTAGCCAGGGCCCATTGAACGATACGGTCGTCGCCCAAAAATCCTAAAATTACTAGCATTTCCGAAAACCATTTTAAAAATCATTTTTAAAAATACAATTAAATTTTATGGAAAATCCGGCAGCATTTACTCTATTTTTGGTCAACCCAAAAACTGGAAAAGTGTGCCAATATTTTCCTGCAAATTCCAAACCAGAGAATCCCAAAATATATATATAAAAAATAACCACAACCATTCCCAATATTAATTCGGAACGACCCGAAACGAATTCGGGAGTCCGAAACCAAGCCAAAAATATCACAGCACAATTCAGAAAAGTATCCGAAAAAAACCAAGTTATCCAGAAATCCATTTTTGAACGTTTCGGAAAACACAAAGCCAACAAACAGGGGCTTTCCCGAAGATTTCTCGAAAAATCCCGGAAACAACGTTAACCCAAAAATCGAATTTCCCAAAGGAAATTCGTGGACCAACTCATCATTGACACGGGGAGGGACGAACTACTATGATTAACCAGGGATTACCCAAATCGACGGAATCCGAAGGGTTGCCTCGGACTCGGGACGCGCGAATCCACAGAACTAACTCGAAATCCCGCGAACAGCGCTGGACCGGGGCTGGGTGCGCCGAAAGGAACGCTGGCCGGGCACGGGGCAGCCGGCGGGGACAGCACGTGTGCTAGGGCACAAGGAGGCGGGGCGTTGGAGTGCGGCCGAGAGGGGGTTTGCGGCCGGGGAGCCACTGGAGGTGCGCTGGAAAGGGGGCGCGGCCGGATCGGGGTCCGGCGGGTGGCCGGGAAGCGCGCGCGGCGTTGGGGTCCGGCACTGGAGGCACCGCGGGCGGCCGGAAAGGCGTTAGCCGGAGGCGCGCGGGTCGGCCGAGAGGGGCTCGGTGCTCGGGGCTCGGGCCGAGAGGGTTTGGCCAGTATGGAAGAAGGAGAGGAGCTCTGGAGTTGGGGTAAAGGTGTGGGGAGAGGAGAGTTATGGAGAGAGTGATTTGTGCTGGTGTTGGTGAGGAAAATGTGGGTTTTAAGGAGAGGGAGGAGAAGAAAGAGTTATGTAGAGGAGAGGGAAATGAGGAAGTGAGTGGTGAGGAGAAGTTTTAGAACGCGGAGAGAGGATGTTGGGTGTTGGCTTGGTCTCCCACGACCAAGCCAGTTGGACCCCTTCTTCTTCTTTTTCTTTTTTTTAAAAGGAGTAAAAAGAATTTGTTCCGAAAGGAAAATGAGTTCAGGATTGGGTTCCGGGTACTGGTCTCGGTCGTGCAACCAAAAATCCGATTTACATATTTTCGAAATTAATTTTTAAAACTCATTAATAATACTAATAATAATAGGAATAATATTATAATAGTAATAATAATAACATTACAAAACTGGGTTTCACAATCTTCCCTCCTTTGAAAATTTTGTCCTCGAAATTAAAGGCAGGGTTAGGGGTTACCTTAAGTCTCAAACAAGTACGGGTACTGCACCCGTAACTCAGGTCTAACAATAAGAATTTCTAAGGCAGTCGTGGATGAGACGGTTTAGGGACAAGTTTCATTTATGATATCATCCATGCAGAAAAAATACAAAGGCGAACCAAAGTACACGAGGTTGATCAGACCATCATACACCGGTCCTGATTAGACAATATATTTGTGGGTGCATCCAATAAAATACTGTCATGATCAAGCTTGATAAAGCGATAGCTTGCAAAACTAGGCTAACTTAGCAGCATCAGTCAAGTTTTAGAACGAAAAGGTAAGAAATAGGAGTTTATGTGATGGCTCAAATTCTGATCTTCTTCTCACCTCTAACTACGCTTGCAACTGGTTTCTCTGGCACTGAAAGGTTGAGTCCAATCTTCAGCTCTGAATTATCCAAAATGTGACTCGGATCCGGAAGACGTTGTGGACGCCTTCTAGACTTGGGGGTAGAGTAACCCGATAAGCCACTTCTCCAATCCTGCTGAGTACTTCAACAGGACCAATATACCTGGGCTTAACTTTCCTGCTCTGCCGAAACGGAAGGTTCCTCTGGTCGGAGAGATCTTCACAAACACACTGTCGCCTTCTTCAAACTCTAAAGGACGTCGGCTGCTATCGGCCCAATACTTTTATCTGTCCTGGACAATCCTGAGCTTGTCTCTGATCATTCTTACCTTCTCTGCTGCATCGGTCACCATCTCACGTCCAAGCAATACTCGTTCTCCGACGTCGTCCCAAGCAAGTGGAGTGCGACAACGACGTCCATAGAGTGCCTCGAACGGTGTCATACCGATACTAGCTTGGTAGCTGTTGTTGTAGGAGAATTCTACCAAGTGCAAATGGTCTTTCCAAGACCCTCCAAATTCCAAGACGCAGGATCTCAGCATGTCTTCTAGCGTCTGTATTGTTCTCTCTGATTGCCCGTCAGTCTGGGGATGATAGGCGGTGCTGAACTTCAGTTGTGTTCCCAAGCTATCATGCAAACTCTTCCAAAAGTGAGAGATAAATCTAGTATCTCTGTCAGAACAATACTTACCGGAACTCCATGAATCGGGTAGATGTGCCGCATGTATAGTGCTGCCAACTTCTCGGTGGATAGACCAACCATGAAGGGAATAAAGCGAGCTGACTTCGTCAGTCGGTCCACGATAACCCAAATGGCGTCCTTCCCTCCTTAGGAACGAGGCAGTCCTGAAGTCCATTGTGATGTGCTTCCACTTCCACTCTGGAATGTCCAGTGGCTGTAGAAGTCCTGCGGGTCTCTGTCTGCTAGCCTTCACTTTGTTGATAAATTAAACATCTAGCAACATACCTGGCCACGTCCTTCTTCATTCCGTACCACCACACTATAGTTCGCGTATCCCGATACATTTTTATTGGCTCCAGGATGTATGAAATACTGCGACTGGTGCGCTTCATGTATCAGCTCATTCCTCAGTTCGCCAGTTGGTACACAAAGCCTCGTACCATTCTTCAGCGCTCCGTCACTGGCGATTGAGAATCCTTCAAGTGTTCCTGCCAGCACTTGGTGTCGCGTCTTGAAACTGCGTCTCCTTGATTTTGTCCATCAGACTCGAGCTCACTTGCAACTTCATCAATAATGGATCAGCATCCGGCTCCTTCCTTCCAAGCAGTATAATCTCCAGTCCAAGCTTCTCGATGTCCTCTAGCAGGTGTCGCTCCTTGGTAAAAAACATCGCCATAGGGTATCGACTAAGTGCATCTGCGACCACATTAGCCTTACCCGGGTGGTACTGTAGATCGATGTCAAAATCCTTCATCAGCTCCAGCCATCTTCTTTGCCTCATGTTCAGCTCCTTCTAAGTAAAATCATACTTGTGGTCTGTAAATATTTTCACTCTCTCTCCATAAAGGTAATGCTTCCATAACTTTAATGTAAATATCACCGCTGCAAGCTCCAAATCATGTGTGGGATAGCTCTTCTCATGAGTCCGTAATTGCCTAGATGCATAAGCAATCACTTTTCCATGTTGTTGAAGAACGCAACCCAGTCCTTTACCTGAGGCATCACTGTAGATTGAGAAACCACCAGTTCCTGCGGGTAGCGCAAGAATTGGTGCAGTGGCAAGTCTTTTCTTCAGCTCCTCGAATGATGCCTGACAATCTTTCGTCCAGATGAACTCTTCATTCTTCCGAGTGAGCTTCGTCATCGGCTCAGAAATTCTGGCAAAACCCTTCACGAACTTCCGGTAGTAGCCAGCCAAGCCCAAGAAACTCCTGATTTCAGCAACTGAGCTTGGGGTAGACCACTTCTCAACAGCGGCTATCTTCTTCGGATCCACCGAAATTCCTTCTCCTGTGACAACATGGCCAAGAAAATCTACCTTGTCTAGAAAGAATTTACACTTGGAAAGCTTACCATACAGCTTCTCCTTCCTCAAAGTTGCCAGAACTTTTCTGAGGTGCTTTTCCGTGCTCCTCTTCCGTCTTTGAATAGATCAGAATGTCATCGATGAAGACTACGACAATTGATCTAGGTATTCATGGAAAACCTTGTTCATAAGGTACATGAACACCGCAGGAGCATTTGTCAGTCCAAATGACATGACCAAGAATTCAAACTGCCCATACTTGGTGTTGAATGTCGTCTTGGAAATATCTTCCTTTCTGACCCTGATCTGGTGGTAGCCAGATCTAAGATCAATCTTCGAAAACACCTTGGCTCCGCTCAATTGATCAAATAGGTCATCGATCCGGGGCAAAGGGTACTTGTTCTTGATGGTGATATTGTTCAGCGCTCGATAGTCGATGCACATCCGTACTGTTCCGTCCTTTTTGGGCACAAACAAGACAGGTGCTCCCCATGGTGAAGCTCCGTCTCGAATGAATCCCAGAGCCTTCAGTTCATTGATCTGGTCCTTCATCTCCTTGGCCTCCTTCAGGTTGACTCTGTAGCATCCCTTAGAAATAGGGGAGAGCCGGGGACTAGGTCAATAGTGAACTCTATGTCTAGATCTGGGGTAATCCGGGAAGACTATCAGGAAAAACATCTACCATAAAGGTATAACTAAGGAGTTTATTCATGTGGAGAATTACAGCAAAAACTCTCATGATTGATCTAAGGACATCCTGTTACAACTTCTTATAACAATAGATAATGCTATTCAGCAGTCCTAGGTACTATTCTTCATGGTTCTGGCTCTTGTATGAGCAGTCTCCAACTGCTTCATCTTCTATGAACCTCGAGTCTGCATCATGCCTTATTGTAGGAGGCAAGGTCTGCTGGTTAGGAAGAGTCCCTAGGTTGTGGCCTAACAGGTGTTGCTGGAATATGTGCTCTGGTTTGATGGAAAGATAAGGGGCAGTCCTTTATCCGATGTTCAGCAGATCAACATGCCAAATATTTCTCCAATCTCTTGCGACAAATATTGGCTTGGTGACCAAGCCTTTTACAGTAGTCACAAACCAATAGCTTCTTACGATATGATTGCCGAATAGGGCTCAAATTTCTCCTAGATTCAGGGGTATTCCTCCTAGGATGAGGTTCCGCTCCAACTTGGTTTAAGATAGCTAAGGCTACATCATTGACGTTCTTCATGTCTTCTCTTGTGATATTCATCTGTTCCTACTGGGATTCATCTTGAGCTTTCTAGAACTCCAGGATTTCTTGAAATAGGGCAACCATTTGGGAGGTGTTTGCTGGTACTGGTGGAGCAACAAGAATGGATACTCCACCAAGGAAATGTAACTCAGTTTGAGAAGAGGTAGGAATTGTCAGTGTAGTAAAAACTTTACTAGATGCATCATGGAAACGGTCAATCAGCCGCGAGGGAATAAATCCTGAACTTGGTTGAGGAGATGGGGTATGATCCGT
Organism: Iris pallida; assembly: GCA_029216955.1. Lineage (NCBI taxonomy): Eukaryota > Viridiplantae > Streptophyta > Magnoliopsida > Asparagales > Iridaceae > Iris > Iris pallida. The sequence continues at coordinate 1,405,909 of JANAVB010034820.1, read as the reverse complement.
AGATGACACCTCATCGCCAGCAGGATTGGTCTTTTCCTTGGTTATATTCTGGAAGGTTTAGGGTGCAAACATAAGCAAGGTATCCTACCAGTCTATAATCAAACAAAAATATTTATTTATATATAATTCGGACCTATGTTGTGACAAATCAATGTTCTAATGTTCTAATTGTTTTTAGGTATGTTTTCCTAAGTTGTTGTTCTGACCTGCATGGGCCACCACTCAAAACATGTCACGACCCGATCCCAAATAATTGGGCCGAACCGGATCATGCCCAGCCTGTACCGTTGTTGAGACGGCGGCAGTAAGCTGTTCCATTAGCAGGTAACCACAACAACATCTATATTTGTCACAACTCAATATTCGGGAATTTAAAACTTTATTAAACCTTTAAATAGATACAACTGGAAAGTGAAAGAACTGAATTAAAAGCTGAAATCAAATTACAAAATTCTAAAACAACCAATCTAGAAACAAAAAATCTAGCTAGGTGTTCGGCTCGTCGGCCTCAGGTCCTGCGTCCTCCAAAGGGGACTCTGGCAGCACCACGGGATACAGAACCGAGTCGTAATAGCTGTTGTATAACATCTCAGCATCCTCATAGTCCCCTAAAAATGTATCTCCAGTCAGGAGGGAGCAAAGTACAATTCATGCTAATTTGACAGTTGAAATAATAATATAATTATGCACTTTTAAACAATTTAGAAATGAACAGTTTTCTAACAGTAAAACAGTGTGATTTGAATAGGCAATGAATATGACCGGCTTGGGTTTGTTACAGTGAAGATACGGCTTATCCCCGTGTGTATGAGGGGTAAGCTAGTACAGTTCTAAGTTATTTTGGGATGTGGTCATACTCATTACACTACTCCTTCCGTCCCCAAACAGTTACAGTAGTTACAGTCAGTGCTCTCAGGGAGAGTTCCGTGTTGCATCGTGGTTTAAACTTGCAGTAAAGCGATTATTAAATAACTGTAAACTAACACAAAATGTACTCGCCTCAAATGGACTGGACTTGAAGGGATGAAGACTTCGAGATGGGATTTAGACTCGTCCTCGAAATCCTACATTCGAGAAGTTTGACTCAGAATCCAGGATTACCAAGCTAACTATGCTAGTTGAAATCTCTAATTGTGTCCTAATCAGTTTTAATCTTTATTTATTAACCATGAACAAAACACGATTATTGGTGCGTTAAAATTAATAGCGAGGAAAAGATCATTTAAACTTGTATTTTTGGGAAAAACTCGTAGTTTCCAATTTAATTGATTAAACTTTGTATTTTCGTAATTATACATATAAAACTAAATTTTTTATTTTAATGAGAAAAACATGATCGTTGTTAAATATTAAAACTTGTAAATTTTAATACGAGAAAACTTTATAAATTTTCTATATCAAAATAATTATCTATTTGATTACGCATACGCTAAAATAACTCGCAAAACCAGAAAAACAACAGAAAACCTACGCTACCAAATTACAGGTCACAGAGCTAAAGACCAGCTAGGCTTATGCCTATTACAATTTATTTACATAAATTGAAATAAGACGAAACAGTTGTTAGTTCTAAAATCTTTCTACAATTTAATTATGAATAAATTAAATAATAAAAATAAATTAAATATTTAATGAGTCTCAGATATGGTCCAATCGTCATATAGGCTAATGCCTCAAGGTCCGGGCGAAGCCGGTTTCGTTTGCACTTAGCCAGGGCCCATTGACCGATACGATCGTCGCCCAAAAATTCCAAAATTACTAGCATTTCCAAAAACCATTTTAAAAATCATTTTTAAAAATACAATTAAATTTTATGGAAAATCCGGCAGCATTTCCTCTATTTTTGGTCAACCCAAAAACTGGGAAAGTGTGCCAATATTTTCCTGCAAATTCCAAACCAGAGAATCCCAAAATATATATATAAAAAAATAACCACAACCATTCCCAAAATTAATTCGGAACGACCCGAAACGAATTCGGGAGTCCGAAACCAACCCAAAAACATCACAGCACAATTCGAAAAAGTATCCGAAAAAACCAAGTTATCCAGAAATCCATTTCCGAACGTTTCGGAAAACACAAAGCCAACAAACAGGGGCTTTCCCGAAGATTTCTCGAAAAATCCCGGAAACAACGTTAACCCAAAAATCGAATTTACCAAAGGAAATTCGTGGACCAACTCATCATTGACACGGGGAGGGACGAACTACTATGATTAACCATGGATTACCCAAATCGACGGAATCCGAAGGGTTGCCTCGGACTCGGGACGCGCAAATCCACAGAACGAACTCGAAATCCCGCGAACAGCGCTGGACCGGGACTGGGTGCGCCGAAAGGAATGCTGGCCGGGCACGGGGCGGCCGACGGGGACAGCACGTGCGCTAGGGCACAAGGAGGCGGGGCGTTGGAGTGCGGCCGAGAGGGGGTTTGCGGCCGGGGAGCCACTGGAGGTGCGCTGGAAAGGGGGCACGGCCGGATCGGGGTCCGGCGGGTGGCCGGGAAGCGAGCGCGGCGTTGGGGTCCGGCACTGGAGGCGCCGCGAGCGGCTGGGAAGGCGTTGGCCGAAGGCGTGCGGGTCGACCGAGAGGGGCTTGGTGCTCGGGGCTCGGGCCGAGAGGGTTTGGCCGGTTGGGAAGAAGGAGAGGAGCTCTGGAGTTGGGGTGAAGGTGTGGGGAGAGGGAGAGTTATGGGAGAGAGTGATTTGTGCTGGTGTTGGTGAGGAAAATGTGGGTTTTAAGGAGAGGGAGGAGAAGAAAGAGTTCTGTAGAGGAGAGGGAAATGAGGAAGTGAGTGGTGAGGAGAAGTTTTAGAACGTGGAGAGATGATGTTGGGTGTTGGGTGTTGGCTTGGTCTCCCACGACCAAGCCAGTTGGACCCCCCCCCCCCCCTTTTTTTAAAGGAGTAAAAAGAATTTGTCCCGAAAGGGAAATGAGTTCAGGATTGGGTTCCGGGTACTGGTCTCGGTCGCGCAACCAAAAATCCGATTTACATATTTTCGAAATTAATTTTTAAAACTCATTAATAATACTAATAATAATAGTAATAATATTATAATAGTAATAATAATAACATTACAAAACTGGGTTTCACAAAGACAATCTAAAGGGACTATATTGTACGAAGTAAATCAAACGTGTTGGTTTTGTATGGGTGGACGAGGAGCTCATTCCACCAGTACAGTTGAGTACTGACACCCACATAGTCTTCATGTGCAGGCACAGGTAGAAGCTCGTGGCACGGAGCTCGCTTGGATGCGTCGAGGCACGGAGTTCCTTGACGATTCGAAGCGTGCGACCGCATGGAGTCAAGACTTATACGGGACATAATGTATGGACATCGCCTTCCGAAGCTTCCGCTGGCTCAAGCAAATATACTTTGAGAGATGAGAGAGAGCTGAGTGACTTGTAATGTAAGATAAGTGAGCTTGAGTGATTGTAATCTTGGCCTTGCTCCCCATTGTAACCGTTGTTTTCAATATCAATAAAGAGCTTCTTTGAATAACTTGTGTTTTGTTCTAATTTTTGCTGCTATTATTCAATGTCTCTGCATGGAACTTCTGTGCGACGACCCCGTCGTAGCCGCTGAAATCGGCCGTTATGGAACCCGCCTTACACGAGCGCAATCTAGGCTCGTGCGGCATCACGCCTTAGCGAGGACGATCGCTCCTACGGGAGCGGGACGTGACACCATTAATGGGTTTACCCTATCGGCTCGGGTTTAGCCCACCCAAGTTGCACCCCTAGGGTCCACTCTCTTTCGGGGAAAAAACATATTTCCTGCTATTAAATTCCACTCTCTTCAAACTTTTGAGGACAGACACATATCTAGGGAATCTGAAATTGAGTTTATATTCTACTTGACATTGTAATTTAAGAATTTTTTTAATCTTAGATGACAAATTTTTTATATTTATATAAAAATTGTACACATAAAAAGTATTCTCTATTTTTATGCTACGTGGTACAAAATAAAAAGATCAATTTAGTGATGTAGCGCCTATGGCCGGCACAAAACTCGAATGTCCGGGTCAGTACAATTATGGGCGGACCAGGCCAAATTTGTTGACCCAAAATATTCAAGGTCCGAATTTTTGTACTGTCCATCTCGACCCGACCCGGTCCAATATCATCTCTCTAAGACTATGTTCCAAATCCAATGGGTTATGTTAACTTGTTGAGCCTAAGTTCCAAGTTGCTATAATAATTGAGAGAGTTTTTTTTTTTTTTTTTTTTTTTTAAGCAAGCTATAATAATTGAGAGTTCATTAAGGAATGATTTCATTTGGTAAATTTGGATTCATTTAGGTAGTTATCAAGTTGCTGTATGAAGAGAACAACTTGTTTCATGATCCAAATGAATTATATATAGAGAGAGAGAAAAAAAAATAAAGAGAGAGAGAGAGAGAGAGAGAACACCTAATATTTGAAGAAAACGATATTAACAAAAAAGGATTTTTATCTTAAAGGTTTTTAGAACTTAAGGTGTATCTTGTCTTAATTTTCGGCAAATGTTTTGAATTTTTTTAAAGCATTTAATACCAAAACATTCCCAAAAATTATATTTTGTTGTAAATCATATATTTGAATAACCACAAGTAAGCGGACAATGTCGCGGACGTTCTTATTAGCAAATAGTAATTTTAAAAGAGTTTTTTTTTTTCTGATATTGTTAAAAAATAGTTTAAATATTTGAATAAAAATTTGTTATATTGTGTATTTATATTTAACTATAATTTGTTATAACTTTTTAATATTTAGTTATAATTTGTTATAGATACATGTGAAGAAAGGTGAGGATTTTAAGTTATGCATAAAAATAAAAAAAATAAAAATTTAAAATTATTATCTTTCATACTTTTTTATTATTAATTGATGGAAAATTTATATTCAGCTTAGACGGTCTAATTTGAGTCGTTTCCAAGCCACATTATATTAGAGATGTTGGGGGGCACACAAATTTCTTTGATATACTTAGTATAAGTTGTTGTCGTTCCCTATAATAAAATCAACTAAAAATATAAATATAAATTATTTTCAAACCATCTCACTGATCTTCTCGATCTCCAAACTCTCTGGAACTACACTAGTCCTGCACGTAGGACAAGTCGTTGCCGACGCCAGCCACGAGTCGATACAGACCGTGTGGAACTGATGCATACACTCTGGTAGAATCCGGTACTGGTCCTCCGATCTCGAACTCTCCAATGCATATAACACACTCCCGGACTGAGTCATCACCTTTGTACTCCAATGTCTCTAGCACCGGGATCTTCTTCGGTACCGCTTCTACGGGAGCTCTCGACGATGTCGAGAACCGCAACAATATTGTGCCAGCAACCATGCTAGGACGATGAAAAGAGCGAACAATGCTACGTCAAGATCAATTTTAATAGAGACGTCCATAATTGATGAATAAAGTAATGAGATTACAATGTATTAATTTGACATAGTAATATATATATATAGACAATTAGACAATAGTACTTGAAATAGGATTATACTTCTAATTCTGGTAACGTTATCTTTTATTTTTGTTTGTTTATTTATTTTTGTTAATATTAGGTAACAAATATTGGAATCAGTATTTGATTAGACCCATTGGTGATTGTGACTAGCATTATTTTAAAAGTATTATCGATGTCGAATTAGTCTGAAATATAATATGCACTTAAATAAAGATTTTCTTAAAAATGAATAAAATTTAAAATTATGTACTAAAATAATTTATCATTGTTATAAATTAGGGAATGTAAGAATAACAAAAACATAACAAATTTGGGGCAATAAATTATGACCTGGAAGATTGTAAATTAACTCCCAATATGGAAACTCAGATATATTATAAAGATTTAATAGTTAGGATTAAATTGTTGTCACCCGCTGATTGCACAAGTGAAGAAACAACAAACTTATTTTTGGTAATAAAGTATGGACTGAAATATCGTAAATTAACTCGATCCCAATATGGAAACGCAAACTGAAAATTCAGCAACAAATAAATAAATAAAAAAATAAACAAAATAACAGAAAACAACAAAAAAAAGATATAAAAAAGACCAAAATGACAAAAACAAAAAATGACAAAAAGACAAAAAATGACCAAAAGGAAAATGCTAAGTTTACTACCAAATTTTTACAACCTTCTTACAACTACTCTCTTCCACCCCTTACACATGGGTCCCACCGGGTCACACCACCTCTCTCATCCCCCCTGCTACATGGGCTCCACCCGACCCCACTATTTTTTCCCCTCCTCCAATCGAAGTCCGACACGTGTCCGGTTGTAGGGAGTTGTAAAATTTGGTTGTAGGCATAGCAAAGCTCAAGAAAAAAAGATGACAAAAAACGACAAAAATGAAAAAAAAATGACAATTTTTTTTTTTACTAAAATGACAAAAAACTACTAAAACGACAAAAAGACAAAAAATTAACAAAAAAAAGACAAAAGAGATAAAAACGACAAAAAGTAACAAAACCGACAAAAGTCAAAAAAAACTACTAAAGAACGATGAAAAGCAAAAAAAAAAAAATCGGTAAAAACGACAAAAAGAGACAAAAAACGACAAACAATAACAAAAAAACGACAAAAAGCGAAAAAAAAAGAAAGAAAGGACAAAAAACAAAAAACGACAAAAACTAGTGAAAACGACACAAAAGGCAGAGTCGAAAAATGACAAAAATAACAAAAAACGATAAAAAGCAAAAAAAATGACAAAAACTACCAAAACGATAAAAAAAAACGATAAAAATCGGTAACAAGCGAGAAAAAACAAAAAAAGACAAAAAAAGTCAAAAATGAGAAAAACGACAAAAAGTAATAAAAGACAAAACGACAAAAACTAATAAAAACGACAAAAATCGGTAAAAACGACAAAAGAAGACAGAAGAAAAAACGATAAAAAGGACAAAAAAATAACAAAAAAAGATAAAAAAAGATAAAAACGACAAAACAATCAAAAAAATCCAATAAAATGACCAAAAAGCGACAAAAACGATAGAAACGAAAAAAATAAAAAAAATGTTCAAAAATGATAAAAAATTAGAAAAAAGGTTAACAAATTTTTTTTGTCCGAAAAAAATAGAGTTAATTAGCGTTTGGACCTTGAATTTTGTACCAGATTAGTGTTAAAGCTCTAACATGTCCAATCGATATGTTTGGATCCTGATTTTTTATATTTGGTTTCTTTCTTTCCATTATACCCTTCCCAATCTCCTTCCGAGCCTGACATTGACACTGACTAAAGTCAGTGATTAGACATTTATTACTATGAATTTTCTTTCTTTCTACTTTAATGCGCACTGTTGAGTTCTACAGAAGAAGCTTTTTGGAGAAAAGAAAGAAGCTTCTTGGAAAAAAAGAACTTTTGGAAGAATTTGGATGGTCCCTTTCCAATTCAATGACATACTGAAGAGGATTTCAGGTAAGATCTAAGTTTTATTCGAAACAATTATGTTATTTGGCTTTCAAATTTTGTTGGTGATGACATCTTCCATTACTGGAAATTGCTGAGAAGCCCAATTTCGGGGTGGGCTTTTATGAAATGCCCACCCGCTGGATTATTTTTATGAAATGCCCAGAATTAAGTTTTTACACGTTAAATATTTCAAGATTCTCTAGTTGCTATGTATTTACAAAATTTGCCATTATCATAATTCCAAAAATATCCCTTCGCGTAAATTTGGACATCTATATAATTATGAATTCGCAAACTCAGATTTGGATTGAGAAATTCGTATTCTTCTTCTTCTTCACGAGAAATTTGAAATCCATTGATATAATCTTTATTAGAGATCGCAGAATCGTTCGTAGTTCACTGTGGTTTTCGTCAGTCGAACGTCGATCATCCTTCATCATCATCGATCATCATCATCATCAACATCATCTTCGTTGTTTCCGGCGATTAGGTCAATTGTGGATAGAAGATCTTCTTCTTTTCTTTTATAGATCTTAAAACAAGGTGAGAGTTCAGATCTGTAGAAATTCATCCATCAGCTTCGTATCTCTCGAAATTTATGCTGAATTTGATTTTGTTATGAAGATTATTAACTTAGAAAATGTTAGTGAGATATTTAATCTTGTTATTTTATGCTAATAGCATTCTCCGTTATATTTTAAAGGAGAATGACAATTACTTCTTATAAAGATCATTATCCGTATGTTTTTAGGACGGAGAATGCCATTCTCCGTCTTAATTAGGACGGAGAATGCCATTCTCCGTCTTAATTAGGACGAGAATGGCATTCTCCGTCTTAATTTGAACGGAGAATGACATTCTCCGTCTTAATTAAGACGGAGAATGGCATTCTCCGTCCTAATTAAGACGGAGAATGGCATTATAAGTTAGTTCCAACTGAGGATATTTATTCTCCGTTACTTTAGACGGAGAATAATCATTATTAGATGAGAATTTTATTGTTCTATTTGTGGCCTCTTATGTTTTTATGTTATCAGGGGGGGAAGATATGGAATCAAGTTGTTTAGTTAACATTTGTTTCAAGGGAGACATAGTTTCCTGCCGTGTCACACATGAAAGTACCGTGGATTTTTTAAAGAATAAAGTGTGCGATCGATGGAGTTCTTTGGATCCACTTTCCTTCCGTTTCAGGTTTTTGCACTCTGATGGGACTGAACTGTATGTTGAAAGTGATTTTTGGCTTCGCTCATTGGTTGGTGGTTTTAACGGTACTCATGATGTGAGTTTTGATCTATATGTGGAGCAAATACACTCTCCATGTTCTTCATCAACATCTTTTCCTTGTCAAAGCTTTCACATGAGACCTTCGTCTTCCTCTTCTAGTTCTTTGAGTAGATGTTCTCCTACTGTAAAGGACAAACGAGTAGTACAATTTTATGAGGGCTCAACTGAGACAGTGAAGAAGAGGAAATCGGATATGTGGCCTGGATCAATTACTGGTGTTGGTCAGATTTTTCTAAATGGTGTTGAAGAAGTTAGGAATGCTGTTAGAAAGGTTATGTTTGAATCTCGTCATCCATTCCACATTTTGAAATCTGAGCCGGGGAGGTATACTGTTTGTTGCAAGAATTACAAGACACATGCTTGTTTGTGGAGCTTCCATGCTATATCTATTTCGAAAGATAATCAAATTTTTGAGGTGAGGAGGTATGTGGGAGAACATAATTGTGGAGCTGGCTATATGGATAAAGGTAATCTGGTTGTTCCAGCAAAGTTTGTGAAAAGTTTGGTTAGTGACATTGTTCGGATGCATCCTAAAAAGTCCGCAAAATCTGTTGTCGATGATTTCAAGGTCGACTACGGCTTATCTGTTACATATGGACAGGCATACCACGGAATTAGGCTGGTGCACCAGGAAATGTACGGAGATGATGTTAGATCTTACAGTGACTTGTGTTGGTATGTGAACAAGGTAAAGGAAACCAATAATGGTTCCGTTATCGACTTCCAGAAAGATGATTCATCAATGAGGTTTGAGCGGCTTTTTCTTTCATATGGGGCTTGCGTAGAAGGCTTTCAATATTGTCGTCCGATGCTATATTTGGATGCCACTTTCCTTACAGGGAGGTTTAGAGGTTGTTTGATGTCTGCTACAGCGAAGAATGGTAACCAACAGTTCTACCCTATTGCATACGGTATAGTATCAGGCGAAGATGGCGACAATTGGGAATGGTTCCTTAGAAATCTAAAGAATGTTGTTGGATGTAGTAGGCGTATTATTTTTCTTTCGGATCAAGGCACCGGTCTAGTTTCTGAAGTCCCTAAAGTGTTTCCTAATGATTATCATAGCTATTGCTATTATCACATGAAGAATAACATACCGCTGAAAGAGAAAGGAAATGAAAGAGTGTATCCGCATGTACTTGAAGCTTGGAGGCAAGCAGTATATGCTCTAACTCCAGGTGTGTTAATGAGACAGATATATGCACATTTTCTATGCATTTCCCTTAATTTAACAAGGAAAATGACCATTCTCCGCGTCAGTAAGACGGAGAATAGTCATTCTCCGTGTGTTTTAAAACGGAGAATGGCCATTCTCCGTCCTGCATATAACGGAGAATGTCATTCTCCGTTAGCTTTTGGACGGAGAATGACCATTCTCCGTCTTGCATAGAACGGAGAATATCATTCTCCGTTAGCTTTTGAACGGAGAATGACTATTATCTTTATGAGAATGCACTTATTTTTTCATAATTTTGTGAATTGACCTGATTCTTTATTACTTATTTGTTTTTCTGTATAAAGGTGGGTATAGACAAGCAATCAAGAAGATTTATGATCTGAATTGTGGTCATAGTTGTGAATTGGATGAATAAACAAAAACCTGAACACTGGTCAAACGCATTCTTCCCGGGATGTAGATACGGTGAGGTTGCTTCTAGTTGTGCAGAGTCATTCAATGCATGGATAAAGGCTGAGAAGAAATTGCCTATATCAGCAATTGTAAATGTCATCCGTGTGAAGATGATGAAGATGATTTCGGATCGCCACAAGGATGCAATTGGTTTGAATAGCAAATTGACTCCATACGCTGAGGATATGCTGAAGCAGCTTACAGATGATGGCATGTGTTATAGGGTATATCGGTCCGGTGATTTCGAATTTGAGGTGATCGCAGATACTTTCCTCCCATATGGTGAATCTTCTTGATTGTCATTGTAGTTGTCGTAGATGGAAGGTATATGGATTCCCATGCAGCCATGCAATACAATGCATCAGAGTTGGTTCAGATAAATCTGTTTATGACTTTGTGGAGCAGTATTGGACATCAGATTATTACCAGAAGTTATATTCATGTGCCATTCGTCCAGTTCCAGATTGCGAAAAATAGTTTGAAAATAATCCCACTGATGTTGTTCTATCCCCCTGCTTCCGAAACGGGGTCCTGGACGACCAAAAGCGGACCGTTACAAGAGCAAATATGAGAACAAGGGAAAGAGAAGAGAAAGATAAGATGCCAGAATTATTTTGAATTATGCAATCACAATCGGAGCACTTGTCCTCTGCCTCCACGTGCTGCTACGGTGGTCCAGGGGGCAGCGCCCCCTCGTTAATACATACACATATATTCCTTCTTTTATATACTGGAAATTGTTTTTTGAATACATATCTTACATTTTTTGATATCAATGGTAATAGTTTGAATTCTGTATATCAGCATAAGAACTTATTCTCCTTTATACTCTCTGACTTTATAATGTATTGAATGACCATTCTCCGTGTGTTTTAACACGGAGAATAATCATTCTCCGTTTAGATACAAGGAGAATGGCCATTTATAAGTCAAAAATAGAAGGAGAATAATCATTCTTCGCATGTTTTAAAACGGAGAATGCCATTCTCCGCGTCAGTAAGACGGAGAATGCTCATTCTCTAGGTCAAAATACAAGCAGAATGGCATTCTCCGTCTCTTTTGACCCGGAGAATGACATTTTCGTCTATTTGGACACGGAGAATGGCATTCTCCGCGTCCCTAAGACGGATAATGTTGCTTTCTAGGTCAAAAATACAAAGAATAATCATTCTCCGCGTGTTTTAAAACGGAGAATGACATTCTCCGCGTCAGTAAGACGGAGAATGCTCATTCTCTAGGTCAAAATACAAGCAGAATGGCATTTTCCTGTCTCTTTTGACCCGGAGAATGCCATTCTCCGTCTCATACGAAACGGAGAATGGCATTCTCCGCGTCCCTAAGACGGACAATGTTACTTTCTAGTTCAAAAATACAAAGAATAACCATTCTCCGCGTGTTTTAAAAGGGAGAATGCCATTCTCCGCGTCAGTAAGACGGAGAATGCTCATTCTACAGGTCAAAATACAAGGAGAATGGCATTCTCCGTCTATTTTGACCCGGAGAATGACATTCTCCGTCTATTTGGACACGGAGAATGGCATTCTCCGCGTCCCTAAGACGGACAATGTTCCTTTCTAGGTCAAAAATACAAAGAATAACCATTCTCCGCGTGTTTTAAAACGGAGAATGCCATTCTCCGCGTCAGTAAGACGGAGAATGCTCATTCTACAGGTCAAAATACAAGGAGATGGCATTCTCCGTCTTTTTGAACCGGAGGAATGACATTCTCCGTCTATTTTGACACGGAGAATGGCATTCCTCCGCGTCCCTAAGACGGATAATGTTCCTTTCTAGGTCAAAAATATAAAGAATAACCATTCTCCGCGTGTTTTAAAACGGAGAATGCCATTCTCCGCGTCAGTTAGACGGAGAATGCTCATTCTACAGGTCAAAAATACAAGGAGAATGGCATTCTCTGTCTCTATTGACCCGGAGAATGCCATTCTCCGTCTATTTGGACACGGAGAATGGCATTCTCGCGTCCCTAAGACGGACAATGTTACTTTCTAGGTCAAAAATACAAAGAATAACCATTTCTCCGCGTGTTTTAAAACGGAGAATGCCATTCTCCGCGTCAGTAAGACGGAGAATGCTCATTCTACAGGTCAAAATACAAGGAGAATGGCATTCTCCGTCTCTATTGACCCGGAGAATGCCATTCTCCGTCTCATACGAAACGGAGAATGGCATTCTTCGCGTCCCTAAGACGGACAATGTTACTTTCTAGGTCAAAATACAAAGAATAATCATTCTCCGCGTGTTTTAAAACGGAGAATGCCATTCTCCGCGTCAGTAAGACGGAGAATGCTCATTCTACAGGTCAAAATACAAGGAGAATGACATTCTCCGTCTATTTTGACCCGGAGAATGACATTCTCCGTCTATTTTGACACGAAGAATGACCATTTCTAAGTTCCAAATGCACACATATAGGTTTGTATTAACACAGATAATGACATTATAGGTTTGAATCAAACAACAGAACTTTAACAAAACAGATTTACATATATAGAACAATGTAAATTAGTCGAAAAAATTGAATTTCATTACAAAGGAAAACAAATACATTACAAAAGAAACCTGACAAACAGAATATATACAATGAATTTGTTAGCCAATTTACATTGTCAGTTTCTTTTATTGTCCAAAAGGAACTGCACATTCACTCATAAGCAAAGCCTTAGCCAAATTTAGCCTTCTCTTTACAATAGTATTGTGAACTATTTTGTTTGTTTTCTTCTGTAAATCAAATGGAGCTCTGGACAACTTTTTAATATAATATGAAACATACAGCAGACAGCTCGGTGATAGTTGCTGTGGGCATTCTTTGCAAACCTTGAGCTCTGTTGTTTCGTATTCCTGGATTGCTGGGCTTTTATTCCTCATCAATGCAATCTTCTTCATTACAATTGGCTCGATTTTATTCTTCATGTATGTTGCATCCTGGATTCCCTTAGCGCCTGTGTTTTTTCCGCAATGAGTTGTAGTGCGTCCAAACATAGGAGCTGAAGTTGAATGCCAGCAGCGTATAGTGTTTATTCTCCTCGCGGAAGAGTGGCACGAATAGCCATTCAATGTCATCTTCCAGCTCCATTATAAAATCTTCTATATCAACTTTGAAATTGTACAATGCTCCAGGTGTTGGATTTTTTTCATCGACATACTGGGCAGTACTCTGTTTTTCAGAAGAAAAAAAACAAAAAATAATATCATGAGTTAGTTTTTTACAACACTATTAGTAGCTGTACACATTAATATTTATTTTCAGTTTCGATTCTTACCAATGAATGGGGCATCATGATTGCAAACCATTTACATTGTGCACCCTGCGAGCTTGACTGAATGTTCTGCCTTAATTCGGCTTAAACTTCGTTCATAAGCTTTATTAGGTAGTTCATAACACCGGCTTCTATATCCGCCTCATTTATTATGTCTTGAAAATCTTAGCACTTAACAACATGCTGACATCATTGTTTCTTCTTCTTATTTTACATTCTTCTGGAGCACTTGGAAAGTACATGTATACATAATCACTGCACACAAATTTAGTTTCGATTATGATAATAATATAGGCTAATGATAAAATTGCATAAAAAATAACTCCGTGTACAGAAATTGGTTCAAGTTTAGAATACTTACGTTGGAGACATCCTTCTTGTGTATACGATGCTCCTGTATACTTGCTTCAGTTCATCGTCTGCAACGTTCCAAAGTCTGAGCTTCGGACATTGCATCAGCATTTTCCCCTCTTTAACAAGCTTTGCTGTTTGAGGAGATTCTTCCTCAAGTTCTTCAGGAGCTGACATCTCCTTTTTATTGTCGACCTTCTCGGGGCTGGAAGGAGCTTTTTTTTTCCCAGCAGGAGCTACTTTCTTTCTGGGACTGGAAGGATCTTTTCTTTTCCGACCAGGACCTGCCTTCTTACTTGTTGTAGCATCGGATGTTTTCTTCTTTTGCAATGTAGTAAAATCATCCTCATCTGCAGCAGGTACATTTGATCTTGTGTAATGCTTCTGGGGAACTGCTTGAGTATCCCTCTTTCCATTGCTCTAGCCATTGCTTCAAGGTTAACGATTGTATCATTCTTATTCTTGACTTCGTCATTCAACGAGGCAACTTCCTCTAGAAGTCTGTTATTATCATTAGTTAGCTTTTCATTCTCTTTTTTCAGATCCTCTGTCATTTTCACTGATATAAAAACAAACAACAACAAGAGGTACGATGTCAATATTATATAATCTTCTTTTTAAAAACAATATCATTCTCCGTGTCAATTTAGACGGAGAATGACATTCTTCGTGTCAAAATAGACGGAGAATGCCATTCTCCATGTCAAAATAGACGGAGAATGTCATTCTCCGTTTCCAAATAGACGGAGAATGACATTCTCCGTGTCAATTTAGACGGAGAATGACATTCTCCGTCTAATATTAGACGGAGAATGTCATTCTCCGTGTCAAAACATACGGAGAATGGTCATTTCTATGTCAAAATACAGAAATGTCATTCTCCGTGTCAAAATACTAGCGGAGAATGTCATTCTCCGCGTCAAAATAGACGGAGAATGTCATTCTAAGTGTGTTTTAATACGGAGAATGACATTCTCCATCTATTTTATAACGGAGAATGGTCATTCTCCTTGTTAGATACATGTAATTACAGATTAAAATAGAAAAAATATAAAATCTTACCTTTTAGAAGTAGCTCCTCAACATGTTGACGAAGCTTCTCATTATCAGCAGTAAGCTCAGACTTCTGCTTTCTCAGGGAGTCTAGTTCCGAC